>JBBDGP010000385.1:1200000-2400000 GCA_037952835.1 Lithobates septentrionalis
TACGGCTCCCGGGCTCCGCTCCCCCAAAGTAGGGAGGCGGATCCCACGGATCCACGAGCGGGTAGCATAGCATAGTGGGGAAGGGTCAGTCCACAACAAATGGATCGGTCCCCTCTCCCCTATTTTGCAGCCTAAGATTGATTATTATCTGTTACAGCAAGACATATGGGAGAAAAAAATTTGAAAAACATAAAAAAGGAAAAATGCAGAAAGATAAAAACTGTAAAAACAAGAGAATATATGGGACCACTTCCATCGAGGCAGTTAATAAAAAAAAAAAAAAAAAAATCCTCTTCTTTGATACACTTGGGATATATATTTCTTACCACTGTAGGGGGTCGGTTAACTGTTGAGTCAATCAAAAATTAAAACTTTTACCTTTCCCTTTAACTTGTGGCAAAAGAGTTTTAGGTAAGTTATATGGTAATTAGACTCTGGATAGAATACCATATCTCAGTTGGTAGTTCGATTCTGAAGAAATTCCGTCATCTTACACATAGAAAGAGTCAGGCATATACAGTGTATAACACTGGGGTATGGTAAGCTCTAGATTATTCATCTCTGTAGTTCCTGCGTGGGGTGTCAGCGCGGTTCATGGCATGCGGTGGTACATCTCGACGTGAGAAGCGTTCTCCCGGGGATGTGGGGTCCAGTCTGCGGCGTCTGGATCTGTGACGCTGTGCTTTTGGTGAAGTATTGTAGGATACTGCCTTCCAAGGTTCCACTGGGAAGTAGAAGGAGTACCATTCCGGTAGATCGATCGTAGGGATGTCGAGCTGTTCACAGAACATGGGGAGGTCTTCTGGTGTTCTGAGGAGTGCGGTGCGACCTCTGGTGGTGGCTGCGAGGCAAAATGGGAACTTCCATCTGTATTGTATGTTACGTGCCCGTAGCATTTCCAGCAGGGGGCGCAGTGTGCGTCTGTTTTGTAATGTTATCTGAGATAGGTCTTGGAACAATTTAATGTCTGCGCCATTGTATAGAATGCGGCCTCTATCTCTCGCCTTTCTAAGAATCTCCTCTTTAAGCGGAAAGTTTACTAGACAGCACACTATGTCCCGTGGGGGTTCTGTGTCCCGGGGAGGTGGTCTTAGTGCACGATGGATTCTCTCCATATCAATAGGGGTATCAGCAGGCCGTTCAAGGAGTTCATTGAATATAGTGCAAACTGTCTGCGTCAGTGCAGATGGATCTATGCCCTCAGGGACCCCCCTTACTCTGATATTATGTCTGCGTCCTCTGTTGTCGAGGTCTTCCACTTGTCTGTGGAGTTCAAAGATATGTGGGAGATGCAAATCATGTGCTTTTTGTACTTGCCTTATTGCAGCTGCCTGCATTTGAGATGATTCCTCCACTTCAGATAGGCGATTATGCATTGACTGGATGTCCGTTTTCAGATCTGATATGGCAGTTGTTAGGGTGTGTTTTATGTCCAGAGCGACCCTCTGCAGGTCTCTTTGCAGATCCAGTAGTGATGGGATTGCTGATGTTGCGCCGTGTATGTCCGCTGACGCGATCACGGAGGAACTAAGCGAGGCCGGGGATGAGGCCTTGGATGTCTGTGAGGCCTGTGTCTCCTCGTGGAGGGTTGCGGCCTTTGTGCGGAAGATGTCCGGGATGTTGTTGCTTAGCTGTGTCCCGGATTGCTTCTCTGCCTCCTTGGTGGAGCGGGGTGCCGAGGTGCTTCTATTCGGCTTACCCATGGCTCAATCTGGCTGCTGGTGATGGTAGAAGAAGCTAAATTCGTCCTCAGTGTGCCGGAGCTCTCTTCTCAAGCGGCCATCTCCGATCCCGTCCAAGCCACGCCCCCCCCCAGACTGTATTTTCTTCCATCGCTGCAATCCACTGCTTTACACCACGTGGCATCTGATAGAACTTAAAGAAATGTCACTGTGTGTTAAAATGGGTGCATTGGCACTGCAGTTACAGTATCCCTCTACAGCACACCACACACCAGTGGCCACGGCCGCTGATAAGGCAGTACAGCCAACCCCCCTGTACTAAGCCTGGGCCCATCAGTTCAAAAGGGGGGCCGGGGCTAGGGCTTAGCAGAAGGGCAGGCTGTACTGTCTTATTGCAGACACTGATCCTCTCTGCCTCCCCCTGCAGCGCTGACAGATTTTCTTCCTCTCCCTCTCTCTGGCTGGACTGCATGGGGGAGGGGTTGGTTCTAGCACATGCGCCTCTTCCATTTGCTGTCTGGGCCCCCCTGTGTGCCCCTTTCCCCTGCAGCGCTGCTGGCTTCCCTCCTCTCCAGCCAGCAGCTGCTGTGGGCACACAGGGGGATGTTTTAGGATGGAATGCGGGGGTAGGGGCCAATAAATATGTCATTTTCATTTCCTGAACAAACACAGTGAGCAATTGGTACCAGTCACTCCTGTGTCCATTCATGACTGAAGCATAGTAAACTGTGTTTATTAAGCTTTAGTTTGTCAATGAGAAGGAAGTCTCAGAGCACTTCCTATTCATTCATCCGTGCAGCTGAGGCTGTAGAGAAAGGGACTGATAAATCAATGCCCTCAGTCACTTTCTGTCGGGGAGGGGGGGGGGGGGCTGTTAGGTAGGCTGTATGGGGCCATGCGATTTCTAAAAGCAGCCCTGCCAGTGGCTGTATTTTAACACAGTAGCTGGTGTGAGTAGACACAAACTATTGCAGCTATGTATTCATGAATACATAAAACTATTTAATGCAAGTAGTGTACATACCTGTGTCCAGTTTGTTGTTTTTTGTAGTTTAAGCCATTGACATTAGGCATCTGCATCTATCTAACTATAATATGCATTGCTGCTTTCACCACTTACTGTTAGTAAACAATGAGTTCATTACTTGGTTGTTCCTAAGAAGAAGGTATATGGAGGAATTCCCACCACCACTGGGACATTGTATTCTGACACTGGTACCCACAACTGTCAGAATACACTTATCAGTGGCTGCAGCCACTGATCAACTTCTGTGAAGCAGGAGAGCAAATTTCGAACAGTGTATGGCAAGCTTTAAGTGGTTGTAAAGGCAGAAGGTATTTTACCTTACTGAATTTTATGCAGTAGGTAAAAAAAACCTTCTGCCTGCTGCTCCCACCACAGCCCCCCCCCCCCCCCCTAAATACATACCTGAACCCAATTTCAACCCATCGAGGTGCATGAGAACCAACACTCTCTCAGGTCTCTCTCACTCCTCATTGGCTCAGACACAGCAGCGGGAGGCTCCCGCTTCTCTCATTCTCAGCCAATGACAAGGAAGTGGGAGGTGGGGCTGTCTTATGGACACACAGAGCAGGGCTTGGGGATGAGCATGCACAAGTTCCCCAATAGCAAGCTTATTATGGTGGCACTCAAAGGAGGGGAGGAGCCAGGAGCGCCAATGGGAGACTTGAGAAGAGGAGGATCGGGGCTGCTGTGTGCAAAACCATTACACAGAGCAGGTAAGTATGACAAGTTTGTTATTTTAGTAAAAAAAGAACCTTTAGAACCACTTTAAAGGGTAAGTTTACCTTTACAAAAAACTCTGTAAGGTGACCTTACACAGGTCCACCCCTCGGTCCCGCTGACCTGGACTGTGGTAATCTTCGGGTCTAAGCCCTGGTATATCCGTGCAAGGTGTCCGGGGTTTAGAAATCCTCTCAGCAGAATGTCCAAAATGTCCCTCGTCATAGCCTGTCCTGGCTCCTGACGCTGATATACCGGGGGGGGACCGGGGGGGGGTCGAGGAGGGGGACCTGTGTTCACCTTACAGATTTTGCTGTAAAGGTGAACTTACACATTAAGTGTTTAGAACTTGCAGAACTGGGATACTGATTTTTTTTATAGTCATTATCCATAAAGTGTTTTTCATTCCTGTGTTAACTTGAATTTCCTATTACAGGCCTCTTTGCATAAAGAATTACGGGTTCAAAAATGTTTTAGTGTTTAGGAATCTTTTATTCAAACCTTGCCCATAGATATGCTCAATGCTTTCAACTCAGACTCCTAACCAACTAAATTGCACCCATTAATCTAAAAATTGAGGCTACCCCCCCTCCCCTTTTTTCTCTGCCTGCTACCTACTAGTCCGACTGCCATCCATTCCACAGTTTCTTCATGTTCCCCACTGGACCCAGTGCTATTAGGTAGTTCTCAACCTATACTTACATTCTGTACTTTGTTTTTCCTACATTGACTTATTGGCCAAATGTTGTGGCCATTCTTATATCGCATTTTCACAATAATAATAAAAAAAAAGTTATGCAAGCCCCTTCTTTGTTTTTGCTGAGTTCATACTGAAAGAGCAGCAGAGCTGCATATTGATGGAGGAGTAAAGAGAGGGTGGTGCTTATCCTTGAGAGTGTGCACTGTGGTAAACAATTCACAAAACTGGAGGAAGACATTACAGAGCAATTGAAAACTTTTTAAAGGGTTAGCTCACCTTTAGCAAATAAACTGCCTATGCAGGTAAAGGGTGTCTGTAGATAAAAACAAGCTGTGCTATAAGGCTGCATTCACACCTAAACGTAGCATCTTTGAACATCTTTCCAGCATTCTTTTGCACGTTTTTATGCATGATTTTGGCGTGTTTTTATGCTTGACTTTTGCGTGTTTTCGATCTTTGGCGTTTTTTTTATTAGCCAACAGAGAAAACTATCATCTGTTGCATAATTTGTTGCTAGGTAGTTCAGCTTTTTTAGCTTTTCCCTCAGCTTTTATTTCTTTTTTAATTACTATTATTATTCATTTATAATTTTTTTATTTTGTTAGGGTAAGGGGTTAGAGTTAAGCTTAGGTCAGGGTTAGGATTAGGAGTTAGGGCTAGGGTTAGGATTAGGGGTTAGGGTGTCACGTACCTTGGTTGAGGCCAAGTTGATGAGAGGGCTTCCCTTGTGGCTCTGGTCCGACCACCCCTGAATGTGGTGACAGTGGTACAAGGCTCAAAGAAGCAGGGGTGCCAGTAGCTTGATCGCAGGTGACTGCCAGTCATGGACGTAATCAAGGAGGTCATACACGGTAAGACAACAAGATGGTCAGGAGGCGCCTATGTGTCAGTGCACACTGGATGTTAGCCTGCGCTTGTCTGTGTGCTGGTACACATACTAGTTGAATGGGAATGAGCAGTAGCTGCAGAAGAGTTATTATTAGCTGTATTAGAATGAGTATAAGCTGAACTAGCTTTCTGACATAGGGTTATTTTTATT
The DNA here is from genome assembly GCA_037952835.1 of Lithobates septentrionalis. Lineage (NCBI taxonomy): Eukaryota > Metazoa > Chordata > Amphibia > Anura > Ranidae > Lithobates > Lithobates septentrionalis. The sequence continues at coordinate 1,205,166 of JBBDGP010000385.1, forward strand.
TTATTTTTTTTAGGGTTAGGGTATTAATACTATTACTACTACTACTACTACTACTGCTACTGCTACTGCTACTGCTACTGCTACTGCTACTGCTACTGCTACTGCTACTACTACTACTGCTACTACTACTGGCGGCACAGTGGTGCAGTGGTTAGCACTCTCACCTAGCAGTAAAAAAGGGTCACTGGTTCGAATCCCAACCACGACACTACCTGCCAGAGTTTGCATGTTCTCCCTGTGCCTGCGTGGGTTTCCTCCGGGTACTCCGGTTTCCTCCCACACTCCAAAGACATGCTGGTAGGTTAATTGGCTTCTGTCCAAAATTGGCCCTAGTATATGAATGGGGACCTTGGATTGAGGGTAGGGACTGATGTGAGTGTGCGATGTACAGGGTTAGGGACAAGGGTCAGGGTTGTAGACACACACTCACTCAGGTTGAACTGGATGGACTGGTGTCTTTATTCAACCTTACTAACTATGTAACTATGTAACTAATAATAATAATAATAGTAATGATAAAAAATAAATAAATACACAAATAAATAAATAATAAATAAATTAAATAAATGAATACTAAATAATAGTAAATACATAATTAACCCCTAACCCTTAAAAAATAAAAATAACTAAACACCCAAACACATAAATAAATCACTATTATTATTATTATTTTAATTATTATTATTTATTTATTTTTTTAGGTTTGGGTGTTTATTTATTATTATTTATAATAATTTAATATTTTTAAGGTTAGGGATTAATTATCATTTATTTATGTATTACATATTATTAATTTATTTTATTTATTTATGATTATTTTTAGTTATTTGTGAATTTAGTTTACATTAATTTATTCATATATTATTGCTATTTTATGTTTTTGCTATTTTAATTTGAACAGAAAATCGCGTACAAAATTATGCAAATCTGACCAATTGGAGGAACAAAAAAAGCTCCAGAACTTTTTTGAGGTTCAGGCATTTGGCTTCAGGCGACTTGGAGTGGAGATGTGAACCATCTCCATAGAGAATAATTGATTGTTTTCTGCTCCAGCGTTTTGGAGCTTCAAGCTTAAAGCTACAAAATGCTGAGGTGTGAATGGGGCTTAAGTTAGGCCATCTTTGTACGCCCCGAAGCCTGACTACAAAACTCCCAGAGATGGTGTCATCCTGTCCTACCTTGTTGCTAGACACTGCTAAGTCTCTACCAGCCATTACTTTTCACCCCCATCATCCCAGGATCAAGCTTTTCATATTCAAATATTTTATTAGATCAAGTAACACAAAGGCCATCACATGTAAAATAACAGCTATCGGAAATAAAGAATGGTTCCACGCAGGGAGTGGTGCAATATCAAGTGCCGTTTCCATGCCAACACAATGGGGGTTGATTTACTAAAGGCAAATAGACGGTGCACGTTGCAAAGTGCAGTTGCACTCTGCAGAAACAGTTGTTACAAAGTAAAATTAGTAGCAAATAAGTAAATTAGGAAAAGTTTCACTTTGGAAAGAACACCCAATCGTGTGCAAGGAAAATAAAATAAAAAGCATTTTTGCTTGCACATGATTGGATAATGGAAGTCAGCAGAGCTTCTGCTCATTTACTAAGCTCTGGAGCAACTGCTCTTGCAGAGTGCAACTGCACTTTGCAAAGTGCACAGTCTATTTTCCTTTAGTAAATCAACCCCAATAGGTCAATCGACTTATGAACAAATATATATATATATATACAACCCCCCTCTTTATGTACCTATGAACAAATATAGTCCATCAAATGATGGCATTTAGCAACTTAATAGCTAAAATACTGTAGTGGTATAAGAAGGTAGAGAACCGATGATTGGATGACCCACCCCAGCCATAGCCCGAGGGAGATCTAGGGCCAAGCAAAGCCGGTGGATTATACAGCAATGTTCTAGTAAACAAAAAAGAAAGTTAGAAGAATAATGGGAGAAAAAGGTGAGAAAGGGGAAAGGGATGGTTCCAGTTACATCTGAGTGTTTCAGCAAAAGCGGAATAGTCTGCATCAGATAGAGTAACCGTGCAAAGGACACCATTTTAAATAGGTGACATCTCCCAAAGAGCGAGAGGGGAGGGTCGCCCAAGCTTCCAAGTCCTTTACAACTTTCATTATTAAAGGTAGGTAATTAAGAGTGTATAGGGAGGATGGCTCTTGACCTATGTGGATCCCCAAGTATGTGATATAGTGGGTGGCTAGAGTGAATAGAGAGGATAGGCGCATTTAGTAGCTAATCTGGAATTTAATGCTAGAACCTCACTTTTGTCAAAATTTATTCTAAAGCCAGAGTCAAAAGGCCGCAAATAGGTCACTTAGTGTATCAAAATCTGAGAGAGGATTGGATGAGAAGAGCGGGATATCATCCGCAAATAAAACGGAACTGACAATTTGGTCGCCTATGGTGATACCGCTAATACCCGCAGATGAGTTAAGGATTCTGGAAAGTGGTTCAATCGCTATGTTGAAGAGTAGAGTAGTGTTCCCTTGGTAAGAGGTATGGTGTCAGAGATAAAATCCAGAGTAACTAAACAAGCCGTACGGGATGCATAAATCTGTACAAAAACGAGTAATTTGACCCAAAAAGCCGAATGCGGTCATTACCCTAAATAACCATGAAAAACTAATATTATCGAAAGCCTTTTCGGCGTTAGGTGATATAATAGCAGTGTCCTGCTCTGGGTGTAATTTGGCATATTCCAGAGCAATCAAGACTTTGTGGATGTTCAAAGATGCTGATCGTCCTGAAACAAAGCCCGATTGAGCTGGATGAAGTAGAGAGGGAAGGAGGGTAGCTAGACGTGAGGCGATTATTTTAGAAAGAATCTTTACATCCACGTTTATCAGTGAGATTAGCCTATATGAGCCTGGGTGTAATGGGTCTTTCCCTTTTTTGGATATTAGTTTAATGTGCGCCTGAGTACCTGTGGGAAGGTATGGGCCCCCCTCCCACATGGCGGAAAACAAATGTTTCAAAGTGTCGTGAATAAAATCATTAGTCAATTTGTAGAACTTGGCAGTGTAGCCATCAGGGCCTGGGGCCTTCGATGAGGCTAGGGATTTAACCGTCGATTGAATAACTTCTACTGTAATGGGAACATTAAGGGCCTCTAGGTGTGCGGTGGTGAGTTGGGGCAGTCTCACCCTGGATAGCATAGTCTCCGCCGTTGTTTGATAGATTGGGTCTTCCGGGTAGAGGGATGTATAGTAGTTAGTAAGTATGTTACTAATTTCTGTAGGGGAAGAAACAATAGAGCCAGCAGTATTCTTTAGAGCAGAAATGTAAGTGGGTCGTTTAACAACCTGTACACAGTCGGGACAGAAATTTGCCTGCTTTGTTGCCATATCTGTGCAAATGAAGTGTGAAGTAGGATGTTTTAGCTGCTTCCTGTTGCCCAACCCAAAGATCAGAGTTTCGTTTAGCGAGTTGCCAGGCTGTAATGCTATCCAAGGTGCGAGTATGCATTAGAGTAGAGTGTGCTGATCGCAGCTTCTCTCTAGCCTGCAGATATTGCTGTCGGGAATGTTTAATAAATTGCGTCGTTTATGAAATAATTTTACCCCTAATGAAGGCTTTACCCGCTTCCCAAAAAAGGTTTGGGTCAGTGAGGTGTGCACCATTGGTGGAAGTATAAGCCTCCCAAGCGACATGAAGCATGTGTCGAAAATCCTCTTTCTAAATATGAAGGGAATCACCAAGTGGGCGAGGGCGACAATGGTTTGAAATTGGTTAGGTGTATACTGATAGGACTGTGATCTGAGATTACCATGTCACCAATCTCCGGATCATTGATTGTTGACAGTAAAGCCTGGGATGCAAAAAAATAGTCTATTCTCGAAAAAGAATTATGAGGGGGAGAGAAAAAAGTAAAATTGCGGTCGGTCGGGTGCGTTAGGTGCCAAAAGTCTATAAAATGTATTGATGAGACGGCCCAGGCAAGTAGCGTCGTGTCCGCAATCAGTGAGTTAAGGTTCCTTGATGGTTGGGATTTATGACTTGCACGGTCTTCTGATGGGCGCATGACAGAGTTAAAGTCTCCTCCGACCAGGTGGAGAGTCTCAGGGGCGGCTAAGATCCAAGACACCATGTCCTGAAAGAAGACACTATCAGGGGAGTTGAGGGCATAAAGGTTAGTGATAGCGATGTTTTTGGATGCTAATGAAAGACGCAGCGTTATTTTGCGGCCAGTCAAGTCAGCTCGGATATCTTGAATAGTGTGTCTCAGATTTTTATATAGCAGAATAGCTACCCCGGCCTTGCGGCCTATTGCCGAAGAGCCATAAACTTCTCCAATCCATAACTTACGAAGACGTGGTAGATCCTCAGCAGATAGATGAGTCTCCTGGAGGAGTACCACATCCGCCTGTAGTCGTTTCAGATGTCTAAGGATTTGCATACGCTTATTGGGAGAGCGAAGCCCCTTAACATTCTAGGAAATGATTTTTAGGTGATCTCATTACGGTAAGCCATGTCCATTGTACAGGGGTTTGGGCAGATGTTAGCATGTTATCTAAGCCTATGACAGTTAGTGCCCTAGTGAAGTTAGGAGTATAAACACATGGGAAGACTTCTGAAGGCAAACAGGTATAACAGGTAAAAAACTCAAGGAAATAAAAAAGAAAACAGATCAAAAATAACAAAAATAAGAAAACCAGGTTGAAGAGCCACCTGGTGTACAATACTGACTTCACTTTTTTCCACATGGGGATCAACACCCAAGCAGAGCTCCCGCTTAGTGCCCTTTCCTCTCTTAGGGGTGGTAATAGAGCCTGGGGGGGGGGAGTCTGAAAAATAGCTCCCATATATAGGGTGAAAGGGAGAGGGGAGAGGAGGGATGGGGGGTAGACCCACTGATAGCAGACATGGGCAGCCCTAGTGTGGGCGACTGATCAGAGTAATGGGTTCAAACCCACGAGAGAGCAAGAGAACAGCCGGGATTAAACAGGACATATAATGAGATTAACAAACCAAATGCAGTTAAACCAGTGCATAACTAATAATAAAAAAGGTAGTGGTTACATTATTCAGAACATATCGGGAAGAACCAAAAGAGTAGGAGCTTAAGTTACCAGCTCCCAGTAGAGCTCAGGGGTGCGAGTGTCATCATGAATGTTTTAGCGAGTTTCTGAGCGGTGAGCTTGGTTGGTGGAACAAATACGCTTGTATGGGGGTTTTTCAGGGCTGGTTTGGCTCTTATTTGAGGTCCGGGATTCCCTGACGGTTCTCGAGGAAGAGTCCTCCGCAGAATTATTGTGTTCCATATCCATGTCTGTAGGATGATTAATGTAGTGCTCCGCTTCAGCTGGGGACAAGAAAGTAAGACGTGCCCCTGTAGGAGATGTGATATGGAGAACAGCCGGGTATGCCAAGGTAAACTTAACATGGTTGTTAAACAAGGTCGAGCATACAGATGAAAATGCTTTGCGCTGTTTCATCACATCCACAGAGTAATCGGAAAACAGCAGCAGGTCTGCGCCATCAATAGAAAGGGTTCATTTGCTGCGGAATTTTTGCAGGATGGCATTCTTGTCAGCATAATTAAGGTATCTGACAATGACTGGTCTGGGTTTAGCACGGTGATCAGTGTGCTGGCCTATGCGGTGTGCACGCTCAATGATGCATGGTGTGCGGAGACCCAGCTGCTCAGGGATAGTTTTGCCACATATATCTGTGAGTTGTGCGTTAGAGAAGGATTCTGGCAGTCCAATAATCTGCAGATTATTTCTTCTCGAGCAATTCTCTAAATCGTCTAATTTATCCCATAGTTCTTTATTTGAGTGTGTGAGGCGTGCAAGCACAGCAGCATGAGCTGTAGTGTCATCCTCCAGTGAGGAGATCCACTCCTCTGTGCGTGAGATACGCTGAGCCTGGTTCTGGAGCTCAATGTGAAACATTTCCATTGCCCTCTGCACTTCTGCATCTATTGTAGCTGACAGAGAGGGTGTCAGAAGGGCCACTACCACCTGGTCTATGCCTGCAAGGGAGGTAAGATCACTTGCTATAGTGCCCGTGTGAGACTGCAGCATCTCTATGGGGCTGGGTGCAGGCGCCATCTTAGCCGCAGCTGCCACCACATCTGCTGAGGGCTGTATCTCTTTAGGAAGTGATCGGTTGTGGGAGCGCTCCACAAACCGATCCATGTGGGTCACAGCCGGTACCGGAGGCAGGGGGGGTGTCCCTGAGGTGTTTAGCGGCTTTATAGGCTGGTTTAGAGAGGTGTGCAGGGGGAGTTCGTTCTGCCTACCTCCTCCTCATGTGGCGCCGGAACCGGAAGTCCCAAGATTGCCAGATTTTAGTGTATCATCTTACCTTGTCCTGAAGGGTTGTCTCTATCTTGGCAAGCTTTAAAAACCTGGACATGTGTAGTCCACTATCTTCTTCATGGCAGAATTGCTGAGCTCAGACCTACTTTGACAGCGGAGAGATAGCTCATATGAGGCAGTTTGAATCGGCTGGAAGTATCTTAGCAACATCCTAACAACAAGGCAGGATATGCTGATGCCACCTCTAGGAGTTTTTCAGTCAGGCTTTTGGAAGTATGTAGATAGATTACACTTATAACAAGGGTATTAGTTAACTTTGGTCAAAGCTGCACAGTTTGTTTTAATCTACAGGCACCCTTTACCTTCATAGAAAGTTTTTTGGTCAGTGTGAACTAACCCTTTAAGCACATTTTGCACTCAGCGGTACCTCCATTTAGGGCAATGAATGCAGCTGTGAGCTTCTCATAGATTCTCACTCGCAGAGGGACTGGACAGTGAGCCTGTGCTCTCAGGCCACAGCTATATGCTGGAGCCCCATGCATTAGGGCTTAATGTCCAGTGTGCATGGGACCCAACATGCACAGTTTTATTTGTACTAATATATATGGTTACAGCACATTATGACTGTTGCAATTTCAGTGTATCATTCTGATAACTGCTTGATGGTTTACATACTTTTTGCGCAGTTAGCCCTTATTTAAATTAAGAACAACTGGAGTGCTGGGTTATACCAGGGATGTGCAGTCAAGGGAGGCAGGTGAGACAGGTGAATCCTCCACTGCCATGAACATAAAAAAGAAAAAAATAAATTTAAAAAATCGATCTTTGAGGGTCCCAAAACAGAACCTCCAAACATTATATATATTGTTTTAACAGACACTCTAGGGAATAAAAATGGTGGTCATTGCAACTTTTGTATGTCATACGGTATTTACGCAGCAATTTTTCAAACATGTTTTTTTGGAAAGAAACTGTTTCATGAATAAAAAAATAAAAAAAACACTAAAGTTAGCCCAATTCTTTTGTATAATGTGAAAGATGATGTTACGCCAAGTAATTAGATACCTAACATGTCACGCTTTAAAATTGCGCACAATTGTTGAATGGTGCTAAACTTCAGTATTTAAAAATCTCCATAGGCGACGCTTGAAATTTTTTTACAGGTTACATGTTAGAGTTACAGAGGAGATCTAATGCTAGAATTATTGCTCTCTCTGTAATGTTCGTGGCGTATGTAACCCGTGTGTATTTGGCTCTGATACTTGCCAGTGCCTCATCAGCCACTGACCTCACCGCACGTCCCTGGGTTATACAGCTCCAAAAACATACTCTAAGGTCAACTGGGTTTCACCCAAAATCATTGCAAGGTAATTTGTGTATGTAGAAAGGATATTAGATTAGAAATGTATTTAGGCAATAGAGACTGACATGAATGAATCTATGCAATTATTAAAGAGCAGCATCTGTAGGTGCATTATGAAGAAATAAATATTTAAAAAAAAACAAAAAACATTCAATTACAAAGATATGCTGGAAAAAAAACATCATCTAGTCATATGTTGTATTGCAGAAGTACAACACAGTGTTACAAATTTACTTTGAGAAACTAATCTTTTTCAGAGCTTTATACCTATATATTGTTGCTACATTTTTCATCTTGCTCCCTCTCCAGAGATTGGTGGATAGAGACATAGTGAAGTGATATTGATTTTTGGACTGGTCTACACTCCAGCTAAAATGGGCAAAAACAAATATAGTGTATCTTTTGATTAAGCCTGAGTTTAAATCCAAGAAGAATTAGATTTCATTCTGCGAGTCTCCTTCCTCTCAATCCCCACAGAAAATAACAGGATTCCAGAAAATCCTCAGTTCTAAACTCTGCATGTCAATACCAAATACGAGGAGTTTAATGTGAAACTGGACTCTTTCTGAGGCTTATCGAGTGGGGAATGCTGAAAATGTTGACACTCATACTTGTATGGTAATTGCTTTGAAGTTTAAAGCGGTATTAAACCCAAAACCAAAACTGTAATATATTGTAGCTTACCATTAATTAGATTTGGAGTTCGCATTCGTTTTCTTTTTAGGCTTATTTCACCTGGTGATCTGGCCAGTAACACCCCCTGTATTAGAGTACCCCCACTCTGGGTGAAGGAGCACAGAAGGCACCTTTGGACAACAGCATTTTTAATCTGGGGGGAGGGGAATTTTAGATGGACTAGCAGATTTAGATACACTAACAGACTGAAGCCAAATTTCAGCTGACACTTTATAAGCAGTTACAGCAACAGTTTTGTTACTTTTGGGATAAAGCTTTTACATTTATATATCTAAGCTGGTCATTGTAAGCACCCCTATCTGTGATAAATGGTTTGTCTCATCCCTTTAACTGCTGCCATTGCAGGAGAGCTTGTTCTGTTGGAAAAACAACAGACTTATTGGTTGGATCTGGAGTGTGTAGTGGTAGGGGGCGCTACAGTTGTGCTCATAAGTTTACATACCCTGGCAGAATTTACAACAATATTAACATATGGACATTACATAGTTCCACTTCTTTTGTTATATTCACTGCATATACAGTTGTGCTCATAAGTATACATACCCTGGCAGAATTTATGATTTCTTGGCCATTTTTCAGACAATATGAATGACAATAACACAAAATCTTTTCTTTCACTCATGGTTAGTGTTTGGCTGAAGCCATTTATTATCAATCAACTGAGTTTACTCTTTTTTAATCATAATCACAACAGAAACTACCCAAATGACCCTGATCAAAAGTTTACATAACCCAGTTCTTAATACCGTGTATTGCCCCCTTTTACATCAATGACAGCTTGAAGACTTTTGTGGTATTTGTGGATGAGGCTATTTATCTTCTCAGATGATAAATCTGTCCATTCCTCTTTGCAAAAAGCCTCCAGTTCCTGTAAATTCTTGGGCTGTCTTGCGTGAACTGCACGTTTGAGATCTCCCCAGAGTGGCTCAATGATATTGAGGTCAGGAGACAGAGATGGCCACTCCAGAACCTTCACTTTATTCTGCTGTAGCCAATGACAGGTCGACTTGGCCTTGTGTTTTGGATTATTGTCATGTTGGAATTTCCAAGTACGTCCCATGCGCAGCTTCCTGGCTGATGAATGCAAATGTTTCTTAAGTATTTTTGGATAACATACTGCATTCAACTTGCCATCAATTTTGACCAAATTTATTGTGCCTTTGTCGCTCACACATCCCCAAAACATCAGTGATCCACCTCCGTGTTTCACAGTAGGAATGGTGTACCTTTCATCGTAGACTTTGTTGACTCCTCTCCAAATGAAGCGTTTATGGTTGTAGCGAAAAAGCTAAATTTTGGTCTCATCACTCCAAATGACTTTGTGCCAGAAGGTTTGAGGCTTGTCTCTGTGCTGTTTGTCATATTGTAAGCGGGATGCTTTGTGGCATGGCTTTCTTTTGGCGACTCGACCATGCATCCCATCTTTCTTCAAGTGCCTCCTTATTTTGCATTTTGAAACAGCCACACCACATGTTTTCAGAAAGTCCTGTATTTCACCTGAAGTTATTTGTGGGTTTTTCTTTGCTTCCGGAACAATTTTCCTGGTAGTTGTGGCTGAAATTTTAGTTGGTCTACCTGACTGTGGTTTGGTTTCAACAGAACCCCTTATTTTCCACTTCTTGATTAGAGTTTGAACACTGCTGATTGGCATTCTCAATTCCTTGGATATCTTTTTATATCCCTTTCCTGTTTTATACAGTTCAACTACCTTTTCCCGCAGATCCTTTGACAATCCTTTTGCTTTCCCCATGACTCAGAATCCAGAAACGTCAGTGCAGCACTGGATCAAAGATGCAAGGGTCTGTCAGGAGTCCAGAAACTCATTGACCTTTTATACACAAACACTAATTACAAGCAAACAGATCACAGGTGAGGATGGTTAGCTTTAATAGCCATTCATACCCCTTTGTGTCAACTTGTGTGCATGAGTTCAGGCCAAAATAACCAGGATATGTAAACTTTTGATCAGGGTCATTTGGGGTAGTTTCTGTTGCCATTATGATTTAAAAAGAGTAAACACAGTTGATTGATAATAAATGGCTTCAGCCAAACACTAAAAATGAGTGAAAGAAAAGTTTTTGTGTTATCATTCATATTCTCTGAAAAATGGCCAAGAAATCATAAATTCTGCCAGGATATGTAAACTTATGAGCACAACATATGTGTTCAATTATGACAATCCTTAAACATAAATAATTTAAAGTGCATAATATACAGTTAATAAATTCTGACAATCCAGTGCTGAAATTGATTATTGACAGTTATTCAAATTAATACATCAAAAATAAAGTCCATAAATCTTTTTCTTTTTGGGTGCAACTTCAATTCTTACAACCGTCACCAGTAGCAAACTTCATGTAGATCACCCAGTGCATGTGAGTGAATTGGCTACTCAGCAGACCACCATGACTTTTTTAACTAAAAAAAGGTCAGGTAAAGCTGTTAGCATGGATCAACGGTCCTGCTGGTATGCCAAAGGAGATGTGATTGGGAACCTTGTAGTTTCTCCACCGCGATAGCCCATTTAAAAAATAGTTTAACACGGGATCATAGTATAACACCATTTATTTAAAAAGATGAATATAAAAGCATGGGCCAAATGTCTGCTTACATTGGTTGATGCCTCAGCCTGGCACTGAGGACTTTAGACATGAATCACCAGACAGTTAGATCCGCACCCAAAAAAAAAAGATTTATGAACTTTATTTTTGATGTATTAATTTTCATCACTGTCAATAATCAATTTCAGCACTGAATTGTCAGGATTTATTAACTGTATATTATTAATTAGCACTATGCACTTTAAACTGTGTATGTTGCAGGAATGTCATAATTGAACACATATAGCACCCCCTACCACTACACACCCCAAATCCTACAAAGACAGCACTTATGCACTTTGAGGGGAAAAGCTTATTTTTCTAGATTTCACTAATAAGCACAATTAGTTATTCCATAACGCGAGGTCTTTTTCACATTTATATTGGTTGGATCACCAGGTGAAAATAAGGGAAAGAAAGCTTAAAAAAACAAACTAATGCAGCCATCACATCTAAGAATTGTAAGCTGCAATATAATAAATGTTTTCTTTTGGGTTTAATACCACTTCAGCCCCAGACCATTTGGCTGGCCAAAGACCAGAGTACTTTTTGCGATACGGCACTGCGTCGCTTTAACTGACATTTTCACGGTCGTGGGACATGGCTTCCAAACAAAGTTGACGTCCTTTTTTTCCCCATAAATAGAGCTTTCTTTTGGTGGTATTTGATCACCTCTGCAGTTTTTATTTTTTGCGCTATAAATTAAAAAAAGCGCCAATTTTGAAAAAAAAAAAACAATATTTTTTACTTTTTGCTATAATAAATATCCCCAAAAAATATATAAAAAAACATTTTTTTTCCTCGGTCTAGGCCAATACGTATTCTTCTACATATTTTTGTTAAAAAAAAATCAAAATAAGCGTTTATTGATTGGTTTACGCAAATGTTTTAGCGTCTAGAAAATAGGGGATAGTTTTATGGCATTTTTATTAATATTTTCTTTTTACTAGTAATGGCGGCAATCAGCGATTTTTATCATGACTGCGACATTATGGCGGACACATCGGACACTTTAGGTGCTTTTTTGGGACCATTCACATTTATACAGCGATCAGTGCGATTAAAAATGCACTGATTACTGTGTAAATGTGACTGGCAGTGAAAGAGATAACCAGGAGGGGGCGCTGCAGGGGTTAAGTGTGTCCTAGGGATGTGTTCTAACTTTGGGTGGGTGGGCTATGTGTGACACGACACTGATCACCGCTCCCGATTACAGGGAGCGGTGATCAGTGTCAGTGTCACTAGGCAGAACAGGGAAATGTTTGTTTACATCAGCATTTCCCCGTTCTTCATCTCCATGAGATGATCGCGGGTATGCCTGCGGACATCGAATTCGCGGGACCCGTGGTCGGACTCACGGAGCTTGCGACGGGGGGCGGGCGCTCGGGCCTGCTATCCGGACCTCGCGAGATCACGTACAATAACGTGATTTCGCGCAGCGGATCCAACCTGCCACAGTAAAACTGCGGCAGCTGGTCCGCAAGCGGTTAATAAAGCCTAACTCATTTTTTTTTTTGAATAGAGTTTGAAAGCATTGCAAATTGTGTCAACCTTTTATTTCTGTCTGCAACAGCTTTGGGAGGCTTTCCCTAACTTCCTGTTCCTTTAACACAGGTATTAAAATGGGAAAATAGTTGTTACTAAGAGGAATGAACACACAACCAAAGTAGCATAGGCTGATAAAGGAGAGTAGCTCCCCAAAACTCACCTTGACAAGAATTGCACCTGGAAGGAGTTTGGAGCAAAGGAGGCTTGGTGTCAGGCAAATCGTGTAGTGATCCTACATCTTGGCTGAATCCCATGGACAAGCCACCCTGCAGCAAGAGGCCACAAAGGAATGACCCTTCCTTTTTATGGGCTTTTTAGTTTTCTATATGTAAGTGTAACTTAAAAACGAGTTGTTTGCGCTGTATGTTTTAATTCCTTTTACTTGGGATTTACTTTGGTTACTATAAGCTGCCTATAAGCTTCTTTTTTTTTTTTAGGTATCATGTAGAACATCTATCACAATCGTATGCCCCGTACACACGGTCGGATTTTCCGATGGAAAATGTCCGATCGGAGCGTGTTGTCGGAAATTCCGACCGTGTGTGGGCTCCATCGGACATTTTCCATCGGATTTTCCGACACACAAAGTTGGAGAGCAGGAGATAAAATTTTCCGACAACAAAATCCGAATGCGTCAATTCCGACCGTGTGTGGCCTGTTCCGACGCACAAAGTGCCACGCATGCTCAGAAGAAATTCCAAGACGGAACAGCTCGTTCTGGTAAACTTAGCGCTCGCAATGGATACAGCACTTTCGTCACGCTGCAATGTTAAAAATGGTTTAATACAGCGCACTCTCTTCTTTATAATGTGACAAGAATTAAGTAGTTTTGCTGCTCATATTCACACACACTTCTCACAAAGTTTTATTTGTGTTTTTTTTATTGGTGTTCCCTGAATATATTGTTATTAGTTGTCACATCTGACCTATTTTTTTTTTTTTAATTGTAATTTTTTTGGGATTTGAATCCTTTTTTTAAAAAAAAATGTTTGTATTTTTTCAAAGGCTGATCTTTGTTCAATGTTATTTTTATTTTTAATACAGAATATTTTTGGGTGTGTTTTGTGTGTCAAGTTACCACAACACCATTGATATCTTTTATTATTTAATCTCCAGGAGATTGTTTGTTGTTGGTGTCCCTTGTTCATTTCACATTGTATATTTGAAATGTACCTGAATCCTCACAAACAAACTATCATTTTTGAAGTAAAACACATAGGAGAGTATAATTCAAAACAAAAATCCTTTATTAAGGGCTCAGAACCAAACAAAGAGGAAGGCAACACTGGATCAACAGGAGAAATTAGCGAAGCCTGGGACCCCCACGGCAGGCATCAATTCTTGAACATCAAAATCGGTGGCCTGAGGAGTCCATATGTAAAGGAGGGCAGAATTCACAGAGATCTGGAAAGCAGCAGATGACATCTGTGTCCCCAGGCTGTGGTACCACAAGAGGCTGCATTTTTTGGCCGACCAGACTGGATCCAGGGTCCTCACTTTCTGGTCTTCCTTTCACGCTTCCTTCCGGGCTGTGGCTGTGCAGTTGGAGATGTGGCAGGAGGAGGAGTAGGACCTGGAGGAGGAGGAGGACTGGGAGGACCTGGAGGAGAAGGAGGAGGAGGACCTGCAGGAGGAGGAGGAGGACCATCGCAAAGGTGTGTCTGAGCTGTTATTTGGCCCCTCATACCTTTCTTAAGAGCCTCCGATATGAGCGCCTCACACATGACTTGTTGGCCCTCCTCCATCCTCTGCAATTTATATGCAATGACGGCAGCAATGTCCTCCTCCACGGTCTGTCGTGCTCCCAGGACCTCTGTAGCCCTCCAAAAGAATCCTATAGCAGCCTCCTCTAGGGCACTCCTCCTACTGCCACTTTCTCTTTTCAGGGGGGGTGGAGGGACCGGCAGATCAGTCAGCCAGCTCAGCCCGGCCACCTCCTGGCTGAGACTTCCCTGTGTATGAAAAAGGGACATGGTTGTAATGTTTTGCATCATCAATCACAATCATAAATTAGTACTCCCAACTAACATCTAGTTAACATCATTGATTGGACAAGCAGAAATATTTAGAGGAATGCTATACCTGGCTCAATCTGGGCTCCTCCACATGTGGCCTGGAAGGCCCAGGTTGGGCGTCAGAAGCCTCAGCCGGGGGGGAAGGAAGCGTGGAAGGAAGACTGGAGAGTGATGACCCGGGTTCAGTCTGGCCTGCCAGAAAATGCAGCCTGTCATAGTACAACATCCTGGGGACATAGATGTCATCTGCTGCTCTGGATCTCTGTGAATCCAGGACTTTCTTGCGCTCCCTTAGATATGTGCTCCTCAGGCCACCAATGAAGATCTTTAAATAGGTGATGTCTGCCGTGGGGATCACCTGCTTCACAATTTCACACAATTGCACCAGTGCTGCCTTCCTCTTTGCTTGGTTCTTGAAATGGGGGTGTTTAATCTCCCACAGACAGGGCAGCTCCCTTAACATATCTAAGAATACTGACATGAAGTCATTATCTTTCATTAGCATATCCATGTTCACTGCAAGACACAACACAAGACAAAGCCTAATGTCAGACAAAACTCTCCTATTCTTGTTACAATATAGGCCTCAATGTAGAAGCCGTATAGGCACAAGTTTGTCTCTTACCTTCGTTCTTACGATCGGCGCGTCCAATGCTCCTTCCTCCGCTCACAGATCGTACGTAATACGCACGCGTGTTACGCTTTATATACACTGCGCATGCGTGTAACTCCGCCCACCCCTGACGTTCTTTCTATTCTATTCCCCACCCCTTTTCGTTCGGCGCAGTGGGGGAAGAGCACATGGCGGAGTCACAGCAGGTGCGTGCTAATTACAGGAACTAGGAGGAGGAGGAGGAAAGCCCGGATCCGGACACATCCCGATCCAGAAGGAGACGTTTTAAGGCCACAAATATGTCCTTTGGGGAGATGTTGGAGATGGTCGACATCATGAAGAAGGCCGACTATGACGGGAAGTATGGGCCTTACCCCAACCCCAATATCAGAAAGGCCAAGATCATGGCGAAAGTGGTCAGGAGTCTTCACAGGAATTTTGGGGTACGACGATCGAAAGATCAGCTCAGGAAACGGTGGTCGGACCTGAAATTGAGAGAGACAGAGTAGTACCGAAAGATCCGGAGAGTGCTGCAAAAAAGTAAGTAACTGTGCTGTGTTCCTATTCTTTCTGTCTTTATTCCGTTTGTGCTGCTCCATGTGCTTTTATTAATTGTACAGTTTAAAAGGGCAACTTTAATGTTCATGGACCCATTATTCGTTCGTATCAAACATTTTTCTTTCGGCCTCTAAAACACCATTGTTTAGGCCATATGCATTTTCCCACATTTTTTTTGGCCTACTTGGATGCCAAATATTTGTTGGTGTAGATGGGTTTGTTCCTCGAATGAAATGCAAACTAGATTGTGTGTAAGGAGAGGACACTGAGCAGCTGTCTTCACATCTGGACACTGGAGCACTAGTGTGGGACACAAGAACACCATTTTTATTAGGGGGCCACACAGGTGCTCCAGTGTATACTATAGGGGGGTCTCCATCTGTGAAGCTTGTACAAAACAGGTAAAGTATTGCAGCTTGACAAAGGGCAATAAAAAAAATACATCTTGGAACTCGGCTAAAATAGACAATTGTACCCCACTTCCAAGCAATGTTTCCTATTTTTAGTTCTGCCATCAAATATCTGTGTACTAATTATACCATTTTTGTTTTACATAGGGGAGAAAAGACTCAGAGGACCCCCCTCATCCGAGGAGACCACAGACCCCCCACCTCTGGAAGAAGGGGAAATAACACTAACCCAAGAAGAGCAGGAGGAAGAAGAAGATGTGGTGGAAATTGGCACCACAACAGGTGAGTGTCTGCGACCACAGGCTCAGATAAGTGATGGATGCTGGCAGATTTTTGATACCTGTTTTTGGTTTGTTTGTCTCTTTTTAGGTGATCGTTATCCAGATCCTTTCACATCAGAAAGTGCCCAGATCCTGATCGGGGAGATCATGGGGTGTAATCTCGAATTGCACAACATACAGCAAAAAATCAATGATGTGATTAAAAAAAATAATAACATCATTGATATTTTGTGGCGAATTTAAACCCCACAAAATCATTTTTTGGATTGTGGTCCAATCTTTTAAATATTTTTGCAATGTTTTGAAAAGCCAAATTTGGAGGATGCACACAGTGTGCCAACATGTGCTATCTGCCATCACGGGAGATCAATGGACGCGTTTTGGGGGTGCAACCCCTTCATCAATTATAAAGTAGCGGTGAGGAAGGGCTTGCTCCCCCAAAACACGTCCCTTGATCCCCCGTGATGGCAGATAGCACATGTTGACATTCGTAAATTGGTGTGCATCTTCCAAATTTGGCTTTTCCAGGGGTGATTTCCCCCCATCTGAACGCTATATCAAACACAGTTCCTAAATACTCATGTCTGATATTGCCTTCAGGTTTTACCTAATGTGAACTTTGTAAGTTCAAGTTATTTGGCTTTCTTGTTGGTTTTACACAGGCCTGTTTTATCTTAAATGGACATTTCTATTTTTGATAATGCTACTCCTAAAATTGTTATACAACAAACATGTTGGTTTGGTTGAAAAACCTTTGGTAAATGCACATGTGATTGTGCAGGTATAAAAAAGTTGGTTAATCAAGAATGTGTGGATTATTGTCTCAACACTACAACACTTTTGGGGTGATGTAATTGCTGTTTTCTGCGAAAATGGGGGTTATTTCCTAAGGGCAAATCCACTTTGCACTACAAGTGCAGGTTCAGTGCAGTTGCAAGTGCACTTGTAGTGAAATGTGTTTTTGCATTTAGTAAATAACAGCCAACAGTGCTTTGTATAATAATAAGGTTACACAATCAGGACATTTTAGGGACTCAACACATTTCTGTCAGGGTCAGCTAAAACAAACACAAGCAGTAAATATCCACAAAGATTTTCTTTTTTTGTTTTATTATAAAAAGGCTTCACAGATTTTCTGGCATATTGATGGCCCCCCTACCCGCAAAGAACTCCAGGTAGCGTAACCGTACATCACGGGCACTCAGGGAGGGCAAGCCAGGATGTCCGCTTTCAAGCGCCGTCAGTGTGGTTTGATGTATCATTCCGGCCTCAGGCCCAACTGAGCCAGCATAGTTGGCCGAATGTTTCCTTAAAAAGTTATGGAGAACACAGCACGCAAGTATTATATGGTTCAGTTTATACTCCGCCATATGGATGGGTGTCATAAATAGGCGGAACTGGCTGGCCAGGATTCCAAATGTGTTCTCCACCACTCTTCGAGCTCTGGCCAGCCGGTAATTAAAAACCCTCTGTTCCGGGGTGAGGGTCCTCATCGGGAATGGCCGCATCAGGTGGTCCCCCAGCGCAAACGCTTCATCAGCAACAAACACAAATGGGAGTCCTTCAACATTGTCCTCTGGAGCTGGCAAGTCCAAGCTGCCATTCTGGAGACGCATGTAAAACTCCGTCTGGGCGATGACTCCACCATCGGACATCCGGCCATTCTTCCCCATGTCCACATACAGGAAGTCGTAATTAGCCGACACCACCGCCAACATCACTATACTATTGAACCCCTTGTAATTATAATAGTACGACCCCGAGTTGGGTGGTGGGACGATGTGGACGTATTTCTCATCAATTGCCCCTCCGCAGTTAGGAAAGTCCCACCGCTGGGCAAAGTGGGAGGCCACAGTCTGCCATTCCTGTGGCGTGGAAGGAAACTGTTGAGGAAAAAAATAAAACATTACTATTTTTGATCAGAAACATGGCAAGCAGATTAGGCACAAACATTATGGGGCAACCTCCAGATAGCATTTATTAAGGGGAATTTAACAATGCCAAAGTATAAGGTACACCTATCATATCCCCCCCCTCTCATGGGCCATTTCTAACATTATGGGGTGTGTGGAAATCTTGGACAGGTAACCCTCTTCACTTCATTGAGAGATGAATGCCTAAATACAGGGTATTACTTGGAACAGCCCCTCCTTAGTTAAACTATTGGCAGCCCACTGGACAGGTAAGAAGTGTCATAATACAAAGATATAAATACACACTGTACACATTTGAGGACATTTGGACATTCTGCTATTACCTGTCAAGATAATAATAGGATACAAAAACTTTAAACAGTACCATTTGAAAGTATACAGGCAGGCCCTTGCACTACATGCTTTGGGCAATTCATCCATAAATCTGACCAGTAAAGAGGTGGGTATAGTGTGTATGGGTTTGGGAAAGTCAGCAGATAGATGATTGAGGATAGATAGAGAATTGGGATCAGCTGACTTAGCAGTTGGGGGAGGGAGGGTTACTAAAAATAAAAATAAAAAAGCCTCTGCCACTCTGCCTGAATTTAAATAAAAAATAACATTTCCAAACATTTTAGGGGGTGTTTGGGGTAAAGCACTACTATGGAGCTGATAAAATACATTGTTAAGTGACTACATGAGGTGAATATAGGGCCAGGAGACACCATGCTGGGGAGGTTATTGAAGGGCAAATATGTATGAAGGACATAAAATAATAATTACATAAAAATCCAGCATGCATGAGGACAAAGGGGACATTCACAGCATATTACAATCATGGTAATTAGGGAATGAGGAAAGAAATACAAGATATTAGCAAACATTCAATACAATAAAATGTGATATAAAAGGATAAAAATCTTACCTTCATATACTCCTTCTGCAGGACCTGTATGATGGCAGAACAGGTCTCTGGGATAATGATCCCCAGAGCCTGGGGGGAGATGCCTGTCGAGAACTTGAGGTCCTGCAGGCTTCTCCCTGTGGCCAAATACTGCAGGGTAGCGACCAACCTCTGCTCCGGAGTGATGGCTTGCCTCATGCAGGTATCCTGCCTGCTGATATAGGGGGTCAGCGAAGCCAACAAACGGTGAAACACGGGGTCCGTCATCCTGAGAAAGTTCCTGAAATCATCAGGATTATTCTCACGGATCTCACGGAGCAAAGGCATATGAGAGAACTGGTCACGCTGAAGCAACCAATTCTTGGTCCATGAACTCCTCCACACCCTGTTCATGGACTGGACTTGTGTCAAGGTCAGGACCCCAACACCAAGCCCCCGCACAGCACGAACTCTACGAGGAGTACGCATACGAAACATGGCTAGAAAACGGTCGGCTGCTCAGAACGAAGTAACAGAACGCACTGAAGAACAGCAAGGCCTGTGAAGAGCGACCTGAAAACCAGTAACGGACAAACAAGAATACAATGACTACCTAAAGTCACGCGGAACTTGCTGCACGCACTGAAGAGCAGATACAAACCCACAAGCACAAACTGAACGGCAGAAAACGATCTGAAAGCCACGAGTCTGAAAAAGCGCGAATCGTCTCTCACCAAACTTTTACTAACACGAGATTAGCAAAAGGAGCCCAAAGGGTGCCGCGATTGGTTCTGAACCGGCCTTTTCTAGTCTCGTCGTACGTGGTGTACGTGACCGCGTGGTTGGCGATCGGAAATTCCGACAACTTTGTGCGACCGTGTGTAGACAAAAAAAGTTTGAGCCAACATCCGTCTGAAAAAATCCTAGGATTTTGTTGTCGGAATGTCCGAACAAAGTCCGACCGTGTGTACGCCCTATAAGTCTTTATATTTCTTTAGCTAGCTTTGTTATAAGTTAGACTATGTTGTGCTAGCTCTGAAAAGACTGGATGATTGGGTTCCCTGATTGCTGGTGATAACAATTCTTCAGGGAGTACTACACTCACTGACACACCAAGGTTGAAGAAAAGGATATTTATTTGGTGACACACTGATCAGAGCAAATAGCAGAGAGAATGACAGCAAACAATGTCAAATACCAGGTGTACCAATAGCAGTTTACAAATGTGGTATTATCAAGTCTCGGTTACACAGAATACTGAAAATCTGGTAGCAAAGTTCACACCTCCTACACTCTGCCTTACGGAGGAGCCCTAAATATGGGATATACGCTTAGAGGCTAAAAGTCACAGTCCCCTCCCACTGGCCAGTGGTATACCTGTTGGTGGCTGATGTTGTGGCCCAGGAGTGCATCGGAGAGCTCTTAAACAAAGTTTTTGCAACTCCAATGAAAAGGGAAATAATCCTCAAAACAAATGCTTGGGGGAGCCCAAGTTTTGGTGGTGCTGTCTCTTTAAACAGTCTTTTAACATCTGAAATGTGTCTTGGACTCTTCTCCCTCTCCTGGACATTGGAAATGCTGAACATATGATCTCTTGCAGTCTCTGAGGGCAATGGTGACAGCTCTGAACACTTTAAGCTGTTTGTCCTCTCCTGCAGCTCATAGGGTCCCTCTTGCATGGTGGTCCCTGGCAGGTAAAACAGCTCAGCCCCAATCCAGTAACACGGGAACACCAGAACTCAACAGCATCTACAGACTCAGCAGCACACTAGCAGCTTCTCCTGGCTCTCTATGTGGAAAAACTGTTCCTAGATCCCAGGCTTTTTTTTTTCTTCCTTTCTCTTGCACACAGCTTCTTGGGACATGTAGTCTTACACAACAAGAGCATGAAACAATATCCATCTCTTTGTGTATGTGAAGAGAGAGAGTCCAGGGAGAACTATATTTAGCTTTGTTTTGATACCACACCAAAAACATGGTTTTCATCAGGCTAGGGACAACTGGGTGGAAACTGGAACTTCTGAACACTAAATTACTGAGGGTAACACAGGAACCCAACAAGGCTGCCTCCAAGGTAACTGCAGGGTTATCTCTAGGCTGGCAAAACCACCAACGTACCATTACAATACTGCTGCCCAAAAATACAGCTGGAAATTTGTGAGAGACAGGCCACTCTGTGACAACAGAGGTTTCTGGGTTAATTTTGCAAGATGTGGGATTTTCCCAGCCAACATAAAGGAAAGGACAATACTGTCTAACTTATGACATAAGGACTTTGGTATAGTTGCTGGGGTATTCCTGAAGAAATTAAACAATTTAGGTAGGTAAATCATTTTCGATGATGTTAATCCTACCTATAGGAGTAAGTGGTAAGGATTTCCAAGATTCAAACCTCTGGAAGAAGAGAAAGGTGAATTTCCCAATAGGGACAGTGGTGTTAATAAAAACCTGAAAGAGGCTGTAACCCTTATCCTATCTTTCTATAACAAACACCGTTTGAGTTGGGTTTTAACTGCAGCTCCGGGACATATGCACATATCCATTGTATGTATACTTACAAAGCATACACAGAAAAACATAAAAACCCCTGTCAAAAATATTTCTTCTGTTAAACTGATCATTTTTACATGTAGTATACTGCACACTACAGTTGCCCTTTAAATCAGCAGTGTTCTGATTAAGCCATTTGCAGCTCTATTAATCTTTCAGCACATTTTGGTAATAATGTGCAGTCTCTAGCAATGGCACATTATATAAAACATATTTCCTCTCCCTCAGTCTTTCTAAAGTTCCTCCGCTGGCTCCTTCCTTGCTTTGACTTTTGTTATAAATAATGTATATGGATCAGCAGCGAGCACTGAGACATTTTCCAGGGTAGGCTATATTTTTTCATTTGTCTGACAGTTCTCTTATCTAAACTTTTGCAGATTTCTTTCCCAGTGAAAGTTACTTGAATAAATTTTACCTCTCTTGTCAATGTCATGTCTATAGCACAATAATTCTGGTGTCATGCCGCAATGGGAAGAATGAAAAGATAAGTACCTTATCTAAAGTGATAGACTGTAGTGCACTGTATGAAATAGGATCATTTGGAACTAATAAGGTTTTGATGATATCTGCTTGGCCTAAGTTGTGATTTCATTTCATAATCAGAGATGAATATATTTAAATGATAAATGTACCAGTAATTTATTTTGCATTGTTCTATATTGTGAATTCTGTTCATTAATAGGATATTGCAATTTAAATTTTTTATTTTCGCGTTTTTTATAGTTTATTTTTATTTTAAATTAAATTGTGATTTTGAGGAAAGCCTGTATTCAGGAATATTCAGCTCATGAAGTTGTGTGAGAATTTATTCCAAGGTCACTACCTGTAGGCATAATGAGACAAAGTCAAACCTTGCCCTCAGTTACCTCCTGTCGCTATGGATTCTGTGAAGAGAGCACATCGACATGGGAAACACATTCCTATTCTGCATTTCTAGTGCTGTTATTAGAAAAAAATCCATGAATGTGACCAGTGGAAGCTTATATATGGAGGCAAGTTTTATTTCCATAGTAGAAGGCAATCAAGATAGTATAAGGGAATCTACACCTTTAAACCTATCTGTACAGAAAGTCTCTCTTTAAAGCTCTTCTATAGAAGAAGTAGATACAGGTAAATAACTTTGATCCAACACAATAATTATAGGGCCCTTTCCTTTGGCAATCTTTGTTATAAGTAACACTGATGGAATTTGTATTGTTCTTTAACATTATAATTTCAGCATACAAGCTGTTTTTAAAGCAGACTGATAGGTGCCCCATCTATTCATGGATGCTTCTATTTCTATTTTGACACAGTATTGCTGTCTCAGCAAATAATTATGAAGACAAAATGTAATGGGCAGTTACTGAATATCACTTTTTCAAAATATTGACAAAGTTGAAAATTTCTGTAGCATCCTCTAGTGTGCTAGAATCTAGATAGGGTTTTTTGTATAGGTATGAATTAGTTTTAACTCAGCCTGAGCTATGAATCTGATCCAGAGTTTAGTGACTCAGGGCTGGGTGACTCATCCTAGCAGCTTCTCTGGTACCTCCCCCTGTTCTTTGGGACATTGGAGAATGTTCCAGATGTAGTGGGTGGAAGTTAGGAGGAGTTGCTTGGAATAATTATGAGAGCCTCAGCTAACCCCCAGTAAAGGACTGGCAGGGGTCAGGCCACCTCATAAATAGGCATGAGTCATGGCAGAGAGGGGCAGTCGGGTGGAGGATGGAGATAGAATGCTGAGGAGGCTGTAGGTGGCCCTTGAGGGTGCCGCCTAGTCTGGAAGGGGGTGACCTCGGGCCTTGGGGCTCAGGTGCTGAAAAATTCCTACTAAAACACATGGAAGAAACCCTTCCTGGAGCCATAGGAGCAAGGAGAGAGGACATCTGGGAGATCTCCTAAGAGTCAGCCAGGTGGGCTGGTGAGTGTCAGTCTGGAGGACTGTGGGGAGAAGTTAGCCTGGAGGGCTAGTGAAAGGGGCAGCTGCAGCCAGGTGGGTTGACAGTGTCTGAAGAGGTGGTACTGGGATCAGTAGCCACAGGAGTGATGCTAGCTGGACACTGAAATTCTGCTGCACAACTAAGGGGCCTTGGGTTCCTGTCTGTAAAGGGCCATTGCTTCATCTGACTAAGTGACTGTCAAGTACTCACAGTGTTCCAGTTAGGTTCTGCAAGCAAGTGTGTGCTGGAGTGAAGAAGAGGAGCTGTATATAGAGACTGTATATAGGAAAAGTCGTCCCTGAAGTTATTGTTAAAGTGAAATGGGCATCCCATAACCTCCCATCCCTATCCAAGTTATTACCCTCAATAAAACAAAAATAAACAGTCACAGCCTGTTCTGTGACTCAAGTGTGCCTGTGAGGATTTGGTGTGCCTGACTGTGCAGGGTGGGGGATCCCAGTATATTTGTGACTTCCTAGGGGTGTACTTCAGGGCTGGTTCTAGCCTGTCTGATCTGGGACAGGGCTAGCTCTCCCTGTTTTCTTGTCTCTCCAACTCTTCCCGCTAGGACTGGCTCTCTCTGACTGTAAACATGAGGCAATCTGTGGCTCGGCTTCCCCCTCAAACAAAAACCTAATTTTCTCCAGATTTGCCCAGGAAAATTCTGTCCCTCTCCTCTTCTGCAGTGCAGAGGATCCTGGGTAATTACGTCTGTGGCAGCCCCAGCCCATAAACTTGTACCGTGCGGTGAGAACTATAGTTCCCATGATCCCTGGCCCCTGCATAGCAAGTTCCTCTTTTGCCCTGATTGGCTCAAGTACAGTGTTGCTAGGAAGGAGGGGGAGCGAAGGAGTGAGTGGGGGATTTTACACAGAAGCAGTTCTGATACAGTGCAGTAGCAGGGAAGCTCGGGATGTGGGGCAACTGCTACACAGTACAGCCTGCTTTGTTTACTGCTCAAAACTGGGAAGGAGGGTGGGTGAAGAAGGAGAGCGGGCACAAGGAAGCACAGCCCACTCATCCAACTGTTCTGTCACACATGCAGCAGTGGGGGGGGGGGTCAGCAGAGGATCACACGGCCACAATCATTGATTCACCAACAGATCAGTAATCCTGCAAGCCTAGGTAAGTCAGAATTTTCCACTGTTCCTAAATAACCATGGTCTGCTTCACCTAGTCTACAGCAGATTGTGAAACATGGAAATTCTGGAAACTGCAGTACATATTGTAGTTTAAAAATCAGCTAGCACATGTTCTAATGGATCAACAGATCTCAGTTTTGTCCATAGATTGTTGCTCTTGTTACGCTTTGGGTCAATTGGATTTCGTCTTCTTCACATATACCGCTTACTGCACTTCTATTAAGTATCCTAAAGTAAATGTTTGTAAAGCCCATTGATAATGTAGGGCAATGAAACAGTACAACCAGTACGGGGACACAAAACGACCAAAAACATTTCACTATGTAATCAGCCCCATCAAAGCATCACACTCAAGGTATTTGACTGCATTAAAAAAACTGAAATATGACACAATTTCAGCATGAAATGTAAAGCCATTTATCCAACTGCATGCAATTATCCTGTCCTGTTTTTGTTAGCTTTTATCAGTGCAAGCTATGAATAAACACAAACGAAACACGTAGGGGCTGGGACTTCAGGCACCATGTGACATCCGTGAGTTGGAGCGCACGCCAGCTCTGAAGTACACCAGAGCAGGGGCGCTGTACATTGCTATTGGCTGATCATTCTTAGTGCTGGGCAGGGCACTATTTCTGTGAGTGCATTTGATTTTATGGTCTGATTGCTTTATTAAAGTTGAGGTTGTATGCTATGATGTTCCCCACGGTTTTCTTTTTAAAAAATATATGGGCGAGTGGATCGTGGTTCCTTGAACTGTGATGCTATGTTGAGAGATACCTTTTACTAAAGCCTGAGTGACCCACCTCAGTGTATGCTTAGGAGCTCAACTTCTATGGGTGAGTGCATACCCTGGTGGGAGCACAGATGGTGGATTGTTGAGATGAGATTTCTGTCTCTCCTGTCTTATACACAGTGTTTAACATCATTCCATATGGATCCTTACACATGGGCTACATGCACCAGCATACTGATTCTTTTTTATTTTATGATTTAGCATTATTGATCTGTTTTTTGTGACACCTGTGTGTGTGTAGGATGATAATGTATGGTGTTCCAGTGTGATTTTTTGAAACATGTCATGTGATGTATATCTTTTGTCTCAAAACTTTTCCTGCATTTAGGCATTTTGATATTAACCTCTTAATTGCTCAGTTAAAGGGGTTGTAAACCAAGGTTTTTCACCTCAATGCAATCTATGCATTGAGGTGAAAAACCTCCTGTAATGCTGCAGCCCCCCCGAGCCCCCATTGTACTTACCTGTACCCCCTCTATCTCGTCCCAGGGATGAGCACACCAGCAAAAGCCAGTGTCTCGGGTCCTGATTGGATGGATTGATAACAGCGCAGCCATTGGCTCCTGCTGCTGTCAATCAAATCCAATGACGCGGGCACTGGAGGGTGGGGCCAAGTCCGGCATTCGTGTCTATGGGCCCAAATGCTAGACTCGGGAGAGCGCTTCTCCTAGGGGGTTATCTGATGGGGGGAGGAGCCGTGAGAGCTGACGAGGGACCCCAGAAGAGGATGTTCAGGGCCACTCTGTGCAAAACGAGCTTCACAGTGGAGGTAACTATGACATGTTTGTAATTTTTTATTATTTTGTTTTTATTATTATTTACCATGCAAATTGATTTTGGGGTGGAGGTTATATGAGTATAAATGTATTGCCATTTTTATATTCAACATTCTACGACTAAGGTTGTTGTCGAAACGCGTCAGTTGTTTTGCTTGTCATTTTTTGTAACCAACTATTAAAATCACTATATGGACTACAGAGATGCTGGCTCAATCCTTTAACTTGTCATTTCTGAATACACTTGCAAAGCACTTTCTTAAAGGGACAGTCACCTGATGAATTTATGCACCTTTACACTTTGAAGAATTGGAGCACTTTATGATGGACTTTATTTATGCCCTGTTGTGAAGCACTTTCATGCTTAGGCACTTTAACCATATATGATTTAATTATTAGCTTTTTCAGATTTTCCAGTTTACAGTGGATGCACATTGCACTCGACATGTATTTATTAAGGGAGCAGCAGCAATCCAGGAACCACTTAGTATATTCCTTTACACGAGTGTCTTCTTACATTCCTTTTTGAATACTGTGGTTATTGTGGAGCTAAGGAGTGACAGGAAAATATAATAAATAACTTTCTCATAAAGAGACTGAAGAAATCATTTTTTCTTAACCTGTAATCCTAAAATAATGATCAACATCAACCATGCAGGTATCCACTGTAGACTAGTGATACTGAATAGGGATGGGTCAAACCGACCCCTTTTAGGTTCGCACCAGAACTTTCAAACACCGCCAAAGTTCGGACCAGAATAACGAACCCCATTAAAGTGAAGGGGACCTGATCGTCAAAAATCAAAAGTGCCCATTTTTAAGGCTTATATGCAAGTAATTGGGCATACAATGGTTATAGGCGTCCAGGTCCTGCCCTGGGGGACATGTATTAATAACAAAAAAGTTTGTGAAAAACGTCATTTTTAAATGAGCACACTGGGTCCCAACACTAGCTGGATGAAGAACAAAGGCGAAAGACAGCTCACTCGGATAGCAGCTTCACAAGAACTTTGTCTATTGTCCATAGTAAGAGGTACATCTTTAGGAAGTCTTCAATGTCATTGCTGCCATTCATATAGAGTGCACTCTAAAGTGAATATAGCCTATTGTTTACAGAGGAGTTATCACAGTATCAGTTGTTCATTAATCATCAATCATTGCATTAATCATCAATCATTTCTGTTACTGTTTTCTAATGCCATTACTTTTTGCTGGCATTGTGGATCACCAGTTTTACTCTAATTTAGCTTTCTTAGAACTCCATTCTATGCCACTGTAGCCTAGTGAACATATTTTCTAGTGAACTGTAATTGTCCTAATCCTTTACTTACACATGTATGTGAATGCTATTATTACTGCAACCTGTGACAATATATTGAGTTAATTTACCACTAACCAGCTCAGTGTTTGTTTTTTAATACTGAACCTTAGTTATATGCAGGGTATCTATATTTGTACTCCCAGTCGCAGTGCAAGTCGAAGCAGAAGAACAGAGAACCCAATCTACCAAGTGGCTCTTGCAGGGGTAGCGCAACTCCAATACCTTTCCTTGACAGAAAGGATGAAAGGTAAATACATCCTCATTTAAAGCTGAACTCCAGGCACAAAAAATGTTCATTGAAATTTATTATTATAGATAGCCACAAAGGGTATAAAATAACTTTGGAAACTCAGTTATTACTTTGCAAAAGTAGTTTTGACATCATTATTGTGCTACACATAGCCCGTTCATTGAGTAAAGCTGGGGGGTGGGGGGTGGGGAAGACCCAACAGCTTCCACTCACTACAGGCTTCCTGCAGAAAACACAAGGAGGTTGCAGATACAAGATCAGTCACCCTGCACAAGGAGAGAAAGCAGCAGCAACTTTCCCTTTGTCGGGAAATACATACAGACATAGTTACATAGTATATACAGTACATTGTATATAGACGTCTATATCTGGTCAAAGAACAACATTAAGTATATCTCTTCAGTACATGCACATTTCCCCATGTTTAGTCTCTCTAAAAACTGCTAATGCGGAAAATTACTTGTTAATTTACCAGAAATCCAATAAAACCCTAATTTTCTCCTGTTGACTGATAACTCCGCAATTCTGCTACAGTGAAATGATTTCCTCTGCTGGGCTACAGAATTGTACCCTGCCCCTCTTTATCCCTCTTCCACATGTATATACTGTATATACTGTATAAATTTGTTTTTCCAAGCCAAATATTGCTGCTGCCTTAAATCCCAAGAGAAAGGATCAGCAGTTTTTTTTTTGTTGTATGGTACAGAATTTCTAAATAGACAGAACTTATGACATGTATTATTTATTGTAGAGATGTAGTACATGTATCTTTTCCCCTTCCCTTTCTCAACCAGTGTTATGTAGAATCCAAGGTTCCTCCATAGGTTGCTAGGGGTATCTTGAGCAAATAGCAATTTCTGTCTGTCATGTTCCCATTGACATCAATGATCTTTTGAGCTATCTGTATCTTCCCAGTAAACACAAGTGTAAGGAGAATTCTTCCCATTGACCACCAGCATAAGGAACATTTTTTTCCAATGACTACAAGTGTAAAGAGCATTATTCCCACTGACCACAAATGTAAGAAGCATTCTTCACAATGACCACAAGTGTAAGGATCATTCTTTCCAATGATGACCATAAGTATTGTTCCCACTGGCCAGAAATGTAAGGGGCATACTTCCCAATGACCAACAGTGTAAGAAGCATTCTTCCCAATGACCATAAATGTAAGTATCATACTTTCCAATGATGACCATAAGTGTAAGGAACATTCTTCCCAGTGACCACAAGTGTAAGGAGCATTGTTTCCACTGACCACAAGTGTAAGAAGCAATCTTCCCAATGACCACAAGTGTAAGAAACAATCTACCCAATGGCCAAAATTGTAAGGAGCATTCTCCACACTGGTCACAAGTGTGAGGAGCAATCTCCCCACTGTTCACAAGTGTAAGAAGCATTTTTCCCACATTACACTAATGTACTGGGAGCTGTAGATAAGGTAATTATTGGCAGAGGTTTCCTGAGACCTGAAAGTTATTTGAAGGGTTCATCTATGTTAATAAGGTTGAGAAAGGCTGCTCTAGGAAGACCTTGCACTAGGTTGATGTATGACCATATGGTAGCCAGCAGGGGGAGGGGATGCATTTTGCAATTTGCACTAGACACCAGTAGACATACATTCCAGTACTAATGTAGACACTGCTTTTTTGTTCATTTGTTTAATATACAAGCTGTATTTCACTTAACAATTCTATAACAGAGTCTGTTTGATGCACTGTCACATAAAGCAAAGTATGAGACAAATAACGCTGGTTCTGTTTCTTAGTTAGACTTTGTCTGCCTTAATGCTCCGTGACTGGCATAATATATTGCTTTCAAGTGAATTTATAACACTTGCAGATGCAGTGACAAGTGCATATAAATATGTAGATGTTATGGTAATTCACATTTATTATTTACTGTGTGTAATTACTCAGTTCCATCATTTCTAGTCAGCAGAGACTACTCCCACCAGTCAGCAATACAATAATATGTTTGCATGCTGTGGTCCTTTTTTATGTATGATACTTGTAGTGATTAACTGTCACCTGGGTGCTGCTGATTTATGTTACCGCATGGTCTCCGTGTATTTCATTATTTTAAAGTCATATATATTGTCCCTTATTTAGACCCTGTTGTTCTTGCTTTGATCATCTCATAAACACATTTCTTACTGTTAATGTGTAAATAAAGCTGATAAATTTCAGTTTAATAAAGTATCACTACGACCAAAACATTTTATGACACATATGGGATAAATGGGGTAAGCAGAGCCCACTGCTGGCTCCTTATATTTCTTGTGGACTTAAAGAGGTTGTAACCCTAAAATAAAAATCATGCTCTTGTCCCTTTAAGGCATGAGCTGTAGCACTCACTGTGCTTTTGCCTTGTTAATTGTCCCTTTCTATCTTCTACAGTACCTGGTTGATCCTGCCTGTTCCTGTCCTCCCCTCAGTGAGCTGACCACATTTATCATGGTTAGCTTACCTGCCTCTATCATTCCAGCTTTCTCCTGAGCATCTCTGTATCTCCTCCTCTCCTCCTGTCATTTTCACAGTCTTCAGTCTGTGTGAGAACGTGATATCTTCCACGCCCCTAACCTCTTCTCCAGCCATCAATGAGCAATACTGTTCCCCTGAAGCTGCTCCCCCTCCTCCTTATTGGTAAAGCTGCAGTGACTCACACAGTGTTTTATTGTGGGACAGAGCAGCTAGCAAGTCAGAAGGGAATCTTAGCCCCTCCCACTTGGCTCCCTTAGATCGGGATGAAGAGTGGAGGGTGGACACGTGACCGCAAAACAGCACAATGAAATAAGGTATTTAGGTTTATCATCCAAAAAACAACAAAGAAAAAAACACTGCACTCATTAAGGAGCAAAACCATGGAGGATAAAAGGATTTGGGTCATGTGACTTTGCAGCCACTTTAAGTGGTGGGATATTCCTGACTTTTACTCCTTATACCATTAAATTTCCACACTTTTTTCTGATGAATTTTACGTAAAATATTTATAAACAATGCTACATAGAATACAACAGGTATTTATAAAGAATGAAAAATCTATACTAGTTGACTCTGGTCTGTGTCTGCCTTTCTTTTATAGGACAAAAGTATACGTAAACTGTAACCCCTTACCACCAAGTGTACACATACAGTATATCCAGCCTCACGGATACACAAATACATGAGTGTTTGTGCTGGAATCATGCTGCACAGTATGCTCACAGCACAGAGACTGAGCTTGTAGACAGGTGCATTGTATACTCCCTACTAAAGGTGGTGCTTGACCAAAACAGAAATGCAGAAGGGGAAGGAAGTTGTGGGGAACTTGGCTCCTTTATTACTTTGGTCACAGGGAGACAGATGTCGGATTGGATACTGGCACCCTATGTGACTTCAGCAGCCATCTTGGGTCAGGCAGAGTCTATTTAAGACTCTGGCTCCCGGGTTTGGTGCACTGTATGCAAGTGGCTAGCATAGAGCCAGGATCCCCCTCTGCTAGGGACAGTGCTTGGAGGTGGGGAGGGGTTCTAGAGGAGTGGGGACAGTACAGGGACTGCATCTGCCTCACTTTGGGGGCCCCCCTTTAGGTGTGGACTGGCCAGGCCACATTCTGTTTCTCATTGAAGAAGCGGTCGGTATCTTTAGGTCTTCAGACTGCTGTTGCGGTTCATGGGTGACTCTGGACGGATGTGACCACCTACCAAGCCTAAATAGGTTGTGCTAAACCTTTCTACAATACAACTTTATTGCCTGACTTAGACAAGAGAAAGGGAATTTGGGAATTTAAATGAGGTAGTTGACTTGTAGAGGTAAGTATGTGAGATCAAGAAAAAGGAGCAAGAAGGGCGGGACTTTGTATGAAGTGTGTAAGGGACAGAACCAGCAGTAATTAACATATCTCTAGTGTATAATGTTATATATTGTAATCTCTTCAGTAATGGGTACATAAGTAACTCTATTCTAATGAAAAATTCATGTATATACACATATGGATAGATATCTGCATAATAAAAAACAATCTAATCCCCAAATATTGTGAGAAATGAGAGAGTTTCTCTTGCATTTTATTGAAGTAATAAAGACAATTACAGGAAAAAGAAAAAAAAAAGTGATCATTAACAAGCATTGAGAGTGTAATACATAACTAAAATCTCAGTACATCCAATCTATTCTTTGACTAGAATGCTGATATCCATAGAGAGTGGAAGTGTCACTCTCAATGCACAAGTACTTGGAAGTCTATACACTTAACTATTATAGAACATAAGATTAAAACAGTAACTGCTACCTGTGCAAAAGTCTTTAGAGGAAAAATACTGCATACATTTCCCATCATAACAACATATCAGAGTTCACATATACTCGAGGCACTTTTGGTGTTGATATTCCCAGTATCATATGAAGGAAAATATTCCTCTATTACAGCATTGTGTGCGTTCGAGCTCCAAGGAGGAGAAGCTGCCCCCAGAGCCAGCTATGGTGCAGGCCAGGGGCTCCATTTACGCTCAAAGATTCTCATGGAATCCATGAGAGTGTGGTGTATATGTTCCATTAGTTTTATAGACTCCATGCGAAGAAGTACTTGTGCCCATGGAACTGTAGATTTTCGCCAGTTTAGGGCTATTGTCCATTGAATAGCGCTAAACAGCATGTGCACCAGCTTTTGTTCACCTCTGGGAGATCTGCAAACAATTTACACATTTGGTATGTCAAGGTGATGCTAGATCCAGTTATTTGGAGTGCTTTCATAGCTGTCTGTTGCCAGAGGGAGCCTAGGACCTCACAGCTCCAGAAAGTATGGAGAAGAGTGCCCCTTTCACCACAATCTGATTAAAGGATGGTGTACTGTCAAATATGAATGTAAAGGTAAATTCATACCCAATTCACCACATCCCGATAATAAATTGGAAAGATAAAAAGGAAAAAACCCTGGGATGGTACGGGTGAGGGGGTAGGAGATATTAATGGGTGAGCATGGGTGGGAGGAAGGGAAACGTACTGGATAATGTGATTGGTATGAAAAGTGCCCAAAAGTAATAAAAATATATACTTTATTTGGAATATACAAAAACAATATTTAAAATAGTGAACAGTACATACAAAATACCTAAGCCACATAGATGAGCATACTGATTAGAGGAAGCATACACATATGTGGTACATACTATAGTCCAGCCTTGATATGCAGCTAACTTTTTGAACGAGTAAATCCCCTCAATATTTCATATTACTTTGGATTCCTTGTTTATTTAGAGCTCCTATCTTGTCCTTTTCCCAAATCTTTATTTTCATTCTCATTCTATTTTATTTTCTATTTTATATATTTTTTCCTTCCTTTGCCTCCATAAATTCTGTTTTTTTCACCATCTATACCTATGATATATGCCCATTACATGCATATATATATATATATATATATATATACTAATGATTGGTATGCTTTACCTATGTACCTCCCCCAGATCATACAATAATCCTTACAGGAAACCCCTGAAGAAGGAACTGAATTTTCTCTTATCCGAAACATGTTGGGCTCCTATGTACCACATATGTGTATGCTTCCTCTAATCAGTATGCTCATCTATGTGGTTTAGGTATTTTGTATGTACTGTTCACTATTTTAAATATTGTTTTTGTATATTCCAAATAAAGTATATATATATATTTTTTTTTTCCACAAAAAAGATTTTATTGAGCAAAAAAGCACAATTACATGTACAAACAGATGAACAGATTTTGAGAAATGCTCCATGACATTTTATATAATAATGTTACAGTAAATGTTCATGCCATTAAAGTCATGGGGAACACAAGCATATGGTAGGTTAATTAAAATGTATAAAGGAGGAACTAGCTGAACATGTTACTACGAGACATTTTCTGTATACAAGTACTATAGGAAACAGGAGTACTTTGTGTGGGCCATTTTCACCAGGCTCAGTCACGCAGTATGTAGGAGCATGAAACTTGTGTGGAACTAAGACGGGAAGGTCTGTCTCTATTAGGTTTTAAACTGTGTAGAGTTAACACAATCTGATATTGTAAGGGGGTTATATATAGGTATGGGTAAGAGGGATATAGATCTTGGGGGGAGTGGGGGTGATGGAGAGATTTGGGGTGGGAAGGTGTAGGGGTAGGGAGAAACAGTAGGGGGAAAGGGAAAAAGAGGAAAAACAGAGAAGAGGGATATACGTAGAGTATAGGGTAAAGAGGGGGGGTAGGGGGCCGCCCCTTCTCCCCAGCTGGTCCACTCTGCCATAAGGAGCTTCCGAAATCTTTCTCGTTTCTCAAGAGAGGGAAAGAATTATATTGGGAAGTACGACTTATAGCAGTCAGTGCTTTTGAAATGTGTCCAGCAAGCCCATAAATTGGTGAATTTTTGTATGCGGTCTTGTGAAGTATAGATCAATTCCTCCATCTCCTCTATCTTAGCAATCTTTGTCAACCATTCCCTGACTGTCGGGGGCTTGGTTGATCGCCATTTTACAGGAATGCATAATCTGGCTGCATTTACCATATGCATGGCCAGTGATCTGTGGTACGATCTTTTAGGTAAGGTTGTATGATGGAGGAGATATTGTGATGGTTCGAAATCCAGGGTGTAGGTTGTGACTCGTTGTATTATGTCGTGAACCTCCCTCCAGAAAACCCGAAGGATCGGGCATTCCCACCATATGTGGATCATAGAGCCCTCTTCTTTATTGCACCTCCAGCACGTATTTGGAATTGAGGGTGAGAATTTATGTAAGCGGGACGGTGTTCTGTACCACTTGGTGAGTATTTTATATCCATTCTCTTGGATAGCAACATTTAGTGAACCTTTGTGAGTGTGGACATGAATGGTTTCCCAATCTTCCTCAGTGAGGTCTATGTGTAGGTCTTTATTCCAGGAAGAGCGAAGGGTTTCAGTTTGTGAGTGTTGTGGCGTTTCTTGGAGGAGAGAGTATATGGTGGATATTAGGTGTCTTTGGGGTGTATTCTGGGTACATAGGATTTCAAATGAAGTTAGTTTTCTCGACCATGTATAGTTGGGAGTTGTAGAGGAAAGAAAGTGTGTCAGCTGTCTATATGTCCAAAAAGGAAAGT
Organism: Lithobates septentrionalis; assembly: GCA_037952835.1. NCBI lineage: Eukaryota > Metazoa > Chordata > Amphibia > Anura > Ranidae > Lithobates > Lithobates septentrionalis. Next base: position 1,240,149 of record JBBDGP010000385.1, read on the forward strand.
CTTTTGTGAGAGATATGGATCTGAGATTATCATACGATCGTAGCCGGCCTGTATGGAAGAAGTGGTACGCTTGGACTTCTTCGTGTGGCCATTCTTGTTTTAAGAATGTATCTGATGTCCCCGGGGAGAAGTCTGGATTTCCCCTCAGGGAGGTCAAAGGTCCCGGTCGTGAGGATAGTTGAGAGGCTGTTATAGCAGAAGTAAAAGCGAGTAGTGACGGGTAAATAAGTGGGTGTTTCTTGATTGATTGTGTCCAATGTTTGGGTGAGAGCCAGGGGAGGTTGTGTAGATGGCCGGGTATGAAAGAGTTCTCCAGAATCACCCAGGGTTTCCCTGTTCTGTTGGTACACCAATCAACTACTCTAGTTAAATGGCAGGCCATGTAATACTTGTGGAGATCTGGAAGTGCAATCCCACCCTTGACCTTGCTGCGGGTCAGACGTGAGTATTTAATTCTTGGAGGGCTGTTCTTCCAAATAAAGGTCGTACAAGCCTTTTTATATGAACAAAAGAATGCAGGGGGTAAATGTATTGGAATGGTCTGCATTAAGTACAAGAGGCGAGGGAGGATGATCATTTTGATCAGGGCTGAGCGTCCAAACCATGATACGTTAAGGGTGGCCCACTCCTTTAGTTCCATCTGAATTTTTGAAAGGGCGTGAAGGAAATTCTGGTCATATAGGTCTGCAAGACGCCTAGTAATTTGGATGCCTAAGTAAGTAATGGCAGCGCCTTCCCACTTAAAGGGAAAGGAATCTTGGCAGTGAGTGACCACCTGTGGGGAGAGGGATATGTTCAGGGCGTGTGATTTAGGATAGTTTATCTTAAAATTTGATAAGACCCCGAAATGGTTGATATCTTTCAGCAGGTTAGGTAGAGTTATGTGAGGTGTTTGAAGTGTTAGCAGGATATCGTCTGCGAAAGCAGCTACCTTAAATTCCCTCCGATTTATAGTTATTCCTTGAATATCCGTATTCGCTCTCAGTCTATTTAAAAGGGGTTCTAAGGTTAAGATAAAAATGAGAGGGGATAGGGGGCATCCCTGGCAAGTACCGTTGGTTATTGGGAAGGCGTTTGACAGGAGGCCGTTTGCTTTGACTCTTGCTGAGGGATTGTCATATAAAGCGTTGATGTATTTACACATGCGTGGTAGTAACCCAATGCCCTTCAGCACCTCCCGCATATAGTCCCAGGCCACCCTGTCAAACGCCTTCTCGGCATCGAGTGACAACAGGAACCCCTTCGCTTCCGAGGAAGAAAGCCAGTGGTGTATGTTTAAGGTGCGGATGGTATTCTCTCTGGCTTCCCACCCGGGGACAAAACCCACCTGGTCTGCTGAGACCAGGCCAGGAATTAGGGGCAGTAATCGATTTGCTAACATTTTTGCATATAGTTTGATATCTACGTTGAGTAATGAAATGGGTCTGTAATTGGACGCTAGGGATGGATCTTTATCTGCTTTCGGTATGACTGCTATATGTGCTTCAAGCAGGTTGCCTGATGGGGTAGAGGGGTCCGACAGGGAGTTGAAGGCATTGAGCATTTGCGGTGAAAGATTTTCTAGGAAGCTTTTGTAGTAAATTAGTGATAGGCCATCAGGGCCTGGGCTCTTACCTACTTTCATTTGTTTTATCGCCAAACACTGCTCCTCTGTGGTCAACGGGCATTCTAGGGCAGCAGCCTGTTGTAGAGTTATCGGTTTAGGGCAGTATTGGGTTAGGAAATCACGTATATGAGCCTGGCGAAGTGAGGCGCTGGGGGAGTCTGTGTTATGGGATGGCAGGTTATATAGTTTAGTATAAAAGCTTTCAAAATGGGCTGCTATGTCCTCATTTTTTGAGAGCACTGCACCCCCATCGGTACAAAGGTGATGAATTATGGAAGAGGTCTTGGCAGTTTGTATAGTGCGTGCAAGCAATCTTCCACTTTTGTTACCGTGTTCATAGAATACTTTTTGTTTGAGCACATTTTGTCGCCTGGTGCGTTTCCCTAGTTCCTCCAATAAGGTGGATCTAGCATAAAGGAGGTCCTGTAGTGTGGAGTGAGAGGTAGATTGTTTGTGAGTTTTTTCAAGTCTATTGATAGTTTCAAGGAGGGATGCAATGTGGGCCTGTCATCTTTTTTTCTCTTTTGTTGCTAAGGCTATGAGTTTCCCCCTAATGACACATTTGTGGGCTTACCAAAGAGTGACCGGGGTTATATAAGGGGAGGAGTTTTCTTGAAAGTACTGGTGGAGTCGGGTGTTTATTTGTCTCACTACTTCAGGGTCTTTAAGGAGGGAAGGGTTCAGTCTCCAGGTCTTGGTTCTGGTATTGTAGTCTGGGAATGTTAAAGTGATTGTGATGGGATGGTGGTCTGATAGGAACATAGGTTCTATTGTGGCATGGGAGAGAAGTGTTAAGTCTGTTTGGGATAGAAATATGTAGTCAATTCTCGAGTATTTTTGGTGAGGGGAAGAGAAGAATGTATAGTCTTTGTCAGTCGGGTACATGGTGCGCCATGAGTCGTGGAGTGTCAAGTTCTGTAATTGGAGTTTAATTTGACGTAATGCCCGATAGGGGAGTGCAGAGGTCCCCGTGGAAGAGTCTAATGTTGGGTTTAGTGGGACATTGAAATCACCACCCAGAAGCACTATACCCTCCTGAAATGTGGAAAGAAGGTCACAAATTCGTCTAAAGAAAGTTACTTGATGCTCATTTGGGCAGTACACATTTGCAATGGTGATTGGTTTTGATGCATATGTGCCTTTGATAAAAATGTATCTACCCTCTTGATCAATCAGGGAGTCTTTCAGTTGAAAGTCAGCGTGTTTGGAGATAAGGATAGATGCTCCTTTTGTTTTCGACGTTGGGCTCGTAGAGTGGAGTGTGTGTTTATATATATGATTCGACAGTTTAGGGACATGTTTTGCACAGAAGTGTGTTTCCTGTAACAGGAGGAAATGGGCTTTGTGTTTAGTCAATGCTGATAATACTTGCGACCTTTTTTCTGGAATATTTAAGCCTTTTACATTTAGTGATAGGCATTTGAGTGTACGTTGTTGTGTAGAGTTTGCGGCTCCCCTCGACATTGTGGGTATCCAAGAGATCAAAGGATGTTAAGTTGAGCTAGTCGGTGTCGTGTCCTGTACGCGAGCTGCAGAATGGAACTGTGGGTATTTGGAGGCTGAAGGGGAGGAAGGAGGAGCGGCCCCCGCCTTATAGAATAGATATGATATAAAGAGGGTGTAGAGTAGGCAAAAAGGGTTAGACAAAGTAGAGATAGTAGGGTAAGAAGGGAATGAGAGGACAGAGAAAGGAGGGGGCAGGAGGGGGGAAGGAAGGGGGGTAAACGATTGGGGAAAGGAGAGGTGAAGTAGGTAGACTTAAAGTCCGGGGAGTTAGGGAACGTACCTCAAAAAACAATTGGTACGTAAATAGGATGTACCGGAGGTGGGCGAAGGCTTGCCTATCCACCTAGGGGAGAGATGTCCGGTAGAGTAGCTCTAGTCCGTATGGACAGCTGTGTGGGGTATACGAGCTGTGGTAGGAATGAGTGCTGCGGCACTGTGGAGGACGAATTATGCTAAATAATAGTGATTGGGGGCACGGAAATGTGTGCAATAAACTATAATTATGGGAAGCTATGTGTGGGTGGAAAGGAACCATATGCATGTCAGCACACTCCTGTGATTAGTAGAAAAGAAAAAAAAAGGGGAAAAAAGAAAAAAAAAGGAAAAATGTTTTCCCCCCTTTTTCTTCCTTCGGTACCTTGTATGATATTTCTGGTGTTAATAATGGTATCCTAGGATCTCTGTCAATGATCTATGTTTCCACGTATTAAATCATTATATAAAAAAAAAAAAAAAAAAAAGGGTGAAAGAGCGCTCCCCTTATAAAACATAATAAACATGTATAAGGTATGCGAAAACAACAACCGATGGTAGCCTGCCCCCTGGGGGGCTTATCCATTAGGGAAGGCAAGAAAAACTGCTACACATAGTCTTCTGTGTCTTAAAGTAACTGAGTTTTCCTAGCATTTTCTCTGCATTTTGTATTTTCTGCCCCCCCCTTTGGACACAGGCCTGTTAGTGTGGGAGTCTGGATTTCCGCTCCGGGTTCAAGAATAAGCGTGGGCAATGGAGAGTTAAAGGGAAAGTAGTATTGGTAAGGATTTACTGTTAATGGGATGGGATGGCATCACTTCCTTACCTGCTAATGGTAAAGTGTGGTTGCAAAGAGCTTGATACAAGTGAAAAAGCTATGGGTGGGGTATAAGATACCGTTGTGAGGGAAAATTGACTGCATGTCTGGCGAATATAGGCCGCGCAGACATTAGATTGAGTAGGCACCGAGAGTTTAAGGATCCAGACTCCCACCTATTTGACATTTAAGTAAAGCCTTAACCAGTTAAAATATGCAAAACAAGTATAACATAACCAAGAATAAAATTAAAGCCCTTGACTGTGGGCAAGAGAGTTCGGTCCGTTTGGAGAGCTATTGTTACAACCAAGGTAGGTGTAAAACTGGTATTGGTGTTAGAGACGTGAGTGAGTAGGATAATAGATCGGCATCCTCTGGTTAAAGTGCTACTCACAAGTCCAGATGAGGTGTTGGAACTTCTGCATGGGTCATGTGTATGCGTCTCTTATCTGGGCGGAGAGATTCCAATACTAGTCCTTGCTCCGTCGGCTACACGAACAAGGGGAGAAAAACATAGGGAGAGAAAAAAACAAAAAAGAAAAGAAAAAAAAAAACAAAAAAAAACAAAACAAGAGTTACTGCGTAAAGACAGTATGGTCAGAGTATATGAGAGCGATGCCCTCTAGTAGTTCTGACGAGGAGCATCTGCCAGGCCTGGGCTGCGGGCTGGGAGGTCTCGGCGGGATTGGCGGTCTCCCGGTGAGGTAGGGTCCAGTCTGCGGCGTCTGGAGCGTTGTCTTTGGGCCTTGGGTGATGAGTTGTATGCGACTGGTTTCCATGGATCCGTAGGGAAGTAGAAAGTGTACCACTCAGGTATGTCCATCTGAGGAATGTCCATTTGTTCGCAGAAGGTGGGTAAATCTTCCAGGGTTCGGAGAAAAGCTGTGCGACCCCTAGTGGATGCTGACAGGCAGAACGGAAACTTCCATCTATATTGAATGTTTTGCGTGCGAAGAACTTCCAGCAGGGGGCGCAAGGTGCGCCTGTTTTGTAGAGTGATTTGAGATAAGTCCTGAAACAATTTTACTTCAGTACCATTGAGTAATATGCGGCCTCTGTCTCTTGCTTTTTTAAGAATCTCCTCCTTCAAGGGGAAGTTGAAAATGCAACAGACAATGTCCCTGGGTGGTTCATTATCGCGGGGAGGGGGTCTTAAAGCACGATGTATGCGTTCCATTTCTATGGGGGAGTCTGCTGGCCGGCCTAGTAAGTCATTAAAGATAGAGCAAACTGTGTGTTGCAGTGCGGCCTGGTCTACTCCTTCCGGGACCCCCCTCACCCTCACATTATGTCTGCGCCCCCTATTGTCCAGGTCTTCCACTTGTCTATGGAGCTCAAATAAATGTGGTAGATGTGAATCGTATGTTTTCTGTACTTGCCTGATAGCGGTGGCTTGTGTGCGAGCGTTTTCCTCCACCTCTGCGATTCGATCGTTCATGGAGTGAATGTCCGCCTTGAAATCTGAGATCGCCGACATCATGGTGTGTTTGATGTCAAGGGCGACTCTTTGGAGGTCCCTTTGCAGGTCAAGTAAGCTTGGGAGAGGAACTCCGGAGCCGTCTTCATCCATAAGCGGGTCCATGCTGCTCCTAATTGAGTCCGGGGATGAGGCCTGTAGAGTGTGTGAGGCCTGCGCGGCCTGAGAAGCCTCGAGTTGCGCCGCTTGTCTGGTCCGAAATATCTCCGGGATATTACCGCTGATCTGCGTGCCTGGATCTTTTTGTGTGCGGGGTGTCGAGGTGCTTCTGTTGGGCTTTCCCATCATGTGCAAGTGGTTTTTAAGCCCCAATTAAGGCGTTTGTCGTCCTCCGAGTGCGGGAGCCTCCTGTTTAAGCAGCCATCTCGGTTCCCGTCCAGGCCACGCCCCCATAAAGTATATATTTTTATTACTTTTGGGCACTTTTCATACCAATCACATTATCCAGTACGTTTCCCTTCCTCCCACCCATGCTCACCCATTAATATCTCCTACCCCCACACCCGTACCATCCCAGGGTTTTTTCCTTTTTATCTTCCCTTTCACCACAATCTCAACATTTGTCTGGAATGGCAGGGAACATCCTATGAATTCTAACTGGTGTGTAATACCATCTGGTGTGCAATTTCACCACGGTTTCCTTAATGGCCACTGAGCGGGTACATTTATGCATATTAGTAATCATATCAAGCTAGTCTTCAGCTGAAAACTCCTATCCCTCCTCAGATTTCCATCCCAGCATCGCAAGGGATTTCGCTTCTGTGTGTTGATCGTTAAGGTGAATATGTAGGGTGGACATCGTCCTCTATCTCTGGACCCCTCATGACACAAATTTTCAAAGGGTGTTCTAGCTTCATCCCTTATTTGGGTACAGGCCGTTTGGAAAAAGTGACGGATCTGAAGGTATTTGTAGAAATCAGAGTTAGGTATGGCATAATTTTGGTGTAAATGTTCGAAAGAACAAAATGTGGTGCCTGTAGCAATGAATGCAGTCCACTGGCGTGGACCAGTGTGTGAAGTCCATCACAGCATGAAAAGCGACAGGGAAGTTGGGGACACCCAAAAAGGATGTCAATAGGGAAGGTTTAGAGAGAAGCCCAAACTTGTCCTTATATAAGGTCCAGAGGTAAAGGGATTGCCCAACAATCTCATTATGCTGGGTAATATCTCTCCGGTTAACTGCATTAGTCCACAGAAGGCCTGGTAGGTAATATGGCTTAATTGAAGCCCTCTCAAACTGTAGCCATGGTATGTTAGACGGAGATGTATGCCATTGTGCTAATTGTACTAGCCTTGCCGCCAGGTAATATTTCCATAAATCTGGGCAACCCAGGCCCCCCCTGTTTTTGGATCTATACATCAGTGATCTACCCATGCGAGGTTGTTTGCCCTGTCCATGGTCGCCCTCCCGGCAATTAAGGCCTGCGCTATAGCCGTCTTTTGGCTATAGCGCAGGCGGCAAGTAGTTAAGGGGGTGGTTCTTTTCTATACCCACTGTACAGTAGGTTATATAAGGTATATACAGTAGCTGCCTTTGAAGATGATGACTACCATTGTTCATACAGAATACTGCACTTTATCCTGTCAATGGCCAAATCTGCCAAATATTGATGTGAATTTTGGGCAAAGATTTCCAAAGAGCATAATAACTTACCAAGGTCTTATATTTCTGTGTGAATCCAGCAGCCAGATTGCTTAAACAAAATCACACTTGTTCTAGGTAAAGCGATTATCTCATACAGTATTTTTTAACCTCCCTGGTGGTATGATTATGTCATATTTTTGCGTCTCAAGGCGATACATTGTTTCGCATGGAAATTTGGCATTTTATATTGTGGGCCTGTAATTCTTAGGAATAACTCTGTTCAAACAAGAGTCTAGTAGACATCCAGGGTATGATAAAGTTTGAAACACAAAATCATAAATTATAATATAATAAATAACTATAAATAATTATAACAATTAATAATATAATAATAATAAAATTTATTTAATAATGTAATCAAATTAAAAACACTGAAATTTGCTCAGTTGCAGAATTGTCGCTGCGCTTACTTTCAGTGTTTGATGACGAATTTCTCTACGAATCACTATCGCTCAATTCTGCAAGTGATTCTAATTTACTATCGCTGTTTTCTAGCTGGTCTAAAACCACTTTTGACGTAAAGGGGCGCTTTTTGCCATGGACAGTCTCAAGTTTCCAGGCAGAAAGAACAGTATATATAATATAAAACTGCAGACACGGCACTGGACAATGCATTAGGGACAAAAGGGAGGTGAAATGATTTGATACATCAATGTAATCTGTAAGATTACAGCGTACTGTATGTTTTTTTGTTTTTTGCACTTTTTGAATTTGGCGCAAGTTCAAATGAATAAAGACTGGTGCATATAAATTTTTTACAAAGTGTCTCTCATGTGTTCTAAAAGTGGTGCAGAATGTGCCAAATTCATGTACCTGTCTTGAACTTGTAATTGAATTTAGCGCGTGCTGTGGCACTTTTAGAATGCACTCAGAATGCAGACAGATTTTGCGAATGCACTCGCAAAATCTGTCTGCTCTAGTTTCTCTCTGTAATGCCACATACACACGAGCGGAATGTCCAACAGAAAAAGTCAGACGGAAGCTTTTCATCGTCTATTCCGATCATGTGTGTGCCTCATCTGACTTTTTTTTTTTTTCGAAAATTCTGACGGACCTAGAAATAGAACATGCTCTAAATATTTCCGATGGAACCAATTCCTATCGGCAAAACCGCCCGTCTGTATGCTGTTCCGAAGGACCAAAAACGACGCTTGCTCTGAAGCAAGTACGAGACGGAAGCTATTGGCTACTGGCTATTGAACTTCCTTTTTCTAGTCGCGTTGTACATGCTGTACGTCACCGCATTCTGGACGGTCGGACTTTGGTCGGACTTTAGATTGATCGTGTGTAGGCAAGACTGCCTGAATGGAATTCCGTCGGAGTTCCGTCGGAGAAACCTTCGGAGTTTATTCCGACGGCTGAACCAGTCTTGTGTACGCAGCATTAGAGAATTGGCCTTAATTAGCTCCATTTTCGTAAGATACTAACTGTTGGTATTTTATTTAGAATTTGGTGCATTTATTGGGTGTTGTGTTACACTATGTGATTTATTATCATCTCATCTGTGTTAAACTATTTGATTTATTATTGTACTGTGTCTTTAAGCTGTCTGCCTCTGTCTAAGCTGAACTCTTTCTCCCACCATACTTCTGTATATCCCCTCCTCTTCCTTCTCTCTGGTATCATTCCTCAGTATTCTGCCATGCTGTACATATCTTTCCATGTGGCATACAACATAAAAGTTTTTCTACCTATGAGTATCCTTCATTATATGGAACATTCAAAAGGCTTCATTGTCTGTCTCCTCATCAGTGAGTTTATTCATCGAGTTAAACTGTCTGAATTAATGCAAGGGATAAATAGATAACCAGGTTGTATAATCCCTATATGAAGCTGGAGATAAGCTTATGGTCTTGTAGTTAAATTAGAACACTGGGGTTGATTAGTAAAAACTGCAGGGTGCAAAATCTGGTGCAGCTGTGCATTGTAGCCAATCATCTTCTACCTTCAGCTTGTTCAGTTAAGCTTTGACAATAAAAACTGGAAGCTGATTGGTTTCTATGCAGAGCTGCACCAGATTTTGCTCTCCACGGTTTTAGTGAATCAACCCCAGTGTGCCAAATGTAAAAGTGACACATTTTAGAACTACCTGAATTTGGTGCACAAGCCGCTGTCAAAACCAAAAGTATCCCAGATGCTTTATGAATTTGGCGCAATACATTAACAAGAGGGATTATAGCCAGAGAAGTGGCGCAGAAGCTTTATTGAATTCCCTCTATTGTCTTTTCCTACACATACACTGTGACAGTATTAAAAGCCCCTGGAGGATGTAAATACTATACAAGAACCAAACACTCTGGGGAGCTCAAGTCACCTATCAGACACCAGTTTGACAATACACCATCTGTGTTGTATAACGGCAATTCTTCTTGCAATTATCCCTTATGTTTAAAAAGAAATGTGCAATTAGTTGCTTGAAGATAATTAAAAATGTACATGTGTAATTAACTACTAAGGTCTGATTTCTAAACTTTTATACAGAAACTACAGCAGCTCCAGAGATGTCAGCTTGGGAGAACCAATTATAAGGTGATAAGGAAGTGGCAGCAAAAACTGTTGCTATATTGTCTAAAGCCGGGTACACATGGGCCGAATGTCGTGAGACATCGGCCGGTAAAGCAAAACAGCTGAAGTTCTGCCTGTGTGTAGGTCGGTATGTCCGACAGAAGCTGGAAATTTGCTTCTGTGGGACCTGAAGGGCCTGGTATGGACTTTTGGGGGCCTCCACACATTTTTTTTTTAAATGTTGGTGTGGGGTTCCCCTTAATATTCATACCAGACCCAAAGGGCCTGGTAATGGACTGGGGGGGGGGAACCCATGCCGTTTATTTCAATGATTTTTATCTATTTTGCCAGGACCCAACAATTCATTACAGCCATGAGCAGTTTTAAATGACTTTTTTCCTTTAGAAATGTCATTTTGTTGTGGTATTGTTCTAAACATGGGAAAAATGCGCTACTTTACAGGCATACTAAGGACACCCCCAGGCACGATATTTAAAGGAATATTTAATTTTTATTGTTTCACCTTAAGCATTAGTAAAATCACTGCTCCTGAAAAAACTTCAGTTTTTAAAACTTTTTTTTGCATTGATACATGTCCCCTGGGGCAGGACCTGTGTCCCCATACACTTTTTATGGCAATAACTTGCATATAAGCCTTTAAAATTAGCACTTTTGTTTTTTCATGTTAGTGTCCCAAAGACTTTAACGGTGTTCCGCGGCTTTCGAATTTGCAGTGAACACCGCATAATGTTCGCTGTTCGGCGAACAGGCAAACACCCGATGTTTGAGTCGGACTTATGTTCGACTCGAACATGGGGCTCATCAATACTGATAACAGAATGGAGCAGCAGAAATACACAGGACTTAGGGCTTTGGAGAGAGATAAATAAACACTACAGATACATGTGCCCAGGTCAGATTTCATGAATGGGGTTTACATACACTTTAAGGTAAAAAAAAACTTTTGCCTTTAGAACCACTTTAAAATTTTCACCCAGTGTGCTACTCTGCAGCATAGATGCATATAAATTATTAAACAAATACACTGAAAATTACACAGCATACAGGAGGTGTAAATCAATACTGTGTCGCCACCATTTACATACAAAGAACAAAAACAGAGAACTACAGCTGTGCTTAAAAGTTTACATACCCTGGCAGAATTTTTGATTTCTTGGCCATTTTTCAGAGAATATGAATGATAACACAAACACTTTTCTTTCACTCATGGTTAGTGTTTGGCTGAAGCCATTTATTATCAATCAACTATGTTTACACAAACTACTCAAATGACCCTGATCAAAAGTTTACATACCCTGGTGATTTTGGCGTGATAACATGCACACAAGTTGACACAAAGGGGTTTGAATGGCTATTAAAGGTAACCATCCTCACCTGTGATCTGTTTGCCTGTAATTAGTGTGTGTGTATAAAAGGTCAATGAGTTTCTGGACTCCTGACAGACCCTTGCATCTTTTATCCAGTGCTGCACTGACATTTCTGGATTCTGAGTCATGGAGAAAGCAAAAGAATTGGCAAAGGATCTGCGGGAAAAGGTAGTGGAACTGTATAAAACAGGGAAGAGATATAAAAAGATGTCCAAGGAATTGAGAATGCCAATCAGCAGTGTTCAAACTCTAATCAAGAAGTGGAAAATGAGGGGTTCTGTTGAAACCAAACCACGGTCAGGTAGACCAACTAATATTTCAGCCACAACTGCCAGGAAAATTGTTCCGGATGCAAAGAAAAACCCACAAATAACTTCAGGTGAAATACAGGACTCTCTGAAAACGTGTGGTGTGGCTGTTTCAAGATGCACAATAAGGAGGCACTTGAAGAAAGATGGGCTGCATGGTCGAGTCGCCAGAAGAAAGCCATTACTACACAAATGCCACAAAGTATCCCGCTTACAATATGACAAACAGCACAGAGACAAGCCCTAAACCTTCTGGCACAAAGTCATTTGGAGTGATGAGACCAAAATTTAGCTTTTTTGGCTACAACCATAAACGCTTCATTTGGAGAGCAGTCAACAAGGCCTATGATGAAAGGTACACCATTCCTACTGTGAAAAATTGATGGCAAGATGAAAGTGATTGTAAACCCACTTTTTGGACTTTTACCTATAGGTAAGCCTAAAATAAGGCTTACCTATAGGTAGTGGAAATATCTCCTAAACGTGCCAGTTTAGTAGATATTTCACTTGTAGTCCGCTGGAAATTCCAAGGGCACATGCGCGGGGAATAAACAAAACTAAGTGCCGTTTCTTCCCTAGCCTATGCCGTTAGTCGCGGCTCCCGTGCGCATGCGTGGGAGTGATGTGACGTGGCTCTGGTCAATCAGTCCACAGCCCGAAAGGAAGAGAGCCAGAAGATGGATGCTGCCCACACAGGGGATATCGCTGGATTCTTTTGCAGGTAAGTGGCACATAATGGGCTAGTATGCCATGCATACTAGCCCATTATGCTTTTCATTCATCAACAGCGAGAAAAAGAGGAAGTAAAACCCATCAGGGTTTACTTCCTCTTTAATGCAGTATGTTATCAAAAAATACTGGAGGAACATTTGCATTCATCAGCCAGGAAGCTGTGCATGGGATGTACTTGGACATTCCAACATGACAATGATCCAAAACACAAGGCCAAGTCGACCTGTCATTGGCTACAGAAGAATAAAGTGAAGGCTCTGGAGTGGCCATCTCAGTCTCCTGACCTCAATATCATTGAGTCACTCTGGGGAGATCTCAAATGTGCAGTTCATGCAAGACAGCCCAAGAATTTACAGGAACTGGAAGCTTTTTGCCAAGAGGAATGGGCAGATTTATTATCTGAGAAGATAAATAGCCCTATCCACAAATACCACAAAATACTTCAAGCTGTCATTGATGTTAAAGGGGGCAATACACGGTATTAAGAACTGGGGTATGTAAACTTTTGATCAGGGTCATTTGGGTAGTTTCTGTTGTGATTATTATTTAAAAAGAGTAAACACAGTTGATTGACAATAAATGGCTTCAGCCAAACACCAACCATGAGTGAAAGAAAAGTTTTTGTGTTATCATTCATACTGTCTGAAAAATGGCCAAGAAATCATAAATTCTGCCAGGGTATGTATACTTATGAGCACAACTGTATATGCAGTGAATATAACAAAAGAAGTGGAACTATGTAATGTCCATATGTTAATATTGTTAGCCATTTAAAAACTGTCACCAAAACAGCAAAATAGTCTATTTTTTATGCAGAGACTATGCAAAAGTATCATTCGGACACAAAAAAAAACTTTCTCATGCAGCATATTTTCAATAAAAAGTCAATGACTGCCTGTAGTTCTTTTTTAACTAGAACAATCTCTTGTGGAATGCAGATTTTGCAATATAAGTAACCTTTCTGAAAACACACCTTAGGGTCAAGTGAAATAACATCAAAATGAGTCACTGCCTTGGCTTTGGGCAAAGTTTGCTGACATCTTTCTCCGTCCACTTCTAAAACCTTCATAAATGAACAGTCAAAGCCCCTCTTTGCAGGACAGAGATGATGAGAGAGCAATAATGGCAAGCGCAACCAAACTTTGTTTCACTTGGCTACTAATTCAGTTGACTTTAATGATCCACCAGGTTCATATTTATTTGGATAGCATGAATCCACTTACTAGGGCTATTAGGGGCTAGGTTATACACGCTGCTCAGCGCAGACCACCCCACCTGCAGGGCTGGAATGACTATTGAGTCACTATGGGGCTGAGGATGAATTTATTTATACAACAAGGCCTCAGTCTGTTTGTACAGATGTGTCTAGAATGATTACAGTCTAGTTCAAAAGCCCAAGTGAAAAGGCAAGTCAATAAAGTGTTCACTCTGCATGATGATATATGGCAGGTAATGTGCAAAGCACACGCAATCTCTTTATTACAGACAAACAATAAAATATGGCCTGTGGAGGGTAATCATGTAGACAGGATTCCAGCAAAGCCTAACAGTTTCATGGGAAGTTAGTCTTAGTAGCCATATAGACATTACATTAAAGCCAGCTTAGCTTTGGGTAGAGTAGGAAACAGTGGCAGCCGGTGCTCTATTTTTTTGGGGGGGGCTACGCACCGAGCCCACCCTATTTGAAAGCCAATTAAAGCCTCAGGCTGTCTGTGTCCCTGCTGAGAAAACTCAATCTCTATGTGTTCTGGTGACCATTGTCATCAGAACAGACAATAGTGGGGAATTCAAAATGTCATTAGAACAGGAATAGAGGGAACATTTTCCAATGAAGACACCTGTTAGATCTCATTTATACGTGGTTTGACTTCAACACACGCCTACCACTTCAACATGCTTTTTTGAAGCTTTAATGAAGCTTGGCAGATGCCCCATGTATGTTTGTTGATTTTCTATTTGTTTTAAAGGGGCCCAGTAGAACCCTGGCTCAGTAGTACTTCCACTCAGCATATCCCCAAATCTTTAGTATCCCTGATAAGCATTGATCCCCTCATTCAGCAGATCCCCAGCTTATTAGTACACTTGCTCAGCAGATCCCCTGCTCAGTAGTACCCCCAGCTCTGTTGATGCCCCACTTAGTAGTAGCCCCAGCTCTGCTGATCCCCTACTCAGTAGTAAGCAGCAGCTCTGCTGATCCTCTGGTTTGCTGACCCTCCTCTCTCTCCAGTCCCCCTCACCTACTGCTATACTGCTCCCATGCTGCACACCACATGTGACATTGCTAGTTACCCCTGGTCTGGTCCCCCAGCTCTGCAGATCCTCTGAGGCTTAGTCCTCTCTCCCTGGTCCCCACTCACCTTCCGCTATAGCATTTCCATGTTGCACACCATGTGTTCTGCCTGCTAGCTGCTCCTCTCCGGTCCGGACCCCACTCATCTTCCTGCTGCTCCATGCTGCACACCAAATGTGACATCTGCAACAGACACTCCCAGAATATATACACATGAATTGGAAGTGACTGCTGATAATGTCTTTCTGGTTTGCTTGTTGGTTTCCCAGTGCATCCTAGGATATCTCATACCTGCAATACTTCCAAAACAAAGTGAAGCTAAAGCTGGATAAAAGCCTCTCAAAAGCTGCAGGTACTGTAAGCAAGCTTTGTCATAGACTTCTATGGAGGTTTTGAAGGTGCTTTGAAGCACAATGAAAGTGACATGGGTAGGGATGTGCTTCGAGTTCGAGTCGAACCCATGTTCAACTCGAACATTGCCTCTTCGACCGTTCGTCGAATTGCGAACGATATGGGCCGTTCGCGCCAAATTCGAGTGACGCGTCACGGCCCATAATTCACTGCGGCATCGCAGTGCATTGCTGGCTGATGATTGGCCAAGCATGACCTGCATGCTTGGCCAATCACAGCGCCGTATGTACAGAGAGCCGTAATTGGCCAAAGCCAGGGTGGCTTTGTCCAATTATGGCTCAGGGGGTTTAGTACACGCCCGCATGCGTGGCGGCCTTGTGTAGTGTGTTGCGGCGGCGGAGAGAGATAGACAGAGAGACAGTGTCATTTGATTTAAGTTAGATAGAGTAGGCAGGTCGAGTCAGTTAGCTGCACTTACAGTGTATTGTGTATATATATGCATCCCAGGTGTTTTATATATATATATATATATATATATATATATATATATATTTACACTGTATTCAGTTTAGCTAGAGCCGTTCCTGTTATTCTCTTCCTAATATACTGACAGGCAGGCAGGTTTTTTTACAGTATTTACAGTTAGTGTACTGTGTACCCTGCACAGTTGTACCTACAGTATAGCTACCTGAAGACAAGTGCTTGTGTTCTTCTTCTGATCCTATTAATAGCACAGGCAGGCTCTTGAAGTATTTACCGTTGGTGTACTGTGTACCCTGCACAGTTGCACCTATAGATTCCTGAAGACAAGTGCTTGTGTGCTTCTTCTGATCCTATTAATAGCACAGGCAGGCTCTTGAAGCATTTCCAGTTAGTGTACTGTGTACCCTGCACAGTTGCACCTACAGTATAGCTACCTGAAGACAAGTTCTTGTGTGCTTCTTTTGATCCTATTAATAGCACAGGTAGGCTCTTGAAGTATTTACAGTTAGTGTACTGTGTACCCTGCACAGTTGCACCTATAGCTACCTGAAGACAAGTGCTTGTGTGCTTCTTCTGATCTTATTAATAGCACAGGCAGGCATTCTGCTAGCTGCTGTATAATCAGTATATATATATATCCCAGTTTTGTGCAGCTACATCTCACTGCAGTGCAGGCCATTAGTATGTCTGGAAGGCCAACAAGGAGAGGCAGACAGTCAAAAGCAGGCTCTGTGTCTAGAGGCAACAGTGCTGGTCATGGACACGGTGCATCCTCCTCAGCACGTGACCGTGGGACATGCTTGTCCTTTTTTTCGGCAGCTGGCCCTGTTGAGCCGCAACATGCGGAAGACTTGGTAGAGTGGATGACCATATAAATAAAACTTTTGTGCGCTAGCAATAATATAATTAAATGAAGAGTGCCTAGGAGACACAATGTATGTGTGAATCCCAGCAAAAATGATAACAACAACAAGTGCATAAAATCATTACTCAAAGATCCAACAAAATATTAACATATGCTGAAGATAAGTAATCACACATCAGAAAAACTTATAATCAGTCCATGACTGGGTTCAAAAAAATAGGTAGAAAGAAAAAGTCCACTTGGTATATCTCATCACTGAATCATGAGAAATAATGAGCTGAAGAGACTCTTATCGAATGTACATTGATTGCAGAAAAAGGAGTAATAGATGTGCGCTTACGGGGCACATAGAAGACGTCACGTATGACGAAACATGTAGGGCGTGGCAGGACAAGGTGCAGTAGTGTTGGAGGTTGTTCCGCCACCACGCCTCCAAAATGCTACTACTGGTGATTCTGACCTCTCTCCTCCACCCCCTCCTCTTTTTCTTCCTCCTTGGCCTCTTCCTGTGCTTTGTCCTCGGAACCAGCGGTGCTCCGTAGGCGTTCAAGGAGCTACGCAAGTATGCAGGCCAAAAGATGCCATGCGGTGCTTGAGCTGGAAGGGTGGTTTGCGACAATGGCACCAACCTCCTCTCCGCCCTCTGACAGGGACAACTGACCCATGTGCTCTGTTTGGCTCACGTCCTTAACTTGGTGGTGCAGCGGTTCTTGGGCAGGTACCCGGGCTTACAGGATGTCCTGAGGCAGGCCAGGAAAGTCTATGTGCATTTCTGCTGGTCATATAATGCCAGTGCTCGGCTGGCTGACCTCCAAAAGGAATTTAACCTGCCGCAGAGGGCCATCAATGAGTACTTGTGTGACTATGGCACCAGGACAGGGTCAGGGGAGCTTGTTTTTTTTTCCCCACGCCAGTGGGCCATGATCAGGGAGGCATGCACTGTCCTGTCACCATATGAGGAGGTCACAAGGATGGTGAGCAGTGACAGTGCATGCATCAGTGACACTGTCCCCCTTGTCCACCTGTTGGAGCACACGATGCGTGTAATAATGGACAGGGCACTTGAGGCAGAACAGAGGCATGAAGAGGAGGACTTCCTTAGCTCTCAAGGCCACCTTTATCCAGACAGTGTTCCTGCATGTCCACCGATCACAGAGGAAGGTGAGGAGGAGGAGGAGGATTGTGTCAGCATGGAGGTGGAGCCTGGCACTCAGCATCAGCAGCAGTCTTCAAGGGATCATTTACAGAGTCCCAAGAAACCCATGGACTTGTACGTGGCTTGGAGGAGGTGGCTGCGGATCATGTCGTCCTTAGTGACCCAGAGGACTCTGGACCGAATGCCTCAGCAAACCTACGCTGCATGGCCTCCCTGATCCTGCAAAGCCTGCGGAAGGATCCTCGTATTCGTGGTATCAAGGGGAGGGATCGTTACTGGCTGGCAACCCTCCTTGATCCACATTACAAGGGTAAGGTTGCGGACCTTATCTTGCCATCGCAGAGGGAGCAGAGGATGAAACATCTTCAGGAGGCCTTGCAGAAAGGTCTGTGCAACGCGTTCCCAGAGATTGCTGGGAGGTTACAAACTCCTGTTCCTGGACAACGTGTTGCTGAGGCTTCGGTCAGCCAAAGAAGGAGCGGTGGAGAAGGTGGCCGTTTGACTGATGCGTTCAGACAATTTTTTAGTCCGCAGCCCCAAGGTATGATCGGTTCCAACAACCATCAGCAGCGTCTCTTTTACATGGTGCAGGAATACCTAGGGGCAAGATCTGACTTGGACACCTTTCCCACCGAAAATCCTCTGGGTTACTGGGTCTTGAGGATGGATCACTGGTCAGAGCTTGCACAGTATGCAATTGAGCTACTGGCCTGTCCTGCATCCAGCGTTCTTTCGGAACGCACATTCAGTGCTGCTGGAAGCTTTGTAACCGATCACAGGGTGCGCCTGTCCACCGACTCGGTCGATCGACTGACCTTCATAAAAATGAATCAGTCTTGGATCACCACCAGCTACCAAGCCCCTGATGCTGATGTAACCGAATAATTTTTTTTGAAATCTCAGATCCCTTTAAAGACTGCCTATGCTGATGCTGAGTGACTATCCTGTTATGCTGAGTGACTATCCTCTTCCTCCTCAATTAACATCCTGATAGCTTGTAAGAATATTTTTGGTTCTGGGCACTGTCACCAGTGGCTATGGCCCACTTTTTCAGCCCCTGTTTAACAGGGGAGTGTAATTACAATTTTCTATGCAATATTTTGCAAGGAGGGTTAGTTGCTGCGCTCAACTAGAGTATTTGTGAGGGGCTGCAGTGTTGTGGCACCAGCACCAGTGCCTAAGGCCCAATTTTTCAGCCCCTGTTTAACAGGGGCGTGTAATTACAATATTTGATGCAATACTTTGCAGCAGGGCTCGTTCCTGCGCTCCAACTAGAGTATCTGTGAGGTGTTGCAGTGTTATGGCACCAGCACTAGTGCCTAAGGCCCAATTTTTCAGCCCCTGTTTAATATGGGCGTGTAACTACAATTTTTGATGCAATACTTTGCAGCAGGGGTAGTTTCTGCACTCCAACTAGAGTATCTGTGAGGGGTTGCAGTGTTGTGGCACCAGCACCAGTGCCTAAGGCCCAGTTTTTCAGCCCCTGTTTAACAGGGGCGTGTAATTACAATTTTTGATGCAATACTTTGCAGCAGGGCTCGTTCCTGCACTCCAACTAGAGTATCTGTGAGGGGTTGCAGTGTTGTGGCACCAGCACCAGTGCCTACGGCCCAATTTTCAGCCCCTGTTTAACAGGGGTGTGTAATTACAATTTTTGATGCAATATTTTGCAGGAGGGCTCATTCCTGAGCTCCAACTAGAGTATCTGTGAGCGGTTGCAGTGTTGTGGCACCAGTGCCTAAGGCCCAATTTTTCTGCTCCTGTTCAACAGGTGCATGTAATTACAATTCTTGTTCTAATATTTCACAGCAGGGCCCATTCCAGCGCATACGAAGAGTAACTATGAGAACTTACAGTGTTGTGGCAACACCACCACCACCACCAAAGGACCAATTTTTCTGCCCCTGTTCAACAGGTGCATGTAATTACAATTCTTGATCTAATATTTCACAGCAGGGCCCGTTTCTGCGCCCACCAAGAGTAACTGTGAAGACTTACAGTGTTGTGGCACCAGCACCACCACCATCACCACCACCAAAGGCCCAATTTTTCTGACCCTGTTCAACAGGGGCATGTAATTACAAATCTTGATCTAATATTTCACAGCAGGGCCCGTTCTTGCGCCCACCAAGAGTAACTGTGAGGGCTTACAGTGCTGTGGCAACACCAACACCTAAGGCCCCAATTTCTGCAGAGTATATAGGGCAGGACCCTACTTTCAAACATCCAACTTACAAACGACTCCTACTTGCAAACGGAAGGAGACAACAGGAAGTGAGTTGAAATTTACCCCTTGGAAGGGAAATTCTCTCCTGTAAGAGTTAATATGGGAAAAATGTGTCTCCTCTCCAATGATGCTTTATCAACAATCCTTGTTTCTCTAAAAACCCCAAATTGTCAAAAAACATTTGTCATTGGGACAGAAAGTGAGGTGAAATCTTCTGAAGAGGTACACAGACAGCAAAACAAATGTCACAGGGGTTATAACCCTTCACTATGTTTTCCAAAAAGTTTAAAATAGATTTTTTGGCTGGAGCTACACTTTAAAAAATGTACCAGTTCAAAATTACAAACAGATTCTACTTAACAACAAACCTACAGTCCCTGTCTTGTTTGCACCGCCTGTATACTGCTGTTCAGAGTATATAGGGCCTGGGGGCCCCACGCCTTTCCTTTTTTTAATTTGGGTGCGAGGTTCCCCTTAAAATCCATACAAGACCCAAAGGGCCTGGTAATGGACTGGGGGGGTACCCATGCCGTTTGTCTCACTGATTTTCATCCATATTGCCAGGACCCGACATGACATTAAAGCCGCAAGCAGTTTTAAATGACTTGTATTCCTTTAAAAATGTCATTTTGTGCAGGGACTGTTCTAAGCACGGAAAGCATGCGCCACTTTATAGGCATACTATAGACACCCCCCCAGGTACGATATTTAAATTAATATTTCACTTTTTTTTTTCACTTTAAGCATCATTAAAATCACTGCTCCCGAAAAAACGGCCGTTTTTAAAACTTTTTTTTGCATTGATACATATCCCCTGGGGCAGGACCCGGGTCCCCAAACCCTTTTTAGGACAATACCATGCAAATTAGCCTTTAAAATTAGCACTTTTGATTTTAAACGGCCGAGTCCCATAGACTTCAATGGGGCTCTAAAGTTTGCGCGAATTTTCGGCCCGTTCGCAGATTCTGGTGCGAACCGAACTGGGGGGTGTTCGGCTCATCCCTAGACATGGGGTATATTTGTTGAAGCACAGCAAACACAATGTGTAAACAGGACTGTAATCTAGTCATTTTTTTAGTGATGGGAGTCAGTGGCGCCTGGTGCTCAAAATTTTTGGGGGGGCGCAAACAAACTGAAAAATTCTGAAAAAAAACCCATCAATTGCAGCCTCACTGTACCATCAAACGCAGCCACTGTGCCCATCAATCCAATTCCTGTCCCTTCACCCCTCAGATCAGTCCCAATTCCTGCCCCATCAGACCTCAAATCCTGGTATATAGCATTTCTCACAAATCCTGGTACATAGCATTTCTCACAAATCCTGCACAATTACCCCCCTCCAGTCTGCAAAATTACCCCCCCCCCCTTCTGCACAATTACTACCCCCCATCTGCACAATTACCCCCATCTGCACAATTACTACCCCCATCTGCACAATTACCCCGTCTTCATAATTTCATAATTACCACCCCCGTCTGCACAATTACCACCCCCCCAGTCTGCACAATTACCACCCCCCCAGTCTGCACAATTACCACCCCCCAGTCTGCACAATTTCAACCCCCATCTGCACAATTACCACCCCCACTCTGCACAATTACCACCCCCATCTGCACAATTACCCCTGTCTGCACAATTACCACCCCCCATATGCACAACTACCACCCCCCCATCTGCACAATTACCCCGTCTGCACAATTACCACCCCCCATCTGCACAATTATCACTCCCATCTGCACAATTACCACCCCCATCTGCACAATTACCCCCGTCTGCACAATTACCACCCCATCTGCACAATTACCCCCGTCTGCACAATTACCACCCCCCAGTCTGGACAATTACCACCCCCATCTGCACAATTACCACCCCCCAGTCTGCACATTTACCACCCCCGAGTCTGCACAATTACCCCCGTCTGCGCATGTTTAGCGCCTGGTCACTCTTAAAGTGTCCATTTTTGTTTTTACAGATTGGGGGGCCCGAGCACCCCCTATGGACGGGCTGCCACTGATAGGGGCTTTGACTGGCATTCAGTGTGTTTTAAAAAAAGCACGTCCAATGCCAGATTTGAAGCAAGTGTAAATAAGCTCTTACTATGACAGCTGTTTAAAAGGGGTGGGGATTGGAGAGATACCCTTTCTACTTTTTATTGTGTCTCTGGGCAGGAAGTGATACCCACAATAAGGCACAGAAAAAAGACAAGGCCCTAGGAGTGGTTTAAAGCTAAACTCTGGGCTGAAGGAAAAGTAACCTTTGCAGTAGGGCCCCTGCACAGTGCAAGGGCAAATGTTCATGTTTTTCTAGGTGATGATGCGTAATATGAGGTACCCTCTTATTCCTCACTCCCCTGGCAGCCAGTGCACTTCTCTGCTCTCTAGGGGAGGTGGGTAGGCCCTCATATAAAATTTTGGGCCAATGCATTGTATGACCATTTATGACCAGTTAGCAGCTTTGTGGGACCAGTCTTATGGAGAGGAGGAAATCTGTGGGAGCAAGAAATGAGGTATATATTTAAATGTATACATCCAAGACAGAACAAGAATTTATCCTTTGCAGTGCGGAGGGGGGGGGGGGGTCACTGCAAAGCTAACTTTTTCTCAGGCATTCTCTAGTCTATCCAGAAGACCTTAACCATTGCCCTAAACTTGTATACTAGTTACTAGTTACTATAAGTTAATGTACATTTAGACTATTATCATTCAACAACCCAAACTGTAATTTTGTCAATGGATATACCATACTAGTAAATAGCACTACACTAGTGAAAGGAAGAACAGGTATAGTTGTCACCATCTGGCATTTTTCTTGAGATAAGATATGTAATTTGTTTAGCTGATTTATTGCCTCCAGAACTTCTGGTCATAGGGAACTTCCTATCATCTTTAAACTGCCTGGGTGTCTGGATGCCAGCAACAGAATATATGACATACACTCTTTATTCTACTACATGAGAGTGGTTTATTTGCTTTTTATTAATAAATTGATCTTACATCATTTACTTTTCTCTTTTTTTTTCTATTAAGGTATGAATTTTTATCATTATATGTCATTTAAGTCATTCATTTTTACCATTAAATGCTACTTTTAATTGCAACCATTTGTTTAACATTATTCCCCTAAATATTGTCTGTACTTCCTGCTGACGCCATCGCTTAGTGACGAGTGCCAGCCTATATATATGATGTAGATCCCATTAGCCTATTAGATCTAAAGAAAATGCGGATGCATTGAAACACGTCATCTGACACGTCCAGACGTCACTTCCGCTGCCTTCACTCCAGTGTATTGTGCGCTTCACGCTGATTTTCATCCCGTTCTGGTTTCCGGTTTCAATCTTCCGATGTCTGAGAGGATCCCTGCACTACCTTGCTGACACCAGGGCTCTCCCGCTCCCTGGACAGCCTCCGAACATTCGGAGCACACCATGGACAGCCTCCGAACATTCTCCACAGCGCTGTTGCACTACTTTGGGACCCTTCACTGTGAGCCGCCGCGGTTTTGCCTATGGGCTATCCACATGTTTTTACATGCCTTATCCCACTGCACCTTTGTGAGTAGCCATTTGGCCATTCTTTTTTACATTTATTAAATAAAGTTGTACTGGATACTGCACTTAGATTGGCGCACTTGCTTTTTCTCCACATTGCCTTCCAGAGTTTTTGCTTCTACTCCCAAGGGAGCTGCCACTGGTGCCTAGTGTCATCTCCATTTGAACTTTCCATCACCTTCTGGGACTTTACATTTTTAGCGTATATGTGTTTATATATTACCATCATTCTTCCATATACGCACATACCACGGTTTTATACCGTCATTCTGGACATTATCATGTTTATATTACCCTGTTTTTCATGTTTTGGCTGGTACCTTGCACCATTTTTCCTTTTGTTTAATTAATCTTACATGCTGCACTAAGAAGCCCCTCTCGTGTTTTTTGCATGGGCTTGCACATATAGATTTCGCCATTGATGCTAAAAACATGGATGAAGCCATATCTCCCGCTGGCTATTCTATTCTAACAGCTGGTACTAACAACTGTTATGCCGCGTACACACGGTCCTACTTTTCGTCTACAAAAGTCCAACGGACGCTGATGGACTAAAGCTGGCTGGTAATCCGATCGTGTGTGGGCTTCTCCGGACTTTCAACTGACTTTTTTAGCCTCAAATCCGACGTACTTTAGATTTGAAACATGCTTTAAAACTTTACTTCGTAACTACGACGGACCCCGAAATCCGCTCGTCTGTGTGCTAGTCCGACGGACAAAAAGCCACGCTAGGGCACCTATTGGCTACTGGCTATGAACTTCCTTATTTTAGTCCGGTGTACGTCATCACGTACGAATCCGTTAGACTTTTGTGTGGTCGTGTGTAGGCAAGTCCGTTCGTTAGAAAGTAGGCCGCAAGTCCGCCGCAAGTCCACCGAAAGTCTGCCGGAAGTCTGTCGGACAGGCTGTCCGACTTTTGTAGACGAAAAGTACGACCGTGTGTACGCGGCATTAGAATACCCAAACAGTGACTGCGTCTGATTAGATGAAGTCCCTAGGGTTTAGCTCTAAGCTCACTCTGAACATAGGTTCAAACCAAACTTTTCTTCATTGATTGTTAACAGCTTTCTTTGAAGAAGCCTTTCTGTATGTCGAGTTTAAATCTCTTTTTCTTCAGATGTAAAGAGTGCCCCCTTGCCCTGTGTGATGACCTTAGAGGGAATAAGTCAACACCAAATTCACTATATGGATCATTTACGTATTATTACATGGTGATCATATCCCCCCCTTTTTGCCTCTTCTCAAGAGAGAATAGATTCAGTTCCTCTAATATTTCCTCATAGCTGAGCTCCTCCATGCCTCTTATCAGTTTGGTTGCATTTCTTTGCATTCTCTCCAATTTTCCAATATCCATTTTGTGAACTGTTGCCCAAAACTGAATTGCATGTGTCAGATGAGGTCTTACTAATGATTTGCACAGGGGCAAAATTATATCTCCCTGGAGTATTCCTCTTTTAATACAAGATAGCATTTTGCTGGCTTTAGAAACTGCAATTTGGCATTGCATGCTATTATTATGTTTCTGATCTACCAGAACACCCACATACGTTGCGACTATTGGCTCCTCCAGCTGTTCCCCTCCTAAAATGTATGATGCATGCATGTTTTTAGCTCCCAAGTGCATAACTTTACATTTATCAACATTAAACCTCATTTTCCACATAGTCACTCAATTAAACAGTGCATTGAGGTCGGCTTGTAAGTTGGAGACATCCTGTAAGGACATTTTTCCTCTGCATAGCTTGGTGTCATCTGCAAAGACTGAAATGGTACTTTTAATCTCAAGCTCCATATCTTTTTTTAAACAGGTTAAAAAGTAAATGTCCCAACCAGAGTATAAATCATTAACCACTACTCTCTGAAATGGTCTTTTAGACAGTTTTCTATCTATTTACAAACTGAATTTTCTGAGCTTATAGAATTTAACCTGCATATTAGTTATGTTTTCGCTAAGTTTTTGCTTACTACTTCATAAAAAGAAATCAGATTTGTTTGACAACTTTGGTCTTTCCTGAATCCATGCTGACTATTGCTTTTAATATTATATTCTAGAAAAAAACTGTATTTCCAAGCTCTTGTGAAAGCTGGAATGAAAAAAGTTAGGAGTAGATGTTACATCATGTCTAGATACTTCACTGATCTGCCCGGCAGTGAAGAACAGAAATGCAAGATTTTAATAGATCCTTTGAGACAGGAGACCAGGTGTCATGGTAACGCAAAGAAAAGCTACGAGAGCCAGGATATTAATAACTGACAGGGACCAAAACGACACTGAAAGGTACTTGGCTGTGTATCATGTACAGCCGCTGATTTATGTTGTTAAGTTAAACAACATTTACCCCAGTTTCATTTTAATGTAGAAAAGTTATAAACATACTGTACATAGGAAGGTAATAATTCCATATATAAAAATGCACATAAACAGACCCAGGTGAACTTTAGTTATTGGATTATTTTAATTTATTTTTAGTTTTATTAATATCTAGGCTGGAAAAAAATGGTAACTAGACTTGGGTTGTAATGCAGGGTTCTAAAAAAGTACCAGTACTGAAGTGGCTGACTCTGATCTTCACTTTCTGGCAAAGCTATATACAGTAGGCAGAGGAGTCTTCAGCTTTCAACACTATAAGGTTTGTGTCTGCAAGTGAGCAAATACTGGAGTCAGGAGCAGCGGGATTGATAAGTATCACGATTTTCTTTTACAGGTCAAAATTCCACTTTAAGCAGGTAAAAAAGTTGACAGAAGAAAAACTCACACAAGCTCAACCGCTGTATAGTATAGTTGGTGTGTAGAGTAGTCTGTGCTCTGGCTAATTACGCTCACAAAAGATCCATAGAAAGTACAGGTCGGCAGATGGACAGCTTCTCCATAGAAAATATTTATTTAAGCATTACAGCAACAACATCATCCAAAAACTGATGCGTTTCGGCCGTAGGCCTTCATCAAAATGTTGATGAAGATCTACGGCCGAAACGCGTCAACATTTTTGGATGATGTTATTGCTGTAATGCTTAAATAAATATTTTCTATGGAGAAGCTGTCGAGTTGCCAGCCTGTACTTTCTATAAAAAAGTTGACAGGGATTTAAACAGTCTACATAACTAGTGGCTCTGGGAAGGCTTCCTCTACGGCAAAGGTATCTATTCCGGTGCATGATTGGTGTACGACCATAGATGTGATGTCACTTTTAGAGCATGGTGACAGAAGGAAAGCTGGAAGTGTCGTACTAGAAAGTGCACGTGTGTGAGGTCAGCCACGGAAACAAGGTTACAGTTACACTAAACAATATCTTTCTTTTCCAAAAGCAATCCATACATATCCACTACTTTATAGTCATGTAATCTATTTTTAATTAAAACATTTCTTACTGCTCTTTGCACAACAAGAAGTCAGATCACAGCAGCAAAAAAAAAAAAGAAGAAAGTTGGAGATTTGGAGGAGGCTGAGAGCAAAAGAAGGGACTCTTGTTGAGTTTATGTCACATTAAATGTTTGATAAAGGGAGACTGAGCCAAGCTCTTCTTTGGCAGCTTTTTAGAACTGAGATCCAAGAGACGGCAGAGTGGGTCAAGCATTGTTGGATGTGCTGTTCTGCCATTAATGAAGGCTGCTGGATGCCATCTGTTACCGGCTGCTTATTGCTATTGACCCAGTCAATCAGTTAGTCTGGCATAGGTGGAACAACATTGAGTATACAATGTACCTGGCTGTCCACATTTAATATCACATTTAACGTGATATTAAAGCTTTGGATTTTTTTTCCATACTTACCTGCTCTGTGCAGTGGTCTTATACAGAGCAGAGATCCTCCTCTTCTCAGGTCCCACACCAGTGCTCCTGGCTCCTCACTCCTGCTGGATATCCCCAGAGCAAGCAATTTGCTATAGGGGCACCCAGGCAGGCTCGCTGCCAAGCCGCTGCCCTGCGTGACCATTCACACACAGAGCCGTAGCGCGGCCTCAGCCCCCTTTCTCTCCTCATTGGCTCACTGGCTGTGATTGACAGGAGAGGAGCCAATGGCTCCTGCTGCTGTCTTAGCAAATGAGGAGAGAGAGTCCGGGGAGCTGAGGCGCACATCACTGGAGGAAGATTGGGCTCAGATAAGTATCAGGGGGGCTGGGATCGCTGCTGCAAAGAGATTTTTTAACAAGGTAAAAAACGTTGAACCTTTAGAACCACTTTAAGGTATACCGTCTTAGCCAGCTTTGTTTAAGTTGCTAATGAACAAAGTAGCAGGTTCACGCTGCATTAGGGATGAGTCGAACACTCTCCAGTTCGGTTCGCAGCAGAACATGCAAACAGGCAAAAAATTTGTGGGAACACCGTTAAAGTCTATGGGACACGAACATGAAAAATCAAAAGTGCTCATTTTAAAGGCTTATCTGCAAAAAAGTTTTAAAAATGGCCGTTTTTTCAGGAGCAGTGATTTTATTTATGCTTAAAGTGAAACATAAAAATGAAATATTCCTTTAAATATCGTGCCTGGGGGGGTGTCCTTAGTATGCCTGAAAAGTAGCGCATGTTTCCCATGTTTATAACAGTGCCACAGCAAAATATTTCTAAAGGAAAAAATGTAATTTAAAACTGCTCGGATCCCGGCAATATAGATAAAAATCATTGATTTATTCTGAACAGCAGTATATATACTATACGGCCTGCCCTATATACTCTGCAGAAAATTGGGCGTTAGGTGTTGGTGGTACCAGAACACTGTAAGCCCTCACAGTTACTCTTGTTGGGCCCGGGAATGGGCTCTGCTGTGAAATACTATATCAAGAATTGTAATTACATGCCCCTGTCAAACAGGGGCAGAAAAATTGGGCCTTTGGTTTTGGTGGCGCCAGAACACTGTAAGCCCTCACAGTTACTCTTGTTGGGCACAGGAATGGGCCCTGCCATAAAATATTAATTCAAAATTGTAATTACATGCCCCTGTTAAACAGGGGCAGAAAAATTAGGTCTTGGGTGGTGGTGGTGGTGCCCTAAACCAAAACTATTGTTGGAAGCTAGCATCATTGAGATTGAGGAAGAATAAGATAGTCAGCATAGGCAGTCTTCAAGAGATCCCACATCCATAGCAAATTCAATCAGTTACATCAGCAACAGGTGCTTGATAACTTCTGATCCAAGACTGATTCCTTATTTTTTTAATGTGAGCCTTTCAACGGAGTCTGTGGACAGGCACCCTCTTTGATCCATTACAAACCCTCCAGCAGCACTGAATGTGCATTCAGAATGCACGCTGGATGCAGGACAGGCCAGTAGCTCAATTACATATTGAGCAAGTTTTGGCCTGTGGTCCATCCTTAAGACCCAGTAACCCAGTGGATGCTCTGTTGGAAAGGTCTCCAAGTTTGCTATTGCCCCTAGATTTTCCTGCACCATATAATGCAGACACTGGCGATGGTTTCTTGAACTGATCAGACCTTGGCGCTGAGGACTGAAAAATTGTTTAAAAGTATCGGTCAGACGGCCACCTTCTCCACCGCTCTTCCTCTGACTGAACGAAGAATCAGCAACACATTGTCCAGCACCAGGAAATGTTAAGCTCCCAGGGTCTAGAAATGCGTTGCACAAACCTTTCTTCAAGGCCTCCTGAAGATGTTTCATCCTCTGCTCCTTCTACAAAGGCAGGATGAGTTCTGCAACCTTACCCTTGTAAAGTGGATCAAGAAGGGTTGCCAGTAATGATCCCTCTCCTTGATACCATGAATCCTAGGATCCTTTCGCAGGCTTTGCAAAATCAGGGAGGCCATGCAGCATAAGTTTGCAGAGGCATTCGATTCTGAGTTCTCTGGGTCACTAAGGATAACATGATTCGTAACTACCTCCTCCCAGCCGCATACAATTCCTTGGGTTTCTGGGGACTGAAAACCATCCCTTGAAGACTGCTGCTGAGTGTTATCCTCTACATCCTTGCTGACACAATCCTCCTTCCCTCCTCTTCTTCCTGTGTGTTTGGTGGCCCTGCAGGAATGCTATCTGGATAAGGGGGCCTTGAGAGGAAGGGAAGTCCTCCTCTTCCTCATGCTGTTCTGTGTCGGGTACCCTGTCCATGATTCCACGAAGTGTGTGCTCCAGCAGGAAGACTAGAGGGACAGTGTCACTGATGCATGCATTATCGCTTCTGACCATCCTTGTGGCCTCCTCAAATGGTGACAGGACAGTGCATGCATTCTTGATCAGTAGCCACTGGTGTGGCAAAAAGAAGCCAAGCACCTCTGACCCTGTCCTGGTGCCATACTCGCACAGGTACTCATTGATGGTCCTCTGCTGTGTGTGCAGCTGCTGCAGCATTGTCAATGTTGAGTTCCACCCAGTGGGCATGTCACAAATGAGGCGGTTGGTGGGCAGGTTGCATTCCCTTTGAATGTCAGCCAGCCAAGCACTGGCATTGTATGACAGGCGGAAATGACCACATACTTTTCTGGCCTGCCTCAGGAGATCCTGTAAGCCTGGGTACCTGCTCAAGAACCACTGCACCACGTAATTCAGGACGTGTGCCAAACATGGAATATGAGTCAAGCGTCCCTGTCGGAGGGCGGAGAGAAGGTTGGTGCCATTGTCGCATACATCCATTCCTGGCTAAAGCTGTCGTGACGTCAACCACCTCTGAGCCTGCCCCTGCAGAGCTGACAGAATCTCTGCCCCAGTATGGCTCCTCTCCCCTAGGCAGACCAACTCAAGCACCACATGGCATCTTTTAGCCTGACTGCTTGCGTAGCCCCTTGAACGCTTACGGAGCACCGCTGGTTTAGAGGACAAATCTGCAGAAGAGGCCATATAGGAAGAAGATAAGGAGGGGGTGGTGAAGAGAGCTGTGGTAGAATCACCACTAGCATTTTAGAGGCTTGGTGGTGGAACAAGCTCCAAACAACAATGAACCCTGTCCTGCATCCTTCCCAGCTGCCAGCAGAGTTACCCAGTGCGAAGTGAAGGAAAGATAATGTCCCTGCTCATGCCTGCTGGACCATGAGTCAGCGGTAATATGAACCTTACTGCTGACCGCCCTGTCCAACGAGGCCAAAACATTGTCTTCCACATGCCGGTAGAGAGCGGGAATGGCCTTCCATGAAAAGAAATGGCGTTTTGGAACCTGCCACTGTGGTACAGCACATTCCAAAAATTCACGAAAGGGGGTACCAGCTGAAAAGGCAGCAGTTGCAGTGTTAGCAAATTGGTCAAGCTAGCATTTAGACGCTGAGCATGTAGATGGCTTGGACCGCATTTCTTTTTACGGTTCAGCAACTGGGGTAGGGAAATTTGCCTGCTAAAATCAATTGGTGGTGTACTGCTAGCAGATTGGCTGCAAGTACTTGGGACACCGATTAGTCTAACTTCATTCCTCTCAGTGCAGGTTTTTGAGAGGACTGGAGGTATAGTAGGGTTGGAGATCCCAGGTGAGGAGCAAGGAGAAAACCGCCTTTTTCTTTGATGTGAGTCTTTCAAGTGCTGTTGCCAAAAGACTGCATGGCAGGTCGTCATATGTCTGGTCAAGCATGTGGTGCCCAAGCGGCTGCTGTTCTGGCCACGCTTGATCCTCTTCAGACATAGGTTGCAATTTGCAAACAGCAATGGTGCGATCTGCTGCACATGTGTCGAAAAAGGCCCACACCGAGGAACTTTTAAAAGTCAGTGGGGAGTCAGCAGCGCCCTGCACCTGCGGATCGCTGCGGTGTGATGCAATAGGATGTCTGCCCTTAAGCTGCCCCCTAGAGGACATCCTGCCTCATTGGAGTTATGCCTCCTCCTCCCCCTCTCTTCTCTCAGGCACTCAAGTACAGTCAATGACCTCATTTTCCCCTCCCTCCTCATCACTGGAGCAAACTTGGCAGTATGCTGCAGCTGGGGGAACATGACTGCCAGTTTCTTGTCCTTCTGTGGCACCCCCTCTCTCTAGGCTCACGTTACTCCCTTTCTCAACCTGGGAACCAACATCGGAGCCTTCAAATCGCCACGCATCCTCCAGCAGCATGTACCCGACACTGTGCACTCCGTGCATGATTGTGGGGCTATGGAAGGAGTGACTGTGGACAAGGAGCAGGAGGAATAGGCCACTTTGGCAGCTGCGTTGGCAGGCAAACTACTCTGAGCCTGGGTGACAGAGGATGAGGAGGATGAGGACGGCTTTGTTATCCACTCCTCCAACTCTTCTGTATGTTCTGGCTAAATAACACGGCCAGCAGCAGAAAAAAAGGACAAGCGTGCCCCGCGGCCACCTGCAGAGGATGTACCATGTCCACGACCACCACTGTTGGCTGTAGACGCAGACTGCTTGCACTCTTTTAGTGGCCTGTGAGTGTCTGCCTCTCCTTGGTGGCCTTTCGGATATGATGTATTTTTTGTTTTGCAACACCACACTATACTGTATTAGATACTGTGTACACCGCCTGAAGTGTATTAGAAACTGTACACACTGTGTACACCGCCTGAACTGTATTAGAAACTGTACAATGGAGGAGGGCACATGCAGGCGAGTGAAGGAAATGGACGCCTGATTCCTCTGCTCCACGTCTTCAAAACAAACTACCTGGCCTAACAAAGCATAGATCAAGCGTGGACGCCACCTACCCACCTCCAGAGGCTTCGGAACACCCCAGGCTGTTATCGGTTTTGTACCGCTCTGCTAAGAACAAGCCCAAACACCGGCAGCTTAGCAAGACCTCCCCAGTCTCAGGCAAGGGCAAAAGCAAGATGGCGTCCGACCCTCCGGAGCCAGACGACACTACACAGCTCTCTGCAGCGGATCCAGTGTCACCTGCTGACAGTCTCAATCAATTCCCCACCGACCTGGTGAGTCCTCTGCCTGTGGATTCAGTTAATATGCTGGCCAAATTCTGCAGTATTGTGTGAGATGAGATTACTGCAGCTTCCCGCAAGCTTTCCTCAAATTTAGTGTGGGGCCTTAAAGAGATAGGCCACTGCACTAATCAGCTAGAACAGCGCTTGGACTTGGCCACCACTGTGCTAGAGGGCCATGAGGAGGAGGTAGAGAAAATGTTTGCTGAGCTGGAGGCCCTGAGAGACAAATTAGAGGATGCAGAAAATAGGGCCTGCAGGGACAATCTTCGCATTCGTGATCTCCCCGAAGTTATCACTGACCTGCAGGGAACAGTTGCCGCTTTTTTACAGGAATTGACCCCTGAGATCCCAGTGGACAGATTGGAATTTGACCGTATCCACAGATCCCTGGCCCATAAACCCTCTGACGGCCCCCCGAGGGATGTCAACATCAAATTTCACTATTACTGTACTAAAGAGAAACTCTTACAGTCAGCAAGGGAGCAGCAAGACCTCTCCTTTCAAGGGAACTCCCTCCAGCTGTTCAAACAGACCTCTCGCCGGTCACTATCGCCAGACAATGGGGTCTCAAGCCCTATCTTCAAATTCTACAAACCCAGGGGATCAAGTACAGATGGGGGTTCCCATTTAAGCTCTCTTTCTCCCACCTGGGCCGCCAGTTCCGTGCCACTTCTCCATCCGAACGGAGGTGCCACTTCCTTGACCTAAAACTGGGCCTGCCTTTGTCTCAACCTGATGCAC
The DNA here is from genome assembly GCA_037952835.1 of Lithobates septentrionalis. Taxonomy (NCBI): domain Eukaryota; kingdom Metazoa; phylum Chordata; class Amphibia; order Anura; family Ranidae; genus Lithobates; species Lithobates septentrionalis. The sequence continues at coordinate 1,272,850 of JBBDGP010000385.1, forward strand.
CGTCCCCATCCCCATCCCCCAGACCCGGACCCTCTCGGCCTCCTCGTCAGCCCTTCTAAGCATCCCAAAAGTCTCAATCCAGATCCCAGGCACTGCAGGACCTACAAGCCCAACGTTTCCAGAAGTCCAACAGTGGCTGAATGTATCTAATTCATATCCTTGAATAACCTAGCATTCCTTGCCACTTGACCCTGAGACGCACCTAATGGATTTTGTCCAACTACATTTCCCCAGCTGTCCCCGTCTCTCTGGTCTTTCCGGAGGGGCGGGGCCACCAGTGCATCGGCGTCATGCTTTTCCACGCCCACCTGGGGATGCCTGCAACCTAGCGGTATCCCCCTCCCTGCTGGGCGGGATGTGTCATCCAGGCGGTGGCTGGGGATCACGAGTGCCTGCCTTTTCATGGCGGGTGCGTTGCGATCTCCTTTGCTCCGCCTGATGCATGACGCTAGGGGCGGAGAACTCGGCGGATGTCCGGGTATAAGGCGGGGGGTGTCAGTATGGCAAACTTTTTCCTCACTATCTCTCTCTAACACCTAGTCGGGACGCTTCACTAGACTGGTAGGCACCTTATTTACATACTTCAACATGAATACCTGCACCCCACAGCGTACTTATCCTAACTTGCCATGTCTTATTGACTCTCCTAATTACACTCTTTTCACTCCCTTCTTCCTTTCACACGGAAGTTCTTTTCCAGTTCATCACATCTTCAATATATTTGTCCTTCCTTTCACTGTGCCTCATTTCCCCCCACTTCTCCCACTTTCTTTCTTTTCCTTCCCCCTGGCCCTGTTCCCTTTTCTTTTCTTTTTCTTTTTCTTTGTCTTTTTTCTGTCACCTTCCACTTCACCTCCCCTTGCTTTCCCCTTTTCCTCTTCCCCTTTCCCTTTCCCTTCTCCTTCATTCCTTCACCCTGTACCCTCCTTCTTCTCTCTGCTCTGCGGGACACCCTATGCATACTATGCAAGTAGCATATACTTTATACTTTTATGACAATACCAATGTTATTATCTTAGACCCTGTTTATTAGCATACCTTGCATTTATGCTATGCTATATATCTCATATATCTCATACTTCCAAACCCTTTAATCTTATACTACCTTATATTTATATTTTTATACAGTGAGTTGCCCTGCAGTACATTTGGGAACAATTTGGGTTCATGTTCTCCTCTCTCTTTCTCTCACTTGCCATGCTGCCCCCCGTGCCTGGCCTCGGTCCTCTGGTTGGGTCCTCGGCCTCTTCAGCTCCCGGGGGAGATGCCCTGCCTGGGTTCTGTGTCAGTAGCCTTGGTCTCATAAGTAAGTATGGGATGATCGGTTCTGGCTTCTTGCTTTTAACCAATCATAACCGATACTCTAATTACTTTAATCTGTTCTTACAGACAGCAGTTATGCACATCAGCCCCTGATGAAGCGAGGTAAGCTCGCGAAACGCGTCGGGTTAGAGATGTACCATGCATACCTGTATTACATGTATTACTATTATATTATGGCTATGTTTTAGGATTACTATGCAATGTTGCTGTTTTATGAACCTGTTCACCCATGCTCATGTCATATTATGGATTATGCTGTTGCTTTCAATAAAATATTTGTACCTCTATATCTGTTTACCCTCTGATCACCCTTTACACCTCATTTAAAGTCCCGTGGGCGACATTCATTTTTTTCTGTTTCTGTTATTAGGGATGGAGGTGGTTTCTGTTAGGGGTCAGTTCCCAGACACTCTCTTTGCAATTTGTACCCAGGTGGAAGACACCTTAATGCCCTAGTCTGATGCTGATCCTAGATCTTATGGGTTACATTGGTTCGGCCGTTACTGAACCTTAATGAATATGTCATTATACCTTTACTTTCATTATGTTTGAATTTGACCATGTACTTGCAGACCTAGCTCCTTCACTGCGCCCATGCTTGGGTTGAGCGGTCTGTTTATCCTCTGGGAGCTGCGATGCATAAATGGGGATTCATTTCCCCAGCTGTCCCCGTCTCTCTGGTCTTTCCGGAGGGGCGGGGCCACCAGTGCATCGGCGTCATGCTTTTCCACGCCCACCTGGGGATGCCTGCAACCTAGCGGTATCCCCCTCCCTGCTGGGCGGGATGTGTCATCCAGGCGGTGGCTGGGGATCGCGAGTGCCTGCCTCTTCATGGCGGGTGCGTTGCGATCTCCTTTGCTCCGCCTGACGCATGACGCTAGGGGCGGAGAACTCTGCGGATTTCCGGGTATAAGGCGGGGGGTGTCAGTATGGCAAACTTTTTCCTCACTATCTCTCTCTAACACCTAGTCGGGACGCTTCACTAGACTGGTAGGCACCTTATTTACATACTTCAACATGAATACCTGCACCCCACAGCGTACTTATCCTCACTTGCCATGTCTTATTGACTCTCCTAATTACACTCTTTTCACTCCCTTCTTCCTTTCACACGGAAGTTCTTTTCCAGTTCATCACATCTTCAATATATTTGTCCTTCCTTTCACTGTGCCTCATTTCCCCCCACTTCTCCCACTTTCTTTCTTTTCCTTCCCCCTGGCCCTGTTCCCTTTTCTTTTTCTTTTTCTTTGTCTTTTTTCTGTCACCTTCCACTTCACCTCCCCTTGCTTTCCCCTTTTCCTCTTCCCCTTTCCCTTCTCCTTCATTCCTTCACCCTGTACCCTCCTTCTTCTCTCTGCTCTGCGGGACACCCTATGCATACTATGCAAGTAGCATATACTTTATACTTTTATGACAATACCAATGTTATTATCTTAGACCCTGTTTATTAGCATACCTTGCATTTATGCTATGCTATATATCTCATATATCTCATACTTCCAAACCCTTTAATCTTATACTACCTTATATTTATATTTTTATACAGTGAGTTGCCCTGCAGTACATTTGGGAACAATTTGGGTTCATGTTCTCCTCTCTCTTTCTCTCACTTGCCATGCTGCCCCCCGTGCCTGACCTCGGTCCTCTGGTTGGGTCCTTGGCCTCTTCAGCTCCCGGGGGAGATGCCCTCCGCCGACCCCTGCCTGGGTTCTGTGTCAGTAGCCTTGGTCTCATAAGTAAGTATGGGATGATCGGTTCTGGCTTCTTGCTTTTAACCAATCATAACCGATACTCTAATTACTTTAATCTGCTCTTACAGACAGCAGTTATGCACATCAGCCCTTGATGAAGCGAGGTAAGCTCGCGAAACGCGTCGGGTAAGAGATGTACCATGCATACCTGTATTACATGTATTACTATTATATTATGGCTATGTTTTAGGATTACTATGCAATGTTGCTGTTTTATGAACCTGTTCACCCATGCTCATGTCATATTATGGATTATGCTGTTGCTTTCAATAAAATATTTGTAGCTCTATATCTGTTTACCCTCTGATCACCCTTTACACCTCATTTAAAGTCCCGTGGGCGACATTAGTTTTTTTCTGTTTTTGTCCAACTACAAGCTCTATACGCTGATCAGAGTGGCGTGTTCTGGAACATGCCCCTGCCATACTTGCACCCTGCTTTGAACCTTGCTGCAGAGTCAGAGGGGGTCACCCTGCTTTAGGCCGCCCCACCTGTGAGATGGCAGTCAGGGGTGTTGCCTACCTCCCCTATGAACTCAAGCAGGGTTTTTGGCTTCAGATGGCCTCCTAACTCATTCCCATACTGCTGCATCTACATTAGCCCGAGTCTGTTTATCGGGCTGTTTTTGTCTTTTTTTGTCTTATATTCTTTAGCTGACTCCTGGAATGCCGCAGCGTGGGAGGGTAATGCATTATTCACAAGTGTAACCTTCCACTGCTTACTAAATTGGTTGTGGTTTTTGTTTCCGCACCACAGTTCCCCACTCCTGTTTGGTGGTTTGGCGGTACTAAGGGTAGGGAGGTGCTATGCTGGCTCGCCCTATATGTACTACGTTTTCTATATTGTTTTTATGCTTGTTCCTTTTGACCATGTTATTAGAAGTTTGTTAGGTTTTGTGCTAATGACATTTAAGTTGACTGTTTTATTCCACGGTAGGCTGGTGGTTCCGACGGACTACTGCTCCCCCCCATGAGTAGGCACTTGGCAAAGACTGCTGTCTTGGCCAATGTCCCACCTCACTGTGGGCGCTTTACAGCCCATATACTGATGCATCCAAGTTCTCAATGCTTACTCAACTCCGAGTTCTTCTCGGTACCTTTAAGTCTTATGTCATGCTTTGTTCTTCCTCCCCTCTTTCTGTTGCTTCTCCTTTCCACCCTTTTCTCCCTCCTTTTCAGTCCCCGGGGTGTGTGGACGGAGCACCATATAGCCATATCTTCCCAATTCCATGACCCTCCATTGGTTGTTCCTGAATGTTCAGGGCATGAATTCCCCCCAAAAACGGGTCAAGGTTTTTAAATACTTCAAGCAACAAAATATAGATATAGCATGTTTGTAGGAAACCCATTTCTCTTCCTCTTCCTGTCCCAAATATTTTGCTACAAGCTACCCCCATGTGTATTTGGCTAATGGCCCTACAAAACAGAGAGAAGTCCTTATTGCTATACGCAAATCAGTTCCATTTATTTGCAGTAAACAAACAGCAGACAAAAATGGCAAATACCTTATTTTGCAAGGTACCATTCAAGACAATGAGGGGACTATCATGACTTACTATGCCCCGAATAACAACCCGGGGCCTTTCCTGACCCACATCTGCTTCCTGTTAATTTCCCACCAGAAAGGCACCCTTCTGTTGGCGGGTGACTGTAACATTACACTGCACCCTTCTCTTGATAACTACCCATTGGATCATAAATGATCCGTGAAAAAAGTCTTACATTCCTTGCAGAGCCACGACCTAGTAGATATCTGATGGGAGCTTCACCCCCTGGGCAGGGACTATACCCAATATTCCCATCCCCATCACTCTCACTCCAGGATCGATCATATGTTCGTATTACGGAAACACCTCCTTTTAATTGATTCCATCTCTATCCTCACTGCCACATGGTCGAACCACGACCCTCTGACTGTTTGTCACTCCCTGATTATCAAACCACAACACTCCCCCTGGGTTATGAATGACTCCCTTTTGTCTTTCAAAACGATTCTTAGTGACATTCACAAAGCTTCCGGGACATACTTCAGACTCAATGCAGGGACAGTTTCATCCCCAGAGACGCTGTGGGAAGCATATAAGGCAGTCCTTTGTGGCCACGTCATTCGCCTAGCGTCAAAACGCAAAAAAGAGCTAGCCCAGGCTCGCTGCATTATGGAGCAGTGACTGGAGGCCCTCTCAATAGCCTTCAAGCAATCTCCCACTCCTTCCAATCACAGGCTCTTATGCTGTGTACAAACAAATGGAATTCTCATCGGAAAAAGCTATGATGGTTTTTCCGACGGAATTCCACTCAAGCTTGTCTTGCATACACACGGTCACACCAAAGTACGACCGTCCAGAGGGCAATGACGTACAACACGTACGATCGGGACTAGAAAAGGGAAGTTCAATAGCCAGCGCGCCACCCTTTGGGTTCCTTCTGCTAATCTTGTGTTTATCTCGTGTTAGTAGAAGTTTGGTGAGAGACGGTTCACGCTTTTCAGACTCCTGCTTTTTCAGATCGTTTTACTGCTGTTCAGTTTGTGCTTGTGGGTTTGTATCTGCTTTTCAGTGCGTGAAGTCAGTTTGTATCTGTTTTGCAGTGCTTTCTTGTCCGCTCGTTACTGATTTTCAGCTCGCTCTTCACAGGCCTTGCTGTTCTTCAGTGCGTTCTGTTTAGTTCGTTCTGACCAGCTGACCGTTTTGAAGCCACGTTGCAGGTACATACTCATCGTAGAGTTCGTGCTGTGCAGGGGTTTGGTGTAATAATTGTAATTATGTTGCCTCAGTTGGGCCTGAGGCTGGACTTTCAGAAACTCCAATGATGGCCCTGAAAGCTGGCTGTCCTGGCTCTTGCCCCCCCAAAATGCCCGTGAAGTGCGAGAAAAATATGTTGAATATTTTACGGGTAGGGGGGCCATTGCTATGCCATTTTGAATACATTTTCTCTTTTATCAGATCAAATCTTGATTTTCATTTACTGCTTGGGTTTATTTTTTGCTGTTCCCTAGGTTCTCCTAGTGCACCTGTAGTGCCAAGTGTTTTTTCCATTATTAAATAACACCCATGTTCACTGTAAACACCAACTTAACACAAACACTGGTACTGATCATTGAAAGAAGCCACACGTTGAGTATAAAACCTTTTACTCCGTGCACATTCACATGTGCATTTTATAAAACATTTGGTGGAAAAAAAAACACATTTTTTTTTTTTTCAAAGTTTTACCTTGAAATTTCTGAAAAATACAGAAACAGGCATGTTTACAAGCATAACATACACAACGCTGGAACTTAAAAAGTTCAACATTGAAAAAAAGAAGGCTATATCAGACATTTTATAGTGTGAAAAAGGTCTTGATCTTGCCTTCATCAGATGGGGTGAAGTCACCCCTGTAAAAGCCAAATTTCGAAGATGCACAAAAATTGTGAGTCAAAATAGGGATTTCCTTTCTGATCCCATACCTAATGTCAACATGTACTATCTTCCATCATGGGGGATCAATGGATGTATTTTGGGGGTGCAACCACTTCCTTTCACCTACTAGAGTTGGGAGGAAGGGGTTGCACCCACAAAAAGCGTACATTGAAATCTGCTTATGGCAGATAGCACATGTTGACACACTGTGTGCATCTTTCAAATTTGGCTTTTAAACTGTATTCAAACTTTAGATAACATTTTTTTCAAAAAAAAAAAAAAATTCCAGGAATCTTTTTAGGATTTAAATTCTCCCTAGTACATCAATCATGTTCTTCAGTCTTTGTTCAATCTCCTTGTTTTTTTTTGTTTGATAAAGTCCAAATCCTGACTACAAAACATGATTTCCTGGATCATCCGTTGGGCACTGTCACTGGTGAAATCACTGATTTTTGGTACCACAACCTGAACATCACCTAGAATAAAAATACACACCATGTATTATAAATATGCAGGTTTACATCTATTACCTGAATCTGTGGTGTCCGACACTGACCTGTTGTGGTGACAATCTCCACCACATCTCCTTCCTCCACATCCTCAGGTTGTGGGCTTTGTTCCCCTTCTTCAGGAGGGGCCTTAAATCTTCTCCTCCCGGATTGGGATGTTTCTTGCTCCGGGCTTTCCTCCTCATTAATTCTATTAAGCACCTGCTGTTTCTCCGCCATGTCGTCTCCCACTGCGACGAAAGAGGCAGGGCGGGGAATATTCTAGAAAGAACGTCAGGGGCGGGCAACGCGGGCGGAGTTTCATGCATGCACAGTGTATATAAAGCGTAACATGCGTGCGTTGTACGTACGATCTGTGAGCGGAGGAAGGTGTAGCGGAAGCGACGATCGTTATAACGAAGGTACAATTTTAGGTTGGTGCATCAGTGGCCTATATTACTAGATTGAGGCCTATATTGGGTCAAGATTAGGAGAGTTTCGCCTGACATTAGGGTTTGTCATGTGTTGTGTCTTACAGAGAAAATGGATATATTCAATGACGAGGACTTTATGCCCATATTCATTCATATGTACAGGGAGCTGCCCTGTCTGTGGCATGTAAAACACCCCTATTATAACAATCAAACAAAGAGGAAGGCAGCGCTGGATCAATTGGTGGAATTTGTGAAGCCGGTGATCCCCACGGCAGAAATCCTCTATTTGAAGGCCCTAATTGGTTGCATGAGGAGCACTTATATTAGGGAGCTCAAGAAGGTCCAGGATTCCCTGAGATCAGGAGCTGCAGCAGATGACATTTTTGTCCCCAAGCTGTGGTACTATGACAGACTACATTTTCTGGCAGGCCAGACTGAACCCAGGCCAGCACTCTCCAATCTTCCTTCCCCCCCAGCTGAGGCTTTGTCATGAAAGACGTCCTGTTAGTTCAGCCGTCGGCGGAAGATCGGTTAACAGAACTATTGTCAGTAGAACCAGAGGACGCGTTCGGAGACGCGTTGACACGAACGGACGCATGCGGGTGCACGCTAATACGAGCGGGTGTACGCGGGTACACAATGAAACGAACGGGCACGTACGATCGGTACTCGGGCGTGCACGTGTGCACGCGGCGCGCAGACGTGCGGTGTGACAGCTTTTGGCGCCATTAGGCCTATTTAAAGGTGCCTGTCAGCATGCTTCCTTGCTGTCCGGTCTACAGCGTTCCCTGTGACCCTAAGCTTCCTGTATACCTGTTTACCTGATTCCTGTTACCCGGCTTGTTCCTGACTTCTCCTGTTTGCTGCCAGTCCCTGACCTCGGCTTGTCTGACGATTCTCCTGCCTCATCCTTCAGTTACTACCTGCCTGTCTGTTGCCGACCCGGTCCGTGCCCTGACTACTCTCCTGGTTCCGTTTTATACCTGCTCTGCTTACCTGTGTTTTGACCCGGCCTGTCTGACTTTGTAAAGTGCTTCCAGTGGTACTACAGAACACCTCCCAGTTGCCTGTTGTTCCTGAGTTCCTGCCAGTGGATCCAGTGTTCCTGATAGTTCTCCTGCTGCTGCACCAGAGGTCCGGATCAACCCTACACCTGCCACTCACCAAGCACTTGTGGCCCCCTGCGCTCTTGAGTCCCTGTCTTCTCTATCAGGGGCTCTCGAACCAGAGGCACACGAGAGGCTACTCCTTGCATTCTGGGCTCCACCACCAGGTACGTGACAGTACCGGACAGCCATGTCTGAACCCACGCAGGGAGCCTCTCCTATGGATGAACTCTGCCGCCATCTTGCTGGACTTACCCAGGCAGTAAAGAGCCTACAAGAAGGCTACACCCAGCTGGAAGGCCAAGTCCAGGCCCTAGCAGCTTCTACACCTCCAGTATCCGGGACTTCTGCTTCACCATCAGTGGTCATGTTGCCGCCTGAACCCAGGGTCCCCACGCCTGAAAGATTTTCGGGTAACCGGAGCAAATTCAGGTCCTTCCGCAATTCATGTGAGCTCTTTTTTGCCCTTCAACCAAGGACTTTCTCTCTGGAAGCCACCAAGGTGGGGTTCGTGATTTCGCTGCTGACAGGCGAGCCCCAGTCCTGGGCCCATCGCTTGTTAGAAAAGAAAGACACCTCACTTGATACTCTGGATACCTTCTTTCGGGCTATGTCATCCCTATATGAAGACCCACAGCTGACTGCCACGGCAGAGACAGCCTTGCACACCCTACAGCAAGGCCGCAGACCTGTTGAGGACTATGCATCAGAATTCAGACGCTGGAGTTCTGATACAAATTGGAACAATGCCGCCCTACGGCATCAGTTCCGTATGGGCCTTTCAGAATCCTTGAAGGATGAACTAGCCCGAGTGGGCCTTCCTGAGACTCTAGAGGACCTCATAGACCTTTCCATCCAAATAGACAGACGCCTAAGAGAACGACGTACAGAGCGATCTTCTGGCCCTGCTCGTCCTGTCTGGATGCTGCCCCGGGTGCCTAGTTCTCCCCACTCCGCTCCTCCAGCTTCTACTACCATGACTTCAGATACACCAGAACCAATGCAGCTGGGACTCTTACGGCCATCCCTCACTCCTGAAGAGCGTCAACGCCGTCGGGCTGGTAACCTGTGCCTATATTGCGGGGAACCCGGACACTTTGTACGGACATGCCCGGCCAAGCTTCGTAAGTGCCTCTCTGTTTCTCCTGCTCTTACCCCAGCTTCACTGAATAATATATCTCACCTGGCTGTCCCGCTTCTTTTACAGCTCCCAGGAGGGAATATACCAACCAGCGCTATCATTGATTCCGGGGCCTGCAGCGGCTTTATAGACTTGTCCTTCGCTTCCAGACATCATATTCCCATCCGGCCCAGGGCGAAAGGACTTTCAGTATATCTGGCCGATGGTTCTACCCTCAGATCAGGACCAGTAACCCAGGAAACAGTACCCATGCTCACCACCATTGCTGGCACTCATCAAGAGCTACTTTGTCTGGACGTCATTGAATCTCCTCTATTCCCCATCATATTGGGCATGCCTTGGCTCAAGGCCCATAATCCACAAGTTGATTGGGCCTCAGGGAAAATTGAATTTCCTTCCTCTTATTGCCACCAACACTGTCTACCAGAAGTTACTCAAGCTCCCTCTGCCCTGTTGTGCATGGAAACTGATGCCGAGACCTGTCAAGTTGTACCTGAAGTCTACCATAGCTTTCTGGACGTTTTCAGTCAAAAAGGGGCCGAGACCCTTCCTCCCCACCGGCCATATGACTGTCCGATTGAACTTCTCCCAGGGGCAGAGATTCCTTTTGGGAGAATATTTCCTTTATCAGAGTTAGAACTAGGAGTATTAAAAACTTACATTGACGATAATCTTAAGAAAGGCTTCATCCAACCCTCCACATCCCCGGCAGGAGCAGGAATCTTTTTTGTGGAAAAGAAAGACCATTCTTTGCGCCCTTGTGTGGATTATCGGGCACTCAATAAGATTACAATCAAGAACCGTTATCCCTTACCATTAGTGCCAGAACTTTTTCAAAGGCTGGGGTCTGCAGTAGTATTTTCAAAGTTAGATCTTCGTGGTGCCTACAACCTTGTCCGCATTCGCAAGGGAGACGAATGGAAGACTGCTTTCCGTACCCGGTTTGGGCACTTCGAATATTTAGTTATGCCTTTCGGACTCTGTAATGCTCCTGCCACATTTCAGCATTTTGTAAATAACATTTTCAGAGACTACCTTGACCTGTTTGTTGTTATTTATCTAGATGACATTCTAATCTTCTCTTCTTCCCTAGTTGAACACCGTGAACATGTCAGAAACGTTTTGACCCGACTTCGCCTGCACGGCCTTTACGCCAAGCCTGAGAAATGTGTCTTCGAACAGGAGAGTATTCAGTTCCTTGGTCTTATTATCTCTGTGGAAGGCATCAAAATGGACCCTCAGAAGGTCTCCGCCATTCTGGACTGGCCCGCTCCCACTGACAAGAAAGGGATTCAACGTTTCGTGGGATTTGCGAATTTTTATAGAAAATTCATTAAGGGATTCTCCACCATCATTGCTCCCATTACAAGGTTGACCCAACAGGGCCTCAAGTTCCACTGGTCTACGGAAGCTCAGATGGCCTTTACTACACTGAAGGATCTGTTTGTCTCAGCCTCAGTTTTAAAACATCCTGATTCCACGTTACCCTACATCCTGGAGGTGGACGCTTCAGAGATAGCGGTCGGTGCAGTACTTTCCCAAAGACAGGGTCCTAGGGCTCTTCTGCACCCAGTCGCTTTTTTTTCCCGTAAATTATCAGAAGCAGAAAGGAACTATGATGTGGGTGATCGAGAATTGTTAGCGATCAAAGCTGCGTTGGAGGAATGGCGATACCTGTTAGAGGGAGCAGCCCACCCGATTCTTGTTTATACAGATCACAAGAATCTAGAATATTTAAAGACTGCCAAGAGGTTGAAACCACGACAAGCCAGATGGGCACTGTTCTTTACTAGATTTTCTTTCCATATTACCTACCGCCCCGGGTCAAAAAATATCAAGCCTGACGCTCTGTCACGGATGTACAGCGATTCGGAAGCACCTTCTCCACCAGATACCATCTTGTCCGCAGGGAACTTTCTGTTACTCCAAGGGGATCTACTGTCACAGATCAAGCAAGCCTCCAGGAACATTTCCGCTCCACCGGATACAACCCTACAGGCCAGAGATGATCTTCTATGGTTTAAGGATAGGATCTTCGTACCTCAGGAGGTGCGAACGGCAGCTCTTAGTTCTTGCCATGACCATATGTTAGCCGGCCACTTTGGAGTACATAAAACATCTGAACTTCTTCAGCGCACGTTCTGGTGGCCATCATTAAGAAAGGACTGCAAGGATTACGTGGAAGCATGTGTCACCTGTATCCAAAATAAAGGTAGCAAGTCTAAGGCCTGGGGCCTGTTAAAACCACTATCTGTCCCGGAGAAACCATGGAGGATGATCTCCATGGATTTTATTGTCGAGTTGCCACCTTCTGAAAGCTACACTACGATCTTCGTAATTGTGGATAGATTATCCAAGATGGCACACTTCTTACCAATGAAAGGTACTCCTACTGCTGCTGAAACTGCCAGGACATTTATTAAGGAGGTGGTGAGGCTTCATGGCATCCCTGCCAATATTACTTCCGATCGGGGCGTACAATTCACCTCGAGGTTTTGGAGAGCTCTCTGTGAATCCCTGAAAATTGATCTTGCCTTCTCTTCTGCCTATCACCCCCAAACAAATGGCCAGACGGAGAGAACGAATCAGACGCTGGAGCAGTATCTGCGCTGCTTTTCCTCGTTCTCCCAGGATGATTGGGCTCCGCTTCTTCCCCTTGCCGAATTTGCATACAATAACTCTGTTCATTCCGCTACAAAACAAACACCATTTTTTGCAAATTATGGGTTCCATCCTCTGTTCTTGTCCACTAACGTTCCGGAGTGTCCAGTACCAGCTGTTCAAGAAAACCTAAACTTCTTTGAATCAAATAATAAGCTTCTGCAAGAGACTATGGCAAGGACCCAGAACTATAACAAAGAAGTGTTTGATAAGAAGAGAAGGGGGGAGCTTGATCTTAAACCTGGAGATTTGGTTTGGCTGTCTACTTTGAATCTAAGATTGGCCTGTCCTTCCAAGAAATTGGGTCCCAAGTTCGTGGGTCCTTTTCCAGTGACAAGAAAAATTAATAATGTGGCCTACGAACTAAAGCTACCAGAATCATTCCGGATTCACCCGGTCTTTCATGTTGCCCTACTCAAACCCGCAGTTCCTGATCCTTTTGTCAACCGGAGGGTCAATCCCCCGGAACCCGTGATCATTGACGGAGAAACCGAATATGAGGTCGAGTCCATTCTGGATTGTAGGAAGAGACGTAACCAAGTCCAGTTCTTGGTAAAGTGGAAGGGGTATGGGCCTGAGGAAAACTCCTGGGAGCCGGAGTCCAACATCCATGCTAGGAGATTGATACTTGCCTTTAAAAAATCTCATCCAAGTAAGATGGCACAGTTGGGCATCCGGAGGCTGCCCCTTGGGGGGGGGCAATGTCATGAAAGACGTCCTGTTAGTTCAGCCGTCGGCGGAAGATCGGTTAACAGAACTATTGTCAGTAGAACCAGAGGACGCGTTCGGAGACGCGTTGACACGAACGGACGCATGCAGGTGCACGCTAATACGAGCGGGTGTACGCGGGTACACAATGAAACGAACGGGCACGTACGATCGGTACTCGGGCGTGCACGTGTGCACGCGGCGGCGCGCAGACGTGCGGTGTGACAGCTTTTGGCGCCATTAGGCCTATTTAAAGGTGCCTGTCAGCATGCTTCCTTGCTGTCCGGTCTACAGCGTTCCCTGTGACCCTAAGCTTCCTGTATACCTGTTTACCTGATTCCTGTTACCCGGCTTGTTCCTGACTTCTCCTGTTTGCTGCCAGTCCCTGACCTCGGCTTGTCTGACGATTCTCCTGCCTCATCCTTCAGTTACTACCTGCCTGTCTGTTGCCGACCCGGTCCGTGCCCTGACTACTCTCCTGGTTCCGTTTTATACCTGCTCTGCTTACCTGTGTTTTGACCCGGCCTGTCTGACTTTGTAAAGTGCTTCCAGTGGTACTACAGAACACCTCCCAGTTGCCTGTTGTTCCTGAGTTCCTGCCAGTGGATCCAGTGTTCCTGATAGTTCTCCTGCTGCTGCACCAGAGGTCCAGATCAACCCTACACCTGCCACTCACCAAGCACTTGTGGCCCCCTGCGCTCTTGAGTCCCTGTCTTCTCTATCAGGGGCTCTCGAACCAGAGGCACACGAGAGGCTACTCCTTGCATTCTGGGCTCCACCACCAGGTACGTGACAGGCTTCTGACGTCCAACCTGGGTCTTCCAGGCAGCAACATGTGGAGGAGCCCAGCTTGAGCCAGGTATAGCATTCTTCAAAATATTTCTGGTTGTCAAATTAATGATGTAAAATATATGCTAATTTTGATTACTAATTTCACAAAGTGGTTTACATATCAATAGACAGTAGTGGCCATAAATGATTGGGACAGGAATGAAAAATGCTGGGGTCAGAATGATAGTCTTTTCTATTTATTAACATTAAATTTGCAATAGTCATGAGTTGAAAATTGTGTGTGATTGATGAGGAGGGATTTGGGTTTCTAGAGCACTGGGCTGACTTTTCATTGGGGTGCAACCTATATTCTAAAGACGGTTTGCACTTGAATGGAAGGGGGTCTGCTGTGCTGGGGGAGAGGGAAGGCTGGAGGAGTATTTAAACTAGGATTGAGGGGGAAGGGTGAACTAGAATTACATTGGGCAGACAGGTCAGTTAGGGGTCAGACATTAATGGAGGGTGGAATGGGGATAGATGGGGGAGGGTTATAGCAGGTGACAAGAAATGTCCCATGTTGCAAACAGCCATTGGAAACTATAGTGCCATTTGTACTACTAAAAATGATATGAAAAACACCAGAGCAAAATGTAATAATGCATTAAAGTGTTTGTACACCAATGCCAGAAGTTGCCCAAGCAAAATAGGTGAGTTGGAAGCTCTGGTGCCTGAGGAGAGCTATGATGTAATCCATATTGCTGAAACTTGGCTTCAATCCTCACATGACTGGGCTATTAATATTCCTGGCTATGCACTCTTTCGGAGAGACAGGCTAAAAAGGAAAGGTGGTGAGGTCTGTCTCTATGTGAGAAGTGATCTCAAAGCAAGTGTGAAAGAGGACCTGGTTGATGGAGAATGTGATGAGTCTGAAGCATTATGGGTGGAACTGCATATAGATGGGCGTAGTTCAAAGTTAATCATTGGAGTTTGTTATAGACCACCCAATGTTAACAAGGAGGTGGAGACTCAGCTCCTTGCACAGATGGAAAGGGCTGCAAGGGCTGGGACGGTATTAATAATGGGGGATTTTAACTACCCAGAAATTGACTGGAGTAATGGCACTGCTGGGACAGTTAAAGGGCAAAAATGTATAAACCTATTACAGGACAATTTTATGGTCCAGTTTATTCAGGCCCCAACTAGGAACGAAGCTTTGTTGGACCTGGTAATCTCAAACCATGCAGAGCTTATTACTAATGTCCAGATAAAGGAACACCTGGGTAGCAGTGATTATAACATGATTTCATTTGATGTTAGCTGTAAACAAGATATACATACGGGAAAGATAAAAACACTTAACTTCAAGATAGCAAATTTTCCAAGGATGAGGGCTGCTCTCCAGGATTTAGACTAGGAGGGAATATTTGCATTGATAAACACAGAACAGAAATGGGAATTCTTCAAAAAGACTGCTTGGGACCTCACTGCAAAGTATATTCCCATGGGCAATAAGTTTAAAAGGCTAAAAACAAAACCTATGTAGCTCACGGCCAAAGTTAAAGAAGCTATAAACAATAAGAAAAGAGCTTTTAAAAAATATAAAAATGAAGGAACACTAGTGTCGTTTAAATGTTACAAAGAATTTAACAGAATATGTAAAAAGGAAATCAAGAATGCAAAAATTCTAAACAAATGACAGATTGCAAAAGATAGTAGGACAAACCCCAAAAAATTCTTCAAATATATTAATAGTAAAAAGGCCAAGTCTGAGCATGTAGGCCCTTTACAAAATAATGTAGAGTGGGTGACTGTGGACAGAGAGAATGCAAATGAATTAAATACTTTCTTCAGCTCTGTGTATAGAAAAGAGCATGGGGAGCTCATGTCCATAATGGGGGTGGTAGTGACACAGCCCCGAATGATCCACAATGGCTCAAAAGTGATATGGTCCAGAATTATTTAGACAGAATAAAGGTGGATAAAGCGCCTGGACCTGATGGCATCCACCCATGGATCCTAAAAGAATTGAGCTCTGTAATTTCAAAGCCATTGTATCTAATTTTTAGGGACTCATTAATGACGGGAATAGTACCACTGGATTGGCGCAGGGCGAACGTGGTGCCTATATTTAAAAAGGGATCAAAGTCCTTACCAAGTAACTATAGGCCTGTTAGTTTAACTTCTATAGTCGGGAAGATACTGGAGCGTTTAATAAAAGACCACATAGACAAGTTCTTGGTGGAAAAAAGATTTTAAGCTACAGACAGCATGGATTCATGAAAGACAAAAGTTGTCAGACAAACCTGATTTCTTTTTATGAAGAGCTAAGTAAAACCTTGGACAGAGGGGTGGCTGTGGACGTGGTATACTTGGATTTTGCAAAAGCGTTCGACACAGTTCCTCACACGTGGCTCATGTGTAAGGTAAAGTCTACAGGCTTGGAAATATCAGTTTGTAAATGGATAGAAAACTGGCTAAAAGACAGAATTCAGGACCTTATCTTTCCCTGAACCCAATTTTAAAACGAAGACCTGGCGTTTGAACCCCTCCCTTCTTAAAGATTCCTTAGTGATGGATCATGTCCGCACGAGAATTCAGCAATATTTTGCGGAAAACTCGAATCCGGAGATCTCCCCAATCTCCCTTTGGGAAGCGCATAAGTGCGTGATTCGAGGTGAACTAATCGCCCTGGCTACAAAAGCTAAGAAACAGCGCCAAGAATACATAAATTCTCTTATCAGGACGATTGGTTCCCTTGAAACTTCGCACAAACTGACCCACGCACAAGCCACCCTACAGGAATTAACATACACCCGAGCCTTGCTCTTAGAGGAGCTGGGAAAGCGCTCTAGGAGGCGTTACATCCTTGGCCAGAGGATTTTCTATTAAAGGGTGTGGTCGTCTATTGGCGCGCACAGTCCAAAATTCAAAATTGTCCTCTACAATTCATCATATACGTGACCCTGGGGGGGATCTTCTGGCCAAGAATGAGGCTATTGCCAAAGAATTTGAAAGGTTCTATCTTAAACTATATAATTTGCAACCCACCAGTTCCCCACGGAATAATGTTGACACCCGTACTGCACTTATCAAAGAATTCCTCTCCAGTTACAGCCCCAAACTAATATCTACTCAACAGTCCCAGGACCTGGAAGGCCCTATATCAGCGTTGGAACTAGATATAGCTATGAAGCAAATGAAAACGGGCAAAGCCCCAGGCCCGGACTGCTTTTCCCTCCAATATTACAAAGCTTTTATTGACTCATTAGCTCCTAAACTTCTAGACACGTTCAACGCCCTTTCGGACCCCCAGACTAAACCAGACAGAATGCTAGTTGCGCACATTGCGGTGATTCCCAAAGAGGGCAAAGATGCTTCCTTAGTCGCTAATTACCGACCGATATCCCTACTAAACGTGGATATAAAAATGTATGTGAAAATCTTAGCAAACAGACTACTTCCACTGGTGCCCGACCTTATATATCTAGACCAGGTCAGTTTTGTCCCTGGGCGGGAGGCTAGGGACAACTTCATCCGCACATTGAATCTACATCACTGGCTCACGACTTCCAAAACACACAGATTCTTTCTCTCACTTGATGCTGAGAAGGCGTTCGACAGAGTGGCCTGGGACTACATGCAGGAGGTGCTCGCTGCCATAGGTCTGGGGACCCGTATGTTGTCATATATCATGGCCCTGTACAAGGGCCCCTCCGCAGCAGTAAAAGTCAATGGCCACCTGTCGGACGCCTTCCCCATTAGCAATGGCACATGCCAGGGATGTCCACTTTCACCACTGATATACGTATTAACCCTGGAACCCTTCCTCAATAGGTTGAGAGGCAATCCAAACATCCAAGGGATCACTGTGAAAAATAGAGAATTTAAGGTCGCTGCCTTCGCTGACGACATTCTGCTCTCCTTGCAATCGCCCCGTATCTCCCTGCCCAATCTCCTCAAAGATATTGAATACTTTGGTACCTTATCAAACCTCAAAATTAATTATACCAAGTCACAGGCTCTAAATGTCTCCCTTCCTTCTCAGACAGTGACACATTGTCAAGAATCGTTCCCATTTCGATGGGAACATGACACACTCACGTACCTTGGCATTCGAATCCCCACCCACCTGTCAGATCTATACTCAAAAAATTTTCACCCGATCCTCCTTCAGACCCAAAAACACCTTAAAGAATGGATGGGCCTAAATATCTCCTGGTTCGGGCGCTCAGCCCTAATTAAAATGATAGTCTTACCTCGCTTACTCTACCTTATGCAATTGATCCCCATCTCCTTACCAGCAAGCTTTTTTAAATCCTATCGGAAAGCATGCTCTACTTTCCTGTGGAAGGATTCTTCACCTCGCATTAAATACTCCAGACTCACACTACCTAAACCTAGAGGAGGAATAGGCCTACCTGACCTCCAAAAATACCATGCCGCTTGTCACCTCACAAGGATCGCTGACTGGAACATTCATGCCTTTAAAAAAGCATGGATCTTCCTAGAGAAATCCTTCTCGTCAGGATCCTTACACCTTCTTCCATGGCTACCCCCTCGGAACTGGCCCCATACCCTCTTAGCTCACCCCCTTATTCACTCTACACTCCTGGCTTTCAGAAAGACCATGATAAGTGGAAAATCCATCCCCCTCCCGAGCCCCTTAACTACTTTACGGGGGAACCCTGATTTTCCGCCGGGGGCCTCTGCAGATTTTTTAAGTCAGGAG
Source organism: Lithobates septentrionalis (assembly GCA_037952835.1). Lineage (NCBI taxonomy): Eukaryota > Metazoa > Chordata > Amphibia > Anura > Ranidae > Lithobates > Lithobates septentrionalis. The sequence continues at coordinate 1,291,362 of JBBDGP010000385.1, forward strand.
TGGCCATTTGAAGACATCCTAGCTCTCCAATTCTATTCCAATGAGAAGCCTTTATCCTTTGAAACCCTAAAGTCTACTACCAAGACGTCCTCTCTGTCATTTTGGACCTACAGACAAATCCGACATTTCCTCACAACTCATGCCAGTCAGTCGGCCTGGACACGACAACTCACGCCCTTTGAATCCTTGTGCCATCGTAAACTGCCGCAAAGACACTTAATCTCCCTCCTGTATACTCTTCTCCTAGAAGCCCCAACACAGACCCCTGCCCCTTCACAAGTCTCCTGGAGCAGAGACCTTCAAAGGTTTCTTTCCACGGAGGACTGGAACATTATCTATGAGTACGCACATAAGGGCTCTTTGAACATTGCTATCCAAGAAAATTGCTACAAGGTGATCACTAAGTGGTATAGGACAAATTCTCCCCTAATATCCCTGATACATGCTGGAGATGTGGGTTAGGAGGGGGAACTATGCTTCATGTGTGGTGGGATTGTGTGAACATCCAACCCTTTTGGAGGGAGGTTCACGGTCTCATCTCACATATCACTACCTACACTTTGGACTACACCCCGTCCCAATTTCTCTTGCACCACACATCGCTATCCAAAAAAGACTACTATAAATCATTGGCAATGCATATGGTAATGCTGCCAGACTTTGTATACCCAGACATTGGCGCTCCACCAACATTCCAACAGTCAGGGAATGGTTTGCACGGATTTCCTCCATAAAAGAAATAGAGGAACTAATCTTCACCTCGCAAGACAGGATGCATAAATTTTCAACCACATGGGCCTGCTGGTCTCATTTCGTTATCACTGAACGGTACCTTCGGTACGTATCGTAGGGATAACTGACGGGTGTAACAATGTCTCAATCGACGTATTGGGGGGGACGGGTGCGGATCCACTCACTTCCCCCCCCCTCTGTATTTCCCACCTAGTGCTCATTCCCTCTTCTCCCCCTCCTCCCCCTCCCCTTTTTTTTTTTTTTTTTTGTCTTTCTTCTTCTCTCTCTTTTCTTTCTCTTTTCTCTTTCTCTTTCCCCTCTCCTCTCTCTTTATTCTCTTTTCCCCTAGATGGACACCTTGTCCTCATCCTGTCAGGATACACTGTAATCTAGATGATGAACATACTCGAGTGACTGAGCCCTGTCCTCCCCTCAGTCCTAGCCCGGGGGAGTGGTGGGGGGAGGGGTGGGGGGACGGGATCCTCCGCCCACTTACGCTTAATTACAATTTTATGTCTCGGTGATGTTCACTTATTCTCAGTTAGGATTTCTATGTTGTATCGTGACATAGATACTCTCCATATGATTCTGTTAAATGATGTTATGTGACAATACTCTTGTCCTGTATGTTTTGTCTTACTCTTTTGCAATAAAAAAAAAAAAAAATTGTGGAAAAAAAAAGACAGAATTCAGAGAGTAGTGGTTAATTATTCTTACTCTGAATGGTCTAAGGTTATCAGTGGTGTACCCCAAGGTTCAGTGCTGGGACCCTCACTTTTTAATATCTTTATAAATGATATTTGGTCTGGGATTGAAAGTAACATTTCTGTCTTTGCAGATCACACCAAGCTATGCAGTGGAATAACGTCCTTACAGGATGAATAACGTCCTTACAGGATGTCTCCAATTTACAAGCCGACCTCAATGCACTGTCTAATTGGGCGATTATGTGGCAGATGAGGTTTGATGTTGAGAAATGTAAAGGTATGCACTTGGGGGCTAAGAATATGCATGCATCATACATGCTAGGGGGACTACAATTGTGGGAATCCGTGGTGGAGAAGGATCTGGGGGTTTTGGTAGATCATAAGCTCAATAATAGCATGCAATGCCAAGCTGCGGTTTCCAAAGTGAGCAAAGTCCTTTCTTGTATTAACCACTTGACGACCGCCTCACGCCGATGTACGTCGGCAAGGTGGCACGGACAGGCAAAATCACGTACATGTACGTGATTTGCCTTCCGCGGGTAGGGGGTCCGATCGGACCCCCCCCGGTGCCCGAGGCGGTCGTCTTTTGTCCAGCGGCGATCAGAGGTGAAGGGGAGACCATCCGTTCGTGGCCCCCCCCGCGATCGCCGCCGGCCAATCGGATCATTCCTTTGCTGCTGTATGCTAAACAGCAGCAAAGGAAATGATGTCATCTCTCCTCGGCTCGGTAATTTCCGTTCCGGCCCGAGGAGAGAAGACATGTGAGTGAGTGCACAACACTACACACACACAGTAGAACATGCCAGGCACACAAAACACCCCGATCCCCCCCCGATCCCCCCCCGATCCCCCCGATCACCTCCCCCCCTGTCACAAACTGACACCAAGCAGTTTTTTTTTTTTTTTCTGATTACTGCATAGTGTCAGTTTGTGACAGTTACAGTGTTGGGACAGTTACTGTTACCCCCCTTTAGGTCTAGGGTACCCCCCTAACCCCCACTAATAAAGTTTTAACCCCTTGATCACCCCCTGTCACCAGTGTCGCTAAGCGATCATTTTTCTGATCGCTGTATTAGTGTCGCTGGTGACGCTAGTTAGGGAGGTAAATATTTAGGTTCGCCGTCAGCGTTTTATAGCGTCAGGGACCCCCATATACTACCGAATAAATGTTTTAACCCCTTGATGGCCCCTTAGTTAACCCTTTCACCATTGATCACCGTATAAGTGTTACGGGTGACGCTGGTTAGTTTGTTTATTTTTTATAGTGTCAGGGCACCCGCCGTTTATTACCGAATAAAGGTTTAGCCCCCTGATCGCCCGGCGGTGATATGCGTTGCCCCAGGCAGCGTCAGATTAGCGCCAGTACCGCTAACACCCACGCACACAGCATACGCCTCCCTTAGTGGTATAGTATCTGTACGGATCAATATCTGATCCGATCAGATCTATACTAGCGTCCCCAGCAGTTTAGGGTTCCCAAAAACGCAGTGTTAGCGGAATCAGCCCAGATACCTGCTAGCACCTGCGTTTTGCCCCTCCGCCCGGCCCAGCCCAGCCCACCCAAGTGCAGTATCGATCGATCACTGTCACTTACAAAACACTAAACACATAACTGCAGCGTTCGCAGAGTCAGGCCTGATCCCTGCGATTGCTAACAGTTTTTTTGGTAGTATTTTGGTGAACTGGCAAGCACCAGCCCCAGGCAGCGTCAGATTAGCGCCAGTACCGCTAACACCCACGCACACAGCATACGCCTCCCTTAGTGGTATAGTATCTGAACGGATCAATATCTGATCCGATCAGATCTATACTAGCGTCCCCAGCAGTTTAGGGTTCCCAAAAACGCAGTGTTAGCGGAATCAGCCCAGATACCTGCTAGCACCTGCGTTTTGCCCCTCCGCCCGGCCCAGCCCAGCCCACCCAAGTGCAGTATCGATCGATCACTGACACTTACAAAACACTAAATGCATAACTGCAGCGTTCGCAGAGTCAGGCCTGATCCCTGCGATCGCTAACAGTTTTTTTGGTAGTATTTTGGTGAACTGGCAAGCACCAGCCCCAGGCAGCGTCAGGTTAGCGCCAGTACCGCTAACACCCACGCACGCACCGTACACCACCCTTAGTGGTATAGTATCTGAACGGATCAATATCTGATCCGATCAGATCTATACTAGCGTCCCCAGCAGTTTAGGGTTCCCAAAAACGCAGTGTTAGCGGGATCAGCACAGATACCTGCTAGCAGCTGCATTTTGCCCCTCCGCCCGGCCCAGCCCAGCCCACCCAAGTGCAGTATCGATCGATCACTGTCACTTACAAAAGACTAAGCGCATAACTGCAGCATTCGCAGAGTCAGGCCTGATCCCTGCGATCGCTAACAGTTTTTTTGGTAGCGTTTTGGTGAACTGGCAAGCGCCAGCGGCCTAGTACACCCCGGTCGTAGTCAAACCAGCACTGCAGTAACACTTGGTGACGTGGCGAGTCCCATAAGTGCAGTTCAAGCTGGTGAGGTGGCAAGCACAAGTAGTGTCCCACAGGCCCGTCATGCCCATAAGGCCCTTCCTGCTGCATTCGCCAATCCTAATTGGGAACCCACCGCTTCTGCAGCACCCGTACTTCCCCCATTCACATCCCCAACCAAATGCAGTCGGCTGCATGAGAGGAATTTTCTTTATGTCCTCCCGAGTACCCCTACCCAGCGAACCCCCCCAAAAAAGATGTTGTGTCCGCAGCAAGCGCGGATATAGGCATGACACCTGCTATTATTGTCCCTCCTGTCCTGACAATCCTGGTCTTTGCATTGGTGAATCTTTTGAACGCTACTATGCACTAGTTGAGTATTAGCGTAGGGTACAGCATTGCATAGACTAGGCACACTTTCACAGGGTCTCCCAAGATGCCATCGCATTTTGAGAGACCCGAACCTGGAACCGGTTACAGTTATAAAAGTTAGTTACAAAACAAGTGTAAAAAAAAAAATATATATATATATATATATATATAAAAAAAAAAAAATAGTTGTCGTTTTATTGTTCTCTCTCTCTCTCTCTATTCTCTCTATTGTTCTGCTCTTTTTTACTGTATTCTATTCTGCAATGTTTTATTGTTATTATGTTTTATCATGTTTGCTTTTCAGGTATGCAATTTTTTATACTTTACCGTTTACTGTGCTTTATTGTTAACCATTTTTTTGTCTTCAGGTACGCCATTCACAACTTTGAGTGGTTATACCAGAATGATGCCTGCAGGTTTAGGTATCATCTTGGTATCATTCTTTTCAACCAGTGGTTGGCTTTCATGTAAAAGCAATCCTAGCGGCTAATTAGCCTCTAGACTGCTTTTACAAGCCGTGGGAGGGAATGCCCCTCCCACCGTCTTCCGTGTTTTTCTCTGGCTCTCCTGTCTCAACAGGGAACCTGAAAATGCAGCCGGTGATTCAGCCAGCTGACCATAGAGCTGATCAGAGACCAGAGTGGCTACAAACATCTCTATGGCCTAAGAAACCGGAAGCTACGAGCATTTTATGACTTCGATTTCGCCGGATGTAAATAGCGCCATTGGGAAATTGGGGAAGCATTTTATCACACCGATCTTGGTGTGGTCAGATGCTTTGAGGGCAGAGGAGAGATCTAGGGTCTAATAGACCCCAATTTTTTCAAAAAAGAGTACCTGTCACTACCTATTGCTATCATAGGGGATATTTACATTCCCCGAGATAACAAAAAAAAATGATTTAAAAAAAATAAAAATGAAAGGAACAGTTTAAAAATAAGATAAAAAAGCAAAAAAATAATAAAGAAAAAAAAAAAAAAAAAAAAGCACCCCTGTCGTCCCCTGCTCTCACGCTAAGGCGAACGCAAGCGGCGGTCTGTCGTCAAACGTAAACAGCAATTGCACCATGCATGTGAGGTATCACCGCAAAGGTTAGATCGAGGGCAGTAATTTTTGCAGTAGACCTCCTCTGTAAATCTAAAGTGGTAACCTGTAAAGGCTTTTAAAGGCTTTTAAAAATGTATTTATTTTGTTGCCACTGCATGTTTGTGCGCAATTAAAATTTAAAAAAGTGTGTTTTTTCCCAAAAAAATGCGTTTGAAAAATCGCTGCGCAAATACTGTGTGAAAAAAATATATGAAACACCCACCATTTTAATCTGTAGGGCATTTGCTTTAAAAAAATATATAATGTTTGGGGGTTCAAAGTAATTTTCTTGCAAAAAAAAAAAAAAAAATTTTTCATGTAAACAATGTGTCAGAAAGGGCTTTGTCTTCAAGTGTTTAGAAGAGTGGGTGATGTGTGACATAAGCTTCTAAATGTTGTGCATAAAATGCCAGGACAGTTCAAAACCCCCCCAAATGACCCCATTTTGGAAAGTAGACACCCCAAGCTATTTGCTGAGAGGCATGTCGAGTCCATGGAATATTTTATATTGCGACACAAGTTGCGGGAAAGAGACAAATTTTTTTTTTTTTTTGCACAAAATTGTCACTAAATGATATATTGCTCAAACATGCCATAGGAATATGTGAAATTACACCCCAAAATACATTCTGCTGCTTCTCCTGAGTACGGGGATACCACATGTGTGAGACTTTTTGGGAGCCTAGCCGCGTACGGAACCCCGAAAACCAAGCACCGCCTTCAGGCTTTCTAAGGGCGTGAATTTTTGATTTCTCTCTTGACTGCCTATCACAGTTTCGGAGGCCATGGAATGCCCAGGTGGCACAAACCCCCCCAAATGACCCCATTTTGGAAAGTAGACACCCAAAGCTATTTGCTGAGAGGTATAGTGAGTATTTTGCAGACCTCACTTTTTGTCACAAAGTTTTGAAAATTGAAAAAAGAAAAAAAAAAGTTTTTTCTTGTCTTTCTTACATAGTTACATAGTTACATAGTAGGTGAGGTTGAAAAAAGACACAAGTCCATCAAGTCCAACCTATGTGTGTGATAATGTGTCAGTATTACATTACATATCCCTGTATATTGCGGTCATTCAGGTGATTATCTAATAGTTTCTTGAAGCTATCAATGCTCCCCGCTGAGACCACCGCCTGTGGAAGGGAATTCCACATCCTTACCGTTCTTACAGTAAAGAACCCTCTACGTAGTTTAAGGTTAAACCTCTTTTCTTCTAATTGTAATGAGTGGCCACGAGTCTTATTAAACTCTCTTCTGCGAAAAAGTTTTATCCCTATTGTGGGGTCACCAGTACAGTATTTGTAAATTGAAATCATATCCCCTCTCAAGCGTCTCTTCTCCAGAGAGAATAAGTTCAGTGCTTGCAACCTTTCCTCATAACTAAGATCCTCCAGACCCTTTATTAGCTTTATTGCCCTTCTTTGTACTCGCTCCATTTCCAGTACGTCCCTCCTGAGGACTGGTGCCCAGAACTGGACAGCATACTCCAGGTGCGGCCGGACCAGAGTCTTGTAGAGCGGGAGAATTATCGTTTTATCTCTGCAGTTGATCCCCCTTTTAATGCATGCCAATATTCTGTTTGCTTTATTAGCAGCAGCTTGGCATTGCATGCCATTGCTGAGCCTATCATCCACTAGGACCCCCAGGTCCTTTTCCATCCTAGATTCCCCCAGAGGTTCTCCCCCCAGTGTATAGATTGCATTCATATTTTTGCCACCCAAATGCATTATTTTACATTTTTCTACATTGAACCTCATTTGCCATGTAGTCGCCCACCCCATTAATTTGTTCAGGTCTTTTTGCAAGATTTCCACATCCTGCAGAGAAGTTATTGCCCTGCTTAGCTTAGTATCGTCTGCAAATACAGAGATTGAACTCTTTATCCCATCCTCCAGGTCGTTTATGAACAAATTAAATAGGATTGGTCCCAGCACAGAACCCTGGGGAACCCCACTACCCACCCCTGACCATTCTGAGTACTCCCCATTTATCACCACCCTCTGAACACGCCCTTGTAGCCAGTTTTCAATCCATGTACTCACCCTATGGTCCATGCCAACGCACCTTATTTTGTATAGTAAACGTTTATGGGGTACTGTGTCAAATGCTTTTGCAAAATCCAGATACACCACGTCTACGGGCCTTCCTTTATCTAGATGGCAACTCACCTCCTCATAGAAGGTTAATAGATTGGTTTGGCAAGAACGATTCTTCATGAATCCATGCTGATTACTGCTAATGAAATCATTCTTATTACTAAAATCTTGTATATAGTCCCTTATCATCCCCTCCAAGAGTTTACATACTATTGATGTTAGGCTAACTGGTCTGTAGTTCCCAGGGATGTTTTTTGGGCCCTTTTTAAATATTGGTGCTACATTGGCTTTTCTCCAATCAGCTGGTACCATTCCAGTCAATAGACTGTCTGTAAATATTAGGAACAACGGTCTGGCAATCACCTGACTGAGTTCCCTAAGTACCCTCGGATGCAAGCCATCTGGTCCCGGTGATTTATTAATGTTAAGTTTCTCAAGTCTAATTTTAATTCCGTCCTCTGTTAACCATGGAGGTGCTTCCTGTGATGTGTCATGAGGATAAACACTGCAGTTTTGGTTACTGAAGCCCCCCGATTCACTTGTGAAGACTGAGGAGAAGAATAAATTCAATACCTTTGCCATCTCCCCATCCTTTGTAACCAGATGTCCTTCCTCATTCTTTATGGGGCCAATATGGTCTGTCCTCCCTTTTTTACTGTTTACATACTTAACCACCTCAATACTAGGCACTTTCGCCCCCTTCCTTCCCAGACCAATTTTCAGCTTTCAGCGCTCTCGCACTTTTAATGACAATTACTCGGTCATGCTACACTGTACCCAAATAAAATTTTTATCATTTTGTTCGCACAAATAGAGCTTTCTTTTGGTGGTATTTATTCACGACTCCATTTTTTTTTTTTTGCGATATAAGCGCAAAAATAGTGGAAATTTGGAAAAAAAACAATATTTTCTTTTTTCTGTTTTAAAAGAAATCCAGTAAAATCAAATTTTGTCATAAATTTAAGCCAAAATGTATTCTGCTACATGTTTTTGATAAAAAAAATCCTGTTAAGTGTATAATAATTGGTTTGTGTGATCACGGACATATGTACGCAAATGATCATGTACAGATGTGTGCAGGTGATCACGTACATATGTGTGCAGATTACCATTGGGACATGTGATTTTAGTGTGACATATGTGGGGGACAGCTTTTTTTATTATTTGGGGACATGTGTTTTGGGGACATGTGTGTTTTACATTATGTGGGGACATGTGTGTGTGTTTTACATTATGTGGGGACATGTGTGTGTTTTACATGTATGTATTTACATGTGTGTTGACACTAGGTTGGTGATCAGTGAGTAAAAAGCTGTAAAAAACAGCTCATACTCACTGATCATCAGCCGGCTGCAGCGATCCCCTCTCCTCTCCTCCTCAGCGACAACTTCCGTGTGAGGAGAGGAGAGCTGATCGCCTAGCAACCGGCTGTGTTTACATCACATGACGGCTGTGATTGGACACGGCCGTCATGTGATCAGGAGGGCCAATCACAGAGCCCTCCTGCCGATCCGAGATGCGCCGTGTCCGGGGGACACGAGCGCATCGGGATCGCGCCGCTGCGCGGGCACGCGCGCGCGCGATCCCGCTCCTTCTGAGGGACGTTCCTGAACGTCCACTCAGAAGGAGAGAGCGCCCACCCGGCCGTTTATGTACATTGGCCGGGTGGGAAGTAGTTAAAGAATTTCTTGGGATTTCTTTTGCTCTCCTCCGCTATGTGTCTTTCATGTTCTATCTTAGCCATCCTAATTGCACCCTTACATTTCTTATTGCATTCTTTATAAATACTGAATGCTGAGGATGATCCCTCAACCTTGTATTTTTTGAAGGCCTTCTCCTTTGCTTTTATATGCATTTTTACATCGGAGTTAAGCCATCCAGGATGTTTGTTCGCTCTTTTAAATTTATTACCCAATGGGATACATTGGCTAATGCCCTTATTTAATATGCTCTTAAAGCATTCTTCATTTTCAAAAACAAATGAGAGCTGCAAAATACTCACCATGCCTCTCAGCAAATAGCTTGTGGTGTCTACTTTCCAAAATGGGGTAATTTGGGGTGGTTTTGTGCCACCTGGGCATTCCATGGCCTCCGAAACTGTGATAGGCAGTGAAGAGTGAAATCAAAAATTTTCACCCTTAGAAATCCTGAAGGCGGTGATTGGTTTTTGGGGTCCCGTGCACGGCTAGGCTCCCAAAAAGTCCCACACTTGTGGTATCCCCGTACTCAGGAGAAGTAGCTAAATGTATTTTGGGGTGCAATTCCACATATGCCCATGGCCTGTGTGAGCAATATATCATTTAGTGACAACTTTGTGCAAAAAAAAAAAAAAATGTGTCACTTTCCCGCAACTTGTGTCAAAATATAAAATATTCCATGGACTCAATATGCCTCTCAGCAAATAGCTTGGGGTGTCTACTTTCCAAAATGGGGTCATTTGGGGGGGTTTTGTGCCACCTGGGCATTCCATGGCCTCCGAAACTGTGATAGGCAGTGAAGAGTGAAATCATAAATTTACACCCTTAGAAATCCTGAAGGCGGTGATTGGATTTCGGGGCCCCGTACGCGGCTAGGCTCCCAAAAAGTCCCACACATGTGGTATCCCCATACTCAGGAGAAGCAGCAGAATGTATTTTGGGGTGCAATTCCACATAATCCCATGGCCTGTGTGAGCAATATATCATTTAGTGACAACTTTTTGTAAATATTTTTATTTTTTTTGTCATTATTCAATCACTTGGGACAAAAAAAATAAATATTCAATGGGTTCAACATGCCTCTCAGCAATTTCCTTGGGGTGTCTACTTTCCAAAATGGGGTCATTTGGGGGGGTTTTGTACTGCCCTGCCATTTTAGCACCTCAAGAAATGACATAGGCAGTCATAAATTAAAGCTGTGTAAATTACAGAAAATGTACCCTAGTTTGTAGACGCTATAACTTTTGCGCAAACCAATAAATATACGCTTATTGACATTTTTTTTACCAAAGACATGTGGCCGAATACATTTTGGCCTAAATGTATGACTAAAATTGAGTTTATTGGATTTTTTTTATAACAAAAAGTAGAAAATATATTTTTTTTTCAAAATTTTTGGGCTTTTTCCGTTTATAGCACAAAAAATAAAAACCGCAGAGGTGATCAAATACCATCAAAAGAAAGCTCTATTTGTGGGAAGAAAAGGACGCAAATTTTGTTTGGGTACAGCATTGCATGACCGCGCAATTAGCAGTTAAAGCGACGCAGTGCCAAATTGGAAAAAGACCTCTGGTCCTTAGGCAGCATAATGGTCCGGGGGTCAAGTGGTTAAGAGAGGTATGGACTCTAGAGAGAGAGATATAATTTTGCCCCTGTTCAAATCATTAGTAAGACCTCATCTGGAATATGCAGTTCAGATTTGGGCACCAGTTGTCAAAAAGGATATCGGGGAACTGGAGAAAGTGCAGAGAAGGGCAACCAAACTGATAAGAGGCATGGAGGAGCTCAGCTATGAGTAAAGATTAGAGGAACTGAATTTATTCACTCTTGAGAAGAGGAGAATAAGGGGGGATATGATCAACATGTTCAAATATATAAGTGATCCATATAGTGAACTTGTTGTTGAGTTATTCTCTTTACGGTCAACCCAGAGGACACGGGGGCACTCTTTACATCTAGAGGAAAAGAGATTTAATCTCCAAATACGCAAAGGTTTCCTCACAGTGAGAGCTGTGAAAATGTGGAATAGACTTCCGCCAGAGGTGGTTCTGGTCAGCTCAGTAGATTGCTTTAAGAAAGACCTGGATACTTTCCTAAATGTACATAATATAACTGGGTACTAACATTTATAGGTAAAGTTGATCCAGGGAAAATCCGATTGCCTCTTGGGGGATCAGGAAGGAATTTTTTCCCCTGCTGTAGCAAATTGGAGCATGCTCTGCTGGGGTTTTTTGCCTTCCTCTGGATCAACTGAGGGTATAAAATTGGGTATATTGGATTGTACGATATTTTTTATTTTATTTATTTATTGTTTTTAAGGTTGAACTTAATGGACTTGTGTCTTTTTTTCAACCTGACTATCTATGTAGCCAAAAACTAAAACTAGGTCCCTTTTTCATACACAGGAAAGCCTCAGCCAGACCGTGGAAAGTGGCAGCAAGGAGGTGACCGGGCCCAGTAGCCTGCCAGAATCGCAGGTCCCTCCCCTCCGCCTTCCACCAAAAAGTTGCAGGAAGAGGAGTAACGTGAAGGAGGCAGCAATTCACCTATTTCTGAAGGCTACTGCAGCCCTCAGAACCCCCCCCCCCACAGTGTTCAAGAGGACTTTGCATACATTACAGCATGCAAAATGCTGGAAATGGAGGAGTGCCAACGCCTCCTATGTGAGGAAGTGATGTTACAAGCCCTAAACAAGGTCTTGAGGGGCCAACTCAAAAGTCAAAGCCACATTTGTGAGTTAAACCATGGTCCTCCTCCTCCTCCAGGTCCTCCTCCTCTTCCTCCAGGTCCTCCTCCTCCTCCTCCACATCCTGCCACAACTCCAACATCACATCCGCAGCCTGGAAGGAAGTGTCTAAGGAAGACCAGAGAGTGATGGCCTGTGTTCAGTCTGGTCTAGCAAAAGATGCAGGCTGTTTTATGACCACAGCCTGGAGACAGATATGTCATCTGCTGCTGTTCCTGATCTCTTGTAGTCTTGGACCGGATTGTGCTCACTATTATAAGGACTCCTTTAGGCCACCAATTTCGACTGTAAAATTATTGATGTCTGCCCTGGGGTACAAAGGCTTCGCAAATTTCACCAGTTTCTCCAGTGTTGCCTTCCTCTTTATTTTGTCCTGACCCAAAATAAATGGATATTTTTTTTTTTCTAGAAATACTTGCCTATGTGTTTTACTTCAAAAAGGACAATTTTTTTGAAGTAGGCAGGTACATTTAAAAAATACAACGTCAAATTAACAAGGGACACCAACCAACCTCATTGAGATTTACAAAGACAAGATAATTATGGTGTTGTAGAAACGTGGCATACAAAACAAAAAAAAAATGGAGATCACTATGAAATAATAAAAAAAAAAAAAAACAACAGGAGATCTTGATTTAAAAAAAAAAAAATTATTCAGGAGATCACGAGAAATAATAAAGAAATACGTTTGTGAGAAGTCTGTGTGAATATGAGCAGCAAAACAACTTCATTCTTCTAGCATTATAAAGAAGAAGAGAATGCGCTGCATTGAAAGATTTAAAAATTTGCAGTGTAACGAATGTGCCATCTCCATTACGAACGGCCGTATTACTAGACTGAGCAGCTCCGTCTCGTACTTGATTCTGATCATGCGTTTTTGCGCATCGGAATTTCATACACGTGAACGGAATTTCCGATAGAAACTTTTTCCACCAGGAAAATTGAGAACATGCTCTCAATCTTTTGCTGGTGGAAATTCGGCCAGCAAAAGTCCGATGGAGCATACACAAAAAGCAATGAGAGACCAAAAGCTCTCAACGGTCTTTTGCTGGCCGAATTTCCGATCGTGTGTATGTGGCATTAGACAAAGCCCGCACAGATCTAGACTTATGCTTAACCGACGAAGCAGAACGTACCCTACGCTGGGTCCAACAGAAGTGGTATGCCAAGGCGAACAAACCCAACGCGATGCTGGCCAATAATTTGCACACCTTCTCCCCAAAGTATGCTCCCATAACTTTGCGCACCCGCCACAACATCCACAATGGTAACCCCCTGTGGGTTTTGGATGAATTTCGCCACCGCCTTACTAAGCGTTATTCTGCCCCCAATCATTCTTCCACCCAGGGCCTCGACACCTTCTTGACAGACTTGTCTTTACCCTCTCTATCAGAAGCCCACACATCCCTAATGGACTGAGACATACAGATCTCGGAAGTTCTCCAGTGCATTAAAGAGCTGAAAGTAGGTGGCTTCATGGCACTATACTACCGGAAATTAGCAGATGTTAGATATGTTATTGCCCCCTACCTAACGTCTATGTATAATTCAGTAAAGGGGGGTCATCAATTCACACCAAACTTGCTGACTGCCAACATTGTATTGATTCCTAAACCAGACAGGGACTATTCTTCTTGGGCTAACTTCAGGCCGATCTCCCTAATCAACATAGATATGAAAATCTTGATGAAGATCTTGGCCCTTCCCCTGAATTCCTTTCTCCCATGCCTGATAAAGAAGAACCAGGTGGGTTTTGTCCCAAGGAGACAGGTGGGGGATGCCATTAGACGCCTCCTTCAAATCCAACATATAGTCCACAGTAGGTCCTTAGAAACAATGTTTTTGTCACTGGACGTTAATAAGGCCTTTGACACTTTGTCATGGCCTTACTTGACACAGGTGCTTCACCATTATGGTTTCAGCACCTCCTTTTTGAGCTGGGTTTCAGCTATTTATGACTCCCCCCAGACCAAAGTAAAATACTATGGTTTTGAGTCACCTACCTTCTCATTTAAAAGGGAAACTCGCCAGGGATGCCCGCTGTCCCCACTTCTGTTTATCCTGGCACTGGAACCCTTGGTGTAGGCCATCCGATCCCACCCGGATATATCGGAGCTAGAAATAGCGGGCACCTCACACAAACTGTCGTTGTTTGCAGATGATATTCTGCTGACTGAATATCTGAATAATCTGTTTGTGTTCTTGAATTGATGATAGGATAAGTATCACTATACTAATGGTATGTTTCATATTCTATGTAATCTAGATGAAATCAGTAATGCATGTAGTGACCTGATGAAGCAATAAGCGAAACATGTTGGCTGCTCCTGCATACCTACGTAAATTGATTTCATACACTAAGCTATAATTCAAGGTTACAATATGTATTTTGACTGTACTTTGACTGTATTGTCTTTTATCTGTTTGTCTCAATAAAATTTATATTTTTTATATTAACCGTTGTCGGAGTTGCTCACCTTCAAATAGATACATTATCTCCCTTAAAAATCCCATTATCCTCTTGAGAGAGCTATATCTCCCTCTTCATAATCTTCTTGATATTCTGCTGATTATTACTAAACCCAGAATCACCCTCGCTAACCTACTTTCTCTTCTAAATACTTTTGCTACATTTTCGGGCCTATCAGTTAACCCCGCGAAATCCAAAGCAATGCCTATCAATCTTTCGCCCTCAGAGCAGGAATCCCCACAAGCTCTATTCTCCTTTCAATGGTTAAATTCATTACCCTGAAAATATGTAGTGTAGCGCTGTGTGTGTAAATGATAAGAGGTATGAAAACAGTGAATTAGGCTCGAGCCATCTCTCAATGGCCAGCAAATGGGCAAAAATAATTCCAAATTAAATAAAAGTGACTCAATACAATCAAAAGTGCACTAAATGTTACAAAATGACATGTAAAATATAATGATTGTAATAAACCAGTGAAAAATGGTGGACAAAACCAAATTATAAGTAGATAAAAAATCAACTGAAAGAGTCCATAGATGTTAGAAAATGTGTTCCTGATAAAAATCAAAAAACCACCACCAAAAGTCTCTGAGGGTTAACTGGTGAAAACAGCAATGGAGAGCTTCTGGTAGATGAAAAAGTAGAACACCAAATGAATGAGACGTCTAAATATATGACAGGACCATCACCAGAGCATCTGAGGAGGCTTACCGGAAGCAGGGGACTTCAAAAGACATACGTCTTACAAGTCTCAGAAAGCTTATTTAGCCGCCAGGGCTGGCAAGATGGATCATCAGGTATCCACAACTTCAAATGGGGGGGAGGGGAAGATCTTGTCACAGCTTCAACCGTCCAGACGTTTCAACAGGCCAACCGGATGTTTTTAAATACCATGAGAGAAATAAAGCTCACATGGCATGATATCGTTTAAAAAACATACATTTATTAAAATAATAAAAAAGGGGAAACTCACATGATATAAGATCGTAAACAGCTCAAATTGTATCAGTCGCGGTGATCGTAGGGGGTCCATTGGGTGGACTCAGACATGACCGTTAGGCCAGACTGGCCGTCTTGTAGTTCAGAAAATCCAATCAACATTAGCACAATCAACATAGACTCTTCTTCACACAATAGCAGAGTTAATTAACACAAATAACAATGGGGATCTAATGACTCTTAGATCCCATAGTAGACTTATTTACAATACACATTTTCAGCAGACAATAGACAGACAGGTGTTGGAATTTACATCAGCATCTCCTAACAGTATCTGTCCCAGCATTATGAATGAGCCACTATTCCACTATGGCAAATCCAGGGTCCCCAGGCATACAGCTCACAAAGAGCACCGTTCCCCCAAATGCAAGGGCCCCTGATCGATCGGCAAGAGGCTTGCATACAGTCCCCTCCAAAAGTCTCTTTCCCGGCTAGGTCTGTCACACCTAGTTTAACGTGCTACCAGGACTTACAAGTGGTTGACAACCTCTTGCTGACCACACACGATCGCCTTTGGATTTTCAAGAACTTGCGTAAATCTCTCTGTCTAACCTTTTTGATACCTGAAGTTTTTACAACTATTTCTCCATGATGTGTCCACCACTGTTTTTGTATTAACCTGTTGACCTGTATTTTCAAAAAAACCCTTTGTACATGAAACTGTACAATGGCTGCACTGTATTTTATACTGTGTACACCACCAGAAGTGTAGTAAAAACTGTACACACTGTATTAGATACTGTGTACAGCACCTGCACTGTATTAGAAACTGTACAATGGCTGCACTGTTTTGTATACTGTGTATACCACCAGAAGTGTAGTAGAAACTGTACACACTGTATTAGATACTGTGTAGACCACCAGAAAAGTAGTAGAAATTGTACACACTGTATTAGATACTGTGTACACCGCCTACACTGTATTAGAAACTGTACAATGGCTGCACTGTATTGTATACTGTGCACCACCAGAAGTGTAGTAGAAACTGTACACACTGTATAAGATACTGTGTACACCATCAGAAAAGTAGTAGAAACTGTACTATGGCTGCACTGTATTGTGTACTGTGTAAACCACCAGAAGTGTAGTTAAAACTGTACACACTGTACTAGATACTGTGTATACCACCTGCACTGTATTAGAAACTGTACAACGGCTGCACTGTATTGTATACTGTGTACATCAGCAGAAGTGTAGTATAACCTGTACACACTGTATTAGATACTGTGTACACCACCTGCACTGTATTATAATATTGTACTACGGCTGCACTGTATTGTGTACTGTGTACACCACCAGAAGTGTAGTAGAAACTGTACACACTGTATTAGATACTGTTTACACCACCAGAAAAGTAGTATAAACTGTACATACTGTATTAGATACTGTGTACACCACCTGAAGTGTATTAGAAACTGTACACACTATGTACACCGTTTGAACTGTATTAGAAACTGTACAGCGGCTGCACTGTATTTTATACTGTGTACACCACCAAAAGTGTAGTAGAAACTGTACACACTGTATTAAATACTGTGTACACCACCTGAAAAGTAGTAGAAATTGTACACACTGTATTAAATACTGTGTACACCGCCTGCATTGTATTAGAACATGTACTACGACTGTACTGTATTGTGTACAGTGTACATCACCAGAAGTGTAGTAGAAACTGTACAAACTGTATTAGATACTGTGTACACCGTCTGCACTGTATTAGAAACTGTACAATGGCTGCATTGTATTGTATACTGTGCACACCACCAGAAGTGTAGTAGAAACTGTACACACTGTATTAGATACTGTGTACACTGCCTGCACTGTATTAGAAACTGTACTACAGCTGCACTGTATTGTGTACTGTGTAAACCACCAGAAGTGTAGTAGAAACTGTACACATTGTATTAGATACTGTGTACACCGTCTGCTCTGTATTAGAAACTGTACAATGGCTGCACTGTATTGTATACTGTGTACACCACCAGAAGTGTAGTAGAAATTGTACACACTGTATTAAATACTGTGTACACCGCCTGCATTGTATTAGAAAATGTACTACGACTGTACTGTATTGTGTACAGTGTACATCACCAGACGTGTAGTAGAAACTGTACAAACTGTATTAGATACTGTGTACACCATCTGCACTGTATTAGAAACTGTACAATGGCTGCACTGTATTGTATACTGTGCACACCCCCAGAAGTGTAGTAGAAACTGTACACACTGTATTAGATACTGTGTACACTGCCTGCACTGTATTGGAAACTGTACTACAGCTGCACTGTATTGTGTACTGTGTAAACCACCAGAAGTGTAGTAGAAACTGTACACATTGAATTAGATACTGTGTACACCGTCTGCACTGTATTAGAAACTGTACAATGGCTCCACTGTATTGTATACTGTGTACACCACCAGAAGTGTAGTAGAAACTGTACACACTGTATTAGATACTGTGTACACGGAAGTATGATTCTCCTCTATTACCTCTCCTCAACCATAAATATTTCTTACCGGGCTTATTAGACCCATGCTTTAAATCATGGGGATCGGAAGAGCCTCTTTTATTACATCATGTCCTCCGTGACAACATACTTAAACCACTACATGTGATCCTTGCTCCTAAACCTACCACATTTCTAGATAAATGGAGATATCACCAATTACAACATTTCTTAGGATCCCTTCCCAACCCGCTTAGAGATCTGAGTGAATTAAATGCCATAGAAGAAATATTTTACCCAAAAGATCCCCCTTTACATGGAATTTCTCTATTTTACAAAGCTCTCATTGCTTCAAAATCCCAACTTCCCACCTTTCCTGGCTAAATGGGAGTCTGACTTAGATTCCTCCCTTACAGATAATCAAAAGGATAAGATCCTCCAATTAGCCCATACTTCCTCATTGGCCTCAAAAATGTCAGAGGTCAGCTATAAATTGCTTACTAGATGGCATTACACCCCAGCCAGATTACAACAAATGTTCCCCGCCAGTTCCCCATTATGCTGGAGGAACTGTGGGAACAAAGCTACTCACGCACACATCTGGTGGTTTTGCCCATTCATTCGACCTTATTGGGATGCCATCCGCAATTTAATAGTACAGATTTCGGATGTCAATATACCCAATGACCCATGGACTATCCTTTTTCATTCTACCAAAACCCCCATAAGAATATATAAACGTTCAATTGTTCCTCATTTACTAAACACTGCCAAAACTTTAATTCCTACTTTATCGGGTCAACCAACAATCCCTTCTACAAAAGTTTGGCTACAAATGGTCGATAAGGTACATCTTATGGAGAGCATCACCCACGACATTAGAGGCACCTCTAAGAAACATTCTCTAACCTGGGATTCTTGGATAAAATTTCAATCCACATCTGTTTATAAGGAACTTATAACTCAAACCCCTTAAATCTTTCGACTAAGCTTAGCCAATTACACCTCAACATTTCATTCCCTTTCAATATGTAGACATGCATGCCAGCAACAAACCCCCTCCTACCCCCCCTCCAACCCTCTGTTTTCTTACCTTTCCTACTTTCCATTTTTTCTTCTACTCTCTCTTCTTTCATCTAATTTTTCTTAATTTAATTTTTTCTGCTTTTGTTTATCTCTCAGTTTCTATATACCTAAGTAAGGTTTTTCCTTTTTTATATTTATTCTGTTTTGTTTCAAGTGCTCACAAAGCATTAATCCTATGCTTTTTTTTTTTTTGGTGTTATATTAACACTTTGTATAGCTTCTGAGCCAATTATTGGAGGGTTAGCTTATAACTACTCATTGTAATCTGTGAGTGCTGAAACTTTTGTTGTTGTGTTTTCAAGAATGCATCTATTCTGAGATATATGTATATCTTTGTTATATTTTTCTTTAATAAAAACTTATTAAACAAAAAAGATACTGTGTACACCGCCTGCACTGTATCATAAAATTGTACTACGTCTGCACTGTATTGTGTACTGTGTACACCACCAAAAGTGTAGTAGAAATTGTACACATTGTATGAGATACTGTTTACACCACCAGAAAAGTAGTAGAAACTGTACACACTGTATTAGATACTGTGCACACCGCCTGAAGTTTATTAGAAACTGTACACACTGAGTACACCGCCTGAACTGTATTTGAAACTGTACAATGGCTGCACCACCAGAAGTGTAGTAGAAACTGTACACATTGTATTAGATACTGTGTACACCGCCTGTACTGTATTATAAAATTGTACTACGGCTGCACTGTATTGTGTACTGTGTACACCACCAGCAGTGTAGTAGAAACTGTACACACTGTATGAGATACTGTTTACACCATCAGAAAAGTAGTAGAAACTGTACACACTGTATTTTATACGGTGTACACCACCAGAAGTGTAGTAGAAACTGTACACACTGTATTAGATACTGTGTACAGCGCCTGCACTGTATTAGAAACTGTACAATGGCTGCACTGTATTGTATATTGTGTACACCACCAGAAGTGTAGTAGAAACTGTACACACTGTATTAGATACTGTGAATGAATGAATGAATGATTTGTAAAGCGCAGCAAATGCGAACTGAATCGCCTCAAGGCGCTGAGATACATTCTCTGTTGTCAGCTTGTTAGAAGAGGAAGGTCTTTCGTTTTTTCCTGAAGGCCTGGTGGTTTTCTTCCATGCGGATGTTGGTTGGAAGAGCATTCCGTAGTCGGGGTCCTTGGACTGCGAATCTTCGTTCTCCCTTTGCTTTGTAGCGGTATTTGGGAATGATAAGGAGGTTTTGGTTGGCTGATCGAAGACTGCGATTCGGTGTGTAGTGTTTTATTTTCTCCCGGAGATAAAGCGGAGCATTTCCTTGTATACATTTGTGGGTGAGGCAGAGGGTCTTGAATGTGATCCGATTCTTCACGGTTAGCCAGTGTAGGCTCTTTAGGGCTAAGGAGATGGATTCCCAGGGTTTTTTTCCTGTTAACAGTCTTGCCGCCGTGTTTTGGATGAGTTGCAATCCTTGTTGATCCTATTTGTGCATCCATTGTCATTCCTGAGTCAAAAATGACTCCGAGACTCTTGGCTTTGGTGCTTGGAGAGATGGTCTGTCCGAGGATGGTGGGAGGTGTCCACGGAGTCTTTATTGTGGAATTTTTGTTAGCTTGTAGGAGAAGAAGTTCTGTTTTTGAACCGTTGAGTTTGAGGGAGCTAGTGGTCATCCAGTCATCTATTAAAGTGAGGCATTTCTGTAATTGCTGATGAAGGTCTTTTTGTCCGTTAATGCGAAGGTAGAGTTGGGTGTCGTCAGCGTATGAGTGGAAGCAGAGATCGGTTTTCCTGATGATATTGAGAAGTGGGTGGATGTAGATGTTGAATAGTATTGGTGACAAGGGTGAGCCTTGAGGGACTCCACAGGAGACGGCCCGGGTTTCCGAGGTGAATGTTCCTAGTTTCACTGTCTGGGAGCGATTTTTTAAGAAGGATGTAAACCATTTTAGAGCAGAATCTGTAGCTCCTGCAACTTCAGCGAGGCGGACAAGTAAAGTATTGTTGTCCACTGTATCGAATGCTCCGCTGAGGTCTAACAGTACCAGGAGACTCGGTTCTCCGTCGTCTGCTGCTTCAAGGGCGTCGTCCCATATTTTGAGAAGTACTGTTTCTGTGCCATGGCCTGGGCGAAAGCCTGGTTGCAGAGGGTCCAGGAGTTGGTGTGAGTCCAGGTGGTGTTGTAGCTACTGTACTACTGCTTTCTCTATAATCTTGGAGATGGTGTTGAGGCTGGTTATTGGTCTGCGGCAGTTAGGGTCCTTAGGGTCGAGATTGGGTTTCTTTAGCAGGGGTTTGACGATGCCTTGCTTGAGGGAGGTTGGCACAGTCCCTTCTTTGAAGGGACACAACCAGAAAAGTAGTAGAAAGTGTACACATTGTATTAGATACAGTGTACACCGCCTGCACTGTATTAGAAACTGTACTATGGCTGCACTGTGTTGTGTACTGTGTACATAAACAAAAGTGTAGTAGAAACTGTACACACTGTATTAGATACTGTGTACACCACCAAAAAAGTAGTAGGAACTGTGCACACTGTATTAGATACTGTGTACACCACCAGAAAAGTAGTAGAAACTGTACTATGGCTGCACTGTATTGTGCACTGTGTAAACCACCAGAAGTGTAGTAGAAACTGTACACACTGTATTAGATACTGTGTACACCGTCTTCACTGTATTAGAAACTGTGTACACCGCCTGAAGTGTATTAGAAACTGTACACACTGTATTGGATACTGTGTACACCACCAGAAAAGTAGTAGAAACTGTACACACTGTATTAGATACTGTGTACACCGCCTGCACTGTATTATAAACTGTACAACGGCTGCACTGTAATTTATACTGTGTACACCACCAGAAGTGTAGTAGAAACTGTACACACTGTATTAGATACTGTGTACACTGCCTGAAGTGTATTAGAAACAGTACACCAACGAATGCACTGTAGATATACGCTACACTGTATGCAGAGTATATATATATATATATATATATATATATATATATATACACACACATGAGACTGTATATACATATATATATATATATATATGCAGAGTATATATATATATATATATATATATATTTATATATATATATATATATATATATATATATATACACTAGACTGACTGCATATATATCTCAAATACACTGCCACTAACTGAATAACCTGCCTGCTTAATCTAAAGCAAGCTATCTCTATGTCCATGTCAACAACACTGCTGTGTAAGCAGCCTTATATAGTGTGGGTCGTGGCACCCTGCCTTTGGCCAATTATGGCTCTGTCAGCAGAGCGTGCTGCGATTGGCCAAAGCATGCAGGTTAGGTGCATACTTTGGCCAATCATCATACAGCAATGCACTGCGATCTCGAGTTCTACGGCGCTCTTATTTCCCGCAAACACCCCATAATGTTTGCTGTTCTGCAAACGGGCGAACACCCGATGTTCGAGTCAAACTTATGTTCGACCCGAACATCAAGCTCATTTCTACCCTGCAGTAAGAGGCAGGTTATGCTTACCTTCCCAGTGCTTCCTTTATTGCGCCAATGTCCTGCTAGGTAATCCAGCAGTTCGGTATAGATTTGCTGTTCACATTGAAACACAAGATTATGCATTCCCTTCACCTGATAGAAGTCTCTGCATTGAGGACACAGAAAGCAGGAAAAGCTCAGAAGAGGTTCTATTCCTTTCCCATTCTATTGAAAATTGAAAATAAACATTTTTTTCTTGAGCTACGAAGGTGAAACTACACTTTTAAGTATAATAATTCTTTAAGAATAAGCAAAAGTGTTTTGGTGCAAAAAAAAGATATATTTTTAGTCATATACAATGCAGTACAAAATGTTATAGCAGAGTAAAAAATGAAGACAATTTATCTTCTATAACAGACACATTCGATTGCCTCCAGGGTTAGATTTTCCTGTGAGCTGCACAGAGAATGTACGACAAAGTTAAATTATACTTGAACATCTTCTTGTTTGTTCCAACAAATTTGCCAGAGAGACAGGTGCAGGGATGCACAGTGCCGCACATTTAACATTTCACGGGGAAATACAATTCAAATATAATAAATCTCGAGTGTGTTGTGATGTTAGCTGTGATGCTGTTTGTTTCTTCTATCTCTGTTTATAAAGACTTGATTGCAAGTTCAGAATGTGCAGTGACTGCTGTGATAATATGCCATTGTATTAAAAGAAGAATGTCTGAGTACTGTGTGTAACACATTTAGCTGTATATGTTGTACCTTTTCATATATAGGTTTTATGCCCAGGGCACTAGATGACCTTGTCCCGACACTGCCCACGATGCACACGGGGTGCTCAACAATCTGTACAGTGTGTAGCTGGCCGCTATGTTGTAGTTCCGACCTGTTAAATTCTCAGATTGGAATGGCAGTGCAGCTGCAATAGCCAGCCATACACTGTGCAGATCAAGGATGTGTCTGTAAGGAAAGCCAATCTCAGCTATGTGCTATGTGGGGAGGAGGAGATCTGCTGAGTGCCCAGACTGTGTCCGGGATTGGACTAGCAGCTCTGCTGAGTGCTGGCAATGACCCTGTCCTCTTCTCTGCTGACCACTGTCTTTTTCCTTGGTGACACCTATATACTTCCCTACTGACCCCTATCCTCTGCCCTGCTGACCACCTGTACCCTGCCCTACTGACCCCGTACCCTGCCCTACTGACCCCTGTAAAATGTCATAATTACCCCCTTTCCTCTGCCCTCCTGATCCTTGTCCTCTGCTCTTGTGAACCCTGTTATCTGCCCTTATAACGCCTGTTGTTCAACCTGCTGACCCCTATCCTCTGCCCTACAGATCCCTTGTACACCATCTCACTGACTCTTGCACACTCCCCTGCTGACCGCACATCTTCTGCCCTGCTGAGCCCTTGTACACTGCCTTGCTGACGCACTGCACACTGCCCTTCTGCCCTCTGTCCTCTGCCCTCTGCCCTCTGCCCTGCTAACCCCTGTACTCAGCACTAATAACCCACTGTATACTGCTCTACAAACTGCTGACCCTATCCTCTGCCCTGCTGACCCTCTGTACACTGCCCTACTGACTCCTACATACTGCCCTGCTGACCTTGCATCTTCTGCCCCCTGACATTTTTGCTGCACCCCCACATTAGACAGGCTAGATCCAGCCCTGATAGCCAAATGTAGCCACACATGACATATGCTTTTACAAATGTTCGTGCAGGTTTCAGGGACTAGGAGGCTTGTAAATTTTTTTTGTTTTTAAACTTTTGGATTTTACTTAACTTTATTGCTACCACATGGGGGGGCAGGAGTTAAGGAAGTCAGGAAGCCCACTTGAAAAATCCTCAAATGCCAATGAGCCCAGGGCAGCATCGGGATACAGGATGACATGGTTCCGATCAGGCTTAGACAATTTGAAGCTGACAGGTGAGAAAGTGTTCTTACATGACACATCTTTTGGACTATAGCCGCCTTTAGGTACATCTTGACGAATAGCTGTCTTAATATTCTTAGTCCAGACCCTGATGCGTTCGAAACTGAAGCTAATGCCACAGCCGGCCTGCAGGCTCCTCCGGCCAACTGGTAGGCTTTTCTTAGGTCTGAGTCGATGCGCCTATCCAACGGATCTTTAAAGGAGGCTCCATTGGCAGGGTGATGTTTTTCACTAGGCGCACCACTGCAGCATCGACTACCAGAGGAGTGTCTAAGAGAACAGAGTCAGATTCCGCTACAGGGTATAACTTTTGAAGCTGGTTTAAGGAGAAGCGTTTGTCCGTCTTCTTACATTCCCCCTCTATAAGATCTTTTAATTCTTCCATAAAGGGAAAAAAGACAAGTTTCTTCTTTAAAAAGGGAAAAAAGACTTAGCCTTTTTAAGCGGTTCCTCAGCCTCCTCCCAACCAATAGCCTGCTTGACTGCAGAGACAAATGGCTGTACTAAAGAGAAGTTAAAGCCTGGGGGTTCCGATTCATCTGTAGAATCCTCAGATTCATCTTTGTCTCCTGTGGTCGGGGGGAGGTGGTCCTAATGTGGCTACTGCAAGGAGACCAGGAAAGGAGATGTGCCCCAAGGGGGATACTATGGGCAGTGTGTCAACGGGCAATGAATGAATGGTGCATGCGTGAAATACACAGTTGAGGTTTAAAAGTTGTATAACAAAAGTTTATTAAATAACAAGATACACACAAATCTAGGATATAAAATCGCATGAGCGAAAGAGGCAAAAAACAATGGTAATCAAACTGCTAACATGCTAGGTATAGTATCCCAGTAAATACAAATATGACCCGCTGGGCTAGAAATACGATAGCATATAATACTCTACATGTTTCGGAAAGTAAAGAGGTTCTATCCTCTCTATATGGTGTATTTCCTTCTTCAGGAGTTTCGGGAAAGCAGTTATGATATTTTTCTATAAAAGAGAAAAAAGGATATATTTGTATATATAGGTATAAGTGGGTCACTGTAATAAGCACCAACAAAGGGTATGAAACCATTATGTCTAAAGGTATGGGAGACTGTTTAGATTACAGACAAGACATGAGGACAGAGCAAAATCTCAGACTGGACAAGCATTTTTATACAGAGATACTCACAGGGCATGTGACTCTTCAGCATATATACTGTACACAGATGTATCACGAGAAGGACTCCCACTTCATACAGCTCGAAAGGTTATATCGCTCGGTTAGAGATCCAGATACTGGATATAATTTTCAGGGGATGAAACCCAAAAGGGAAGGTATGGAGGGATTTACAGACAACGGCCCTGACATAGATCCCCACATGGGCGGCGAGCCAGGGCTCACAAGAGCCACCAATGCTGGGCGGGCTGCACAGGCACCTGCAGAATCAGAGACAGGGAAAAAGGGAGGTGTTTTAGGAGATATATATCCCATATTGGAGATATAAGGCTGGTAAAGCCTTAACATATAATGTAATATCTCAGCACGGTGTGTAGAGCAATGAGACATCTTAGTGGCAATCGCAGTTGGAGTAGACGTACCTGGTCTATGGTGTTACAGTGTAGGTAAATCCTGCAGGGAAGAAACACTCCTCACGGCTGTGTAGCAGAGAAGAGTGTGTGTGAGGCTGATACTAAGTATACTGCTTGGTGTGGGGTGTGACACTGATGGGCCAATCATTCGCCTGCAGGGCGGAGTAAACTTATGTGGTAGCAGTACAGCTGATTGTCAACCTGACCGGAACGAAATGTCCGGAGGAGACATCAGCTGTGTGCAGGTGTGTGTGCAGAAACCGCCCACTGTGGCTCCTCGGCCTGAGCGGCGGCCGACGCCGACGCGTCATCATATGCGGCGACGTCACTCGTCGACAAAGACCGCCGACACGGGAAGAGAGCAGTCTGCTGGAGTGTGAGTGGAAAGTCTCCAGTGCGCAGGCGCGAGACAAAGCGTCGGGCGCGTGCGCATTAGCACTGCTGAAGGAATGCCGCTGTCCCCGGGGAGGGGATACAGAGGCCTTTCCGTGCCGGGGAGCACCGGCAAGCCATCCACAGGGGGCACACTCAATCAGGGCCACATCTAGAAATACAGCAATTGTATTGGTGTAATTACTGTGAAGGAATTTAATTTAGAGCTAATCCGAGCTGTTGAGAGGTGGGAGTTCCATCTTTACAAAATATTCCTGAAAAGACACAAACATATATGAATTTTCCATATTACAGTACAAATATATATATGAAAGACACAAACATATATGAATTTTCCATATTTCAATACAAATATATATAAGCATATAGGTTGGGCGGTAAAATTTCGGAAAAAAAAAATAAACCCTGAGTGGAAAATAGGGCAAAATGGCTTGATATGACAAGCCACTGTCCTATAATTCCTTGTTGTAACCACCTGTGGAAAAGCCAGGAAGGAAAGGTTTAAGGGAGACCAATTCTCTCTTGGAATGGTTCAATCACGGAAAACTTGTCCAAACTCATAGACGAACACATTAGACCATTTGTTCTGACTATTCCCTCTTACATTAGAGACACGATTCATCTTCTTCAGATTCTGCAAGATGTTCAAATCCCAAGTCACTGCATATTAGTAACTATAGATGTAGAGGCCCTTTACAGTTCGATTCCTCACTGTAAAGGGCTGGCCTGCATCCGTAGGGTCCTATCACAAACTAGTCATCATGAGACACCATTCAATGAATTCATACTCGAGTCCCTAGACTTTATCCTTAATCACAACATCTTCTCCTTTGACAGTGGACTCTTCCTCCAGGTGCAGGGCGTAGCCATGGGCACCTGCTGTGCCCCTGGCTACGCCAACCTATACCTGGGGGAGTGGGAAAAAACCATATTCAGCGTCGAGGATCTCTCTATGTACCTGTGCCACGTCCTTATGTGGCACAGGTACATAGACGACATTTTCGTCGTATGGGATGGAACCCAATCCCTTCTCAATGAGTATTTAGAAGCGCTTAATAATAATTTGTTTAATCTCAAATTTACCATGACTTCTGATAAAAATACCATCACATTCTTAGATATCGAAATTTCTATTGATGAACCAATATTCTATCTTCCAAATTATTTAGGAAACCCACCGCTGGCAATACAGTACTCCATTCTTCCAGCTTTCACCCCAAACCTTTGATCAACTCAATCCCCTACGGGGAATACTTGAGAATTAAACGAAATTGTTCAAACCAATCAGACTTTAAGCAGGAAGCTAACAAACTAAAACGTCGATTATTGCAACGTGGATATAGCCACAAATGTCTGAAAAGAGCATTTAAACGCGCCAATCTAAAAGAGAGATGCCAACTACTAATCCCTAAACCTAAATCCAGTGTTGAGGTCCCTGCAAGAATAATCAGAACCTACACGAACGACCATGAAAAAATCAGGCAGATTTGCCAAAAATATTGGCATTTACTAACTTCAGACCCTATTTTGGGCCCCCTGGTACCCCCCAAACCCTCAATAACATATAGACGTGCCACTTCCATAGGTGATCTATTAATCAAAAGTGAATATAAGGGACAAGACAGAGGTGATCCCTGCACGACGTTGGGTACATTTCAATGCGGGTCATGTGCATACTGCAGATATATGGATACACGCAAAAACATATGTTTGCCAAATGGCAAACGTTTTGTGCCGAAACACTATGCAAACTGCCAAACCACAGGAGTGGTGTATCTACTGACCTGTCACTGTAATTGTTTCTATGTGGGGAAAACCTTACAAAAACTATGGCAACGCATTTATCGACATCTTAGGGTGATGCAATCTGCCGATCCTGACTTCCGTTTAGGGAGACACGTAGCCCAGGTACATGGTGGCATGTGTCCCAAAGTGTCAGTGCTAATTTTGGATCGGTTACATCCGAGCTCCCGAGGAGGTGATTTCAACAAGATCCTCCTACAGCGGAAACTCCGCTGGATATCTGACCTTAATGCAACAATGCCACCAGGCCTGAATGAGGCGTTTAATCTTAAACCTTTCCTTCCTGGCTTTTCCACAGGTGGTTACGACAAGGAATTATAGGACAGTGGCTTGTCATATCAAGCCATTTTGCCCTATTTTCCACTCAGGGTTTTTTTTTTTTTTTTCCGAAATTTTACCGCCCAACCTATATGCTTATATATATTTGTATTGAAATATGGAAAATTCATATATGTTTGTGTCTTTCATATATATATTTGTACTGTAATATGGAAAATTCATATATGTTTGTGTCTTTTCAGGAATATTTTGTAAAGATGGAACTCCCACCTCTCAACAGCTCGGATTAGCTCTAAATTAAATTCCTTCACAGTAATTACACCAATACAATTGCTGTATTTCTAGATGTGGCCCTGATTGAGTGTGCCCCCTGTGGATGGCTTGCCGGTGCTCCCTGGCACGGAAAGGCCTCTGTATCCCCTCCCCGGGGACAGCGGCATTCCTTCAGCAGTGCTAATGCGCACGCGCCCGACGCTTTGTCTCGCGCCTGCGCACTGGAGACTTTCCACTCACACTCCAGCAGACTGCTCTCTTCCTGTGTCGGCAGCCTTTTTCGACGAGTGACGTCGCCGCGTATGATGACGCGGCGGCGTCGACCGCCGCTCAGGCCGAGGAGCCACAGTGGGCGGTTTCTGCACACACACCCGCACACAGCTGATGTCTCCTCCGGACATTTCGTTCCGGTCAGGTTGACAATCAGCTGTACTGCTACCACATAAGTTTACTCCGCCCTGCAGGCGAATGATTGGCCCATCAGTGTCACACCCCACACCAAGCAGTATACTTAATATCAGTCTCACACACACTCTTCTCTGCTACACAGCCGTGAGGAGTGTTTCTTCCCTGCAGGATTTACCTACACTGTAACACCATAGACCAGGTACGTCTACTCCAACTGCGATTGCCACTAAGATGTCTCATTGCTCTACACACCGTGCTGAGATATTACCTTATATGTTAAGGCTTTACCAGCCTTATATCTCCAATATGGGATATATATCTCCTAAAACACCTCCCTTTTTCCCTGTCTCTGATTCTGCAGGTGCCTGTGCAGCCCGCCCAGCATTGGTGGCTCTTGTGAGCCCTGGCTCGCCGCCCATGTGGGGATCTATGTCAGGGCCGTTGTCTGTAAATCCCTCCATACCTTCCCTTTTGGGTTTCATCCCCTGAAAATTATATCCAGTATCTGGATCTCTAACCGAGCGATATAACCTTTCGAGCTGTATGAAGTGGGAGTCCTTCTCGTGATACATCTGTGTACAGTATATATGCTGAAGAGTCACATGCCCTGTGAGTATCTCTGTATAAAAATGCTTGTCCAGTCTGAGATTTTGCTCTGTCCTCATGTCTTGTCTGTAATCTAAACAGTCTCCCATACCTTTAGACATAATGGTTTCATACCCTTTGTTGGTGCTTATTACAGTGACCCACTTATACCTATATATACAAATATATCCTTTTTTCTCTTTTATAGAAAAATATCATAACTGCTTTCCCGAAACTCCTGAAGAAGGAAATACACCATATAGAGAGGATAGAACCTCTTTACTTTCCGAAACATGTAGAGTATTATATGCTATCGTATTTCTAGCCCAGCGGGTCATATTTGTATTTACTGGGATACTATACCTAGCATGTTAGCAGTTTGATTACCATTGTTTTTTGCCTCTTTCGCTCATGCGATTTTATATCCTAGATTTGTGTGTATCTTGTTATTTAATAAACTTTTGTTATACAACTTTTAAACCTCAACTGTGTATTTCACGCATGCACCATTCATTCATTGCCCGTTGACACACTGCCCATAGTATCCCCCTTGGGGCACATCTCCTTTCCTGGTCTCCTTTCCGTATTTGGGATGTGGCAGTGATCTCCGGGCTAGCCCAAGCATTGGTTCCTTTCCGAATTGTTATTTTAATGTGGCTACTGCAGGACCCGCGGTTGATGGGCCTGGAGGGGTTGACTCTGAAGGCTGAACCTGCCCACTAGCAATGACCTATTGCGAGAGGGATGATTGCATCATCTCGGCTAAAGAGTCCTTGACCACTTTTTTATTAAATCTGTCACTTGCTGAACCTCAGCTTTCTCTTGTTCTGCATAACCCCGCAAACAGTCTTTGAAAATCAACTTATCTGCCATAGGGGTTGCTCCACATGCCCGGCATTTTTTGGTACTTTCCCACCTGGGAGGGCTGGATGATCGATGTCTTTTAGAAGCTGACCTCCCATCAGAATGGTGTCAAGAACTAGTTGATTGACTGTGATCCGAACTTGGCCGGGAGTGTCCACTGTGACGGCCAAAAGTCTTATTAGACATGTCTTAGCGTATAGGGCTAAATCGAGAGTAACAGCGTAAAGGCACTCTTAACTTTTTTTTTGTGTATTAGGTGCGTGTCCTTACCTAAGAAAACGAGGGTCTTGGTCTGACGGCGGCTGGCTCATAACTGTGGGGGCAGGCAAGGGCAAAAAGGCAAGAAAAGCAGAGTACTAGATCGGATAAAAAAAAGAAAAAGGAAAGCCAGACAATAAAACAGGGAGGGGAAATGTAGAGCCTTACCCCCAAACCCCACGAACAGATGCACTTAAAACATATGCTTTTACACCTTTTTTTTTTTCAAAAAAGGAAACATACAACTAAGGCCCCTTTCACACGTGCGGACAGTATGTCCGTATTTCATCCATCCGTTTTCGGGTGAAATACGGACATACATGCATCCCTATGGGATAGCGGGTGTCAGCGAATGAACATCCGCTGACACCCGCTATCATCCGTCCACGCTATGGTCCGATTATGCAGTCGGAGGAAAATTTTTCTATCTGTCTGCAGAGCGGATTGGATGAATAAGGACAGACGGTCCATGTTCATCCGATCCCTCATAGGGGAGAGCGGAGATCTGACAGGGACCTCCCTGTTATCCATTGGCTCAGCGGGGATCAACGGAGTGATGCCCGCTGAGCAAGCGGATGTTCACGGGGCGGATCATCAAGGATCCGTCCCGTGTGAAAGGACTCTAAGGAAAATATGCTATCTATATTTAAATAAAGCCACTCTCCAAGATAAAAAACATACACAGATTTTTTTTTATTATTATTTTCATTCCACTAAAACTACTCACCATATAAGATTGCAACTGCAGCTACAGGAGCACTCCCAGGGCAGGACCTATTACAAATGAACCTAAGGCTGACAGAGCTGTAACCATTTAAATATGAACAGGGGAGAAGGATACACATTTCCCCCCTCCCCAGATCTGCCCCCTGATGATACAGACCCAAGAGAGGGAAAAATCTACAGAGCTTTCCTAAAAGAAAGATGGCGCCGTCGGCGTCATCCATCTGCGCATGCGCCGAATGGCTGAGAACACCACTCGGCCAAACAGACAACAACAGAGTTTATAATACTGCCCCACTCGCGGGGCTTTCGCGCCTCAGCGCTCACCGCACAGAGGAAGCCACAGAGGATAGGAAAGCAGGATAAAGAATACAGACACCATACAAAAAAAAAGCTCAGGAAAAGAGCCCCTACCTGTCCCCACTGCGGAAAGCCAGCTTAGCCTGAAATGCAGGACTGTTGCTCCAAGTTTGGAAGCGGCTACTGCCCCAAAAGACCCTCAGAAGGGGCTCCCCTCTTATCAGCGCTGTTAGCAACCCAAGATAGGGGACTGCATCTGGGAGAGGCCTGAACCCAGGCGGAAGCTGCACATAGCAGAGGTAAGACACGCACTGACAACTTTCCATCAGGTATGAGGAAATAAAGGAGAATGCTAATGAGGGGTATGGTTGTCGCTTTTATAATGTATTAACTATCCTGAGGGGAGGACTCCGGGGCGGAGCTTATCACAGATATGCTGCCATGGAGGCACCAGGAAAAGTGATTATACAGGATGAAAAATAAACATATATATATATGTAGCGGCCACATTTTTGCTCAATAATCTAATGCTATGTTGTCCTATGTACAGTGTTATAAGTTAGTATTTGGCGCCATCTAGTGGCCAAAATTGTGAATGGACATTATTTTATTTTTCTTTCTCAAGAATGTGAGAAGATATAGGAAGTGACTGTTTACATTTCACATTAACCTGACCTACCCACAATGCCAAGTGACCTCCCATGAGCACCCAAGGACTGAACTGAATGCTGGGTAGGTTATAAAAGGGCCAGCGTGGCCATTTTCTTTCTCTTGTTCCTGGGACGCATGGCCTGCCAGCAGGGCTCTGTGGGTGTGTGTGTCCCACAGAGTTGCGGCCTACCTTGTGTGGAGGGGAACAGCCAGCGATCCTGCCTTAGATCACAGCATGCTAGAGCAGCAGTGTGATTGATCCAGAGACCCTTGAAGGAGGTAACTGAGGACTCCCAGGCATCTGTGAGCAGCCTTTGATCCGGCCATAGATCACAGTGTGCTGGAGCAGCAGTGTGATCGATCCAGAGATCCTTGAAGGAGGTAACCGAGGACTCCCAGTCATCTGTGAAACAGAACAGCGTGACGGCGTGGCCACGGCGAACGAACTGAGATACTGTGGAGCGGAGGCATCCATCTACCTGGACCCAGTGTGGTGAGAGGGCTGCTGCCTAAAGTTTCATTGACGCACTTTCACACACTCGCATCTATAACACAGTGCTGCTGGGACCTGTAGTCCCACAGAGGAGATTTAAAGAATTAAAGATGGAGTTTAATATAGACCTCAAGCCTATCTTTCACTACAGTTTGACACTGTGTTATATCAAGTTACTTACACCAGAGACAGTTGCAGTGCTGCCGCATCATAACAATAGTTCAACACCCATATTTTTTTGACCCGGGTTTTGTTAACCACTGGATTACAAATTAACCTACACATAGCTAGCAGAAGACAGAAGAGAAGAAGGACTGCCTCTGTTAACGCAAGGCCTTGCTTCTACTGTTCCACAGGGTTATTGTGATATAAAGCAGTGGGAGCTCCCTAGTAATTGTGCTATGCTTTATTAAATTGCTATTGTCCCTTTTGACATAGACAGAGCGTGCT
This sequence comes from Lithobates septentrionalis, assembly GCA_037952835.1. Taxonomy (NCBI): domain Eukaryota; kingdom Metazoa; phylum Chordata; class Amphibia; order Anura; family Ranidae; genus Lithobates; species Lithobates septentrionalis. Next base: position 1,324,714 of record JBBDGP010000385.1, read on the forward strand.
GAGAGTGGGACAGTGCCCATAGTGAAGCCAGTTTCACTCTGTCAATGGTCTCATATTATAGACAAAATTCTAAGAAAGTAATTTGAACAACAATTATTTGTGTAGTACTGTTGTGAACTAAATCTGTTGGCTGTCACACTACGTTGGTCTGACAGTACAACTACTGTAATCATTATCTTGAAGCAGATACAGTAAAATCTTACTCTTGTTTAAGTACTATTGCGTGGAGTGTTGTTTCCTCTTATTTACTGACCAGGTGGAGAGCTGGAGGTAAAAGGTAATGACACAAGGTATATTATATTGCATATTGTGGAATTGTCCTTAAGTTCTTGTTGCACACTAACATTACACCACAGCTATGTCAAGGGGACTGAGTCAAGTTATAGGGGGTGTGAGAGCAGAGTACAGGTCCAATCAAAACCAGCAGCACCTTCGGGGGTTAGTGCTACATATATATGGGCAATGTGCATGTCTCACCTAGTTTTCTCAGATACACAGGGTATGGGGCTCCAGGGTTTGTAAATGATGGGGAGAAAGCAGACTATTTGTTTTATCAGATCTTATTAAGCTTTGTACTGGGTCCTGGGTCCTGGAGCCCAGAAACTTTAGAGAGTTTGAGATTGCCTAAAACCTCCATTCAAAGGTTCATCTCTTACCTGACAGTCAGACTTCATTATTAGTCTCAGCTGTCCTCGGGCCTTTATATATATGGGCTTTCACTCTCGCTGCTATGGGAGTCTGCTGCTGGGTGAAAGGCCGAGTGGTGACAGAACATTCTAAGGTACATTTGTTGTTGTTGTTGTTTAGGGAACCCATTTGGGGGCACCCTGTTTATCAGTAACTGACTTCAGTTTGGTAAATCTCGGACAAGCAGATGTTTTCTTTTATGGTATGGACTTGCTATACAAATTCCTCCTGCTAAACAACTGTGTTTGTATGTTGCCTTACTGAATAAAAGTGCAGGACAAACCTACTTGAAATATTCCTGGATGTCCCTGTCACATGTGTGGCGCTGGGGTTTTTGCCACCTAAGTTACTATGTAAATATGTGATGTTCTTTAAATAAGACTTTGGCTCCCTCTAGTGTCCATTCTATTTAATGTCATTAAGACTTTTCTTTGGTTTCATTAAGCCATGATAAAAAGCATTGCGGGAGATGTAGTGAAGGAGGAAGTGACTCATATGTTAAAACTCAGTCAGCAAACTACCTACCCACAATGCCCACTTACCTACCCACAATGCCAAGCCACAGAACAGCCTGCTGGGTAAGCACATATAAGAGACAGGCATGGCACATTTCTCTCTCTTGCTGGCACGCCATTAAAGACCTGCCTGCAGGGAGCTGTGGGTGTGCGATTGAAAGATTGCAGCATGTGTGGGGCGGAGCGGAATTGGTCTCTAAGGAATTCCGGAACACAGTGTGCTGGATCAGCGTGTGGACGGATCGGAGGGCTCAAGCTAACCAGAAAGTTTCCTGCATTGCAGTCACCAACCATCAGGAGGAGGGTGCGGTGTGACGGCACAAGCTTGGAGCAGGACAAAGGTATCAGAAGCGAAGCAGTACAAGCAACTGGGCCCTGTGTGGTGAGCGGGCACTTGCCCAGATTGATATAATACTTTGTTACTGTGCAAATAGATCCCAGAAGGTTGGTAAGACCTGTAGTCCCACAGAAGCGGTTTCACTTATTCAAAGACTGTGTGCAGTGAAACCTCAGAGTTAATCTTGAGTTGCATGTTTCAGTAAGGAAGAAGTTCTACGAGTGCTTTATATAACTGAGCACACAGTTATCTACATATCACCTTTACTATAATTTTCTACTCACTGATTCCCTGAATTACAAATACTGCAGTTTAATAAGCTGGCTGAAGAGGAAGAAGACAAGAGACTTTACTATTCACTATAAAGCGTCCTTACCTTGTTATACATTTTCTGAGAACTGTATTACAACCTAGGGGGGGCCCTTGAGCATGTGACATAAATATATGTACTCTATCTAGTGCTACAGCTGGTGGAGTGACGGATACCCGGGTGATGGTAAATATACAATATATTGTGTTATCATTGTGTTACTCTTTACCATTGGGTCTTACACTAACATTACCACACAGTTGTGCCAAGGGGATCAAGTTCATTTTCTGGGGTTGAGAGGCAGAGTGCAGGCCCAATCAACTATCAGCAGCTCCTTTGGGGGTCAGTACTACACATGCATGTTTACCAGTTAAAGTTAACCAGCCAATACCAGTTGAACCTGCCAATATACAATCTATATTTATTATCACCTGTATCTGCTTTGGCATTCAGTGCCGCTGCTTACCATTAATTTCAAAGTCCTTTTCAACTCTTATTTGCCCAATGGTGTTCCTTTTAATATATAATGGGAAGTGGGTACTCTTGCATTTTTCATTATTAGGTTTAACCTCTAGACATCCGCGCTATGGCCGAATGACGGCCACAGCGCGGACCTACATTCCGGGGAGGCCGTCATATGACGGCCTCCGCTGTGCACGCTCCCTGCGCGCGCCCTGGAGGGCGCGCGCCGGGCGCGTTGTGATCACCGAGTCACTGAGACTCGGCTGATCACCGATCTAAGGAAGGGACCGGTCCCGGCCCCTTACCATGTGATCAGCTATCAGCCAATGACAGCTGATCACATGATGTAAACAAAAGATCGGTAATCGTTTTTTTTTTTTACTCACGCTGACAGCGCGAGTAGAAAAAAAAGCCGATCACCAGATCGGATGTGAGGGACATCGGTCCCCAAGTGGAAGAGGCACATCTGCCTCATCAGTGCCCACTAAAAGTGCCACCTAATAGTGCCCACAGTGCCACCTAATAGTGCCCACAGTGCCACCTAACAGTGCCACCTAACAGTGCCCACAAGTGCCACCTATCAATGCCCACAAGTACCACCTATCAATGCCCACCTGTAGTGCCAATCAGTGCCACCTGCCAGTGCTGCCCATCACTGCCACCCATCAGTGCCCATCACTGCCACCCATCAGTGCCCATCACTGCCGCCTATCAGTGCCCATCACTGCCGCCTCATCAGCGTACATCAATGAAGGAGAAAAATTACCCGTTTAAAATTTTTTATAACAAAATATAAAAAAATAAACATTTTTTTAATAAAAAGTAAAAACCGCAGAGGTGATCAAATACCACCAAAAGAAAGCTCTATTTGTATTGAAAAAAATGATAAAAATTTCATTTGGGTACAGTGTTGTATGGCCGCGCAATTGTCATTCAAAGTGCGTCAGCGCTGAAAGCTGAAAATTGGTCTGGATAGGAGGGGGGTTTAAGTGCCCTGTAAGCAAGTGGTTAATTTGCCAGTTAACTGTCCATATTGCCTTTTTCTCAAGCTCCTTCTGTAGCATGCCTATATCCTGCTGAGTTTTAATAATTCTACATGTGTCAACAGCAAATTGGACACATTGCATTCTGTTTTGTCCCCAAGATCATTACTAAACAGATGGAAAAGGAATGGTCACAGTAATTACATTACTGCTAACTTTAGTCCATTATTAATTTGGTCTTACCCATTGTCTGCTGCATTTTAACAAGTTGATGCATTTACAGCAATTTAAGGGATAACTTTTTTTTTTAACAATTATTCATATATCTGCACTTGTTTTTGCATGTACTGAAAAAAGCAAATATACCTTATTTAGTGATGACTTGGCTTTCAAAAGCATAGTCTACTGCCTCCTAACAAATTATTTATGTTCTCTTTCTCCCAGAGGGCAATATTGAGAACACTCTGCATTAAAGGAGTTGTAAAGGCAGAAGGTGTTTTATCTTAATGCATTCTATGCATTAAGATAAAAAACATTTTGTGTGTAGCAGCCTCCCCAGCACCCCCTAATTACTTACCTGAGCCCCATCTCTTTCCAGTGATGTCCATGAATGTCTAAGCCATCCAGGACACTCCTCCTGATTGGCTGAGACACAGGAGCGGCACCATTGGCTCCCACAGCTGTCAATCAAAGTCAGTCAGCCAATCAGGGGAGAGAGGGGGCTGGGTCTGGTCAGGACTCCGTGTCTGAATGAACACACGGAGCTGTGACTCGGCTCAAGTGCCCCCATAGGAAGCTACTGACTAAACACACAGATCCACGTCCTGTCAAGGGAGAGGAGACAGATTGTGTGTTCCTAGTATATAGTAACACCGATCGGTCTCCTCCCCTCATCAGTCACATCCCCCTACAGTTAGAATCACTCCCTATGTAACCAAGTTAACCCCTTGATCGCCCCCTAGTGTTAACCCCTTCCCTGCCAGTGACATTTACACAGTAATCAGTGCATATTTATAGCACTGATCGCTGTATAAATGTCAATGGTCCCAAAATAGTGTCAAAAGTGTCTTATGTGTCCACCGCAATGTCGCAGTCATGATAAAAATCGCAGATCCCCCGCCATTTCTAGTAAAAGAAAAAAATAATTATAATAAAAATGCCATAAATTTATTCCCTATTTTGTAGGTGCAATAACTTTTGCGCAAACCAATCAAGATACGTTTTTTTTTTTTTTAACAAAAATATGAATACATAATCGGCCTATACTGAGGAAACAAATTGTTTTTTTTTTTTAAATTGTGATATTTATTATAGCAAAAAGTAAAAAATATTGTGTTTTTTTTCAAAATTGTCGCTCTTTTTTGGCTTCACTTCCTGTCACATATTTAAACAGGAAGTGAGGGTAAAACCCTACCAATGTCTTTCCTTGGGGACACACGGGTCAATTCAAATAGTTTCCCCATTAGATAAATTGCACTATAGCATTTTGCTGTGTACACCCCAAATTATTAGGCATCTTGGACTTTGGGGTTTATTTACGAAAGGCAAATCCACTTTGCACGACAAGTGCACTTGGAAGTGCAGTTGCTGGAGATCCAAGGGGGAAATGAAAGAAAGATAAAAAAACAGCATCTTTGCTTCTACATGATTGGATGATAAAATCACCAGTGCTTCCCCTCAAATTTAAAATGAGTACACTTGTATTTAAGAGTTGATTTGCCTTTAATAAACCCCAAAATACCTAATAATTTGGGGTGTACGCAACAAAGTGCTAGAGTGCAATTTGCCTCATGGGGACACTAGTTAGATTGATGTGTGTGTCCCCAAGGAAAGACATTGGTAGGGTTTTACCCTCACTTCCTGTTTGGCTATGTGAGAGGAAGCAAAGCCAATTTTTAGAAAAGGGACACAAAGCCCAACCTAAAAAATATAAGCAGGGGTTCTAACACTCACTTGGTTTCCCTCAAATGCCCAAAATTAGAATAGGATTGTCTTGAGATAGATTTTAGCTCAATGCTCTAAATCAGTGCTTCCTAACCCTGTCCTCAAGTACCCCCAACAGGCCATGGATGCAGGTTTTCCTTCATCTTGCACAGGTGCTTTAAATCAGAGTCAATGGCTTGATATTGTGGACAGCTGTTTAGCTAAGGCTGGCCATACACTATTCAATTTTCCTGTTCAACTTTCCTTTAGATTTACCAAAACCATATAATAGGAGGTCAAACCTAAACACTTTCAATTTGGATGCAATCAGGCAGGCCCTTGTACTACATAGTTGAAGGTAAATCTAAAGAAAATTGAACAGGAAAATTGTATGGTGTATGGCCAGCTTAAGAGAAATTCCCAAAACATGTCCTGTCGGGGGTACTTGAGGACTGAGGCTGAGAACCACTGCGCTAAAATGGAAAATTTAATACTTACCTCTCTGTAATTTTCCTTTCCTGGTGCCTATCCATGGCAGCATATGTACAATCCATGCATATGCTACCATGAAGGCACCAGGGAAGTAGCTTTTAGACAAATCACACTTTTTTGATTTGCCATGCCAATCAGCCTAGTTATGCTGCAACTGGGAAATCTGTTGCATGAAAATTGTTTAGGGGGGAGTGTAAAATGCATTACTTGGATTGAGCATGCATCTGCAAAACAAATTATTAACAAAACACATAAAACATAAAAACTTGCTACAAATTTTATTGGTCAATAAAACAGGACTTGGAAATGAGCAAGGTAAGCAAAAAACACATGTATGTTAATTTGAGACACTAACAGAATATGGTTTTGAGGTCTGACCATTTTGCAGAGGAAATTAACCGGAGTTAAAAAGGACTGCGCCCACAAACGGACAGTCTCTTAAAGATTTAAACATTTAGTAGTCACAACAGCTTGCAGAAGATTTTGCAAAATAATTCAGCACATACAATTAATTCAAAGTGAAACTAACAACCTACAAACAACACAGGTTGACAACATCAAAAATATTTTAGTGAAAAATAGCCCCCCACCCCAAAAAAAACAAAAACAAAACAAAAGTAAAAAATACTTGCTCTAAAACAGACCTGTTTTGCAAAGACATAGCAAACAAAATACAAAGAGAAAATAATGTGTTACAAACTCTATAAGGACTGACTTGCCTCTTTTCGGGGCAACGTAAAGAATGCGATCTGCAAGCTTTATATAACATAGGTTTGTGTGCTAATGAGGCAATTGAAAACACATGCACAGTCCATGAAACACACAAAATGCAAGTTCACCCAATGTAGAGACAGTACTTCAAAGTGGGTACACTTATTAAGGATGTCCTTAAATTACTATGTGTGCTATTCACACACAAAAAGCACAAAAAAAAAACAAAGTCTCTGAGCATGCCCAGACCAATTTCACACAGCAAAAGCCCCAGCAAAAAAACAAAGTCCCTGAGCATGCCCAGGACAACCCAAATGCAGCTAGCACAAAATAAGCCACCCCCTGTCCAAAATTAAGCACATCATCCAGCATGCTACACAATTATAGATGGGACAACCCCCCCCCCCCCCCCCCCGGTCCAGAGGGGCAAACAAAGAGCCTAACAAGGGCAAAAGTTATACAACAAATACCATTGCAGTTTATGGGAACTGACTTGTTAATTTTGCAAGTCCCCACTTGGCTGGCTTATATTGTAGTTATTGGCCTTAAAATGGGTATGGGGGCCCAGGTCCTACCCTGCGGGACATATATCAATGTCACCAATTTGGACAACCCCAAAAACGAAACAAGGAGAAGTGCCTTTAAAAATGCAAAATTGCTTAAAAGCTAGTAACCTGGGGGGCTTACTCTGCCTGTAAAATGGTGCGTCTGTAGCATGTATCCAAAATGCTGCTTCAAAGATGTACGGCTTTAGAGAAAACTTACAAATCTACATTGCAGCTGCAAGATTTTAACTGAAAACAAAAAATAGCCTACCCCCCAATACATACAAGGCCATTTGGGTCTGTTAAGGCTTAAAATGAGAACCCCCACCTGAAAAATACCACCCCAAACTAAAAATTGTGCCCCTCCCACACACTAACAAACCCCTAGCCAAACACACAGCAAGCCAGCCCATGAAAGGGGTGGATGCTTGGGGGTAGGAGGGGCTCAGGCACCCCAAAAGTCAACCACCTTGTTCCCATATTCAGGGGGACAAGGGCCTCTTCCACATAACCATAGGCTGGGGTTGTGGGGGGCTGCAGACAAGGGCTTTACGGAATGTGGAAAACCCTTTTAAACTAGTGGGTACAAGGTGCTTTGTAGTTGGTATTGGGCTAAGCCCAACATGACCCAAAGGCAGCCAGCTATGTTAAGTACATGTGGCCTTATATGGTTCAGGAGGGGGTTGGGCGATTGCTCTTCTTGCCCCTTTTCTAGCTGGCCCTGTTGTATGCTCTGAAAAAGGATGTGGTTTGGATTGATGAAGGCAGCTCACAGCCTTTTGAGAATAGAGTGGAGTGTGGCATTCCCCTTTAAAAGCAAAAGTTAGCCCATGGAAATCCAAGGGGTTAGAGGGGGGAGACTAGAGCATTGGAGAATGGAGTGTGGAGTTCCCCTTTAAAAGCAAAAGTCAGCCCATGGAAATCCAAGGGGTTAGAGGGGGGAGACAAGAGCATTAAAGAATGGAGTGTGAAGTTTCCCTTTAAAAGCAAAAGATAGCCCATGGAAATCCAAGGGGTTAGAGGGGGGAGACAAGAGCATTGGAGAATGGAGTGTGGAATTCCCCTTTAACCACTTGCCGACCGCCTCACGCCTATATACGTGAGCAGAATGGCACGGGCAGGCAAAATCACGTACCTGGTACGTGATTGCCTTCCCGCGGGCGGGGGTCCGATCGGACCCCCCCCCGGTGCCAGCTGCGGTCGGCATTTGGCTGGGAGAAGTGAGAGACGAGGGGGAAGCCATCCGATCGTGGCCCCCCCCTCGCGATCGCTCCCAGCCAATGAGAAACATCCTCTGCCTCTGTATAGTACACAGAGGCAGAGGATGTGATGTCATCTCTCCTCGGCTCGGGAGTTTCCGTTCCGGCCCGAGGAGAGACGACATGTAAGTAAGTGCACAACACACACACAACACAGTAGAACATGCCAGGCACACTAAACACCCCGATCCCCCCCCCCGATCGCCCCCCGATCCCCCCCCAATCACCCCCCCCCCCCGTCACAAACTGACACCAAGCAGGTTTTTTTTTTTTTTTTTTTTTTTTTTTCTGATTGCTGCATAGTGTCAGTTTGTGACAGTTACAGTGTTAGGACAATTAGGGTTAGCCCCCTGTAGGTCTAGGGTACCCCCCTAACCCCCCCTAATAAAGTTTTAACCCCTTGATCACCCCCCGTCACCAGTGTCACTAAGCGATCATTTTTCTGATCGCTGTATTAGTGTCGCTGGTGACGCTAGTTAGTGAGGTAAATATTTAGGTTCGCCGTCAGCGTTTTATAGCGACAGGGACCCCCATATACTACCTAATAAATGTTTTAACCCCTTGATTGCCCCCTAGTTAACCCTTTCACCACTGATCACCGTATAACTGTTACGGGTGACGCTGGTTAGTTTGTTTATTTTTTATAGTGTCAGGGCACCCGCCGTTTATTACCGAATAAAGGTTTAGCCCCCTGATCGCCCGGCGGTGATATGCGTCGCCCCAGGCAGCGTCACCCACGCACGCAGCATGCGCCTCCCTTAGTGGTATAGTATCTGAACGGATCAATATCTGATCCGATCAGATCTATACTAGCGTCCCCAGCAGTTTAGGGTTCCCAAAAACGCAGTGTTAGCGGGATCAGCCCAGATACCTGCTAGCACCTGCGTTTTGCCCCTCCGCCTAGCCCAGCCCACCCAAGTGCAGTATCGATCGATCGATCACTGTCACTTACAGAACACTAAACGCATAACTGCAGCGTTCGCAGAGTCAGGCCTGATCCCTGCGATCGCTAACAGTTTTTTTGGTAGCGTTTTGGTGAACTGGCAAGCGCCAGCGGCCTAGTACACCCCGGTCGTAGTCAAACCAGCACTGCAGTAACACTTGGTGACGTGGCGAGTCCCATAAGTGCAGTTCAAGCTGGTGAGGTGGCAAGCACAAGTAGTGTCCCGCTGCCACCAAAAATATAAACACAGGCCCGTCGTGCCCATAGTGCCCTTCCTACTGCATTCGCCAATCCTAATTGGGAACCCACCGCTTCTGCAGCGCCCGTACTTCCCCCATTCACATCCCCAACCAAATGCAGTCAGCTGCATGAGAGGCATTTTTATGTCCTCCCGAGTACCCCTACCCAACAAACCCCCCCAAAAAGATGTTGTGTCTGAAGCAAGATATAGGCGTGACACACGCTATTATTGTCCCTCCTGTCCTGACAATCCTGGTCTTTGCATTGGTGAATGTTTTGAACGCTACCATGCACTAGTTGAGTATTAGCGTAGGATACAGCATTCCACAGACTAGGCACACTTTCACAGGGTCTCCCAAGATGCCATCGCATTTTGAGAGACCCGAACCTGGAACCGGTTACAGTTATAAAAGTTACAAGTTTGCAAAAAAAACAAACAAAAATAAAAAAAAATAGTTGTTGTGTTATTCTCTCTCTCTATTCTCTCTCTATTGTGCTGCTCTTTTTTACTGTATTCTATTCTGCAATGTTTTATTGTTATTATGTTTTATCATGTTTGCTTTTCAGGTATGCAATTTTTTATACTTTACCGTTTACTGTGCTTTATTGTTAACCATTTTTTGGTCTTCAGGTACACCATTCACGACTTTGAGTGGTTATACCAGAATGATGCCTGCAGGTTTAGGTATCATCTTGGTATCATTCTTTTCAGCCAGCGGTCGGCTTTCATGTAAAAGCAATCCTAGCGGCTAATTAGCCTCTAGACTGCTTTTACAAGCAGTGGGAGGGAATGCCCCCCCCCCCCCACCGTCTTCCGTGTTTTTCTCTGGCTCTCCTGTCTCAACAGGGAACCTGAGAATGCAGCCAGTGATTCAGCCAGCTGACCATAGAGCTGATCAGAGACCAGAGTGGCTCCAAACATCTCTATGGCCTAAGAAACCGGAAGCTACGAGCATTTTATGACTTAGATTTCGCCGGATGTAAACAGCGCCATTGGGAAATTGGGGAAGCATTTTATCACACCGATCTTGGTGTGGTCAGATGCTTTGAGGGCAGAGGAGAGATCTAGGGTCTAATAGACCCCAATTTTTTCAAAAAAGAGTACCTGTCACTACCTATTGCTATCATAGGGGATATTTACATTCCCTGAGATAACAATAAAAATGATTTAAAAAATAAAAAATGAAAGGAACAGTTTAAAAATAAGATAAAAAAGCAAAAAAATAATAAAGAAAAAAAAAAAAAAAAAAGCACCCCTGTCCCCCCTGCTCTCGCGCTAAGGCGAACGCAAGCGTCGGTCTGGCGTCAAATGTAAACAGCAATTGCACCATGCATGTGAGGTATCATCGCGAAGGTCAGATCGAGGGCAGTATTTTTAGCAGTAGACCTCCTCTGTAAATCTAAAGTGGTAACCTGTAAAGGCTTTTAAAGGCTTTTAAAAATGTATTAATATTGTTTCCACTGCACGTTTGTGCGCAATTTTAAAGCATGTCATGTTTGGTATCCATGTACTCGGCTTAAGATCATCTTTTTTATTCCATCAAACATTTGGGCAATATAGTGTGTTTTAGTGCATTAAAATTTAAAAAAGTGTGTTTTTTCCACAAAAAATGCGTTTGAAAAATCGCTGCGCAAATACCGTGTGAAAAAAAAAATGAAACACTCACCATTTTAATCTGTAGGGCATTTGCTTTAAAAAAATATATAATGTTTGGGGGTTCAAAGTAATTTTCTTGCAAAAAAAAATAATTTTTTCACGTAATCAAAAAGTGTCAGAAAGGGTTTTGCCTTCAAGTGGTTAGAAGAGTGGGTGATGTGTGACATAAGCTTCTAAATGTTGTGCATAAAATGCCAGGACAGTTCAAAACCCCCCCAAATGACCCCATTTTGGAAAGTAGACACCCCAAGCTATTTCCTGAGAGGCATGTCGAGTCCATGGAATATTTTATATTGCGACACAAGTTGCGGGAAAGAGACAAATTATTATTTTTTTTTTTTTTTTTGCACAAAGTTGTCACTAAATGATATATTGCTCAAACATGCCATGGGGATATGTGAAATTACACCCCAAAATACATTCTGCTGCTTCTCCTGAGTACGGGGATACCACATGTGTGGGACTTTTTGGGAGCCTAGCTGCGCACGGGACCCCGAAAACCAAGCACCGCCTTCAGGCTTTCTAAGGGCGTAAATTTTTGATTTCACTCTTCACTGCCTATCACAGTTTCGGAGGCCATGGAATGCCCAGGTGGCACAAAACCCCCCAAAATGACCCCATTTTGGAAAGTAGACACCCCAAGCTATTTGCTGAGAGGTATAGTGAGTATTTTGCAGACCTCACTTTTTGTCACAAAGTTTTGAAAATTGAAAAAAGAAAAAAAATGTTTTTTTTCTGGTCTTTCTTCATTTTCAAAAACAAATGAGAGCTGCAAAATACTCACCATGCCTCTCAGCAAATAGCTTGGGGTGTCTACTTTCCAAAATGGGGTCATTTGGGGGGGTTTTGTGCCACCTGGGCATTTTATGGCCTTCAAAACTGTGATAGGTAGTGAGGCGTGAAATCAAAAATTTATGCCCTTAGAAATCCTGAAGGCGGTGCTTGGTTTTCGGGGCCCCGTACGCGGCTAGGCTCCCAAAAAGTCCCACACATGTGGTATCCCCATACTCAGGAGAAGCAGCTGAATGTATTTTGGGGTGCAATTCCACATATGCCCATGGCCTGTGTGAGCAATATATCATTTAGTGACAACTTTTTGTAAATTTTTTTTTTTTTTTTTTTGTCATTATTCAATCACTTGGGACAAAAAAAATAAATATTCAATGGGTTCAACATGCCTCTCAGCAATTTCCTTGGGGTGTCTACTTTCCAAAATGGGGTCATTTGGGGGGGTTTTGTACTGCCCTGCCATTTTAGCACCTCAAGAAATGACATAGGCAGTCATAAACTAAAAGCTGTGTAAATTACAGAAAATGTACCCTAGTTTGTAGACGCTATAACTTTTGCGCAAACCAATAAATATACGCTTATTGACATTTTTTTTACCAAAGACATGTGGCCGAATACATTTTGGCCTAAATGTATGACTAAAATTTAGTTTATTGGATTTTTTTTATAACAAAAAGTAGAAAATATCATTTTTTTTCAAAATTTTCGGTCTTTTTCCGTTTATAGCGCAAAAAATAAAAACGGCAGAGGTGATCAAATACCATCAAAAGAAAGCTCTATTTGTGGGAAGAAAAGGACGCAAATTTCATTTGGGTACAGCATTGCCTGACCGCGCAATTAGCAGTTAAAGCGACGCAGTGCCGAATTGTAAAAAGTGCTCTGGTCAGGAAGGGGGTAAAATCTTCCGGGGCTGAAGTGGTTAAAAGCAAAAGTTAGCCCATGGAAATCCAAGGGGTTAGAGGGATGAGACAAGCACATTGGAGAATGGAGTGTGGAGTTCCCCTTTAAAAGCAAAAGTCAGCCCATGGAAATCCAAGGGGTTAAAGGGGGGAAACAAGAGTATTAAAGAATGGAGTGTGGAGTTCCCCTTTAAAAGCAAAAGATAGCCCATGGAAATCCAAGGGGTTAGAGGGGGGAGACAAGAGCATTGGAGAATGGAGTGTGGAGTTCCCCTCTAAAAGCAAAAGCTAGCCCAATGAATTCATATGCATTAGAGAGGGAAGGTTAAATGCCCTTTTAGGAGGAGCTAGAGGAGTGAGAGTCTTTTTACATAATTTTAACAAGGTGCATATCACATGTTGGCAACGTAACATGCTAACATGACCTGTGTGGAAATCTCCTTAAAAAAATACATAAAGGTGAACCAGCATAATAAAAATATGTGTCAAGTTTAGAGGTGCGCCCGTTCAACCCACGCAATTGCATGTACGTTGCTTAACATTAACTAAGAGTTTGGCCGCGCAGTGAACAAACACATGTGAACGAGCACAACAGCCACTTGCGCATGTGCCCGCTTACATTGATCTCATGCAGTTCTAAACGTACTTATGGGCACAGCAGGCTTTCTCTGAAAAAGTTACTTTCTCATTCTATTTTGGGCATATTTGTTACTTGGGCAATTGTTACTAAACTTCCTTACATCACCCCATAATATTGGCACCTCCATCTTCTGTTAATATTGATTTGGAGATGCTGTGCGCCATGTCCATAGTGGCGCACAGATTGCATTCTCCCGTGCACAGAGATCACTATAGTAAATGGAGGATTCACGCTCTGTTACCAGCGCACCATTTTGTAAATATGGAAATGTGTGTTGCACCTCGCCGTGCGCCTCTATTGATGGCGCACGGCTTTTATAAATCACCCCCATAATGTAGTTCCTGTGTGCCACCACTTAGGTTAGAGGAAATAATTGGATATGAGGGAATTTTAACCTATGGGGGTAGCTACTCACGTCAAACATGTGTCCCCACATGGAAATGATATCTTTTAAATAGGTGAATGCAGCATTCACTCCTGTATTAGTTCACTGAGTCATCCTACTGCTGTTAACTAGTTTATTGACATACTGATGAAGTGCAAAACAAACAAAAAAAAAACGAATATTAAAATATTTTCCCTTTACTGGGTATTGTGCCCAATACAGCACTGCATTGTTGGGCACATAACCCAGTAGGGGTAAAATATTTTTTCTTTTTTGCACTTAATTAAGTAGGATGACACAGCAAACTATTAAAAGAAAAAAGCATGGCTCCACCCACCTGGCCACATCATTCATTCACAGGGGAATGGGAAACTACATGTACTGACAGTCTTGGCGGCTGTCAGCTTGTAGTTCTCAATGAACTATCAGGGCACTGTTGAGCACTTTAGGCCATTCATTGTCTTTTCCTGTCAGAGTGTAACTGCCTGCCTGTACGAGGGACGAGCAGACAGATACACTGACAAGTCTGCAATCTGCTGATGATGGGTGCAATGCTTTCCAGTCTACTAGTAAAAAAAAATAAAAAATCATAAATGCACATTTTTTTACCTGCAAAAAAATGTGCATTTATTTAAATTTTTTGTAAAAAACATGAACTTATCCTTTACCCCCCCCCCCCCTCCCACCACCAAAGAGTTAATCACTCCAGCCTGTTCATATGCCATCAATGCTGGGCGTTATTATGTAAGCTGGCACTGATGCTGGGGGTTATTATTGCTGTTACTGACGCCAATGCTCTGGGTTTTTTTTTTTGCGTAAATTGGCACTGTTGCCTATGGTTATTATGGAAACTGCCATTTATGCTGGGGTTATTATTTTTAATGTGGTACCAATACTCGGGGATAGACTTGCAGAAACTGGCACTGATGCTGGGGATTATTATTGCTGCTACTGACACCAATTCTTTGGTTTGCTTTTGCACAAATTGGCACTAATGCTGATGGTTATTATTGCTGTTGCTCACATCAATTATGTGGGTTGTTGTTGCGTAAACTAGCACTGAAGCTGGAAATTATTATTGCTACTATTGATACGAATGCTGTTGGTTGTTATTGTGTAAACTGGCACTGATGTTTTTGGTTATTATTATGGAAATTGCCATTTATGATGGGAATTATTATTTCCTAAACTGGCACCGATGCTGGGTGGATATGATTGCTGAAACTGGTACTAATTTATTGTGTAAATGGGCACTTTTGCTGATAATTATTAAGGAAACTGCCATTTATGCTGGGGGTTACTATTTTTAACTGGCACGGATGCTGGGGGTTATTATTGCGTAAACTGGCACTTAAGCTGCCAGTTATTTTTATGGAAACTGCCATTAATGCTGAGGGTAATTATTTTTAAACTGGCTCTGATGCTGGGGGATATTATTGCAGAAACTGGCACTAATGCTGGGGGTTATTATGGTAGTTAAAATATTGTTTTAACAAAAAATTGTTTGCATTTTCATTTTATTTATTTCCATTAAAATGGCCCACTGAAATACTCAGCACCAGGCCCATGATGCTCTTAATCCGGCCCTGTACATTCCCAGTAAAAGGGCCAGATATGGAGTGAAGCTCTACAAGTTTTGTGAAAGAGACACAGGATATTTGTATGCCTTCAGCATTTACGATGGCAAAGATTCCCAGCTCCAGCCCCCTGAGTGCTCGATTGTTTTCGGGGACCTGGCATTTCCACAAAAAATTCATCACATCTATCTGGATAACTTCTACACAAGTCTGCCCCTTTCTCGCCACCTGTACCTCCAGAAAACCCTGGCCTGTGGTACAACACAAACAAAAAAAGGAAGGGCTTCCTGCAAAGTCTGGTGACCACAAGGCTACAAAGGGGGAATCAGCGTTTGGGGAATGATGAATTGTTGGCCATGAAGGGGAGGGATAAGAATGATGTTTGCCTCCTCTTCTCCATCCACAATGACACCTCGGTGGAATCTCTCATAAGACGCGGTCCCATCCATTATTATATAATGGAGGGGGTGGATTTCAACAATCTGATGCAATAGCCATATTTATCAACAAGAAGGTCCCTCTACTGGTATTAAAATGTTTCAATTTACCCTTTTCATTTGCTATTTATAATGCGTAGGTCACCTATCAAAAAAACACTGAAAGACCCACCACCTTTCTCAAATTTCTAGAAGATATCATCACTGCCCTGATCTACCAGCAAGGATCTTTACCAGAAAACATTCACTCTGATTCTGTGAACAGACTTCATGAGCGCAATTTTTCAGAGAACACGCCACCCACAAAAACAAGCCAAAGAAGCCAAAGAAGCCAAAATAAAATGTTGGTTATGCAGCAGAGGGGGACTTAGGAGAGACACCAATTTTCCTTCTCCCCAATGTCTCTCCCAACCAGGCCTTTGCATCGGAGACTGCTTTCGACATTACTACACATCACTAAAACATTGGTAAAGGTATAGTGCCAATTCCCCATTTCTAATAATTGTGCTGATCATTTGCCTGCTGCCTCAACTGACCATGCCTCTGCCTTCCACCTTAAAGTGTTACTAAACTCACAACAGTAAAATCAGTCTGTATATGCAGTAAAGCATGCTTGTTATACACAATGTGGAACCTAAGGGGTTAATTATCTGCATTGTGTAAAAAAAGCTGTTTGATCCTGTCTTCTCTGATCCTCCTCTGTCTGCTCACTGTCCCCAATCCATCTCTTGTTAGAAAAGATCCTTGAGGGGCACTCGGCACATGTTCAGTTTGGTGTGTATTGCTAGAGAGTCAGAGCAGAATGAAAACTCCTCCTACAAGCTTTAACCAGACACTGATAGAAATCACAAGACTGCTCTAACTGCTAATGAAGAAAGGTATTTAGCAATCTATATTTACTAAAACTATTGCATTTCTATGTTCTGTAAACTGTGGGAGACCAGATATAGTGAATGCAGGGTCCTGGGTAGGGATGAGCTTCGTGTTCGAGTCGAACCCATGTTCGACTCGAACGTCGGCTGTTCGGCCGTTCGCCGAATTGCGAACGATATGGGCCGTTCGCGCCAAATTCGTGTGGCGCGTCACGGCCCATAATTCACTGCGGCATCGCAGTGCATTGCTGGCTGATGATTGGCCAAGCATGCACTATGACCCACATGCTTGGCCAATCACAGCGCCACCTGAACAGAGACCCGTAATTGGCCAAAGCCAAGGAGGCTTTGGCCAATTATGGCTCAGGGGATTTAGTACACGCCCCACACTATATAAGGCCGTCTGCACGGCGGCCCTGTGTAGTGTGTGTTCCGGCGTTCATTGAGAGAGAGAGAGAGAGAGAGAGAGAGAGAGAGACAGACAGTGACATTTGATAGATAGATTAGGCAGAACAGTCAGTCAGTTAGCTGCACTTACAGTGTATTGTGTATATATATATGCATCCCAGGTGTTGCATATATATATATATATACACACTGTATTCAGTTTAGCTAGATCCGTTCCTGTTATCTTCCTACTGACAGGCAGGCTTGTCTTGTTACAGTATATACAGCTAACTGAAGAAAATTACTGGTGTTCTTTTGATCCTATTAGTACCACAGTCAGGCAGTTAGACTATTTACAGTTAGTGCAGTGCGTCCTGCTCACAGTGTTCAGTTAGATCCGTTCCTGTTATCTTCCTACTGACAGGCAGGCATGTCTTGTTACAGTATATACAACTACCTGAAGAAAATTACTGGTGTTCTTTTGATCCTATTAGTACCACAGTCAGGCAGCTAGACTATTTACAGTTAGTGCAGTGCGTCCTGCTCACAGTGTTCAGCTAGATCCGTTCCTGTTATCTTCCTACTGACAGGCAGGCATGTCTTGTTACAGTATATACAGCTACTTGAAGAAAATTACTGGTGTTCTTTTGATCCTATTAGTACCACAGTCAGACAGCTAGACTATTTACAGTTAGTGCAGTGCGTCCTGCTCACAGTGTTCAGCTAAAATTACAAGTTGGTGTAGTGAGACCTCTGCACAGTGTTCATCTCAAGCTACAAGTTAGTGCAGTGCGTCCTGCTCACAGTGTTCAGCTAAAACTACAAGTTAGTGCTGTGCGTCCTGCTCACAGTGTTCAGCTAAAAATACAAGTTAGTGCTGTGCATTATGCTCACAGTGTTCAGCTAAACCTACAAGTTGGTGTAGTGAGACCTCTGCACAGTGTTCATCTAAAGCTACAAGTTAGTGCAGTGCGTCCTGCTTACAGTGTTCAGCTAGATCCGTTCCTGTTATCTTCTTACTGACAGGCAGGCTTGTCTTGTTACAGTATATACAGCTACCTGAAGAAAATTGCTGGTGTTCTTTTTATCCTATTAGTACCACAGTCAGGCAGCTAGACTATTTACAGTTAGTGCAGTGCGTCCTGCTCACAGTGTTCAGCTAGATCCGTTCCTGTTAACTTCTTACTGACAGGCAGGCTTGCCTTGTTACAGTATATACAGCTACCTGAAGAAAATTGCTGGTGTTCTTTTGATCCTATTAGTACCACAGTCAGGCAGCTAGACTATTTACAGTTAGTGCAGTGCGTCCTGCTCACAGTGTTCAGCTAGATCCGTTCCTGTTATCTTCTTACTGACAGGCAGGCTTGTCTTGTTACAGTATATACAGCTACCTCAAGAAAATTGCTGGTGTTCTTTTGATCCTATTAGTACCACAGTCAGGCAACTAGACTATTTACAGTTAGTGCAGTGCGTCCTGCTCACAGTGTTCAGCTAGATCAGTTCCTGTTATCTTCTTACTGACAGGCAGGCTTGTCTTGCTACAGTATATACAGCTACCTGAAGAAAATTACTGGTTTTCTTTTGATCCTATTAGTACCACAGTCAGGCAGCTAGACTATTTACAGTTAGTGCAGTGCGTCCTGCTCACAGTGTTCAGCTAAACCTACAAGTTAGTGGGGTGCGTACTGCTCACAGTGTTCAGCTAAACCTACAAGTTAGTGGGGTGCGTCCTGCTCACAGTGTTCAGCTAAACCTACAAGTTAGTGGGGTGCGTCCTGCTCACGGTGTTCAGCTAAACCTACAAGTTAGTGTGGTGAGTCCACCTCACAGTGTTCAGCTAAACCTACAAGTTAGTGGGGTGCGTCCTGCTCACAGTGTTCAGCTAGATCCGTTCCTGTTATCTTCTTACTGACAGGCAGGCTTGTCTTGTTACAGTATATACAGCTACCTGAAGAAAATTACTGGTGTTCTTTTGATCCTATTAGTACCACAGTAAGGCAGCTAGACTATTTACAGTTAGTGCAGTGCGTCCTGCTCACAGTGTTCAGCTAAACCTACAGGTTAGTCGGGTGCGTACTGCTCACAGTGTTCAGCTAAACCTACAAGTTAGTGGGGTGCGTCCTGCTCACAGTGTTCAGCTAAACCTACAAGTTAGTGGGGTGCGTCCTGCTCACAGTGTTCAGCTAAACCTACAAGTTAGTGTGGTGCGTCCACCTCACAGTGTTCAGCTAAACCTACAAGTTAGTGGGGTGCGTCCTGCTCACAGTGTTCAGCTAGATCCGTTCCTGTTATCTTCTTACTGACAGGTAGGGATGAGCCGAACACCCCCCTGTTCGGTTCGCACCAGAACATGCGAACAGGAAAAAAATTCGTTTGAACACGCGAACACCGTTAAAGTCTATGGGACACGAACATGAATAATCAAAAGTGCTAATTTTAAAGGCTAATATGCAAGTTATTGTCAATAAAAGTGTTTGGGGACCTGGGTCCTGCCCCAGGAGACATGAATCAATGCAAAAAAAAGTTTTAAAAACGGCCGTTTTTTCAGGAGCAGTGATTTTAATAATGCTTAAAGTCAAACAATAAAAGTGTAATATCCCTTTAAATTTCATACCTGGGGGGTGTCTATAGTATGCCTGTAAAGGGGCGCATGTTTCCCGTGTTTAGAACAGTCTGACAGCAAAATGACATTTTGAAGGAAAAAACACATTTAAAACTACCCGCGGCTATTGCATTGCCGACAATACACATAGAAGTTCATTGATAAAAACGGCATGGGAATTCCCCACAGGGCAACCCCGAACCAAAATTTAAAAAAAAAAATGATGTGGGGGTCCCCCTAAATTCCATACAAGGCCCTTCAGGTCTGGTATGGATATTAAGGGGAACCCCAGCCAAAATTTTAAAAAAAAATTGACGTGGGGTTCCCCCTAAATTCCATACCAGACCCTTCAAGTCTGGTATGGATTTTAAGGGGAACCCCGCGCCAAAAAAAAAAAAAAAAAAAACGGCGTGGGGTCCCCATAAAAATCCATACCAGACCCTTATCCGAGCACGCAACCTGGCAGGCCGCAGGAAAAGAGGGGGGGACGAGAGTGCGCCCCCCCCCCCTCCTGAACCGTACCAGGCCACATGCCCTCAACATTGGGAGGGTGCTTTGGGGTAGCCCCCCAAAACACCTTGTCCCCATGTTGATGAGGACAAGGGCCTCATCCTCACAACCGTGGCCGGTGGTTGTGGGGGTCTGCGGGCGGGGGGCTTATCGGAATCTGGAAGCCCCCTTTAACAAGGGGACCCCCAGATCCCGGCCCCCCCCCTGTGTGAAATGGTAAGGGGGTACTTACCCCTACCATTTCACTAAAAAACTGTCAAAAATGTTAAAAATGACAAGAGACAGTTTTTGACAATTCCTTTATTTAAATGCTTCTTCTTTCTTCCTTCATCTTCTTCTGGTTCTTCTGGCTCTTCTGGTTCTTCCTCCGGCGTTCTCGTCCAGCATCTTCTCCGCGGCGTCTTCTATCTTCTTCTCCTCGGGCCGCTCCGCACCCATGGCATGAGGGGAGGCTCCCGCTCTTCTCTTCATCTTCTTCTCTTCTTCATCTTCTTCTTCATCTTCTTCTTCCTTCTTCTCTTCTTCATGTCTTCTCCGGGCCGCTCCGCAGCCATGCTGTGGCATGGAGGGAGGCTCCCGCTGTGTGACGGCGTCTCTTCGTCTGACGGTTCTTAAATAACGGGGGGGCGGGGCCACCCGGTGACCCCGCCCCCCTCTGACGCACGGTGACTTGACGGGACTTCCCTGTGACGTCACGGGGAATGCCACAGGGAAGTCCCGTCATGTCACCGTGCGTCAGAGGGGGGCGGGGTCACCGGGTGGCCCCGCCCCCCGTTATTTAAGAACCGTCAGACGAAGAGACGCCGTCACACAGCGGGAGCCTCCCTCCATGCCACAGCATGGCTGCGGAGCGGCCCGGAGAAGACATGAAGAAGAGAAGAAGGAAGAAGAAGATGAAGAAGAAGATGAAGAAGAAGATGAAGAAGAGAAGAAGATGAAGAGAAGAGCGGGAGCCTCCCCCCTCATGCCATGGGTGCGGAGCGGCCCGAGGAGAAGAAGATAGACGACGCCGCGGAGGAGATGCTGGACGAGAATGCCGGAGGAAGAACCAGAAGAGCCAGAAGAACCAGAAGAAGAAGAAGATGAAGGAAGAAAGAAGAAGCATTTAAATAAAGGAATTGTCAAAAACTGTCTCTTGTCATTTTTAACATTTTTGACAGTTTTTTAGTGAAATGGTAGGGGTAAGTACCCCCTTACCATTTCACACAGGGGGGGGGCCGGGATCTGGGGGTCCCCTTGTTAAAGGGGGCTTCCAGATTCCGATAAGCCCCCCGCCCGCAGACCCCCACAACCACCGGCCACGGTTGTGAGGATGAGGCCCTTGTCCTCATCAACATGGGGACAAGGTGTTTTGGGGGGCTACCCCAAAGCACCCTCCCAATGTTGAGGGCATGTGGCCTGGTACGGTTCAGGAGGGGGGGGGCCGCACTCTCGTCCCCCCCTCTTTTCCTGCGGCCTGCCAGGTTGCGTGCTCGGATAAGGGTCTGGTATGGATTCTTAGGGGGACCCCACGCCGTTTTTTTTTTTTTTGGGCGCGGGGTTCCCCTTAAAATCCATACCAGACCTGAAGGGTCTGGTATGGAATTTAGGGGGAACCCCACGTCAATTTTTTTTTTAAATTTTGGCTGGGGTTCCCCTTAATATCCATACCAGACCTGAAGGGCCTTGTATGGAATTTAGGGGGACCCCCACATCATTTTTTTTTTTTTATTTTGGTTCGGGGTTCCCCTGTGGGGAATTCCCATGCCGTTTTTATCAATGAACTTCTATGTGTATTGTCGGCAATGCAATAGCCGCGGGTAGTTTTAAATGAGTTTTTTCCTTCCAAATGTCATTTTGCTGTCAGACTGTTCTAAACACAGGAAACATGCGCCCCTTTACAGGCATACTATAGACACCCCCCAGGTACGAAATTTAAAGGGATATTACACTTTTATTGTTTGACTTTAAGTATTAATAAAATCACTGCTCCTGAAAAAACGTCCGTTTTTAAAACTTTTTTTTGCATTGATCCATGTCCCCTGGAGCAGGACCCAGGTCCCCAAACACTTTTTATGACAATAACTTGCATATAAGCCTTTAAAATTAGCACTTTTGATTTCTCCCATAGACTTTTAAAGGGTGTTCCGCGGCATTCGAATTTGCCGCGAACACCCCAAATTGTTCGCTGTTCGGCGAACTTGCGAACAGCCAATGTTCGAGTAGAACATGAGTTCGACTCGAACTCGAAGCTCATCCCTACTGACAGGCAGGCTTGTCTTGTTACAGTATATACAGCTACCTGAAGAAAATTGCTGGTGGTCTTTTGATCCTATTAGTACCACAGTCAGGCAGCTAGACTATTTACAGTTAGTGCAGTGCATCCTGCTCACAGTGTTCAGCTAGATCCGTTCCTGTTATCTTCTTACTGACAGGCAGGCTTGTCTTGTTACAGTATATACAGCTACCTGAAGAAAATTACTGGTGTTCTTTTGATCCTATTAGTACCACAGTCAGGCAGCTAGACGATTTACAGTTAGTGCAGTGCGTCCTGCTCACCGTGTTCAGCTAAACCTACAAGTTAGTGGGGTGCGTACTGCTCACAGTGTTCAGCTAAACCTACAAGTTAGTGGGGTGCGTCCTGCTCACAGTGTTCAGCTAAACCTACAAGTTAGTGGGGTGCGTCCTGCTCACGGTGTTCAGCTAAACCTACAAGTTAGTGTGGTGAGTCCACCTCACAGTGTTCAGCTAAACCTACAAGTTAGTGGGGTGCGTCCTGCTCACAGTGTTCAGCTAGATCCGTTCCTGTTATCTTCTTACTGACAGGCAGGCTTGTCTTGTTACAGTATATACAGCTACCTGAAGAAAATTACTGGTGTTCTTTTGATCCTATTAGTACCACAGTAAGGCAGCTAGACTATTTACAGTTAGTGCAGTGCGTCCTGCTCACAGTGTTCAGCTAAACCTGCAAGTTAGTGGGGTGCGTACTGCTCACAGTGTTCAGCTAAACCTACAAGTTAGTGGGGTGCGTCCTGCTCACAGTGTTCAGCTAAACCTACAAGTTAGTGGGGTGCGTCCTGCTCACAGTGTTCAGCTAAACCTACAAGTTAGTGTGGTGCGTCCACCTCACAGTGTTCAGCTAAACCTACAAGTTAGTGGGGTGCGTCCTGCTCACAGTGTTCAGCTAGATCCGTTCCTGTTATCTTCTTACTGACAGGCAGGCTTGTCTTGTTACAGTATATACAGCTACCTCAAGAAAATTGCTGGTGTTCTTTTGATCCTATTAGTACCACAGTCAGGCAGCTAGACTATTTACAGTTAGTGCAGTGCGTCCTGCTCATAGTGTTCAACTACATCCGTTCCTGTTATCTTCTTACTGACAGGCAGGCTTGTCTTGTTACAGTATATACAGCTACCTGAAGAAAATTCCTGGTGTTCTTTTGATCCTATTAGTACCACAGTCAGGCAGCTAGACTATTTACAGTTAGTGCAGTGCGTCCTGCTCACAGTGTTCAGCTAAACCTACAAGTTAGTGGGGTGCGTCCACCTCACAGTGTTCAGATAAAGCTATCTGTAGAAGGTTGGTGGTGTTCTCATACTACAGGCAGGCAGTTGATTTTGCTAGCTGAAGTATCAGTACATATATATATATATATCCCAGCTTAGTGCAGCTACAGGCCATTAGTATGTCTGGAAGGCCAAGAAGGAGAGGCAGACAGTCAGAAGCCAATAAGAGAGGGCAAGCAGGCTCTGTGTCTAGTGCTGGTCGTGGAGACGGTGCATCCTCATCAGCACGTGGCCGTGGGACATGCTTGGCCTTTTTTTCGGCAGCTGGCCATGTTGAGCCGCAACATGCGGAAGACTTGGTCGAGTGGATGACCAAGCCGTCCTCATCCTCCTCATCCTCTCTCACCCATGCCCAGGGTACTTTGTCTGGCAAAGCAGCGGCCTCTTCCCTCGGCTCAATGTCATCAGTGACTCCTTCCCTAGCCCCACCATGTCCTCCTGAGGAGTCCCTCGAACTGTTTGACCACAGTGTTGGGTACATGCTCCAGGAGGATGCCCAGCGTTTGGAAGGCTCTGATGATGGTACTGAGCTCGATGAAGGCAGTAACATGAGCACGGACAGAGGGGGTGCCCAAGAAGGACAGCAATCTGGCAGTCATGCTCCCCCTGCTGCAGCATACTGCCAGGTTTGCTCTAGTGATGAGGAGGGAGGGGATGATGAGGTCACTGATTTAACGTGGGTGCCTGATAGGAGAGAGGAGGAGGAGGAGGAGGAGGCGGCACATCACCAACGAGGCAGGATGCCCTCCAGGGGCCAGCCTAAGGGCAGCACATTGACTGCATCACACCCCAAAGCTCCACATGTGCAGGGCGCTGCAGTCTCTGCGCGTTATTCAAAAAGTTCTTTGGTGTGGGCCTTTTTTGAGACGAGTGCATCAGATCGCACCGCTGCTATTTGCAACATATGTCTCAAGTGTATCTCGCGTGGCCAAAACATCTTCCGCTTGGGTACCACATGCTTGACCAGACATATGTTGACCTGCCATGCAGTTTGTTGGCAAGCGTATCTAAAAGACCCACACCAAAGAACAAAGAGGACCTCTCCTTGCTCCTCATCAGCTGAGATTTCCAACCCCACTATACCTTCAGTCCTCTCTGAGACCTGCACTGAGAGGAATGAAGGTGTAGAATTAAGTGTGTCACAGCCAAGTACTTGTGGGCAATCTGCTTTTGGTACACCGACGTCAGATTGTACCAGGCAAATTTCCCTGCCCCAGCTGCTGCACCGCCGAAAGAAGTTTGCTCCCAGCCATCCACATGCCCAGCGGTTGAATGCTAGCTTGGCAAAATTGCTAGCACTTCAACTGCTGCCTTTTCAGTTGGTAGACTCTGCCCCCTTCCGTGAGTTTGTGGAATGTGCGGTTCCTCAGTGGCAGGTACCCAAACGCCACTTTTTCTCACAGAAGGCGATTCCGGCTCTCTACCGGCATGTGGAAGGCAATGTCCATGCCTCGCTGGACAGGGCGGTCAGCGGTAAGGTGCATATTACCGCTGACTCATGGTCCAGCAGGCATGGACAGGGACGTTACCTAAGTTTCACGGCGCATTGGGTGACTCTGCTGGCAGCTGGGAAGGATGCAGGACAAGGTGCAGTAGTGTTGGAGGTTGTTCCGCCACCATGCCTCCAAAATGCTATTGATTGTGACACACCTCTCTCCTCCACCCCCTCCTCTTCTTCTTCCTCCATGGCCTCTTACTTTGCTTTGTCCTCGGAACCAGCGGTGCTCTGTAGCCGTTCAAGCTTGAGCTGGTGTGCTTGGGGGACAGGAGCCACACTGGGGCAGAGGTTCTGTCAGCTCTGCAGGGGCAGGTTCAGAGGTGGTGGACGCCATGCCAACTTAAGGCAGGAATGGTGGTTTGCGACAATGGCACCAACCTCCTCTCTGCCCTCTGACAGGGACAAATGACCCATGTGCCCTGTTTGGCTTACGTCCTTAACTTGGTGGTGCAGCGGTTCTTGGGCAGGTACCCAGGCTTACAGGATGTCCTGAGGCAGGCCAGGAAAGTCTGTGTGCATTTCCGCCGGTCATATAATGCCAGTACTCGGCTGACGGACCTCCAAAAGGAGTTTAAACTGCCCAAGAACCGCCTAATCTGTGACATGCTCACCAGGTGGAACTAAACGTTGGCCATGCTGCAGCGGCTGCACACGCAGCAGAGGGCCATCAATGAGTACCTGTGCGACTATGGCACCAGGACAGGGTCAGGGGAGCTTGTTTTTTTTTCCCCACGCCAGTGGGCCATGATCAGGGATGCATGCACTGTCCTGTCACTAGGGATGAGCTTCGTGTTCGAGTCGAACCCATGTTCGACTCGAACATCGGCTGTTCGACCGTCCGTCGAATTGCGAACGTTATGGGCCGTTCGCGCCAAATTCGTGTGGCGCGTCACGGCCCATAATTCACTGCGGCATCGCAGTGCATTGCTGGCTGATGATTGGCCAAGCATGCACTATGACCCGCATGCTTGGCCAATCACAGCGCCGTCAGTAGAGAGAGCTGTAATTGGCCAAAGCCAGGGTGGCTTTGGCCAATTATGGCTCAGGGGATTTAGTACACACCCCACACTATATAAGGCCGCCTGCACGGCGGCCCTGTGTAGTGTGTGTTCCGGTGTGCTGAGAGATAGAGAGAGAGAGAGACAGTGTCATTTGATTTGAGTTAGATAGATTAGGCAGAACAGTCAGTCAGTTAGCTGCACTTACAGTGTATTGTGTATATATATGCATCCCAGGTGTTGCATATATATATATACACTGTATTCAGTTTAGCTAGATCCGTTCCTGTTATCTTCTATCTAGACTATTTACATTTAGTGCAGTGTGTCCTGCTCACAGTGTTCAGCTAGATCCGTTCCTGCTATTTACATTCAGTGCAGTGCGTCCTGCTCACAGTGTTCAGCTAGATCCGTTCCTGGTATTTACATTTAGTGCAGTGCGTCCTGCTCACAGTGTTCAGCTAGATCCGTTCCTGCTATTTACATTCAGTGCAGTGCGTCCTGCTCACAGTGTTCAGCTAGATCCGTTCCTGCTATTTACATTCAGTGCAGTGCGTCCTGCTCACAGTGTTCAGCTAGATCCGTTCCTGCTATTTACATTCAGTGCAGTGCGTCCTGCTCACAGTGTTCAGCTAGATCCGTTCCTGCTATTTACATTCAGTGCAGTGCGTCCTGCTCACAGTGTTCAGCTAGATCCGTTCCTGCTATTTACATTCAGTGCAGTGCGTCCTGCTCACAGTGTTCAGCTAGATCCGTTCCTGCTATTTACATTCAGTGCAGTGCGTCCTGCTCACAGTGTTCAGCTAGATCCGTTCCTGCTATTTACATTCAGTGCAGTGCGTCCTGCTCACAGTGTTCAGCTAGATCCGTTCCTGCTATTTACATTCAGTGCAGTGCGTCCTGCTCACAGTGTTCAGCTAGATCCGTTCCTGCTATTTACATTCAGTGCAGTGCGTCCTGCTCACAGTGTTCAGCTAGATCCGTTCCTGGTATTTACATTTAGTGCAGTGCGTCCTGCTCACAGTGTTCAGCTACATCCGTTCCTGCTATTTACATTCAGTGCAGTGCGTCCTGCTCACAGTGTTCAGCTAGATCCGTTCCTGCTATTTACATTCAGTGCAGTGCGTCCTGCTCACAGTGTTCAGCTAGATCCGTTCCTGCTATTTACATTCAGTGCAGTGCGTCCTGCTCACAGTGTTCAGCTAGATCCGTTCCTGCTATTTACATTCAGTGCAGTGCGTCCTGCTCACAGTGTTCAGCTAGATCCGTTCCTGGTATTTACATTTAGTGCAGTGCGTCCTGCTCACAGTGTTCAGCTAGATCCGTTCCTGCTATTTACATTCAGTGCAGTGCGTCCTGCTCACAGTGTTCAGCTAGATCCGTTCCTGGTATTTACATTTAGTGCAGTGCGTCCTGCTCACAGTGTTCAGCTAGATCCGTTCCTGCTATTTACATTCAGTGCAGTGCGTCCTGCTCACAGTGTTCAGCTAGATCCGTGACTGCTATTTACATTCAGTGCAGTGCGTCCTGCTCACAGTGTTCAGCTAGATCCGTTCCTGCTATTTACATTCAGTGCAGTGCGTCCTGCTCACAGTGTTCAGCTAGATCCGTTCCTGGTATTTACATTTAGTGCAGTGCGTCCTGCTCACAGTGTTCAGCTACATCCGTTCCTGCTATTTACATTCAGTGCAGTGCGTCCTGCTCACAGTGTTCAGCTAGATCCGTTCCTGCTATATACATTTAGTGCAGTACGTCCTGCTCACAGTGTTCAGCTAGATCCGTTCCTGTTATCTTCCTACTGACAGGCAGGCTTGTCTGGTTACAGTATATAAAGCTACCTGAAGAAAATTACAGGTGTTCTATCCCAGCTTAGTGCAGCTACAGGCCATTAGTATGTCTGGAAGGCCAAGAAGGAGAGGCAGACAGTCACAAGCCAATAAGAGAGGGCAAGCAGGCTCTGTGTCTAGTGCTGGTCGTGGAGACGGTGCATCCTCATCAGCACGTGGCCATGGGACACGCTTGGCCTTTTTTTCGGCAGCTGGCCGTGTTGAGCCGCGGAAGACTTGGTCGAGTGGATGACCAAGCCGTCCTCATCCTCCTCATCCTCTCTCACCCATGCCCAGGGTGCTTTGTCTGGCAAAGCAGCGGCCTCTTCCCTCAGCTCAATGTCATCAGTGACTCCTTCCCTAGCTCCACCATGTCCTCATGAGGATTCCCTCGAACTGTTTGACCACAGTGTTGGGTACATGCTCCAGGAGGATGCCCAGCGTTTGGAAGGCTCTGATGATGATACTGAGCTCAATGAAGGCAGTAACATGAGCACGGACAGAGGGGGTGCCCAAGAAGGACAGCAATCTGGCAGTCATGCTCCCCCTGCTGCAGCATACTGCCAGGTTTGCTCCAGTGATGAGGAGGGAGGGGATGATGAGGTCACTGACTCAACGTGGGTGCCTGATAGGAGAGAGGAGGAGGAGGAGGAGGAGGAGGAGGTGGCACATCACCAACTAGGCAGGATGCCCTCCAGGGGCCAGCCTAAGGGCAGCACATTGACTGCATCACACCCCAAAGCTCCACATGTGCAGGGCGCTGCAGTCTCTGCGCGTTATTCAAAAAGTTCTTTGGTGTGGGCCTTTTTTGAGACGAGTGCATCAGATCGCACCGCTGCTATTTGCAACATATGTCTCAAGCGTATCTCGCGTGGCCAAAACATCTCCCGCTTGGGTACCACATGCTTGACCAGACATATGTTGACCTGCCATGCAGTTCGTTGGCAAGCGTATCTGAAAGACCCACACCAAAGAACAAAGACGATCTCTCCTTGCTCCTCATCAGCTGAGATTTCCAACCCCACTAGACCTTCAGTCCTCTCTGAGACCTGCAGTGAGAGGAATGAAGGTGTAGAATTAGGTGTGTCACAGCCAAGTACTTGTGGGCAATCTGCTTTTGGTACACCGACGTCAGATTGTACCAGGCAAATTTCCCTGCCCCAGCTGCTGCACCGCCGAAAGAAGTTTGCTCCCAGCCATCCACATGCCCAGCGGTTGAATGCTAGCTTGGCAAAATTGCTAGCACTTCAACTGCTGCCTTTTCAGTTGGTAGACTCTGCCCCCTTCCGTGAGTTTGTGGAATGTGCGGTTCCTCAGTGGCAGGTACCCAAACGCCACTTTTTCTCACGGAAGGCGATTCCGGCTCTCTACCGGCATGTGGAAGGCAATGTCCATGCCTCGCTGGACAGGGCGGTCAGCGGTAAGGTGCATATTACCGCTGACTCATGGTCCAGCAGGCATGGACAGGGACGTTACTTAAGTTTCACGGCGCATTGGGTGACTCTGCTGGCAGCTGGGAAGGATGCAGGACAAGGTGCTGTAGTGTTGGAGGTTGTTCCGCCACCACGCCTCCAAAATGCTGATTGTGACACACCTCTCTCCTCCACCCCCTCCTCTTCTTCTTCCTCCAAGGCCTCTTCCTCGGAACCAGTGGTGCTCCGTAGGCGTTCAAGGGGCTACGCAAGTACGCAGGCCAAAAGATGCCATGCGGTGCTTGAGCTGGTGTGCTTGGGGGACAGGAGCCACACTGGGGCAGAGGTTCTGTCAGCTCTGCAGGGGCAGGTTCAGAGGTGGTTGACGCCACGCCAACTTAAGGCAGGAATGGTGGTTTGCGACAATGGCACCAACCTCCTCTCTGCCCTCCGACAGGGACAACTGACCCATGTGCCCTGTTTGGCTCACGTCCTTAACTTGGTGGTGCAGCGGTTCTTGGGCAGGTACCCGGGCTTACAGGATGTCCTGAGGCAGGCCAGGAAAGTCTCTGTGCATTTCCGCCGGTCATATAATGCCAGTGCTCGGCTGACGGACCTCCAAAAGGAGTTTAACCTGCCCAAGAACCGCCTAATCTGTGACATGCCCACCAGGTGGAACTCGACGTTGGCCATGCTGCAGCGGCTGCACACGCAGCAGAGGGCCATCAATGAGTACCTGTGCGACTATGGCACCAGGACAGGGTCAGGGGACCTTGGTTTTTTTTCCCCACGCCAGTGGGCCATGATCAGGGATGCATGCACTGTCCTGTCACCATTCGAGGAGGCCACGAGGATGGTGAGCACTGACAGTGCATGCATCAGTGACACTGTCCCCCTTGTCCACCTGTTGGAGCACACGCTGCGTGGAATAATGGACAGGGCACTTGAGGCAGAACAGAGGCAGGAAGAGGAGGACTTCCTTAGCTCTCAAGGCCCCCTTTATCCAGACAGTGTTCCTGCGTGCCCGCCGATCACACAGGAAGAGGACGAGGAGGAGGAGGAGGAGGAGGAGGAAGATTGTGTCAGTATGGAGGTGGAGCCTGGCACTCAGCATCAGCAGTCTTTAAGGGATCAGTCCCAAGGAACACATGGACTTGTACGTGGCTGGGAGGAGGTGGCTGCGGACGTTGTTGTCCTTAGTGACCCAGAGGACTCCGGACCGAATGCCTCAGCAAACCTACGCTGCATGGCCTCCCTGATCCTGCAAAGCCTGCGTAAGGATCCTCGTATTCGTGGTATCAAGGAGAAGGACCAATACTGGCTGGCAACCCTCCTTGATCCACGTTACAAGGGTAAGGTTGCGGACCTTATCTTGCCATCGCAGAGGGAGCAGAGGATGAAACATCTTCGGGAGGCCTTGCAGAAAGGTCTGTGCAACGCGTTCCCAGAGACTGGGAGGTTACAAACTCCTGTTTCTGGACAACGTGTTGCTGAGGCTTCGGTCAGTCAAAGAAGGAGCGGTGGAGAAGGTGGCCGTCTGACCGATGCGTTCAGACAATTTTTTGGTCCGCAGCCCCAAGGTATGATCGGTTCCAGCAACCATCGCCAGCGTCTGTTTTACATGGTGCAGGAATACCTAGGGGCAAGATCAGACTTGGACACCTTTCCCACCGAAAATCCTCTGGGTTACTGGGTCTTGAGGATGGATCACTGGCCAGAGCTTGCACAGTATGCAATTGAGCTACTGGCCTGTCCTGCATCCAGCGTTCTTTCGGAACGCACATTCAGTGCTGCTGGAGGCGTGGTAACCGATCACAGGGTGCGTCTGTCCACCGACTCGGTCGATCGGCTGACCTTCATAAAAATGAATCAGTCTTGGATCACCACCAGCTACCAAGCACCTGATGCAGATGTAACCGAATAATTTTTTTTGAAATCTCAGATCCCTTCAAAGACTGCCTATGCTGATGCTGAGTGACTATCCCTGAGTAATTATCCTCTTCCTCCTCAATCATCACGCTGATAGCTTGTAAGAACATTTTTGGTTCTGGGCGCCACCACCAGTGCCTAAGGCACAATTTTTCAGCCCCTGTTTAACAGGGGCGTGTAATTACAATTTTTGATGCAATACTTTGCAGCAGGGCTTGTTCCTGCGTTTCAACTAGAGTGTCTGTGAGGGGTTGCAGTGTTGTGGCACCAGCACCAGTGCCTAAGACCCAATTTTTCTGCCCCTGTCTAACAGGGGCGTGTAATTACAATTTTTGATGCAATACTTTGCAGCAGGGCTCGTTCCTGCGTTCCAACTAGAGTGTCTGTGAGGGGTTGCAGTGTTGTGGCACCAGCACCAGTGCCTAAGACCCAATTTTTCTGCCCCTGTCTAACAGGGGCGTGTAATTACAATTTTTGATGCAATACTTTGCAGCAGGGCTCGTTCCTGCGTTCCAACTAGAGTGTCTGTGAGGGGTTGCAGTGTTGTGGCACCAGCACCAGTGCCTAAGGCCCAATTTTTCTGCCCCTGTCTAACAGGGGCGTGTAATTACAATTTTTGATGCAATACTTTGCAGCAGTGCTCGTTCCTGCGTTCCAACTAGAGTGTCTGTGAGGGGTTGCAGTGTTGTGGCACCAGCACCAGTGCCTAAGGCCCAATTTTTCTGCCCCTGTCTAACAGGGGCGTGTAATTACAATTTTTGATGCAATACTTTGCAGCAGGGCTCGTTCCTGCGTTCCAACTAGAGTGTCTGTGAGGGGTTGCAGTGTTGTGGCACCAGCACCAGTGCCTAAGGCCTAATTTTTCAGCTCCTGTTCAACAGGGGCATGTAATTACAATTCTTGATCTAATATTTCACAGCAGGGCCCTGTGAGGGCTTACAGTGTTTTGGCCACAGCAACACCTAAGGCCCAAATTTCTGCTGAGTATATAGGGCAGGACCCTACCTTCAAACATCTAACTTACAAACGACTCCTACTTGCAAACGGTAGGAGACAACAGGAAGTGAGATGAAATCTACCCCTAAGGAAGGGAAATTCTCTCCTGTAAGAGTTAATATGGGAAAACAATTTCTCCTTTCCACTGATGCTTTCCAATCCTTGTTCCACAAAAAAACCCAAATTTTCAAAAAACATTTTTCATTGGGACAAAAAAGTGAGGTGAAATCTTCTGAAGAGGAGGAAAGACGCAAAACAAATGTCACAGGGGTGATAACCCTTCCCTATGTTTTCCAAAAAGCTTAGAAAAGATTTTTTGGCTGGAGCTAAACACATTAAAAATGTTCAAAATTACAAACAGATTCTACTTAACAACAAACCTACAGTCCCTGTCTTGTTTGCACCGCCTGTATACTGCTGTTCAGAGTATATAGGGCCTGGTGGCCCCACACCTTTCCTTATTTTAATTTGGGTGTGGGGTTCCCCTTAATATCCATACAAGACCCAAAGGGCCTGGTAATGGACTGGGGGGTACCCATGCCGTTTGTCTCACTGATTTTCATCCATATTGCCATGACCCGACATGACATTAAACCCGCAAGCAGTTTTAAATGAGATTTTTTCCTTTAAAAATGACATTTGGTGCAGGGACTGTTCTAAACATGGGAAACACGCGTCACTTTACAGGCATACTATAGACACCCCCCAGGTACGATATTTAAAGGAATATTTCACTTTTTTTTTTTTACTTTAAGCATCATTAAAATCACTGCTCCCGAAAAAACGGCCGTTTTTAAAAGTTTTTTTTGCATTGATACATGTCCCCTGGGGTAGGACCCGGGTCCCCAAACCCTTTTTAGGACAATACCATGCAAATTAGCCTTTAAAATGAGCACTTTTGATTTCGAACGTTCGAGTCCCATAGACGTCAATGGGGTTCTAACGTTCGTGCGAACTTTCGGTCCGTTCGCGGGTTCTGGTGCGAACCGAACCGGGGGGTGTTCGGCTCATCCCTACCTGTCACCATTTGAGGAGGCCACGAGGATGGTGAGCAGTGACAGTGCATGCATCAGTGACACTGTTCCCCTTGTCCACCTGTTGGAGTACACGCTGCGTGGAATAATGGACAGGGCACTTGAGGCAGAAGAGAGGCAGGAAGAGGAGGACTTCCTTAGCTCTCAAGGCCCCCTTTATCCAGACAGTGTTCCTGCGTGCCCGCCAATCACACAGGAAGAGGACGAGGAGGAGGAGGAGGAGGAGGAAGATTGTGTCAGTATGGAGGTGGAGCCTGGCACTCAGCATCAGCAGCAGTCTTTAAGGGATCAGTCCCAAGAAACACATGGACTTGTACGTGGCTGGGAGGAGGTGGCTGCGGACCATGTCATCCTTAGTGACCCAGAGGACTCCGGACCGAATGCCTCAGCAAACCTACGCTGCATGGCCTCCCTGATCCTGCAAAGCCTGCGTAAGGATCCTCGAATTCGTGGTATCAAGGAGAAGGACCAATACTGGCTGGCAACCCTCCTTGATCCACGTTACAAGGGTAAGGTTGCGGACCTTATCTTGCCATCGCAGAGGGAGCAGAGGATGAAACATCTTCGGGAGGCCTTGCAGAAAGGTCTGTGCAACGCGTTCCCAGAGACTGGGAGGTTACAGACTCCTGTTTCTGGACAACGTGTTGCTGAGGCTTCGGTCAATCAAAGAAGGAGCGGTGGAGAAGGTGGCCGTCTGACTGATGCGTTTAGACAATTTTTTGGTCCGCAGCCCCAAGGTATGATCAGTTCCAGCAACCATCGCCAGCGTCTGTTTTACATGGTGCAGGAATACCTAGGGGCAAGATCAGATTTGGACACCTTTCCCACCGAAAATCCTCTGGGTTACTGGGTCTTGAGGATGGATCACTGGCTAGAGCTTGCACAGTATGCAATTGAGCTACTGGCCTGTCCTGCATCCAGCGTTCTTTCGGAACGCACATTCAGTGCTGCTGGAGGTGTGGTAACCGATCACAGGGTGCCTCTGTCCACCAACTCGGTCGATCGACTGAACTTCATAAAAATGAATCAGTCTTGGATCACCACCAGCTACCAAGCACCTGATGCTGATGTAACCGAATAATTTTTTTTTTAAATCTTAGATCCCTTCAAAGACTGCCTATGCTGATGCTGAGTGACTATCCCTGAGTAATTATCCTCTTCCTCCTCAATAATCACGCTGATAGCTTGTAAGAACATTTTTGGTTCTGGGCGCCACCACCAGTGCCTAAGGCACAATTTTTCAGCCCCTGTTCAACAGAGGCGTGTAATTACAATTTTTGATGCAAAACTTTGCAGCAGGGCTCGTTTCTGCGTTCCAACTAGAGTGTCTGTGAGGGGTTGCAGTGTTGTGGCACCAGCACCAGTGCCTAGGGCCTAATTTTTCAGCTCCTGTTCAACAGGGGCATGTAATTACAATTCTTGAGCTAATATTTCACAGCAGGGCCCTGTGAGGGCTTACAGTGTTGTGGCCACAACAACACCTAAGGCCCAAATTTCTGCTGAGTATATAGGGCAGGCCCCTACTTTCAAACATCTAACTTACAAACGACTCCTACTTGCAAACGGAAGGAGACAACAGGAAGGGAGATGAAATCTACCCCTAGGAAGGGAAATTCTCTCCTGTAAGAGTTAATATGGGAAAAACATTTCTCCTTTCCACTGATGCTTTCCAATCCTTGTTCCACAAAAAACCCCAAATTTTCAAAAAACATTTGTCATTGGGACAAAAAGTGAGGTGAAATCTTCTGAAGATGAGGAAAGACAGCAAAACAAATGTCACAGGGGTGATAACCCTTCCCTATGTTTTCCAAAAAGCTTAAAAAAGATTTTTTGGCTGGAGCTAAACACGTTAAAAATGTACCCGTTCAAAATTACAAACAGATTCTACTTAACAACAAACCTACAGTCCCTGTCTTGTTTGCACCGCCTGTATACTGCTGTTCAGAGTATATAGGGCCTGGTGGCCCCACACCTTTCCTTATTTTAATTTGGGTGCGGGGTTCCCCTTAACCACTTGACGACCGCCTCACGCCGATGTACGTCGGCAAAGTGGCACGGACAGGCAAAATCACGTACAGGGTACGTGATTTGCCTTCCGCGGGTGGGGGGTCCGATCGGACCCCCCCCCGGTGCCCGAGGCGGTCGTCGTTTGTCCAGCGGCGATCGGTGATGAGGGGGAGACCATCCGTTCGTGGCCCCCCCCTCGCGATCGCCGCCGGCCAATGAGAATCTTCCTTTGCTGCTGTATGCTAAACAGCAGCAAAGGAAGTGATGTCATCTCCCCTCGGGTCGGTATTTTCCGTTCCGGCCCGAGGAGAGACGACAAGTATGTGAGTGCACAACACTACACACACACAGTAGAACATGCCAGGCACACAAATCACCCCGATCCCCCCCCCGATCGCCCCCCGATCCCCCCCCAATCACCCCCCCCCCCCCCTGTCACAAACTGACACCAGCAGTTTTTTTTTTTTTTTTTTTTTTTTTTTTTCTGATTACTGCTAGTTGTCAGTTTGTGACAGTAAATGTGTTAGGGCAGTTAGTATTACCCCCCTTTAGGTCTAGGGTACCCCCCTAACCCCCCCCTAATAAAGTTTTAACCCCTTGATCACCCCCTGTCACCAGTGTCACTAAGCGATCATTTTTCTGATCGCTGTATTAGTGTCACTGGTGACGCTAGTTAGTGAGGTAAATATTTAGGTTCGCCGTCAGCGTTTTATATTGTCAGGGACCCCCATATACTACCTAATAAATGTTTTAACCCCTTGATTGCCCCCCAGTTAACCCTTTCACCACTGATCACCGTATAACCGTTACGGTTGACGCTGGTTAGTTTGTTTATTTTTTTATAGTGTCAGGGCACCCGCCGTTTATTACCGAATAAAGGTTTAGCCCCCCGATCGCCCGGCGGTGATATGCGTCGCCCCAGGCAGCGTCAGATTAGCGCCAGTACCGCGAACACCCACGCACGCACCGTACACCTCCCTTAGTGGTATAGTATCTGAACGCATCAATATCTGATCCGATCAGATCTATACTAGCGTCCCCAGCAGTTTAGGGTTCCCAAAAACGCAGTGTTAGCGGGATCAGCCCAGATACCCGCTAGCACCTGCGTTTTGCCCCTCCGCCCGGCCCGGCCCAGCCCACCCAAGTGCAGTATCGATCGATCACTGTCACTTACAAAACACTAAACGCATAACTGCAGCGTTCGCAGAGTCAGGCCTGATCCCTGCGATCGCTAACAGTTTTTTTGGTAGCATTTTGGTGAACTGGCAAGCACCAGCCCCAGGCGTCAGGTTAGCGCCAGTACCACTAACACCCACGCACGCAGCATACGCCTCCCTTAGTGGTATAGTATCTGAACGCATCAATATCTGATCCGATCAGATCTATACTAGCGTCCCCAGCAGTTTAGGGTTCCCAAAAACGCAGTGTTAGCGGGATCAGCCCAGATACCCGCTAGCACCTGCGTTTTGCCCCTCCGCCCGGCCCGGCCCAGCCCAGCCCACCCAAGTGCAGTATCGATCGATCACTGTCACTTACAAAACACTAAACGCATAACTGCAGCGTTCGCAGAGTCAGGCCTGATCCCTGCGATCGCTAACAGTTTTTTTGGTAGTATTTTGGTGAACTGGCAAGCACCAGCCCCAGGCAGCGTCAGATTAGCGCCAGTACCGCTAACACCCACGCACACACCGTACACCTCCCTTAGTGGTATAGTATCTGATCGCATCAATATCTGATCCGATCATATCTATACTAGCGTCACCAGCAGTTTAGGGTTCCCAAAAACGCAGTGTTAGCGGGATCAGCCCAGATACCTGCTAGCACCTGCGTTTTGCCCCTCCGCCCGGCCCGGCCCAGCCCACCCAAGTGCAGTATCGATCGATCACTGTCACTTACAAAACACTAAACGCATAACTGCAGCGTTCGCAGAGTCAGGCCTGATCCCTGCGATCGCTAACAGTTTTTTGGTAGCGTTTTGGTGAACTGGCAAGCGCCAGCGGCCTAGTACACCCCGGTCGTAGTCAAACCAGCACTGCAGTAACACTTGGTGACGTGGCGAGTCCCATAAGTGCAGTTCAAGCTGGTGAGGTGGCAAGCACAAGTAGTGTCCCGCTGCCACCAAAAAGACAAACACAGGCCCGTCGTGCCCATAGTGCCCTTCCTGCTGCATTCGCCAATCCTAATTGGGAACCCACCGCTTCTGCAGCGCCCGTACTTCCCCCATTCACATCCCCAACCAAATGCAGTCGGCTGCATGAGAGGCATTTTTATGTCCTCCCAAGTACCCCTACCCAACGAACCCCCCAAAAAAGATGTCGTGTCTGCAGCAAGCGCGGATATAGGCGTGACGCCCGCTATTATTGTCCCTCCTGTCCTGACAATCCTGGTCTTTGCATTGGTGAATGTTTTGAACGCTACCATGCACTAGTTGAGTATTAGCGTAGGGTACAGCATTGCACAGGCTAGGCGCACTTTCACAGGGTCTCCCAAGATGCCATCGCATTTTGAGAGACCCGAACCTGGAACCGGTTACCGTTATAAAAGTTAGTTACAAAAAAAGTGTAAAAAAAAAAAAAATATATGAAATAAAAAAAATAGTTGTTGTTTTATTGTTCTCTCTCTCTCTATTCTCTCTCTCTATTGTTCTGCTCTTTTTTACTGTATTCTATTCTGCAATGTTTTAT
Organism: Lithobates septentrionalis; assembly: GCA_037952835.1. Taxonomy (NCBI): domain Eukaryota; kingdom Metazoa; phylum Chordata; class Amphibia; order Anura; family Ranidae; genus Lithobates; species Lithobates septentrionalis. The sequence continues at coordinate 1,362,806 of JBBDGP010000385.1, forward strand.
TGTTATTGTTATTGTTATTGTTATTATGTTTTATCATGTTTGTTTTTCAGGTGTGTAATTATTTACACTTTACTGTGCTTTATTGTTAACCATTGTTAACCATTTTTTTGTCTTCAGGTACGCCATTCACGACTTTGAGTGGTTATACCAGAATGATGCCTGCAGGTTTAGGTATCATCTTGGTATCATTCTTTTCAGCCAGCGGTCGGCTTTCATATAAAAGCAATCCTAGCGGCTAATTAGCCTCTAGACTGCTTTTACAAGCCGTGGGAGGGAATGCCCCCCCCCCCCCACCATCTTCCGTGTTTTTCTCTGGCTCTCCTGTCTCAACAGGGAACCTGAGAATGCAGCCGGTGATTCAGCCAGCTGACCATAGAGCTGATCAGAGACCAGAGTGGCTCCAAACATCTCTATGGCCTAAGAAACCGGAAGCTACGAGTATTTCATGACTTAGATTTCGCCGGATGTAAATAGCGCCATTGGGAAATTGGGGAAGCATTTTATCACACCGATCTTGGTGTGGTCAGATGCTTTGAGGGCAGAGGAGAGATCTAGGGTCTAATAGACCACAATTTTTTCAAAAAAGAGTACCTGTCACTACCTATTGCTATCATAGGGGATATTTACATTCCCCGAGATAACAATAAAAATGATTAAAAAAAAAAATATGAAAGGAACAGTTTAAAAGTAAGATTAAAAAAGCAAAAAAATAATAAAGAAAAAAAAAAAAAAAAAAAACACCCCTGTCGCCCCCTGCTCTCGCGCTAAGGCAAACGCAAGCGGCGGTCTGTCGTCAAATGTAAACAGCAATTGCACCATGCATGTGAGGTATCACCGCGAAGGCCAGATCGAGTGCAGTAATTTTTCCAGTAGACCTCCTCTGTAAATCTAAAGTGGTAACCTGTAAAGGCTTTTGAAGGCTTTTAAACATGTATTTATTTTGTTGCCACTGCACGTTTGTGCGCAATTTTAAAGCATGTCATGTTTGGTATCCATGTACTCGGCCTAAGATCATCTTTTTTATTTCATCAAACATTTGGGCAATATAGTGTGTTTTAGTGCATTAAAATTAAAAAAAGTGTGTTTTTTCCCCAAAAAATGCGTTTGAAAAATCGCTGCGCAATTACTGTGTGAAAAAAAAAAATGAAACACCCACCATTTTAATCTGTAGGGCATTTGCTTTAAAAAAATATATAATGTTTGGGGGTTCAAAGTAATTTTTTTGCAAAAAAAAAAAACTTTTTCATGTAAACAATAAGTGTCAGAAAGGGCTTTGTCTTCAAGTGGTTAGAAGAGTGGGTGATGTGTGACATAAGCTTCTAAATGTTGTGCATAAAATGCCAGGACAGTTCAAAACCCCCCCAAATGACCCCATTTTGGAAAGTAGACACCCCAAGCTATTTGCTGAGAGGCATGTCGAGTCCATGGAATATTTTATATTGCGACACAAGTTGCGGGAAAGAGACAAATTTTTTTTTTTTTTTTTTTTTTTTGCACAAAGTTGTCACTAAATGATATATTGCTCAAACATGCCATGGAAATATGTGAAATTACACCCCAAAATACATTCTGCTGCTTCTCCTGAGTACGGGGATACCACATGTGTGAGACTTTTTGGGAGCCTAGCCGCGTACGGGACCCCGAAAACCAAGCACCGCCTTCAGGCTTTCTAAGGGCGTGAATTTTTGATTTCACTCTTCACTGCCTATCACAGTTTCGGAGGCCATGGAATGCCCAGGTGGCACAAAACCCCCCCAAATGACCCCATTTTGGAAAGTAGACACCCCAAGCTATTTGCTGAGAGGTATAGTGAGTATTTTGCAGACCTCACTTTTTGTCACAAAGTTTTGAAAATTGAAAAAAGAAAAAAAAAAAATGTTTTTTCTTGTCTTTCTTCATTTTCAAAAACAAATGAGAGCTGCAAAATACTCACCATGCCTCTCAGCAAATAGCTTGGGGTGTCTACTTTCCAAAATGGGGTCATTTGGGGGGGTTTTGTGCCACCTGGGCATTCCATGGCCTCCGAAACTGTGATAGGCAGTAAAGAGTGAAATCAAAAATTTTTACCCTTAGAAATCCTGAAGGCAGTGATTGGTTTTCGGGGTCCAGTACGCGGCTAGGCTCCCAAAAAGTCCCACACATGTGGTATCCCCATACTCAGGAGAAGCAGCTAAATGTATTTTGGGGTGCAATTCCACATATGCCCATGGCCTGTGTGAGCAATATATCATTTAGTGACAACTTTATGAAAAAAAAAAAAAAAAAAAAAAAAAGTGTCACTTTCCCGCAACTTGTGTCAAAATATAAAATATTCCATGGACTCAATATGCCTCTCAGCAAATAGCTTGGGGTGTCTACTTTCCAAAATGGGGTCATTTTGGGGGGTTTTGTGCCATCTTGGCATTCCATGGCCTCCGAAACTGTGATAGGCAGTGAAGAGTGAAAGCAAAAATTTACACCCTTAGAAATCCTGAAGGCGGTGATTGGTTTTCGGGGCCCCGTACGCGGCTAGGCTCCCAAAAAGTCCCACACATGTGGTATCCCCATACTCAGGAGAAGCAGCAGAATGTATTTTGGGGTGCAATTCCACATAGGCCCATGGCCTGTGTGAGCAATATATCATTTAGTGACGACTTTTTGTAAATATTTTTTTTTTTTTTTTTTTTTGTCATTTTTCAATCACTTGGGACAAAAAAAATAAATATTCAATGGGTTCAACATGCCTCTCAGCAATTTCCTTGGGGTGTCTACTTTCCAAAATGGGGTCATTTGGGGGGGTTTTGTACTGCCCTGCCATTTTAGCACCTCAAGAAATGACATAGGCAGTCATAAACTAAAAGCTGTGTAAATTCCAGAAAATGTACCCTAGTTTGTAGACGCTATAACTTTTGCGCAAACCAATAAATATACGCTTATTGACATTTTTTTTACCAAAGACATGTGGCCGAATACATTTTGGCCTAAATGTATGACTAAAATTTAGTTTATTGGATTTTTTTTATAACAAAAAGTAGAAAATATCATTTTTTTTCAAAATTTTCGGTCTTTTTCCGTTTATAGCGCAAAAAATAAAAACCGCAGAGGTGATCAAATACCATCAAAAGAAAGCTCTATTTGTGGGAAGAAAAGGACGCAAATTTCGTTTGGGTACAGCATTGCATGACCGCGCAATTAGCAGTTAAAGCGACGCAGTGCCAAATTGGAAAAAGACCTCTGGTCCTTAGGCAGCATAATGGTCCGGGGCTCAAGTGGTTAATATCCATACAAGACCCAAAGGGCCTGGTAATGGACTGGGGGGTACCCATGCCGTTTGTCTCACTGATTTTCATCCATATTGCCAGGACCTGACATTACATTAAACCCGCAAGCAGTTTTAAATGAGATTTTTTCCTTTAAAAATGACATTTTGTGCAGGGACTGTTCTAAACACGCGCCACTTTACAGGCATACTATAGACACCCCCCTGGTACGATATTTAAAGGAATATGTCACTTTTTTTTTTTTTACTTTAAGCATCATTAAAATCACTGCTTCCGAAAAACTGCCGTTTTTAAAAGTTTTTTTTGCATTGATACATGTCCCCTGGGGTAGGACCCAGGTCCCCAAACCCTTTTTAGGACAATACCATGCAAATTAGCCTTTAAAATTAGCACTTTAGTCCCATAGACGTCAATGGGGTTCTAACGTTCGTGCAAATTTTTCGGTCCGTTCGCAGGTTCTGGTGTGAACCGAACCGGGGAGTGTTCGGCTCATCCCTAGTCCTGGGTTTGATAACACTTTAACTGGCCTTGGCCTGTTTATCGACTATTAATCTGCCTGCCGTCTGGATTCTTTATCAAGCATGTTTCTGCCCTCCACCTGACCTGACCCTACTCGGCCTGTTTATCAATGATGCCTCTGCCTGCTGTCTTGTTTATCAAGCACATTTTTGCCTTCCACCTGCACTGATCTTGGCCTGTTAAATGACCATGTTGTTTGCATGCCACTTGGACTGATCTTTTGCTCTGATACTGTAGTAGGGGGATTCAAGATAACACAGGGGTCTCACGTATGTGAAGAGCTTCAGAGTAGTGTTCCAAGTAGAAAAAAATGTTTTTGGTTTTCTCTGGGTTTTGTAATCCCCAGATCAGGGTATGGAGTCTGGTGGCATGAAAGAGATTTGGGTGGGACAAAGCCTCTACCCCTGTGCCCAGATCTTACCTGACCGTGGCCCTAAGCATGATTTTCCTGCCTGCTTCCTGGGCCAATACTTTGGCTGTGCTGACCATATCTCTGCCTGCTACCTGTAACGTACCAGGACTTTTTTTGGACCATGTTCCTGCCTACTGCCTGGATATCAGCTTTCTACCTGTACTGACCCTGGCCTGTTTATGGACCATATTCTGCTGCCTGCTGCTTGGACTATTCCTTTGGCTGTTGTTGACCATGTTTCTGCTTGCTTTCTGGACCAATACTCTCCTCTGTGGACCACAGGCAATCTTTTGTTTATTTACCCTTTGTTCCATTTGCTATACTTCCTGGCTAGTGAAAATAGCATTGTGCTATGGGAGCAGTCACGTACCAGTAAGTTAGGCTTGCTTGGCTTTTAGGAACAGGAACCTCTGTAGGTGAAGCTACACTATGCTAAATTCACTAACCACTCTTACAGAGACGACCATTACAGTAAATTGTTTTCTATACAGTGTTGGTTGGTTTTCATGTTACACAGGTTGCAATTTTGGGTATATAATCTGTACAGACATTGAAAAAACCTTACACATGTGGTATCCCCATACTCCACAGGAGTAGCAGTATGTATTTTGGGGTGTAATTTTTAAGTATGTCCATGCTGTTCTATGCCTCATAAAAATACATTGTGGTGTTTGCTTTTCCCAAAAAATGTCGTAATTTTGTGGGTGTTTCCATTGTGCTGATGCACCAGGGCCTTCAAAAGTGTGATAGGTAGTAAGGAAATTAGATGTGTCATTTCAGTCCAAAATGGGGTAATTTTGTGGGTTTTTCCACTGTCCTGGTGCTCCAGGGCCTCCAAAATTGTGATAGGTAGTCAGGAAATTAGATGTGTAAAAAAAAAAAAAATACCTTTTTCACTTTCTTTCCACATTTTCCAAAAACTTGTGAAAAAATGACATGTTCGAAAGACTCATTATACCTAATAGAATATACATTGAGGTGTTTGCTTTCCAAATGTGGTCATTTTGTGGGTGTTGCCATTATCCTGATACTCCAGGGCCTTCAAACATGTGATAGGTAGTCAGTAAATTAGAGTTTTTTCAATAATTTCAGTTCCCAGAACACCTAAAGGTGCTCCTTGGATGGTGGGCTTCTCTATGTCGTAGGTTGTGAAAAAGTCTCACACATGTTGTATCGCCATACTCAGGAGAAGTAGCAGAATGTATTGTGGGATGTAATTATTAGTATGTCCATGCTGTGTGTTGGGAATATGTTAGAAATTGACAACTTTGTGTAAACAAAAAAAAAATTAATTTTCTTTCTACATTTTCAAAAAACTTGTGGAAAAAAATGACATGTTCAAAAGACTCATTATGTCTCATTAAAAAGATACATTTGGGTGTTTGCTTTACAAAATGTTGTCATTTTGTGGGTGTATCCACTGCCCTGGTGCTCAAGGGTCTTCAAAAGTGTAATAAAAAATTAGGAAATTAGATGTGTAGGTTACGCCTGAAGGTGCTCCTTGGATGTTGGGGCCTCTATGTGTGAAAAATAGGTATCCCCTTACTCAGGAAGAGTAGCAAAATGTGTTTTGGGGTGTAATTGTAAGTATGCCTATGCCATGCGTGCAAAATAACTTGCTAATAAGAGAATTTTGTAAAAAAATAATTATTTAAATTCTTAATTTTCCAAAGAATTGTGGGAAAAAATTCTAACTTCAAAAGCCTCTTACTAAATACCTTAAACTGTCTAGTTTCCAAAAAGGAGTAATTTTTATTTGGGGGGTGGTGTTTGTACTATCCTAGCATTTTAGGGCCTCAAGAAATAAGATAGACAGTCACTGCATCAGGTGTGATCAGTTTTCAATGATACATACCATAACTTGTAGAATCTACAACTTTCAGACAGGCTAAATAATATACACTGATTTAGGTTATTTTACAAAAATGTAGCAGTATAATTTTGGCCTAAATTTATAAAGAAAAAATACTTATTTGCAAAATTTTATAATAGAAACTAAGAGAACTTGCTTTTTTCATTTTAAAACGGTTTTGTACTTTTTTTTTGCTTATATCACAAAAAAAACATTGGTGATTAAATACCACCAAAAGAAAGCTCTATATGTCTCAAAAATTATAAAAATTTTGCTTGGGTATAGTGTTGCATGACTGAGTAATTGTCATTCAAAGTGTGAGAGCACTAAAAGCTGAAAATTGTCCAAGGCAGGAAGGGGGTAAAAGTGCCCAGTATTGAAGTGGGTAAAGTCATTATAATCTTCCCCATCATCTCTACCTTTATAATAATATGAATTACTCTGTATAATTACACTATGAATTAGATACCCTATGTGCTGCTCTGATGCATACCTTTGCTAATAATTCTATGTTTGACTAAGCTGTCCTTCAGACTATATTTTTAGTCTCATTTGCTGTTATTCTAATGATATATGTACAGTGAATGCAAATTCATTTTAGAATTTCTTATCATTCTAAAGGCACCATAAATAGCCACCACATTATGTATAAATTAATAGTCACTGATCTACATGAATTCAGATAATTATTTTTATTCAAGCACTCATCACACTCCACCAATTACTTGTAGACCTGAAATGTTAGAGAATGCAAATTTAATTCTGGAAACCATTTAGTCCAAGGTCTTGTGTTATACACACTGTATGAAGAAAACTCGGGCTATGAAAGAGGCAGACCTTGCTCATTGTCAGAGGAGACACCATTGGGATCAATTTACCACCATACAAAGATGTCAATAGCCTCAGGTGTGACGTTGGTTCAGTTTTCTTTAGAAAATGTTCTAGAGCCAAATCAAGATTTTAATAAAATACTAATAATAATAATAATAACAATAATAATAATAATAATTTATAAATACATGGAGAAGGTATGCTTCAGTGTCTTATTTGTAAGTCAACTGCTAGACATTGACATTTAAAAGAACACTATTATTAGAATCACAAGAAATATATGAAATATATATTATTATGTATGGATGTTAAAGTGAATGTAAAGGATCGTTTTTTATTTTTTAAAATAACAAACATATCATACTTACCTCCTCTCTGCAGCTCATTTTGCACGGAGTGGCACCGAACATCCTCTTCTGGGTCCCCCGGCGGCTCTTGTGGCTTCTCCTCGCATCAGATGACACCCTGGGAGAAGCACTCTCCCAAGGGGGTTACTTTGTGGGCGCGCTCCTGAGTCCAGCATTTGCATCCACAGACACGAATGCCGGACTCAGCCCCGCCATCCAGTGCCCGCATCATTGGATTTGATTGACAGCAGTGGGAGCCAATGGCTGTGTTGCTATCTATCTATCCAATCAAGAGCCGGGACCCCGTGGAGAGAGGGACAGCGTGAAAAAACACAAGGGTTTACAACCCCTTTGATGCTAAAAGGCAATGGTTCATTTTACACCAGGATGTGTCAAGCTATTCCAGTCCTACTTTAGTAGTTTTATGAAAAGGGGGCTACATAGTATAGAACTTTACGACAGGAGGTTGCAGCCCCATCCATTAGAAGTAAGTACGACATGCTGAATCATGACCCATCCTAAAGCACATGATCCATTAAGGTACAGCAAAACATGAGAGATTTAGACCTGCAGAGGGTACAGAAGGACATTTTATGCATGCCAACAACATAAAGCAAAAAGAGAAAATATACAACAAAGTACATGGAAGGGGCAATTTACTCTATCCCACCCAGTAAAAGGTACCTATTCATAAGCTATTTCAGGAACTTTGATTAAACTTTGATGGTGTCCCCCTGTATCCTCCACCCCCAAAGTGTGTCCTCTACCTCCCACGGTGTCCCCCTTTGTCCTCCACCCCCACATGGTGTCCCCCTGTGTCCTCCACCCCCCACAGTGTCCCCCTGTGTCCTACACCCCCCACTGTGTCCCCCTGTGTCCTGCACCCCCCACTGTGTCCTCCTGTGTCCTGCGCCCCCCACTGTGTCCCCCTGGGTCCTCCACCCCCCACTGTGTCCCCCTGGGTCCTCCACCCCCCAGGGAGTGCAACTGTGTCCTCCACCCTCCTACAGTGTCACCCTGTGTCCTTCACCCCCCACGGTGCCCCCCCTGTGTCCTCCATCCCCCACTGTGTCCCCCAACAGTATAGATACTGTTTTTGTGCCTGTTTGCAAAATTAAGGTGGATAAAGTCCAGGGCCAAATTTTTGTCCAAGTCCAGCCCTGATATAGGGTGGCCTTTTCAGCTGATACAGGGATATTGGATTTCCATAAGAGCACCACAAGATTCCTAGCATGAGAAGTGTTATCATATGAGGCATACCAATTCACATGTATGTACATGGTTGATGAGTTTTGCCATGTCTGGAAGATTAGTAACAGTCACATATTTGTGTAGATCTTGGATCCCATTCATACTAGTATGCAGAGTAGGCATTCTATATTTAACTTGTATTATTTTCTCTGATGTCCAGATCTCCTACCAGAGCCCCCAAAATGATAAGTTTTAACTTTCTGAGATGTTGAAACCTACAGAGGACCATATATTTCCTTGCTTGACAGTGTGCGACTTTGCTTTGCCCTTGCAAATGGATGCTTAGGCATTGAGCACTGTATTTTTAGAGGCATGGAGTAGTGTTACATGCCCCACCATGCTTGGAGCTACCAGGTCTTTTACCAGTACTTGGATGGGGAGCACTAAAAAAGTACATATATCATGCTTACTCTGCTAAAATTCAAACTTCTTATCTGCCAAAGTACACGTTCACTTTAAAGTGATCCCTGCCAGCATAGAATATGGGAGCTGCTATTGCTATAGCCAGGGCTCTCATCCTTATCTTTGATTTGCTATGCACATGATTGTTCTAAGTCAGTGACTCACCAAATCGTGAAGGTAAGGTAAGGATGGCAATTCTTGACTTTAGACCTTAAAGTGAACTTATACTTAACATGTATGGCTGTCTAACAGGGATCTATTAGCACAGTTTAGCCTAGGTTCACATATATGCGGTTCGAGAACCAGCACTATTCCAGCTCCGGTTCCCGCATTGCATCTCTCCAGAAGGCAGTTCACACTACCCTCTGCGAACTGCTGGGGGTGCCAATACAATGTTATTGACACCCACAGATCGGTTCACAGATTGCAGTGCGAACTGTGTACTTGCACAAGAATTGGATCGGTGGGGGTGAGAACACGCATGCAATCCGATTCTAGTGTAGAGAAAAAAAATCCTTGCACTGTTTTCCTGCGAATCCAATGCGAGTTCAGCCATACAACTACAGTATATGGCTGAACTCGCATTGCACAGACATCGCATGCGATCAGCAATGCAGTTCGGGTGCAAATTACATGCAATGTCTGTGTTTGGTATGCAGTAGGGGGCGCTAGAGACCTGAAGAGATGTATGTATTTGCCAATAGGTACACACACTAGCTAAATCAACCGCAGTGAATTAAATAGTGCTAATTGTGCTAAACTAAATTATATCAAATACAAATTGCAGTAATAAATAATAAATCAACAAAATTCTTAGTGCAAGTGAAAATATTAAAATCGTGATGTATGATAGTCCCAATCCATTGAAAAAAACCGAGCAAACCAGTTGAAACCAACATCAAAGCAGACACATGGGTCTTCAAAAATGCAACAATTCTTGCGTTGATATATAGATTCCGTCACCCAAGAGGAAAAAACACCTGAAGGTAATAGATATCTGCTTACCAGATACCAATGACTTCTTTAACTAAAAAGAAAGTCATTAGTGCTTGTACAGGATTGTGCCTGTTCACATGAAGGCTGGAAGGCTGGATGGTGCTTTAGGCATAGATCCCTCCCGTCCCATTCATTCAGGATAGGAAATGTAAAAAACAAAAGGGAATCTTCATAGCGTAAAACCGTTTAATGTATAAAATTGGAGAACAATAAAATAGCCAATTGGCCTCTTACATTGATCGGTGCCTACCCGGCACTGGGACTGCTCGCATGTCAGGGTGAGTGGAGTCAGGAACCCTTCGCATCACATCGCACATGCGGCGTGCGTTCCACCCCGTGCGTCTAGCTAACCAGCTAATCCGGAAGTAGGTGGGACGATTCTGGACATGTGACCACGTACCGCTCCGACGTACGTTTCGTTTGTGAACGTCTTCAGGGAAGCGTACATTGGTCACTAAGCATTAGTTTATATAGGGAATGAGGGCGGGTAAATTGGTGGACCTACTCCGCCTTTGTGTCAATAAAGTTTATTTGTTGAACACTGTGCACAAACCAGCCAGGGAAAAAACTCCCCCTGGTGGTTATGTGTCATAGTGCTCCAGGTAAAGAGAAAAAATTCCTTAGTATTACATACCATATCTGTAGATCAATAAAATGGCAGAAAAAATAGGAGATGGTGTATTAAATATAAACAATTACTTTAATAAGGTTAATTAACCTAATTCATTAGAAAAGACTAAAATTAGTCCCGTCATTCAGAGCAGTCTCAGTCTCGGTTTCACAATAGCTAATAAATGATAAGCACATTTAAACTATCTCCATTAAAACCACAATACTAAATTGTTTTGATTTGTTGAAAATCTTATACTATACCTATAATGTAAAAATGAAAAATGATAGAAAATGATAACCACATCACCAGTAACATCAAGACTCAAAAACTGCATACTGTTAACATTGTGATTAATCATTTGTTAAAAAACAATTAAGGTCTATGTCTATGTTCATCCCATACGGTTGCATACTTTGTAGCTTGTATAGCCAATATGTTTCATTTTTGGACACTGTCCTTTTCATATGGGTGCCCCTCCAGTCCCTTGTTACTTTATCAATCCCATAAAACGTGCATAGTGATGGGTCACTATTATGGTACATTTTGAAGTGTCTAGAGACACTATGGTTGGGGTAGCCATTTTTTATGTTAGCAAGATGTTCACTAATTCTTACTTTGAGTTGACGTGTGGTTCTGCCCACGTACTGTAAGGAACATGGACATTCCAATACATAAGTCACGTGGTCAGAATCACACGTAATCAGTGGTTTAATATCAAACTGTTGTTGGGTGACCACAGAATTAAATTGGGATTTCTTTTTCTTGGAGCCCGGTTTCCTTGTTATTTTGCATGCATTGCACCTAGTGCAGTAGTGGAATCCAGATCCATCCAGAAACGTGGATGGTTTCCTGGGTGGGTCCGGTACATTGGGGGCTAGTCGATTCCTGAGAGTAGGGGCCCTACGGTATATAAATTTTGGTTTCTTTGGTAAAGAGGACTGTAAATCTTTATCTTTTAGCAGAATTGGCCAGAATTTCTTAAAAATACCCTCCACTGTTCTATATTGTCGATGGAAGCCTGACAAAAATGCGCATTCATCTTTGTATTCTTTTTTTGGTTTAGGAACCAGCAAAGTTTGTCTGTCCATATTTGACACCTGAACTACCAGTTTCTCCAAAACTTGGGCTGGGTAGCCCTTTTCCAGGAATCTGGCAGTAAGGGTGTCTGCTTGTGAAAAAAAGTCATCGTCATTTTTACAATTGCGCCGTATGCGCATGTACTGCCCTTTGGGTACAGCTCCAATCCATTGCGGGTGGTGGCAACTGTGTGTAGGGACATAGGCGTTACGGTCGGTTTCCTTAAAAAATGTTTTTGTACTTATAGTGGAACCCTGTTTGAAAAGTGTTAAATCCAAATAGTTTACTGTTGTTGGGTGAAGATCTGCTGTGAATCTAAGATTGTATTCATTATGATTCATACCATCCATAAATTCACCAAAACTTTCCTTAGTTCCCTCCCACAAAATAATAACACCATCTATGTACCTTTTGTACAACAGAAGTGATTTAGGTCTGTTACTAAAAATGGTTTCTGACTCCCATTTATTCAATGTGATATTCGCCACACTTGGTGCATAACGAGCTCCCATGGCAACTCCACCTATTTGGTTGTAATACTCATTCAGCGCCCAAAAATAGTTGTTCCCCATAGCCATAGATAGTCCTTCCAATAAAAATTTAATTTGTGATTGTTCTAAGGTGGACTTATTTATAAAGGCCCACCTCACTGCTTCCAACACATCTGTCTGCCGTAGGTTGGTATACAGTGACTCGATGTCTATTGTCACTAGTAAAGTTTGGTTAGTGACTACCACAGATTGTAGCAAGGTGATGAGCTCCCTGCTGTCTTTGAGATAGGATTGGCTCTGTGGGACAAGAGGCTGGAGGAAGGTGTCCAGATATTCCCCCACCCTCGAGTACAGAGAGCCAATCCCACTCACTATTGGGCGGCCTGGTGGGTTTTCCTTATTTTTATGTATTTTCGGCACAATATACAATACCGGAATTCTGGGCGTAGTCAGGTCAAGGTAATCTGCTTCCTTCTGATTTAAGATTTTTTTATTCATTCCTTTACTGATCCATGTTGTTAGTTCCTTTTTTAATTTTGTGGTAGGGTTGGATTTAAGTAACTTATATGTTGTAGTATCCCTCAGTAATCTTCTCAGTTCTATATTGTAATTTTCTTTGGTTAATATCACCAACCCTCCCCCCTTGTCTGCGGGTCTTACCACTATCTGTTTGTTTTCTTCCAATTTTTTAATGCCTTCCCATATTTTTTGGTTATTTTGTTGTTTAGATGTTTCTATTAGGCGTACCTCATCCTGGACCATATTCCTAAACACTTCTATGTATTGGTTTGAACCTTTCTTAGGGTTGAAAACAGAGTTGTTTTTCAGAGTACTATGTACAAATGGGTCCTCAGTCTCTTTAGTAGTGGGATTGATTTTATGGCCTGAAAAATGCTTCCTTATGTTTAATTTTCTTATATATTTTTCAATGTCTATAAACAAGTTGAACTTGTCTATATTTTTGTTTGATTAGCTGGTTAGCTAGACGCACGGGGTGGAACGCACGCCGCATGTGCGATGTGATGCGAAGGGTTCCTGACTCCACTCACCCTGACATGCGAGCAGTCCCAGTGCCGGGTAGGCACCGATCAATGTAAGAGGCCAATTGGCTATTTTATTGTTCTCCAATTTTATACATTAAACGTTTTTACGCCATGAAGATTCCCTTTTGTTTTTTACATTTCCTATCCTGAATGAATGGGACGGGAGGGATCTATGCCTAAAGCACCATCCAGCCTTCCAGCCTTCATGTGAACAGGCACAATCCTGTACAAGCACTAATGACTTTCTTTTTAGTTAAAGAAGACATTGGTATCTGGTAAGCAGATATCTATTACCTTCAGGTGTTTTTTCCTCTTGGGTGACGGAATCTATATATCAACGCAAGAATTGTTGCATTTTTGAAGACCCATGTGTCTGCTTTGATGTTGGTTTCAACTGGTTTGCTCGGTTTTTTGCAATGGATTGGGACTATCATACATCACGATTTTAATTTTTTCACTTGCACTAAGAATTTTGTTGATTTATTATTTATTACTGCAATTTGTATTTGATATAATTTAGTTTAGCACAATTAGCACTATTTAATTCACTGCGGTTGATTTAGCTAGTGTGTGTACCTATTGGCAAATACATACATCTCTTCAGGTCTCTAGCGCCCCCTACTGCATACCATTACTTATTTGATTGTTCCATTCAAAATAAGGGGAGCTGCTTGTATTTGTATATATTTTTTTGATATTTTTTTGAGGTTTTGTGTGTTTTTTTTTTTTTGTTTTTTCACACTTACTGTATTCAGCATCTAAGCACCACAGGCGCGAAAGTATTGTTTATTAATGTCTGTGTTTGCACAAGAGTAAACCTGGGCTTAATGTGATAATGCAAGTCAGTAAAATATGGTGTCTTTAACAAATTCCTGATTAGAAGCAGCTGAGTACATTAGCACATGTGACAGTGCCTAGGCACAAATAATGGGCAATTTTGCCCATATTCAGTTCACCAAGAGTCAGAAAACCTTGTTTGAAATTCATTAAACCCAAATCTTATTGAAGTCTATAGGAGGTGATTCTTGATGTTAACTGCTGACCATTTTTATGGGTAAAACTGTTAAAGAATGGACAGCAGGATGACAGCTTTCTGAAAAATCCTTTTCCAGCAATATTAGGCCCTTCAGTAGCAGCCTCAAAAACAGTGCTAAAGAAAGAAGGGACAGCCAGTTAATCTGAGACCCTATGGGAGCAGTCACAGTCCTTAAGCAGCAACCCCTGGTGTCTCTTCCTTAGTGAGCAGTTCACCGACCTCTCCAGCTGAGCTTCCACAGGCAAGTCCCCTTTAAGTGGAGTTCCAACCACATATATCATTTTTTTTGTTTAAATCCATCTGTTACAATCATAGTATGCTAATTTTACATTCATTAGACTGGTAAATTGCGCCGCTCTTGTTTCTATTTTATTAAAAAACTAACCTTATATTCCTGCTTGGGCATTCCCATCAGATTTAGGGATAAACATGTGGGCAGGGGAAGCACACAAAGATAAACTTCAGGGTTTACGGTGCTGCCGAATAACCAGCATGCACCGCTCGTCCTCGCGCATGCACAGTAAGCACACATCGCATCGATGAGAGCCCTCGGCGCTGCCCACTGACTCCTGGGGAAGAATGACACACATCTCCCAGGAGCCCTAGCGAGCACAGGCACCAAGGGAAATGACATAAAGCGCCGTGAAGCTGAAGAGGCAGAATACAAGAGACCCCATGGCAACAGTGAAGAAGGGGTGAGTAAAAAAAAAAAGAAAAGAAAAGTCCAATTGTTGTTGCTGAAGGATTATGATGTTTATTTCTGTAAAGTAAATTTTATGGGTGGAACTATGCTTTAAGTCCAGCTTCCTTCAGGCCCTCAGCCATAACATCTGCTGAGGCCCAGCAGCAGTGACATCTCTGAAACACACATATGCATGCTCCCCCTCCTTGGGGCAAAGGCCCCAGGGGAAGAGAGCTCTAAATTAGATCCTCCAAAACATTTATCTTCTCCCCACTCAGATAAATGTTCATAGCCTAGGGATTGATCCTTCCACACAATTTCTGGAACATTCTTTCAGAGACAGACAGAAACAATCAGCCCCCAGATTTAGGGATAAACATGATCAGACCTAAAAAGTAAATTGCAGCTCAGCTGGCTACAGCAGGGCTATACACTAAATGTAGCCATCCTAAGGCAGGGCAGTTGCATCAAAAACAACTGGATAGCGGAGAGAGGTTTTACCATGCGGTTTCAGGGGCAATATAACATTAAACAATTGCTTTAAATAATACACTTGTGGGATAAAGCTGTATGTGGTGCTACATAACAGTGCAATTTTCACTGACAGTCTCAGTAACAATGTACACTGGCAGCACATATTTGACAGTGGAATTAACCTTTTTATTTTATAATTAGCTTAATTTACATACAGCAGCAGCGCCTCCAAATGATTAATTTCAGTTTTAAAAAAAAGGGTTTTTTTAGGTAGCTTTAGCATTGACACATGCTTTTTCATCAAACGGTAATAGACCTGTTTTGACTGGCAAAAAGAAATTGACCGGCAGTTCGATAAGGCTGTCACTATTTACACTGATGCAAAACTGTTGTATTACTGGTATCAAGCTATAAATAAAAACCTAAGAGACTGCAGATGATACAGTAGTGTAAAATTAGCCAGCAGCAACACATTTTTAACGTGAGAGAATTAGCTGAAATGTACTATAGAAAAAAAGTACAGGCAGGAGTTTTACTACAATAATTAAGAGCCTGCAGACGACACAGCAGTGTAATATTGCCACGCAGTAGGACAATTTTAAATAGCAGGACTAGGTCCATTTTTCTAAGTTTACAAAAAGAACAGACTGTTTTTTACTGCAAAAATTAGGATGCTGAAAAGCAGCGGTGGCTGGTGCTCAATTTTTTTTTGGGGGGGGGCAAACAAACCTGCCCCTCCATGGGAGATGGACGGCGGCGATCAGTGGCCTTACCTTAGGAGGCCGATGCTGCTCCTCGCTTCAGCTTGCAAAGTGAAGAGATGGGGCCATTGCTTCTCCTCCCAGCTGAACAGGAAGTGGGTCCTGAGACCCGATTGGCCGGAAGTCCTAAGACTCCCTGGCCAATCGGGTCTCAGGACCCGCTTCCTGATTTTCTGGGAGGAGAAGCAGGAAGACATTAGCGAATATTAATTTGCAAATGTCACACAACTGGGTGAGCTCAGGGCACAGTGTTTTGCGCCCCAAGCCCACCCTTTATTGAAGCCAAATAGAGCCTCAGGCTCTAATCATGTGTTAAAAAAAAAACCCCATTGAAATTTATGCGTGCATGTAGAATAGTGAAAAGTGTAGTAATACTGTCCAAACCAATAAAAAATGAAGAGAGATATAAACAGCAGCTACACAAGAATGTGACAAATATTCAAATGGGATAATGAAAAAAATGTAGCGCTATGACAAGTGATGAATAAGTGAAGCATATAAAATACTAAACCATCTAATACCCAAAAATGAAAAATGGATATTAAAGTCCAACGTGATAAAATAAATAAAGTGACTGTGTGAAACAGAAACTGTTATTTCAGTCCTAAGACATGAATCCGATCTTGAAAAGAAGGGAGTGTAGAAGTCCACAACAGTGAAATGGTGATCTTCCAATGTGAAATGTAATGCAAAACTGGTGAATCCTTAAATTGAATAAGCTTAAACACTCTTACCAGAACAGGTGAATGAATGCTCTTTTTTGCCGCAGTTGTCCATCTGCGGTATAGCGCGGTCCTTTGCCCCATGGGGTCCCGACACGCTTACCAACACATACAACATACACATATTTGGCCAATTTTTTCGACAGAATCTATTTAACCTACCAGCATGTCTTTGGGAGTCAGTTGGATCCGGATGTCAGCGACACTGAATCAGATAAGCCTGGATACCCAGATGGGTGGCTCTGCAGAATGAAGGCAGGGACCCCTGATCTCCAATGGCATCTCCTCTTGGCTGGAACGACCTCATAGGTATCGACTGAACTGGAGGGGTGACTATCCAATGAGAACACCACAAAAACTCTCATCCAACCATGATGTATGGGAGAAAAAAGAGAACGAGTGCTCCAATGATGCAGATCAAAAAGAGTAAGTTTATTGAAACCAACAAGCATAAAAAGGTTAAAATTATGATCACGATGAAAATAAAAGCAAAGTGGGGAGCGATGAACCTAGTCTGATGCGTTTTGTCCTAATAGGACTTCTACAAGGGCATCTAACTGCTCCCCCACATTGCACAAATATATATAGATATCTTAAAAATTACATATTCAATCGACATCAATCAATCAAACATGGGAGTACTATGGCCTACGATTGGACATGGGGTGGTCAGCTGTTGCCTTGCACTCCAAGCCTCAATCTGGACATCCAATAAGAAAATAACACTTTATTCTCAACAAATAACAAAATACTTAACAAAACCTAAATAGAAATGAACTGGCTTCCATGCGGTTGGAAACCGCGTTAAAAAGCCCATGAAAGTACAGCTCGCACTCACATTGCTAACAACAATAAATAAAAGTGCAGCGCTATAACTCAGTAATTGTGTACAAAAAAAATACATATATGTGTACAGTGAACACGTAATTTCAAACCACATATAGCTGTAGATGTGAATAATACTATATGGAAAATCCACAACACTATAAAGTGAAACAATAAATAGTACACCTTATACTTGAATACAATAGTGACTAATATATAGAAAACAGTGACAGTACCATAAACTCAACAACTCAAATAATATATAGTAAACATGAAATGTAATAGTCCATTTCAAAACTGTGAAAACTCCGTGAAAAACACCACCAAGAGTCTATGGGGGTTGTGCATACACAATTATGTAAAAATGATAAAAAGATGATTCCCAAGTATGCAGATGAATAATTAAACCGATTTCAGCAAGTAAATGAACAGTGAGAGAACCGTGGGTGCACAAAAGGATTTAAATCAGTGCCGGGGCCATCACCAGGAAATGAAGAGGCTTACCGGAACTCAATGACCTGTAATGGCGTACGCCATACAAGTCAAAACAGGCTTGATGACCAATTGGTCTGGGCAGTGTGTCTTGACAGATGTCATTAGCATCCAGCAGAAAGGGGTATCAGCACGGCTTCCACATCCATAGATACTCCAACATAAGCCAAGCGAATAATTCAAGTACCATGTGAGGAGCAAGAAAACTCACATAGCGTGATAACGTTTAAATACTGGTTTATTTAAAATAATTAAAATCAAACTCACATATTAAGAGGAAGAAAACAGCTCAAACATCATATAGCGGCAGTCGTGAGGGGTCCACCCGACATGTTTTAACTAAAAAGCCATCATCTGGGGTGTGGAACACCCTTACCCTACCACTCTATAAATAGATAGTTGATGACCCCCACTGGGAGTGTCCAAATACCGGAAGTGCAATGAATGTTACTTCCAGTTCCCGGGGTCATAGGGTAACTAGTTGTAATCCCACATATACAAAGATTCAAACACTAAAATCATTATATAAAAAATCTCATAGATAATGTTGGCCAGAGAGAGTTGTAAAAGTATTTATCTACTGCATATGGGCTTGGTCTGCCCATCCGGAGACCAAGCCTCATCTGCAGTATAGCAGCACTTCCTGTATGGGCACAGCTGCGCCGCCGCGCTCCACCCATATGCCCAAGCCTCATTTTGGTACAGCGCACTGACATCACTCCCGCACTGCTAGTGCGGCGCCAGTGCGCTCCACCTCCTTAGCCAAGCCTCGATCTCACTGAATGCCCAACCCATCTCAATTAGAGATCCCGCTGACGTTACTCCCGCACTGCTAGTACGGCGCCCGTGCGTTCCACCTCCTTCTCCAAACCTCTCTCACATGCAATCCAGGGAGAACGAACCAAGCCTCAATCTGAGGTCGGCCGAAGACTTCCCAGGTGTCAGCAAAGGTGGAAAATAGGAGGACAACAAAACAGCAGAAGTGGGCACTAATAGTGAGATAGGGATAGAATCTAAATAAAAAATTGCCCAAAATAGTGGATAAAAACAAAATTTATGTAAAAAATCTATAACAGAAATGTTATAAAACCTTTGCACCGATAGCCAAAAATAGTAAACCTATAAAGGGGGCCTCTATCCAACATTAGATAGTGCAAGATATGAGATCTTAGAACCAGGATCAAAAACAAGACACTACCAATGGGGGGCATCAATAACATTCCCAAATACATAGTATGCATTAATGGGCCAATATTCAATACAATTCTATATATATGTTGGGTTAACCCATAATTAGTCCAAAAAATAAAATAAAATAAATCTAATAGTAATTAAATTTTAAAACTAAATTGTAAAGAAGAGATCTTAACAGTATTATGATTGATTAATAAAAGAGTTGATGTCCCACTCCACGTTAATACCCTGCGGGAAGTGGGACCCCAACGCATATATCCAATATGTCTCTAAACGGGAAACACCCCTAAGAGTCGACCCCCCCCCGCCAAGGGGCCACATACCTATCAATGATAAGGAACTGTGTACCTGCAGGGTTTCGATTGTGAAATTCCCTATAGTGCCTAGGGACAGTATGTTTAGTACTACCTGCTTTAATGAGGTTAATGTGCTCCGAAACCCGTGTCGTAAACGATCTAATGGTCCGGCCCACATTTTGTTTGCCACAAGGGCAAGTTAGAAGTTACACTATTCCTGTAGTAGCACAAGTGCAAAATTGTTTGATCGTATATGTGCGGCCAGTTACAGTGGACGAGAAGCTATGAGTTGCCCTTCTACCCCAGGTGTTGAACTGGCAAACCAGGCACTTTTTACAGGGATAGAATCCGATCCAATCGTGAAAAAAGGATGGTTTTCTTGGTGGATTGATGACATTAGGTGCCAACTTATTCCGGAGAGAAGGGACACCTCTAAAGACCACTTTTGGGGTCTTGGGCAACAAAGGTCCCAAGATTTTATCAGTTTTTAAAACATCCCAATGATGTTCAAAGATTTTCTTGACCTGCTTATGTTGCATAGAAAAAGACGTCAGAAAGGCCCATTTAAAGTCATCATTTGGCTGTCGAGGCCTATCCTCTAACAGTATCTGACGGTCCATTGCACAAGCATTCTCAATCTCTTTATCTAAGTCAGAAGGGTTATATCCCTTCTCCAGGAATCTATCCTTCAAGGTTGTGGCCTGAACCCTAAAAGTATCTAGATCAGTGCAGTTCCTGCATAGTCGTAGAAACTGACTCCTAGGGACTGATCTAATCCAGGAACTATGGTGACAACTATCGGTTGAAATGTACCCTTTCCTATCGGTGGAATTAAAATAGGTACTAAATGCAAAAGTACATTCCCTTCTTTCAATTACAAGGTCCAAAAAATGTATTGAGGATGTACTAGCCTCAAAAGATAGGGAGATACCCCTGTCGTTATTATTCAGGGCCGCAATGAAGTCAACCAAACCATCATGGGTACCCGTCCACAGGAGGAGGATGTCGTCTATGTACCGGGCCCACAACAGAAGGTGTGGGTTCTCCATGGCATAGACGACATCCTCCTCCCACTTGGCCATGAACAGGTTGGCCAGGCTGGGAGCAAATTTTGCTCCCATTGCCACCCCTTTGTGCTGACGATAGAATTTGCCATCGAACCAGAAATAATTGTGTTGCATTGCAAACTCAATCAATTCAACAATGAAGTTAATCTGGGGTGAAGCAAGGGAGGCGTCCCTATTCAGAAAGCATTGTACCGCATCCACACCCTCACATTGTGGAATGCAGGTATAAAGGGACGCCACATCCGCAGTGGCCATAATAAGATCACCAGGGTAAGAGACCTTCGATAATAATCTAATCACATCCCTGGTATCTTTTAAATGGGACGGCATTTTCAGTACAGATGGCTGAAGAAAAAAATCAATGTACTTCCCTATTTTAGAGGTAACCGAATCGATACCACTAATTATAGGTCGGCCTGGGGAATGAAGGGGGTCCTTATGGACCTTGGGCAGGTAATATATAACTGGGATGCGTGGGGCAAGGGGAACTAGAAAAGATCTCTCCTTTTTGTTTAAAATACAAGAATCAAAACCTTTGGCTACCAGTTTCTTTAATTCCTTTTTGTATTCATGTGTGGGATTAATTGGTAATTCTACATAAGTTTCACGATCTCCTAAATTGCGATACATTTCATCCATGTAATCCGTTTTATTCAGTAAAACAATCCTGCCGCCTTTGTCGGCGGGGCGAATGACCAGTTCTTTGTTATCACATAACGTCTTTAAGCCCACTGAAGGTAAAGGGTTATACATTTTACGTTTAGCTGGGATGTTAGCTAAGTCCCTCAACACTAGTTCCTTAAACAGATTAATATTTGGTGGAAGTTGTGTTGGGGGACTGAAAAGAGAGGGATTAGATAAGCCCGAATGTACATGGCCGGACATTGCCGCCCTGGCCACATTTCTAGTGGGATTCGAGGAAATATACCTTTGAACATTCATTTTTCTAATGAACTTATGAATGTCGATGAATGTGTCAAATTTTTTAAGTTTGCAAGGGGGGGCGAATTTGAGACCCTTGTTCAAAACAATTTTTTCATCTTGAGTGAGAATAGTATCACTCAAGTTAAATACCCCCTGACAAATTAAGTTCGTTTTCTTTTTCCGTCTCTGGACCCTCCTCCCTCCTCTGGACCCTCTCTTGTTTCCGGACCTCTTTTTTTGTTTTGAGGGTCCTTGCGAAAACCCTGAGTGTTCTGGAAGTCAGGGTAAGGTTGTTTATAGGGGGATGGGTCATACCCTGCATTAGGAAATGGACAGACATTCTCATTGTAATGGGCACGTAGGGGAGAGTATCTATTATATATGGAAACCGGGGGATGCCTGTAATTGGATGGATTCGGGTAATATGGATGATAGGAAGAATCCCCATGGCGGGCTGGGGAGCCCTGATGGTAAGAGTCCTCCTGTTCGTAATATTGATAATCACCATAACCCCGATGATCCCCCCTATTTCCACCTCTACCCCTACTTTTGGAATAATGGCCTCTCCCCCTTTGCTGATTTTTGGGGGTATGTATACTCGGCTGCCGACCCCTTTGTGGAGGGGAATCTCCACCATGGGGTCGTCCTTTATCACCAAGAGTCTTCGGAGGAACCGAAGGCTCAGTAGAAGGAGCCGGAGTATCCTGGCCTTGTACATTAGTCTCCATTGCTGACTGCAAGGTGGGCCCTGTGATGGATTCCTGCCACCCAAACACTTTACCCGCCTTGTAGTCCCCAATGTCACGGGAATACTTTTTATGTTTCTTGGTTTTTTGTTCCCTATCCTCCCTTATAAGGTGCGCTTGCAGATTAGAGGAAAGGGGATTGTATTCAGCTGAATTTTTATAGGCAAGTAATTTATCCTTCAATTCCCTAATCTCCTGATCTAAAGTGGAGAGACGAATACGTTTTCTAGTACTAAGGAAATCGAGGAACTTAATGCCAGCATCGTTGAAATATGTAAACCAAGAATCAAGTTCAACCTCCCCCTGTTGGGGGTGAACATCCCATCTTAAACTCCGTGGGATCATACCTTCTGTTACATATTGCTCCAGAAAAGCTAGATCCCATTGCAAATGGAGTTCCGAGACCATAACATTTTTTAGCCTCATAAATAATCCACCAATTTCTGTGTCATTAGAGTTGGCAACAAATACACCCTCAGTGTTAACCACTCGGGATGCACGATAATCAAAAACATCCATGTTAAATGGAGTGATATACGCTGCAGCTATACCAAGTGTCTACTACTTATTGGGAACAGGTAAAGGGGTAAGTACAGCGCTGCGCTAGATCAAAGGAACACTGAAACAGCAGCTAACACACCTATGGACTCAAGGTAAAAACTAACAACAATAAATAAAAGTGTAGCGCTATAACTCAGTAATTGTGTACAAAAAAAATACATATATGTGCACAGTGAACACGTAATGTCAAACCACATATAGCTGTAGATGTGAATAATACTATATGGAAAATCCACAACACTATAAAGTGAAACAATAAATAGTACACCTTATACTTGAATACAATAGTGACTATTATATAGAAAACAGTGACAGTGCCATAAACTCAACAACTTAAATAATATATAGTAAACATGAAATGTAATAGTCCATTTCAAAATTGTGAAAACTTCGTGAAAAAACTGAAACTGGTAGCCAAAGGTTTTGATTCTTGTATTTTAAACAAAAAGGAGAGATCTTTTCTAGTTCCCCTTGCCCCACGCATCCCAGTTATATATTACCTGCCCAAGGTCCATAAGGACCTCCTTCATCCCCCAGGCCGACCCATAATTAGTGGTATCGATTCGGTTACCTCTAAAATAGGGAAGTACATTGATTTTTTTCTTCAGCCATCTGTACTGAAAATGCCGTCCCATTTAAAAGATACCAGGGATGTGATTAGATTATTATCGAAGGTCTCTTACCCTGGTGATCTTATTATGGCCACTGCGGATGTGGCGTCCCTTTATACCTGCATTCCACAACGTGAGGGTGTGGATGCGGTACAATGCTTTCTGAATAGGGATGCCTCCCTTGCTTCACCCCAGATTAACTTCATTGTTGAATTGATTGAGTTTGCAACGCAACACAATTATTTCTGGTTCGATGGCAAATTCTATCGTCAGCACAAAGGGGTGGCAATGGGAGCAAAATTTGCTCCCAGCCTGGCCAACCTGTTCATGGCCAAGTGGGAGGAGGATGTCGTCTATGCCATGGAGAACCCACACCTTCTGTTGTGGGCCCGGTACATAGACGACCTCCTCCTCCTGTGGACGGGTACCCATGATGGTTTTGTTGACTTCATTGCGGACCTGAATAATAACGACAGGGGTATCTCCCTATCTTTTGAGGCTAGTACATCCTCAATACATTTTTTGGACCTTGTTATTGAAAGAAGGGAATGTACTTTTGCATTTAGTAGCTATTTTAAGTCCACCGATAGGAACGGGTACATTTCAACCGATAGTTGTCACCATAGTTCCTGGATTAGATCAGTCCCTAGGAGTCAGTTTCTACGACTATGCAGGAACTGCACTGATCTCAATACTTTTAGGGTTCAGGCCACAACCTTGAAGGATAGATTCCTGGAGAAGGGATATAACCCTTCTGACTTAGATAAAGAGATTGAGAATGCTTGTGCAATGGACCGTCAGATACTGTTAGAGGATAGGCCTCGACAACCAAATGATGACTTTAAATGGGCCTTTCTGACGTCTTTTTCTATGCAACATAAGCAGGTCAAGAAAATCTTTGATCATCATTGGTATGTTTTAAAAACTGATAAAATCTTGGGACCTTTGTTGCCCAAGACCCCAAAAGTGGTCTTTAGAGGTGTCCCTTTCCTCCAGAATAAGTTGGCACCTAATGTCATCAATCCACCAAGAAAACCATCATTTTTTCACGATTGGATCGGATTCTATCCCTGTAAAAAGTGCCTGGTTTGCCAGTTCAACACCTGTGGTAGAAGGGCAACTCATAGCTTCTCGTCCACTGTAACTGGCCGCACATATACGATCAAACAATTTTGCACTTGTGCTACTACAGGAATAGTGTATCTTCTAACTTGCCCTTGTGGCAAACAATATGTGGGCCGGACCATCAGATCGTTTACGACGCGGGTTTCGGAGCACATTAACCTCATTAAAGCAGGTAGTACTAAACATACTGTCCCTAGGCACTATAGGGAATTTCACGATCGAAACCCTGCAGGTACACAGTTCCTTATCATTGATAGGTATGTGGCCCCTTGGCGGGGGGGGGGTCGACTCTTAGAGCCCATTCACACAGGGACGACTTGTCAGACGACCTAGTCGCCTGACAAGTCGCCTCCCGTTCTGTGCTATGGAACCGTTCTAAGGGGAGCGACGCAAGTCGCTCCGACTTAGAAAAAGGTTCCTGTACGACTTCGGGGCGACTTGGGGCGACTTGCATAGACTTCTATACAGAAGTCGTTTTGCAAGTCGCCCGGGCAGTCGTGTGCAGGTCGGTGAGGCGACCTGCAAGTCGTGTTGCCCCTGTGTGAATGGGGTCTTAGGGGTGTTTCCCGTTTAGAGACATATTGGATATATGCGTTGGGGTCCCACTTCCCGCAGGGTATTAACGTGGAGTGGGACATCAACTCTTTTATTAATCAAGCATAATAGTGTTAAGATCTCTTCTTTACAATTTAGTTTTAAAATTTAATTACTATTATGATTTATTTTATTTTATTTTTTGGACTAATTATGGGTTAACCCGACATATATATGGAATTGTATTGAATATTGGCCCATTTAATGCATACTATGTATTTGGGAATGTTATTGATGCCCCCCATTGGTAGTGTCTTGTTTTTGATCCTGGTTCTAAGATCTCATATCTTGCACTATCTAATGTTGGATAGAGGCCCCCTTTATAGGTTTACTATTTTTGGCTATCGGTGCAAAGTTTTTATAACATTTCTGTTATAGATTTTTTACATAAATTTTGTTTTTATCCACTATTTTGGGCAATTTTTTATTTAGATTCTATCCCTATCTCACTATTAGTGCCCACTTCTGCTGTTTTGTTGTCCCCCTATTTTCCACCTTTGCTGACACCTGGGAAGTCTTCGGCCTACCTCAGATTGAGGCTTGGTTCGTTCTCCCTGGATTGCATGTGAGAGAGGTTTGGAGAAGGAGGTGGAACGCACGGGGGCCGTACTAGCAGTGCGGGAGTAACGTCAGCGGAATCTCTAATTGAGATGGGTTGGGCATTCAGTGAGATCGAGGCTTGGCTAAGGAGGTGGAGCACACTGGCGCCGCACTAGCAGTGCGGGAGTGACGTCAGTGCGCAGTACCAAAATGAGGCTTGGGCATATGGGTGGAGCGCGGCGGCGCAGCTGTGCCCATACAGGAAGTGCTGCTATACTGCAGATGAGGCTTGGTCTCCGGATGGGCGGACCAAGCCCATATGCAGTAGATAAATACTTTTACAACTCTCTCTGGCCAACATTATCTATGAGATGTTTTATATAATGATTTTAGTGTTTAAATTTTTGTATATGTGGGATTACAACTAGTTACCCTATGACCCCGTGAACTGGAAGTAACATTCATTGCACTTCCGGTATTTGGACACTCCCAGTGGGGGTCATTAACTATTTATTTATAGAGCGGTAGGGTGAGGGTGTTCCACACCCCAGATGATGGCTTTTTAGTTGAAACAAGTCAAGCGGACCCCTCACGACTGCCGCTATATGATGTTTGAGCTGTTTTCTTCCTCCTAATATGTGAGTTTGATTTTAATTATTTTAAATAAACCAGTATTTAAACGTTATCACGCTATGTGAGTTTTCTTGCTCCTCACATGGTACTTGAATTATTTGCTTGTCTTATGTTGGAGTGTCTATGGATGTGTGAAGCCGTGCTGATACCCCTTTCTGCTGAATGCTGATGACATCTGTCAAGACACACTGCCCAGACCTATTGGTCATCAAGCCTGTTTTGACTTGTATGGCGTACGCCATTACAGGTCATTGAGTTCCGGTAGGCCTCTTCATTTCCTGGTGATGGCCCCGGCACTGATTTAAATCCTTTTGTGCACCTACGGTTCTCTCACTGTTCATTTACTTGCTGAAATCGGTTTAATTATTTATCTGCATACTTGGGAATCATCTTTTTATCATTTTTACATCATTGTGTATGCACTACCCCCATAGACTCTTGGTGGTGTTTTTCACGAAGTTTTCACAATTTTGAAATGGACTATTACATTTCAAGTTTACTATATATTATTTGAGTTGTTGAGTTTATGGTACTGTCACTGTTTTCTATATAATAGTCACTATTGTATTCAAGTATAAGGTGTACTATTTATTGTTTCACTTTATAGTGTTGTGGATTTTCCATATAGTATTATTCACATCTACAGCTATATGTGGTTTGACATTACGTGTTCACTGTACACATATATGTATATTGTTTCGTACACAATTACTGAGTTATAGCGCTACACTTTTATTTATTGTTGTTAGTTTTTACCTTGAGTCCATAGGTGTGTTAGCTGCTGTTTCAGTGTTCCTTTGATCTAGCGCAGTGCTGTACTTACCCCTTTACCCGCACTCACATTGCTGACTATAGGAGTGACGAGTCTCATTGTAACCAATGAGATAGAGCCCCAGTGCCATACGTCCACAGCGCGGTGACGTGCCACATACAACGCGACTTACGCACACACGCAGGGGACACATGACAGCACTTAGAGCTCCAATCACGTGATTCGGGAGAGGCCGGCGCTGTGACGCATCACGCCTCGACGTCACCCCGCTGCATGCACACACCCATCTCTGTTGCTGTGCACCACCGTGAAGGTAGCGCAGCGCTCCTTCACCTGACCAATGAAAGCCAATGAGACACATCACGCCATGCCCCCAAACATGGAACATACACAGAGCTGGCAGGCTACAAACAAAAATGTACCCAAACCGGAAGTGTGGTGTCACCGAAATTGGGCCACACACAGAACGGTAAAGGAAAAACACATGGAGGGCATCCACCTCTCAGTGTCCACTGTAAAGTTATATGGCGCTACCTTCACGGTGGTGCACAGCAACAGAGATGGGTGTGTGCGTGCGGCTGGGTGACGCCGACGTCATGGCGTGATGCATGGTGCTGGCCTCTCCCGAATCACGTGATAGGATAAACTGGTCATGGCTCAAAGCCCAGTAAATGCATCATGGTTTAAAAAAAGGTGTTAAAAATTCTCCTGGGCAAATCAATCAAACAACAAACTCAAACCTACTAGGCATACCATTTTTCTAGTCTCCCAGAAGTCTCTCAGAAGTTTCACAGGGATACCCCGTCCACTCCTGCTTTCGATAACTGGATTACATTGATGGTGTGATCAGTGTCTCACGAGGTTGCCTGAGACTAGATCTATATTTTAAAAAGGACCTGAACTGTGAAAGCTATACCCAAAACACGGCAAGACCCCAAAGAGGAGGAGCAGACAGCATCAGCAGGAGACCCAAGAAGAGGAGGTTCAGGGCCGCCCTGTGCAATGCCATAGCACAAAGCAGGTAAGTATAAGTTGTTTGTTATTTTAATAAATGTAGCAAGGTCCCAGACCTCCTTTGATCTAATGAGAATCTCCAAGGCCAGGGATAGCTGACATCCTTCTGTATGTAGTGGGTTGTGAGGCATGGTGGGTGTAGAGTAGTTAAAGTTATTGGGCGCCAGACACTTCTTGAATGCAGAAGAAAGTTTATTTCTCTTAACAATCTTTTTTTTTGGGGAAAGAGGGTTAGGGCCAGCACACCCTTAGGTAGTTGCAAGATTAATTGGCAGACTCCGAGACTTCAATAGGAGGGCAGCCATGCAGGGAAAGGCATCCAGTACGACGCCACATCTGCAGGTACAGGAATGCTGTCTCCTATGGCAACAGTCTTTAACAGTTCCTAACACAAAGCTTAACAGTTCCTTCACTTTCACTACAATCACTCCTTGTAGTTCTTCAGCACACTGAGCTCTGGTCTCTCACTAGACCCACTGATTCACTGCCACTGAATCCCTTGAGCTCCTCCAATCTTCACAGTGGTATCTACCTCAAGCGTCACCACCGCTTCTCTGCTGGGTCCCTAGCTTGGCATGCTAGATACCGTTAAAGCTTCACCCCCGCTGGCCTGCTCAGTCCCTGGTTTGACACACAAGGCTGCTCTGCAAGCATCACCTCCACTGGCTGGTTCCCTGGCTTGATACCCACTGAAGTTTCCCGATTCTTCACTGTCTCCAGTTTGTTGAGAATGTTGCTCCGGTACTTGCTTCAGTTACTCACTGTGGTCCCTAGTAATTAGGCAGATAGTCCCTTACTGGCGACAGCTTCCCCTCTACCTCCAACCACGACAGGTTCTCCAGCCGGCAAAACCATCATTTTTGGTTGGACTGCAAGCCACAGTCCCAACCCTGCGCTGCTCTCTTGCTTATGGATAGGCCCTCAGACAGCCCAGCAGCCAGATGTGCCTGGGATAGGCCCCATCTCCAGTCTAGCAGCCCGAGCAATATGACACACATCCATCTAGACAGCCATCCAGGTGGCACAGAACATAGATCCCCTGACTCCAGCCGAATATATAGGCTCTCCCAGCAGGCCAAGGGATCCAAGAAAACCCCTGCCCATTGGTTGAGATACCCCCATGTAACCATAACCTGACCTTGCATTGCCCTTCTTGTTTCTAGTACCACCAAGTACCCAGCCACCTAGTGGTAGAAAAGAAAAGTGCAACAAGGCCAAACTTTGGTGGAGATCTATTGATTTCTCCCTATTAAACAGGTTAACTACTCCTGGCAAGTAAATTTGTGAGGAGAAACCCTACCTAAAGGGTGCTACATCCAAAAATGTGACTTTACAGTCAGGTCCATAAATATTGGGACATCGACACAATTCTAATCTTTTTGGCACTATACACCACCACAATGGATTTGAAATGAAACGAAGAAGATGTGCTTTAACTGCAGACTTTCAGCTTTAATTTGAGGGTATTTACCTCCAAATCAGGTGAACGGTGTAGGAATTACAACAGTTTCTATATGTGCCTCCCACTTTTTAAGGGGCCAAAAGTAACGGGACAGATTAACAATTATCCATCAAACTTTCACTTTTTAATACTTGGTTGCAAATCCTTTGCAGTCAATTACAGCCTGAAGCCTGGAACGCATAGACATCACCAGACGCTGGGTTTCATCCCTGGTGATGCTCTACCAGGCCTCTACTGCAACTGTCTTCAGTTCCTGCTTGTTCTTGAGGTATTTCCCCTTCAGTTTTGTCTTCAGCAAGTGAAATGCACGCTCAATTGGATTCAGGTCAGGTGATTGACTTGCCATTGCATAACATTCCACTTCTTTTCCTTAAAAAACTCTTTGGTTGCTTTCGCAGTATGCTTCGGGTCATTGTCTATCTGCACTGTGAAGAGCCGTCCAATGAGTTCTGATGCATTTTGCTGAATATGAGCACATAATATTGCCTGAAACACTTCAGAATTCATCCTGCTGCTTTTGTCAGCAGTCATATTATCAATGAATACAAGAGAACCAGTTCCATTGGCAGCCAGACATGCCCACGCCATGACACTACCACCACCATGCTTCACTGATGAGGTGGTATGCTTTGGATCATGAGCAGTTCCTTTCCTTCTTCATACTCTTCTCTTTCCATCACTCTGGTACAAGTTGATCTTGGTCTCATCTGTCCATAGGATGTAGTTCCAGAACTGTGAAGGCTTTTTTAGATGTTTGGCAAACTCTAATCTGGCCTTCCTGTTTTTGAGGCTCACCAATGGCTTACATCTTGTGGTGAACCCTCTGTATTCACTCTGGTGAAGTCTTCTCTTGATTGTTGACTTTGACACACATACACCTACCTCCTGGTGAGTGTTCTTGATCTGGCCAACAGTTGTGAAGGGTGTTTTCTTCACCAGGGAAAGAATTCTTCCGTCATCCACCACAGTTGTTTTCCGTGGTCTTTCGGGTCTTTTGGTTTTGCTGATCTCACCAGTGCGTTCTTTCTTTTTAAGGATGTTCCAAACAGTAAATTTGGCCACACCTAATGTTTTTACTATCTCTCTCATGGGTTTGTTTTGTTTTTTCAGCCTAATGATGGCTTGCTTCACTGATAGTGACAGCTCTTTGCATTTCATATTTAGAGTTTACAGCAACAGATTCCAAATGCAAATAGCACACTTGAAATGAACTTTGGACCTTGTATCTGCTCCTTGTAAATGGGATAATGAGGGAATAACACACACCTGGCCATGGAACAGCTGAGCAGCCAATTGTCCCATTACTTTTGGTCCCTTAAAAAGTGGGAGGCACATATATAAACTGTTGTATTTACTACACCGTTTACCTGATTTGTATGTAAATACCCTCAAATTAAAGCTGAAAGTCTGCAGTTAAGGCACATCTTGTTTGTTTCATTTTAAATCCATTGTGGTGGTGTATAGAGCCAAAAAGATTAGAATTGTGTGGATGTCCCAATATTTATGGACCTGACTGTATAGACGATTTAAGTTCCTGATGTCTCTCCTGATATTTTACTCCTTCGGTTACTGCTGGATGATTCCACTACTACAGCACACAATGCCCCCCGTGCTTTGTTTATTTAAGTTCTTTTTTTTTAATGGATGGAGACCAGTCATTCAGATAAAATAATATATAAGTACAACTTTTTCTGTAAGCAATATTTTTGCAGGGAAGAACTCTGAGTCCTAAAGTGACCCTTACAGATCTGTCCAGACTTCCAGTACTTATGATGAGTCACTTGCACTTGGGCCTTGAGTCATATGTGTTATGATTTTTTTCAGAGTTTTATTAAACTGCAGTCTAAACTTACTTTAAACAAGAATAAGAGAAAGGAAAATGCAAACACACCAGACAAGCTGCGTTTTGATAGAACAAGATGTTTTAGCTGTTTTTTTTTCATTCCCAACACTTATTATTATGGACTGTTGACTGTCAATGTACTCACACATTATGCTTTCAATCTTTTGTAGAACTGGAACACTCATGTCACAATTGCCTTCACTCCCACAGTTTAGTCGTGATTTGAAAGCTGTTTTTATGTCTCTAGTATCTTTTATGTTAAAAAGCTAGATTTGCTGTATGCTTTACAACCCACATGGAGGTGCTGTGCTGCTGCTAGGGGTATTAGGCGCCTTTCACACGGACAGCTATTCTGCCGCAGTTAAAAGAATGTTTTTTTTTCTGGAATTCAAGACACCAGGCACTGCGATCAGCTGCATTTGTACAGTGCGATTAGCTGCGATTGCATTTAGCTGCGGTTTGCTATTTCCATAGCAACCCGACAGGTTACCGACTCATATTGAACGGGGATCCGACTTGGATCCCCGCCAATACCAGGCACTGTGTTTGGTATGAATCTTGAGGGGGAACTCCACGCCAAATTTTAAATAAAAAAACGGTATGGGTTCCCCTCCCCCCCGGAGCTGCCTAATAAATTACTTTTAAAACCTGTGTAGTGTGTTTTTTTTATTGACACTTTTTTCCCCAGGTGAATGGGTAGGGGTACGATGTACCCCATACTCATTCACATAGGGTGGGGGGCCGGGATCTGGGGGCCCCCTTATTAAAGGGGGCTCCCGGATTCCGATAAGCCCCCCGCCCGCAGACCCCGACAACCAACGGCCAGGGTTGTCGGGAAGAGGCCCTTGTCCTCATCAACATGGGGACCAGGTGCTTTGGGGTGGGGGGGCCGCCCCCCCTTGCCCCAAAGCACCAACCCCCCATGTTGAGGGCATGCGGCCTGGTGCAGTTCAGGAGGTCCCCACCCCCTTTCCTGACCGACCAGGCTGCGTGTTCGGATAAGGGTCTGGTATGAATTTTGGGGGGACCCCCACGCCGTTTTTTTCGGCGTAGGGGGTGCCCCTTGGAATCCATACCAGACCAAAGAGCCCGGTATGCTCTTGGAGGGGAACCCATGCCGTTTTTTTATTTAAAATTTGGCGTGGAGTTCCCCCTCAAGATTCATACCAAACACAGTGCCTGGTATTGGCGGGGATCCAAGTCGGATCCCCGTGGTTGTCGCCCATTGGAAAAGGAAAAAACATTTTTCCTTTCCTGATGAGCGAGCCAACTCGGCTCTGCTATCCGCAGCTGACACAGTGCACTGCGATTACCTGCGGTTATGTGCGGATAGCTGTGCTAAATCGCTTCTGGACGCAGTCAATTCTATTTTTTCTATCCGCACAAAACCGCAGGTAATCAAAACACAGCTAAACGCCGTGTGTGAATAGGGTTATAGGAAAGCATTGTGTGTGTTTAGCTGCTGTAGAAAACGCAGCTAAAAGCACAATTCTATCCGTCCGTGTGAAAGGGGCCTTAGTGGGGGAGGTAATCCCCAAGTCCTGAAACTCAAGTTAATTTAAAAGCAGAAACACTATATAAGAGCCTAGTCAGAAAATGAAAAGTATATATTCTGAAGAATAAAGCAGAATTTCACATGATTTCATCTTACAATTTGAACTCAGTGATATTCAATGTCAGGGTTGGCTATTTCCTAACTAAAACTATCAATTTTTATCAATTATCAATTGTAACAGAATCGACAACATGTAAATGTTAACCATATCCACAACAAATAATCTGCCTTGCTTTAAGGTTAAATAGTCAGTGAGCATGAGAAAAAGTGAGAATGACTAAATGGTTATTTATGTTTTGCACCCAAAGTTGCATGCCTCTAATCACCAGACCTTAGGAAAGAGAGACACATTGGGTCAGGTCCTCTGCTGCCCCCTCCACCCATTGCTCACCTCTGCAACCCCCCACTCTTGCACTTGTCACCTCTGCTCCTCCCGTCGCTGGTCATATCTGCCTCCTCTCAATCCTCTCCCTGCATGTGGGGGTACCCTTCCCGTGTGCGCACTTATCAATGCCCATGACCAGACGGGGCTGCGTTCATGTGAACATTAATGCAGTACCACATCTTAGAGATGAGCCATACACTTTGCACAGCTGCGTAACATACAGAGTTCCTCTGTGAATTATTCCGTCCCATGTCACTGCACACTTTAGCTTGATGTATGTTGCATTTAGGAGGGACACCGCTGAGCCTATGCCCTCTCCACCAGTCCAGCGTATCTTTGCCACCTCACTAACAGTGATAGAATGGGGTCCTGCACTGCACCCAGCGTGGACCTCCTGTGCGCACTTAGCTAACTCCTTCAACTCTCCCGTACCATACGGCTAGGTATATATGATCTCTGTACCGCAGGTTTGGTCCCAATTGCTTTTGGGGGAACCGATCGCTAGGGAGAGAGGCAGAACACCGACCTTCTTGCTACTGGAGGACCTGTCACCTACGCAAGGTACCACGCCTATTGACCAGCTGCTATATATTCCCATCAGTTCATGGTTACCTGTGGCAACTACTCTCCTGCTCCGATGTACCTGTTGAGTTAAGCATTTGTAGTGGCCTTGCTTTCATACCCCGTGTGTGCTTTCCGGGCCCTATTCTTATAAGCCATGTAACATCATGAACCCCTTGAATAACTTCAAACCAGGTTTAAAACAGTTAACAGATTTACTGAAGATTCAGCAACACAGTCCAGAGTCCAGCCCTAACTAACTAATGCAGGCAGCCCAGATTTAAACATTCCAGGGAATCAAAGTACATTAACCACTTCCCGCCCGCCATCAAATGACGGCTCTTGTTCTGAGTGGACGTCATATGATGGCCCTCCAGAACGACCGCTCTTGCGCGCCCGTGGGGGAGCACATCGCGGCAATCGGTGGTGCAGTGTGTCAGTCTGACACACCGCTGCACTGATTTCAGTAAAGAGCCTCTGACAGAGGCTCTTTACCACGTGATCAGCCGTGTCCAATCATGGCTGATCACGATGTAAACAGAAAGAGCCGTTGATCTGCTTTTCCTCCCTCGCGACTGACAGATGCGAGTAGAGGAGAGCCGATCGGCTGCTCTCCTGACTGGGGGGTCTGTGCTGATTGTTTATCAGCGCAGCCCCCCTCGGATGCCCATCCAGGATCACCAGGGAAATGACAACCAGTGCCCAGGCAGCTGCCAATCAGTGTCCATCCCCAATGCCTGCCAGTGCCAGTGCCATCAGTGATGCCTATCAATGCCATCTATCAGTGCTGCATATCAGTGCCCATCAGTGTCATGTATCAATGCCCAGCAGTGCCGCCTATTAGTTCACAGCAGTGCCGCCTATCAGTGCCACCCATAAATACCCATTAGTGCAGCCTTTCAGTGCCCATCAGTGTCGCCTATCCGTGCCCACCAGTGCCACCCATGAGTGCCCATCAGTGCCGCCTATCAATGCCCATCAATGCTGCATATCAATGCCACCCATCAGTGCCACCTACCAGTGCCCATCAGTGCCGCCTATCAGTGCCCATCAGTGCCACCTCATTGGTGCCACCTCATTTGTGCCACCTTATTGGTGCCGCCTTATCAGTGCCCGTCAGTGCCGCCTTATCAGTGCCCATCAGTGAAGGAGAAAACTTACTTATTTACAAAATATTATAACAGAAACAAAAGAAAAATTGTTTTTTTCAAAATTTTAGATTTTTTTTTATTTGTTTAGCAAAAAATAAAAAATGCAGAGGTGATCAAATACCACCAAAAGAAAGCTCTATTTGTGGGAACAAAATGATAAAAATTCTGTTTGGGTACAGTGTAGCATAACCGTGCAATTGTCATTTAAACACCGACAGTGCGGAAAGCTGAAAATTGACTTGGGCAGGAAGGGGGTGTAAGTGCCCGATATTGAGGTAGTTAAGCAAGAGTCCAGTGATGGTAGGTTCCTGGCCCAGGAAGAATCCCAGCAGAGTGACCCAGAAGGGAGCCACATGCTCCAGTAGGACTACATGTTGAAGCAGTTCTTCCTCTGTAAATACCACGTGGAGGAGAAAGAGCTCTGAGCCCTTCTCTGTATTTATGTGGCTTACGGCAGGACTCAGAAAGCCCGGGAAAGAGTTTAGACACGGTTAACCTCTTCCCATCCTGAGCAGTCTACAATTGTCTGCATAGATATACAGTGCAATTAATACAACAGCAGGAATACATTCAATGGCACCCCACAAGCACCTGCTTATACTTGTAACATGCCTGGCAGGCAGGAGGTGGTGCCACAATTGCAGCCATTAAAAAAATTATACTGTATACATACAGTAAATTAAATATATATATATATATATATATATATATATATATATATATATATATATATATATATATATACATATATATATATATATATATATATATATATATATATATATATATATATATATATATATATATATATATATATATATATATATATATATATATATATATATGAATGAATGAATGAATGAATGATTTGTAAAGCGCTGCAAATGCGAACCGAATCGCCTCAAGGCGCTACGGTGGGTCCCCACTGTGTGTATATATATATATATATACACACAGTGGGGACCGAAAGTATTGAGACCCCCTTACATTTTTCACTCTTTGTTATATTGCAGCCATTTGCTAAAATCATTTAAGTTCATTTTTTTCCTCATTAATGTACACACATCACTCCATATTGACAGGAAAACAGGAAAACACAGAATTGTTGACATTTTTGCAGATTTATTAAAAAAGAAAAACTAAAATATCACATGGTCCTAAGTATTCAGAACCTTTGCTGTGACACTCATATATTTAACTCAGGTGCTGTCTATTTCTTCTGATTATCCTTGAGATGGTATTACACCTTCATTTGAGTCCAGCTGTGTTTGATTATACTGATTGGACTGAGAATCATGAGGTCAAAGGAACTGCCTGAAGAGTTCAGAGACAGAATTGTGGCAAGGCACAGATCTGGCCAAGGTTACAAAAAAATTCTGCTGCACTCAAGGTTCCTATGGGCACAGTGGCCTCCATAATCCTTAAATGGAAGACGTTTGGGACAACCAGAACCCTTCCTAGAGCTGGCCGTCCGGCCAAACTGAGCTATCGGGGGGAGAAGAGCCTTGGTGAGAGAGGTAAGGAAGAACCCAAAGATCACTGTGGCTGAGCTCCAGAGATGCAGTCGGGAGATGGGAGAAAGTTGTAGAAAATCAACCATCACTTCAGCCCTCCACCAGTCGGGGCTTTATGGCAGAGTGGCCCGACGGAAGCCTCTCCTCGGTGCAAGACACATGAAAGCCTGCATGGAGTTTGCTAAAAAACACCTGAAGGACTCCAAGATGGTGAGAAATAGGATTCTCTGGTCTGATGAGACCAAGATAGAACTTTTTGGCCTTAATTCTAAGCGGTATGTGTGGAGAAAACCAGGCACTGCTCATCACCTGTCCAATACAGTCTCAACAGTGAAGCATGGTGGTGGCAGCATCATGCTGTGGGGGTGTTTTTCAGCTGCAGGGACAGGGTGACTGGTTGCAATCGAGGGAAAGATGAATGCAGCCAAGTACAGGGATATCCTGGACGAAAACCTTCTCCAGAGTGCCCAGGACCTCAGACTGGGCGGAAAGTTTATCTTCCAACAAGACAATGACCCTCAGCACACAGCTAAAATAACAAAGGAGTGGCTTCACAACAACTCTGTGACTGTTCTTGAATGGCCCAGCCAGAGCCCTGACTTAAACCCAATTGAGCATCTCTGGAGAGACCTAAAAATGGCTGTCCACCAACGTTTACCATCCAACCTGACAGAACTGGAGAGGATCTGCAAGGAGGAATGGCAGAGGATCCCCAAATCCAGGTGTGAAAAACTTGTTGCATCTTTCCCAAAAAGACTCATGGCTGTATTAGATCAAAAGGGTGCTTCTGCTAAATACTGAGCAACGGGCCTGAATACTTAGGACCATGTGATATTTCAGCTTTTCTTTTTTAATAAATCTGCAAAAATGTCAACAATTCTGTGTTTTTCTGTCAATATGGGGTGCTGTGTGTACATTAATGAGGAAAAAAATGAACTTAAATGATTTTAGCAAATGGCTGCAATATAACAAAGAGTGAAAAATTTAAGGGGGTCTGAATACTTTCCTTCCCCACTGTATATATATATATATATATATATATATATATATATATATATATATATATATATTTATTTATTTATTACAGGTGGTCACAGTGAAAGGCCTAGTCCATCCACAGCTAATGTTTGACTGGTTTGTAGCACTGTTCCTTGTACTAATTTGGTCATAAGTATAATGTACAAAGAAATTCTGTCTGCAACTTGAGCTCAACTTTATGTATAGGGAGATATAGCACTTTAACATTTACTGCTAAAGCTGCACTTGGCCCTACCTTCACTACCTTTCAATAATCCCTGTTGTTTCTGTAGGTCTCCTGCACACAGGGCATTTTTACTTCTGCTTTTTTTTTTTTTTTAAGTATAATTCAAAAGATTTTCCCATTTATAAAACATCTACATAATAACAGGAAAAGGTGATAAACCTGTTTTAAAATGGAAAATAAATCAAAACCAACATTGCTAAACAAATATAACAGATAGACCAGCAGCGACACATATTAAATTCATGGACTGAAGATAAAGATTAATACAAATTATGAATTTATACGCCACCCTAATGAAAATTCATTATTGAATCGAATAGGGTCCTATAGCTTCAACATATACCTGACGTACACAAAATCTACTAAAAAGAAAACTACAAACAAACAAAATGAAACTAAATGAAACAGAACAAAACCGAACAAAACAAAACAAAAACAAAAACAAAAAAAAGGTGAACTAGCTAGCTCAAATTCAAACCTAGTGAGTTCCAACCCCCCCCCCCCCCAAACTTAACCCCATCTAACCCAACCTGCCGTTATAGATCTTCATGCCTAACCTAGACAGTGAGGCAATCAACATACTGGGGTGTACAAGCAAAGGTCATCCATGGCCGTCACGTATCCCTACATTCCTCCTCTCTACCATAGAGAAACGCTGTCATATATTCCATTGTCCTAATTTCATCTATTCTAGAGAACCAATGTTTCAAAGAAGGTGTAATAGTAGACTTCCACAAGTCTGGGATACATGCCCGGGCAGCATTCAGCATATGAGCTATCAGCGACTTTTTATAATGATGAAGAGGCAGCTCATATAGGTGCAGAAGGCATCCCATAGGATCCGAACCAAAGTCAACTAATGTCAATTGTTTAATCAGGTTCCCCACTTCCTTCCAAAATGATGTAATCAAAGGGCACAACCAAAAAATGTGTAGTAATGTCCTCGTCTCTTTATTGCAACGCCAGCATAGCTTTGAAGTTTGCGGATAAAGTTTACCGGGACCCTGTACCGCCTGACCACTAACCTATATCCCTGTTCTTGAAAGCGGCTTGCTATAGAGGATTTTTGAGCCAGTGAAATGATCCTGTTAATTTTCCGCTTTTAGGAGCGTCAGGTGTTTTTTTTACAACTTAAAAATGTCCTCTCAGTCACATGGGGAAAGAAACTATTTATCTTCTACACCACATTATATGCTAGAAAAGCAATCCTATTGTAGTGGAATCAATCCCAACCGCCCACCAAACAACTCTGGCAATCTCTGATAAATAAGGCGTTACCATTATATAAAATTACATATATGGGAAGAAATTGTCCAAAAAAATTTGAGAAGATTTGGGCAGCATGGGTGAAGGCAAAACACCTGTCTATTGAATGACATGGTGGGGCTGGGCCCATTGTGACTGGCGTTGACTTGGGCCCCCCCTCCGGCCCTGGGCCTCCTAGTCTCTTCTTAACTATGTAGGAGTGGTTGAGAATGTCCCAGATTGAGAGGTGGGATCCCTTACACTTACACCTTAGATTAATATCCTTAATGAGTGTATTAGTATTATCTTCTTTTTTCCAAATATAAGTTTTATTTTCAAGAAAGTAAATGAACAGAAATAGAATTAAGTTACAATCTCCATCATGTCATTCGTTGTACATCATCGAAAACACATCTGGGCAATATCAATACACAGGTATTTGTATCATAAAGTTCAACATTGTTAACTACCAGCCAGTTCATGTAATCAGTTTTTGCAGGCGCTCACAATAGAATAAAGGGAACGGATATGCTTCGATGAAGAACTGTAAATTCATGAGTCAGTAAAAGACCAAGAAAAGATTAAAAAGAAGAAAGAGAAAGAAGATAGGGGGGAAGAGAATATTGGGAAGATGGGGAGGGATGAAGGAGGAGGGATGGGGGGTTTGACCCAGGAGTACCGGTTATTATTGTGTTAGTTTGATCTATGTGGCCAGGAGGGCTATTCCTTCGTCTGAGAGTATAAACATATTCCATAGTCTCCATGTCTGTATATGTCGCTCTTGTTTGTTTTGTGCCGTTTGAACCAGATCCTCCAGTCTTCTGATCTCCTCCACCTTGCGCAACCACATCCCTATAGTCGGTGGAAGCGTTTTTTTCCATCGAAGAGGGATGCACGCTTTCGCTGCGTTCAGTAAGTGCCGTACTATCGATTTTTTGTAAATTCGTGGCGAAATCGCCGTTAGATGAAGCAAAATTAGAGCTGGGTCATCACTTATTGTGTAATCCGTAAATTTTTGCGTTACTGAACGTACTGTCTTCCAAAAGTGGGACAGGAGTGGGCAAGACCAAAAGATATGGAGGAGCGTTCCCTTACTTGTTTGGCATCTCCAGCATTTGTCAGATGTATCCGGAAAGTATTCGTGAAGTCTGCTAGGTGTGTAGTACCATCTAGTCAGAATTTTATAATTAAGCTCCTGTGTTTTGGTACATAGAGATGTTTTAAGGGAGAATGTGATAATCTTTTGTGTTTGGGCACTAGTAAACGTGCATTGTAGGTCGGTTTCCCATGCACGCATGAACGTCAGGTCAGGTTGTTCTACAGGGGAGTTAACTAAGGCATACATTTTTGATAGAACTTGAGACAAAGTTCCCTCATCATTACAGTAGTTTTCGAAAGTCGTCAGGTCGCGGTTGAACCGTGAAGGGTTAGGTATTGTACACAAAAAGTGATGTAGACGAATCGCAGTCCAAAATGGGAGTTGAAATTGACCACTGTCTAGCGTCAGTGACTGTATGGATGGCCATTTATTGTTTATCAGGAAATGTGAGGCTCTATCCCTTCCTGTTGATCTAAGTGACCTGTATTCCAATCGTTCTAGTCCTGGGGGGAAACCAGGGTTACCCAGAATTGGATATAGAGGTGTGCTATCTGTGGATAAGGAGTTTGCGATTATCGCAGCGTGTCCTACTCGGAGTGATGTGCCTATTAAAGGGTGTGATTTCAAGGTCATTGGTAATCTATCAAAGCACCAGACCGCTCCCTTCAATGGTATCTCAGATTGTGCCTGTTCTAGTTGTGTCCATAGTTTGTTTCCGCCGTGTCTGTTCCAATCTATTATTCTTCCCAGATGTACTGCTCTATAGTAGTTTCTCAGGTCAGGGAGGGCTAATCCTCCATAATGTTTGGGGAGTGTGAGGTAGTTTCTACGCAGTCGAGGTTTTGAATTTTTCCAAATAAATTTGATGAAAATAGAGTGTGTCTGCTTAAAGTATTGGGGCGGGATTGTAATTGGTAAAGTTTGAAACAGATATAAAAACTTTGGAAGTATGGCCATTTTAAGTAGGTTACACCTGCCAAACCATGAATGAAACCCCTCATTCCAGTCATCTAAGAGTAGTTTAGTTTTGGTCAATAGGGGGGGGGAAATTTAGGTCGAACGTGTGTCTTAGGTCACGGGGAATAAAGGTCCCCAGATATTTAAGGGATGTATCTGTCCATCTGAACTTAAATTGTGACTTTATAGAGTGCAGTCTAGTTGGAGTTAGATTAACTCCCATGGCCTCCGACTTATCAAAGTTGATTTTTAGATTGGAAAAATGGCCATATTTTCCAAATTCCTTCAGGAGATTCGGTAGAGACACTATAGGGTTGGTGAGGGAAAACATAAGGTCGTCAGCATATGCAGATATTTTGTATTGGACATCTCCTATGGTTATGCCTGATATATCGGGGTTTAATCTTATAGTACATAGAAAGGGCTCTAACGTTAGGGCAAAAAGGAGGGGCGACAGTGGGCATCCCTGTCTAGTACCGTTTGATATAGGGAACGCATCAGAGAGGATTCCATTTGCCTTGATCTGTGCTGTGGGTGTAGAGTATATACTAGAGATCCATTTTATCATTTTGTGGCCTAGACCGATATGTTTAAGGACCGCCAACATGAATACCCAGTTAACCCGGTCAAACGCCTTCTCAGCGTCTGTGCTGAGAAAGACGGACGGGATATTTCGTTTGTTCACTTCATGAACTAGGTTTAGCACCTTGGTGGTGTTATCCCTTGCCTCTCGAGCGGGGATAAATCCCACTTGGTCCAAGTGAACTAGCTTTGGCATAAACTGGGTCATTCTGTTGGCTAGGATTTTCGTGAAAAGTTTGAGGTCCACATTAAGAAGCGATATGGGCCTGTAGCTGCCACATGCCGCTGGGTCCTTATCTTCTTTGAGAATAAGAGATACGTGTGCCCGTAGGGTGTCCCTGGGTAATGAAGCTCCTTCACTTAGTCCGTTGAACATCTTCACCATATGGGGACCTAAAGTGGTCAGTAATGTTTGATAATATTGTATAGTTAACCCATCTGGGCCTGGAGCTTTGCCTGGCTTCATCCCTCTTACCGCTAACTGCAGTTCCTCTATGGTGATGAGCTCTTCCAATCCTACTTTGTCTTCTAAGGACAATCTGGGCATTTGGGAAGCTGTAAGATATTCATTGACCGCGCTGTCTGTTGATGGTTTGGTTGGGAGATTATATAATGAGGTGTAGAAATTTTTAAATACCTCCGTAATTTGGGTTGGTGTGGTTTTTTTTTGACCCTCTGGGTTTTTAATCTGGGCAATATACGTGTTTAGTCGATGTTTCCGGATAGATCGGGCTAAAAGTTTCCCGCATTTGTTCCCGGACTCATAAGATATTTTCCTACATACTTGTATGGCAGCTTTGGCTCTATACTGTAGTAGATCAACAATTTGCTTTCTGAGGGATATTAGCTCTGCTTCTATTGTTTTGGTCGGTGCTTGTTTGTGTTTAGTTTCCAATTCATGTATTTTGTCAAGAAGGGTCAGCAACACTTGTTCCCTCTCTTTCTTGATGCGTGCGCCGTGTTTAATAAATATGCCCCTTATCACCGTCTTGTGGGCTTCCCACACTATACCCGGACCGCAATCTCCCGTGTCATTAAGTCTAAAGTAATGCGTCAGTTCATTCTGTATATCTGTCAGGACCTCCGGAGTCTGTAAGAGACTCTCGTTCAGTCTCCAGAATTTGGATCTGATTGTCATTGACGATGACAAACAGTAGCACATGGTGACGGGTGCGTGATCCGACCATGTGATGTTGCCTATTTCTACCTTATGGATTGCGTCTAGTTGGCTATGTGGAACAAAAAGGTAGTCTATTCTCGAGTATACTTTGTGTG
Source organism: Lithobates septentrionalis (assembly GCA_037952835.1). Taxonomy (NCBI): domain Eukaryota; kingdom Metazoa; phylum Chordata; class Amphibia; order Anura; family Ranidae; genus Lithobates; species Lithobates septentrionalis. The sequence goes on from JBBDGP010000385.1 coordinate 1,405,862, forward strand.
TGGAGGAGTAGAAAGTATAATCGCGTTCTCCAGAGTGGAGCAATCGCCATGTATCAATTAGTCGGGTATCATGTAGTTCACGAGTTATGCGTTTGTGTACGCTAGATCGTATAGACGAGGAGCCGGATGACGTGTCCACTGAGGGGATCAGCGGCACATTCAGGTCTCCCCCTAATACCAGTTGGCCCTCTGTGAATTCAGTGAGTAAAGTCAGCGTGTGGCGTAAGAAGGTGTCTTGTCGGTCGTTCGGTGCATATATAGTGGCCAGTGTTACTTTAGTGTTTCTAAGTGAGCCTTTAAGAAACAGGAAGCGGCCATTTGGGTCCGCCAAAGTATCTGTACATGTCCAGGGTATTAACCCTGAAATAAGTATTGACACCCCTTTGGATTTGGATGTTACATTAGAAGCGTGGTAAGTATGTGGAAAGTGTCGGTTTTTTAAAAAAGTCTGATTCCCTGTCCTGAAGTGTGTCTCTTGGATGAATGCAACGTCCGCACGAGCTCTCTTAAGGTCAGACAGGAGCATACGGCATTTCTCTGGAATATTAAGGCCCTTGGCGTTCAAGGAGTATATGTTGATTGTGTCCATTATGACCTGGGCCACACACAAAAAAAAAAAAGGGGGGGGGATGAGGATTGGATATGGGATAAGGGGGATGAGGGGGAAGGAGGGTGTAGAAAAGATAAGTAAGAGAGGAAGAGAGGATTAAGAAAGCGAACTAGAACTACTGTCGATTAAGACAGAAGATAGTTTTTGTGTATAACGTCTGTTGCTAATTAAATTAAGCAAATAACCTTATAAAGGAGCAGGGCCTGGTTCTCACCAGGAAACATGCTCCAGCCTATTGGGGGAGAGGTAAGATCAAACCAAGGGAGATTCCCCCGACTCGCCCCCACCACCTAGCTTGAAAACATTAGGAACTTCTTACTTACAAGCTTAATATAGATAATAGTGGACATGGCAGAAATAAACTAAAATTAGCTCAACAAAAAAAACCCAAGAGCAATTAACAAAAAATACTTCAAGTACTTTAGCATCCTGTTTTATTATATAGCCACTAGTTGCGGGCCATATACTTTACCATAGATCATAATTATCTTTGAGAAAAGGTAGGGGGCGTAAGTTACCCCCGCCCCCCCTCAATCCAACCCCGTCACCTATACCGTGTCCCCCTTACTAAACTCGTTACTCCCCCCTTGCTAGTTGTATCTTCCCCCCTGAGGGGTCATGACTCCAAGTGAGGGATAGCTGGGGAGGTGTTTATACTGAGAATTTCACCCCCATGGCTGATGGTCAGTAAGCACCTAAAGTATCTCTACTGTGTGCGAGTTCCTTTATGATGTTGTCCTGTTTTCCCTGAAAATATGGGTGAATGCTTTCTTCTACGATTCCCTCTCTAACCCAATCTCAAACCATCTCCCTCTGTCATACACATGTATGGAAGCCCCCTATCTCATCACTCCTGCCTTCGAGTATATGTGGGTTGAGATCATCTGAAGATAAGTGAGCAAGTCTACTCCTGTAAGGTCAAATACTGAAAATTCTGCCCAATTATAATTAACACTATCATGGATGCTGTCCCTCCTTCCTTTCTACGCATCTAATAACAATCTTATTTACTTGACTGTGCATAAGATATATTAATCCGATAAGATTATGTTGTGTGGCATTCAATACCCTGGACTTGGTTTCTGGGTAGTCTCTTCAGTCATCCACAGTAGGTCGAGGGAGTCCACACTAACTGCATTTCCAATAAAAGATATCAGTCCGAGCACGAGAGGGCTGCGACAACCTCACAGGTTATTTCAATGGCAGTCTGTGCAAGCAGTCTCTCCTCTGTTGTGCCACTTTGTGGGGTTCATCGGTAAGACTGGGATTCCTCCCTAGGTAGGGGGGAGGGGTGATATCCATCGAATCACATAGGGAGTGTAGAGAGCGTGTGGACCAAAATTATTTGATGGGAGTAATGTCCAACGAAGGGGTAAAGAGGACGGGGGACGTCCAACTAGAATGTGCATATAACTGGATGAGGGGTGCCCATAAAGTTATCAGGGAAGATGCAAAATATTTGTCATTGTCTTACCGCGCACCATGACCAGTTCAGTCCTCTCTTGGCGCGTCTGCCGAAGTGTAGCGTGATCTGCGTTGATTCCGCTGTGGTCTCGGTGATCGGGATCTCTGCCTGCCAGACGTACCAGGCCGGTTGTTTGGGCGCTGTAGGAGTTGTAGCCAATCCGGAACTGTCACAGGCTCCACGTCTAGGAATGCAAACAGGGCTGGGAGTTCGGTGGGTGACCGCAGTGTGAACGAGTGTTGAGCCTTTCGGAATGTCACTGAGATGGGGAAACCCCACCTATAGGTGAAACCAGCACTCCTCGCCGCTTCTAGCACTGGTTTTAATTGAGCCCTTCTCTGCAGAGTTGATTGCGATAAGTCCGGGAGGATTCGAATGACCGCTCCATCAAACATGACATCACCTTTCTCCCAAGCTGCTCTCAGCACCATCTCTTTGTGTGTATATTGATGTATGCGGCAAATGACATCTCTCGGTCTGCCCATATCAGTTGAGCGGGGGCCTAGTGCTCGGTGTATACGATCAAAGGATAGACCCGCTGGGTATTGATCTCCCAGCAGGTCCCTGAAGATCGCTAGTGTGGATTCCGCCAGGTCCTCCACCCCCGTTGCCTCCGGTATTCCCCTTAAGCGCAGGTTATTCCTTCTGCTGCGGTCTTCAGCCTCCTCCAGCCGCAGTTGTTGGGCTAGGATCATCGAGGCCTGGGTATTTTGTGCTGTCTCCACTATCGTCAATCGTCGTTCGATCGTGGTCATTGATGATTCCCCCACATCTACTCGGTCTGACAGGGTCTGTACATCCCGTCTCACTCCTGCAATCTCCTGTCTGTGGGACGCCTCTATTCTGCTCATGATGGCTTCTATGTCTGATCTGGTTGGTAGGGCCTGTAGAAGCGCCCTAAGCTCCGCATCAGCTCTCAGTGTCAGTGGCGTGTGTGACAGGGTTAGAGATTCTTGTGAGTCCGTACGGAATATTCCGGGTATTGAGCCGTCTAATGTTTGCACCGTCGGCATCTGCTGTGAGGAAGCCTGAGGCTGCTGTTCACTGTGTGCGCCAGGCCTCGTGGTGTCCGCCATCTTAGTAGCTGGTGCTGCTCCGGGAGTGTTCACCAAAAATCTCTGGATATCTCTGCCGTTGTGCGAGTTTGGAGACCCCCGATGTCTAGATCTGCCTTTCCGCTTTCCAGCGGCGTACATAACGGGTAAGGAAGCAGAGTGTGCTTGAATAAAAGCCGGTGGTGGACGGGTCGGGCCGGGAGCTTCTCAGAGATACGTCTTCACTCGGCCATGTCGTAACCACGCCCCTATTAGTATTATCTTCTGAAGTGGATAACTAATGTTATAATTGAATCTTACCCATACTAAGTCATGTAACTGTTCTATGAATTTCATCTGTATTCAAATCTAACTCGAAGTGAACTGTTTGTTTTGTGGAAATTTAAATAAACTTCTTTGTTAAAAAAAAAAAAAAGAATGTCCTCTCTGTTATACTATTTGTCCATGCACAATAGGCTTTTAGGAGCTGTAAGTGACATAGGCGTTTTCAAGCTGTAAAAAAAAAAAAAAAAACACAGGGCCAGGGCGTTCTGGAGCAGCAGTGTTAAGCTGTAAAAAGGGAGGCCCCTGAGAAGGAGAGATTGGCAAAGCTCAATTTTCTAGGAAAAATAGAGATTTCATCTGTCTATATCTATGGATCTACTTATTGTTGTGATATGTGATTTTTACTTAAGGTGGCTTTTATTTATGCATTTTTAAATATATGCCTTGCCCATGCTGTATATGGAAACAGAAGCATGGAGCTATTGAAGATTCTGGTACCTTACCTGATGTTCACAGTGATAGAATGGAGTCCCTCTAAATAACTGAATGACAGTAAAACCTGTCATGTCTAATGCTCTTTCACAGGGTGTAAGGATTACCAGAAAGCCCTAAAGGGGCTCAAAGGAGTGGAGTAGGCCTGTATTCACCTGAATTTCAGTACACTGCCTTCTGAGTGCAACAGGTTCAGTTTTTTTCTACAGTATCTGGAAGCCTGGGAAAGCCAGGGTGTTTATTATGCTAATAACAAATGTGGGCTAGGAATTTGGCACATTGGTACAGTGCTGCGAAATTAAGTGTCTGAGGCAAGTTCTATCTCAACTGGTGTCATTGCACATAGCATTTGATCAGCTTCTACTAGCAAGAAGTGTCCCTTGAACTGGTGCTGGCTGTCCTAGATTAAATCTTCCATCCTCCCCCCACACATACACACATACAGCAGTAATTGCTGTGGGGCTCAATACAGACATTGGACCTGTCATAGCCACTCACCAACACTTGCCAACACTTTCCATCTCCTCCTCAATTCATAAAAGCCATACTGTAGCTTCTGTCAATGAAAACCACTCTCTAAATGAAGGATAGGTGGATGAATAAATGATCCATCTCCTCTATTCATAGAGAACATTTAATTTTCATAGAGGAGACTCCTACACCAGAAGACATACATCATCCATTTTTCATTAGCTTGACTAGTAACATCCGACCATTTCACAATGATGTCAGATTCATGCCTCCACTGGGAAGAGACATCGCAAGAGTACACAAAATACAAGAAGAGCTCAAAGGTCATTTTCGTAATGGTCCTTTCACTCAAAGAATTGAATTACGTTGAGTTGTTACAAGCAATCCTCATTCCAGTAAGAGTTCAAACATGCACACTAGTAAAATTGTTGTTGATAGCATTCAAGACATTGCATTTATCTTTCAAAACTCATGCTACAGGAACTCAAAAGAGATACCCACTCTGAGAAAGACTTCCTGCGAGTGATCAAATCTACATCAAAGGGTCATCTTACAGCACTGTTAGTGAAACAACATCTCATACTACTACTGACTTAAAGTGTATGATGTTAATTGCAGTTGCAATGGATTGCATTATAATAGTACAGTGGATTCTACCTATACAAGGCAAAGAGTTTGCTGACACAGCAATTCATTTCAGATTATTGCAGAGACAGGGCTTAGGAAAATCATTGTCTTCTTACACTTCAAAAGACTGAAAAAAAACACATTCTCTATACTGTACTTAACAAGAGCCCTAGGCCTAGGTAAAAGCGGAAACATCTTGCAGCATTAACATTAAAGTGGTTCTAAAGGATACTTTTTTTTACCTAAGATAAAAAAACAGGTTGTACTTACCTGCTCTGTGCAACAGCATTGCACAGAGTGGCCCCAAAGCTTCTCTTTTTGGGTCCCCCTCCAGCGCTCTCTGCTCCTCCTCTTATGTGTTTTCCCCCATAGCAAGCCTCACCCCGAGCGAGGCTGTGTGGATCCATAGACACACACACAGTCCAGCTCGACTCCATCCTACACCCCATTGCTGCCCCTGTGTTCTGAGAATGCAGGGAGAGAGCCACTACAAATGGAGTGAGAACTCAGGTAAGTATTTGTGGGTGAGTGTGATCCTGCTACTAGGACATTTTTTACCTTAATGTATGGAATGCAAAGTAAAAAAAAAAATTGACTTTAGAACCACTTCAGAGCCCAATTTAGGGCTTAGGTTCCTCTCTTCCCCATTTGCCTCATGTTTTGCTTGGAGCCAACCTTGCATTGCTAAAAGAAAAAAAAAAAAGTCAACAGGTATACCTTTTTTCCAGCAATCTGGGGTCTGATTCGGTGATGTCACAATGGGTAGATCTTAGCAGCTGCAGAGATAATGATGTGGCAGTGGTCTCTGCAGAATTCTTCTGTGCATCCAGGGTGGTGGAGAGTGGAGACTTGATGCTTTGTGCTCACAAGAAGTAAAAACCCTTTTTTCAAGTGAGATCCACCTGTCTGCATGTGGCACACAAACCATAAATATACAAAATTGGCTCCAAAACTTACCAGACTTGCCTCTTCATCCCAGCCAGAGTAGGAAGTTGCACTTTTATCTATCATCTGTGACAAAATAATTTTGGTCAGCAGAACATACTGTAACTGTTCCTAGTTATACTTTTCAATTATTGAAGGGGATAATACTAAACAAAGTGGCACATACACAGCGCTTATAATTTAGGACCTGAAAGTAGTCTGGTACTCCACCTGAGAGACAGGAGGTCTCAACTTAAGAGTCAGGAGGACTCCGACCCCTGCCCAGGAGTTAGTGAGACTGCACAGGGCAGCCAAAGTTTGCATGTCTGCTGATGGAGACCCCCAAGAGGGCTACTGATTTTTGATGATTTTTGACTTTTTTTCAATAAAAGTGGGCCAACCAACTCCAAAACAGCATTTCTGGAGTGTATTAAACTCACTGAGAAGCACTGCCAATGAGCTAATAATTCGCCAAAATCAAGGTATGTATATTTTTTCTATGATCTCTTTTGTTTTTTTACAGGGCTCTTTATACTATGCTGGTCCTCTTCCCCGAAATGTTTCGCCTAAGATTCAAGGTTTTCTTCTTCAAGGTTCATGTTTTTTTACCTTAATGCATCCTATGCATTAAGGTGAAAAAACACCTCGCTGTCATGGGCCCCCCAGCCCTCCCGTTTTACTTACCTGAGCCCGTTCACCTGCTGTGCGCGTCCCCCGGTGCTCTCTTCTCCACTTGGCCATTGATTGGATAGATTGATAGCAGCGCAGCCATTGACTTGCTCTGCTGTCAATCACATCCAATGACGCGGCCGCCGGGGTGGCGGGACCGAGTCATACACTTGGCGTCTCTGACTGTATGACTTGTCTGTATGACAAGGGAGTGCGCCCGCCAGCTAACCCCCTCAGGAAAGAGCTTCCCGTAGGGGGTTAGCTTTTGCGGGGAGAAGTCGAGACAGCCGCCGTGGGACCCCAGAACAGCAGGATCGGGGCCACTCTCTGCAAAATGAACTGCACAGTGGAGGTAAGTATAACATGGTTGTTATTTAAAAAAAATGTAACCTATATAATAACCCCTTTAAAGACAGCAAGGGCAGTCTGCTCCTCCCGGTGTGGGACAGCCTCCCCACTCCCAGGTTGGCTTGGCTTGCAGACTGCATATGAGAGCTTGTGGACTCCAATTGATTCTGAAGGCCAGCTAAAGATTTTTTCTGGTGTCTATCCATCTGCATTGATGAGTGTTAATTGTTGTACTTTTAGCCTGGATCTCCTATCTGTTCTAATAACAATGTATATGATGCTTGTGGTTGAGAGTTTGCCTTTGCCTAGATAGAGGAACTGTGGGGAGATCTTGTACATGTACCACAATTTATTGTTATGTCTTTATATGATGCTTTCTTTAATAATTATATAAAACGTGAAAGTTAGCTGTCTGGGGTGCTGCCTATTAGTTATTTATAGGATGTGTCTGTGCCGGAAGGGTCATCGCCTTTAAAAATCAGGGGAACCATACATCAGTGGCTGCTTCGGGGGTAAATGATGCATTAAGATTAGGTTTGGGGAACTTCTGTTCCCCAGGGCTGGTTCTTGTACAAGGAGCCATTTAAAGTCCATTGCATCCCTAAAATCCATAGCCTTTCACTCCAATCTATTTTACTGAAATGGCAAATTTCACAATGGCAAAATGTCCCAATTTTTGCAGCAATATCTGCAAAGCAAAAACTCCCCATTCAATTAAAGGCAATATAAACCTTCCTACCTGCACCTTGTGTTTTTCACCTGCATAAGATGTGCATTGATCATATAATTTCATGGCGGTATTTGTTGCCCTGTACACACTGCCTATAGTACAGTAAAGCTTCACATTCCTATGTCGGCAGTTTCTGTTAGTGTTGAAACATGAGGCATGTGGCATAACACTGCACAGAATAATGCATGACATCTGTCTGTAGTGTAAGAACTGGCACATCCTGTAAAGAGACTACATATTCCACAATCCCTGGGTCTCTCAGTATAGTGCTTTGCAGGTGAGAACTAACTAGTAATTAGATCTGGCACATTCACAAGCAGGCTGAACAATTAGAACTGCAATGCCTTTAATAAACTATTACAGCAGAATGATGGCTCAAACTCTTGATTTATTATGCAGAAACTGACAGGGAAGGGCTATAGGAGGTTAACTTTAGTATCTCAGGAGAGCCCACATATTATAATATTTTGTTACATCTTTCCTAACTCTGATAATATACTTGCTAAAAGCAATACAAAAGGGATCAGTTTGTAAAATAATCATATTTAAAATAGTCCAATATACGTTTCTTAAGTCCCCAAAATGTCGCAAACCCCACAAGCCTTACTCTCTATTATTTTACATTCCTTTTCACTTCATAGATAAGACTACACTTTAAAATTCTTCCTTTGAGCCCTGCTTTGCTTCTAAGCTTTTCTCTAAAAAAGATTGACTTCAAAGAGAAAGCTTAGGACTTCATCTCTATGTTTTACAGCAGCATGTCATTTGTTAGCTAAAAAGAATTATCATTTTTTTTTTCCAGTTTTACTATTCAGTACCTTAATTCCAATAATGGCCAGTGCTGTTCTTGCCAGTCTTATGCACATACATTAATTCATTTGTACAACCACTAATCTACATCAATATTTACCCGGCTTATACCAGGGATTCTGCTTGACTTAGATAAAGCAATTAAAGAAGACATTAGTTTTAATGTGGCTCTGCAACCTGGTAGGAAATGACTTGCATTGCCACATTATTTTCTGTTTTCCGTCTCAGTATATAACGGGACATTAACTCTACAGGGGGTTTATTAATTAGCTTACTCAACACAGTAAAATGAAAAGGAGAATGAAGAAAAAAAAAAAAAGTCCAGCATTTGTAGATGTAATTTATAGCCAGACCTAGATTTGTGGAAAGGACACATAACCATGGCCTAGTGCAAAAACTTTTCAGGTGAATGGGAGTGGGAGAAACTCCTTTGCCATTATGGCTTCACATGTATTTCAATATGTAAGCACGTGTAGCCCTCTTTTGGAGGGGGTTATGAGAAATGGCCCTTCCCAAACAGGATATTGTGCTAAACCTGTAGCTAAATAAGAGACCCAGAACCTTCGCTAAGTGGAAGACTGGGTTTGATAACCACATTGGCAGTACCTCCACCCAGGACAGTGCCTCTGTGACTAGAGTGGATTCCCTCCCTGACAAATTAGCCAGTAATCTAAACAAAGTAATTGGGAGCAGAAGAACTACTGCAAGCAGCAGATGACTTAAACCAAAAGTATATAGATGCACATCAGTATGGAAATAATACAAGCTTTATAGAAGAAGAGAGTAATAACTGTACATACATCCAATTTACTAACTGGTATTATCAGCAAAGGGGCCCGAAAAGAGTCCTTGTGGATTCAGGCACATATACCCAGATATATATCTAGTTATTACTAGTTGCCGACCGGGCCATAGCCGAATGACCGCTACAGCACGGCCGGATAACTCTGGGAGGCCGTCATATGACGTCCTCCCAGAATCACGCTCCCACGTGCCCCCTGGAGCACTTAACCAGGAATGTCCGTGACCAGCCGGTCTCCCAGACCCGGCGTGTCACGGATCGGAATAAAGGGCCGAAGACAGCAGCCCTTTACCACTCTATCACTCCATCCAATGACAAAACCGAAGAAACTGAAGAAACAGCGGAGGCTGTGAAACGCGTAATCTGATTGGTTGACACGTCACTTCCGGCTTACGGAGCTTGCGTTCCACGCTGCAACGCACTTCCGGTTCCTGGCTTCCGGATGCCGGATTCCCAGGAGAAAAACGGCGTGCAGGCCAGCTAGTCTCCGAACCTCCATAGAAGCTGCACCGCTGCTTCATCGCATAGCGGCTTGACATTTCCATCCTGTTGACTCAGCTCCTTATATCACGGACTGCACAGTGACTCCGGACCCTGTATTACCCATATGCCTGATATCACCATCCTTTTGTGAGTAGCCATTTTGCTGTCTTGTTTTGTCTCAATAAATAAAATTCCTAAATACTACACTGAGTCTGGCGCACCTTGTTTCTGTTCTTTTCTTGTATTTCAGAGTTGTGCTTCCACTCTCAAGGTTGCTGCCAACAGTATATACCCATATTGGCCTTATAACTATATTGATTATATTCCCCTTTCCCCTTTCTGAGATATATCATTTTTTATCTATTGGACTTTTTTTTTAGAGACATTACTTGGTTGTTCCTTGGACCATCTCCTCCTTTTTCTGTTGCTTTTGATGAAACGCGTCAGTGTTTTTGGATGATATTACTGCTATAATAAAAAAAATTTATGGAGAAGCTGTCGAGTTGCTGGTTTGTACTTGTTATGGATTTTCTGTGAACTCAATTAGCCAGAGCACTGACCACTCTGCACACTAACTACATTATACAGTGGTAGAGCTTGGGTGAGTTTTCTTTTTATAGCTCTCTTTCTGTCTTATCTCATTATCTATCCTAGTTTAATTACCATTGTTGTGTACGTTTGTGTTTTTGTTTTGTTTTTTGCCCTAAGAAATTGTCTTACTTCAACATTCTGCTAAAGCTTTGTGTATTATTACTGCTTGGACCTTGGAGAAGGGGACACACCTTGAAAGCTTGTCCTGAAAAATTGGATGTTAGTAAAAATAAAAAAAAGTATCACAAACAGTACTGAATTGTTTCTGTACCAAGTGTACTAATACGAATACAATCAACTCAAGCAAGTTATTATACATGTGAATGTGTTACTGATAGGCAGTAACATAATGTATTATCAGCTATGTGATGCTTCATCATTCCCATTAAGCTTGGATATATCAAAAACATGAGGTCTATTTATAAAACATTTGCTCTACAAATGTTGGCGCAATGATCCCTATAATGTGTCTAATATGTTTATTTCCTACAATGGTTAACTCCACCAAATGGTCAAAATGCTGTATTTTCCTGAAATACCTCAATCAGGAAAATACTGCCACTAGATGGAGTTGACAATCATAAATAAACATATTAGACAAATTTCAAAGATTATTTACAATGGCAATGTGAATGCTGTGACACTCAGATAGCAATATTTTTTTTTATAAACAGACATCATTGTCAGATCAAAATGTTCAGAGAAAACATCAATGTATTGTAACTTACTATTATTTTAAAACTGGAAAACAGTTGATCTGGGACAGGTATTTGATAGGTGCATCAAACTTTAGAATCAGTGCACAGGATAAGACACTAAAGTCAAACCAGATGTTAGTGATTGTAGGCACAGGAAAAAAGCTTTTAAAAGAAACCAGGCCTTTACTATAAAGAGGTAACCAAACACAATCCAAGATGCAGACACACAGGAATTTGGTCTGCACGGTAGCAAGTGGGGCCAAACAATGAATTGTTAAATAGCACAAGCAAGCAGAAATATGAAGTGGTTACAGGTGCAATTATAAATGAGATCCAGATGAAGCTGAATATCTTTCTAGCTGTAGCCAGACTGACTGCACTTCTAAAACACCCAAATCTTTTGTTTTCAGTGGTTTAGGGTGGGAAAACTAGCAACCAGAGTGTGGAAGTCAAAAGATGGTTGGTGATAATGGAGGATTTTATTGTTGCACTAATTGGTCTATGTGTAACCGTTTTCCCATCAGTGTTGAATATTACTCAATGACCCTTAAATGAAAATTGAACATTAGTTAAAAAACTGTACAGTGTATTCAACCACAATTTAAAATATTTCATTTGTGTTCGTAATATTATGTAACTTTACTTTCAATTTATAGCTTTGTACCATTTCAGTTTTATAGCTTGTTGTAATTATGTATAACTGCCAAAAATGCCCTTTGATTCATTACATCCATGATAAACTACTTCAGAGAGCTTTTCAGCAATGTGACCCTAGTCAATGGTGCCAATGGGATGGACTTTTTATACTGTGGACTGTGTTTATAACAGGCAAACATTCCCACTAAACACTTGAAGAAGTTATTATGAGTATTATCTAGTTATGTAGTGCAGCATTCAGTGTGTGTTCTGAGAAGGGATGTCTGATACTCAACCGCATCTGTTGTCAGCACAGACTGGCCTTCATCCCTAGGTCTCACAGCTTAATCCAGGAGGCCTAATACAACAACCTACACTTATGCAGCCTTTTCACAACACATCTAATTCCCTGTCTGTTCCCTTTGATTCTGTTAAGCAAAGATAGCATGGTGGCCATTCAGCTGCAAATCACTTTTGGGAGAATTGGAGAGAGCCTGCCAGGATGCCCGTAGCTCCCAATTCCTGCATTATTAGTGCTCATCAGCCTAACTCTTAACAGTCATATCACTACAGGGTTAATGTTAGTACTACTAATGCATATCTGGATCCACATCCACCCACAAAATGAAGATATTGCACCCTTCCTCCTGACTGGAGCAAAATCCCCACCAATCAAATAACGGAACCTCTGTTGCTATACTATTAAGCTCAAATCTCCTAAGATCCTTTAATGCTTCCTTACAGTCAGGTTCAGGTAGGACCACAGTTTTAATGGCACTACTTTCAAACAATAAAATTCCACAAGTCAGTCTAATGAGAGAACAGCTTATATGTTGAATGGCTGTATTTGTTATCCTAGCATTCACGTTATGTTTCTGCAAATCTAAAATATTTTTTTACACATTTCTTGTTATTAATTTTGTATTTCATTAAAATTGATTGAAACAAAAAAAACTTTTCAACTACAATCAAACTTATTGTTACTTATACTAGCCTCACTGATTTTGGTACCTCACTGTGGTCTAGCTAGATCATGGGTGGAAATTGTACCTTCAACCCACATCAGGAAGAGAACATGCTTATCAACAGCATCAGTTTGCGATCATTAAAAAATCTGATAGGGTTTGTACCATCATGAGCTGGGGAGGTTTCCCTTCCCTCAACTAGGACTGAAAGATATGTAGAGACATGCAAGGGATATGGAGGATGTGCTCTTGATTTCCTCATGAGTTCTTTTCTTTATTCAGTTTTTCCATAAGTTATTTCATTCTGTAAGGCCATGTATGCAAACACAAAACAGCGTATACTGTAAGGGTCAAACCAGCTTTTATTGCACCCTGGCAATAGTGAGAAGATCTTGGCAGCCTGAGGATAATGAGAAGGGCTTCTCTGAAGGCGTATCTTCTCCACACATAATAATGGATCTCTCCACGTAAGGTTCATAAAGGGTACAAAAGGGACTACATAGTGTGATACCGTAGACACCGTATTTATTAAAAATCAAAGAAATACACTTACATGATGTAGTTGATAAAAAAGCGCTTGTACATATAAAAGGGGCGGCAGTGGAGTCCTCCCGACGCGTTTCGTCTGAGTAGACTTCGTCCTGGGGTACCCTCCACTGCAGCCCGACTCCCTAATATAGGAACTGTGTTCATCCTGATGTGACTCCAGCCCGTTCAATTCCAAAAACGGCACTTCCGGGCTGTCCAAGATGGCGGACCCGCGTGCGTTCCAGACCTCGTTTTGGTGGGTGTGTTTATGCGTTCCACCCTCCGCATAAGCGGAAATACTCACATGGAATACTTTGCTTGCGTTCCACTGGTGGTTAACCTGAAGATCACGGATCTCAGCTTATCGCAAGATTAGCCGAGATCTCGCTGGTTCACAATGGGGGACACGAACCGATGCTGACTATCCTTATAAATAAGCAAACACTCTATTCTAAGAGTACTTTTAACACTCCATCTTAATAAGATAATGTCTTTTAACATTAGACACACGGGGAACATTGGACTTCTGTTTTGGAGGGTGGAACGCATAAACACACCCACCAAAACGAGGTCTGGAACGCACGCGGGTCCGCCATCTTGGACAGCCCGGAAGTGCCGTTTTTGGAATTGAACGGGCTGGAGTCACATCAGGATGAACACAGTTCCTATATTAGGGAGTCGGGCTGCAGTGGAGGGTACCCCAGGACGAAGTCTACTCAGACGAAACGCGTCGGTAGGACTCCACTGCCGCCCCTTTTATATGTACAAGCGCTTTTTTATCAACTACATCATGTAAGTGTATTTCTTTGATTTTTAATAAATACGGTGTCTACGGTATCACACTATGTAGTCCCTTTTGTACCCTTTATGAACCTTACGTGGAGAGATCCATTATTATGTGTGGAGAAGATACGCCTTCAGAGAAGCCCTTCTCATTATCCTCAGGCTGCCAAGATCTTCTCACTATTGCCAGGGTGCAATAAAAGCTGGTTTGACCCTTACAGTATACGCTGTTTTGGGTTCAAACCCTCCGGTAAGCCCCCATCTGCAACATCTTAGTGCACTGCATGTTTTTGAAGACACAGTGGTGTGATATATGAAATTGGTTTATATATGCAGTATCTAATATAGTGATGAGACTTTTTTGAGTGACTGCAGAACATCATCCTTTAAGACTTTTCTGCTGTATGTTGGTGAAGGCGCTCCTCACCTCACTTTTGGGTAGTGACCCATTCAGTTCCAACTCACTGACTGTCCATTTGAACCACTTTTTCATTCTGGATTTTTTAATGTGATACGTTTATATGTGTACATTACATTTTAGGCATAGGCCTTTCTAACTTATTAGTTTTAAGGTATCTTGTTGTTTTAGCGCTACACTTTTTCTGTTTATTATCTATTTGTTGGGCAACGATTCTAGTTGTGGTGTTAGCTGCTTATGTCTTCTTGAATATTTAGAGTAAGCGCAAATCTATTATTGGTGTGAACATGTATGCAAACACCCCATTCAGAGTATATATTGACAATGGGCTTCATTTTTAGCTGTCTTTCCCTTAAGACAAGTTTGCCTACTGGTACTTGAATGTCCCCAGTTTTTAAACTATGTAATGTGGCCATAGGTGTTGCTAATAGGACCACAGGGAAAATATACCTTGTGGTAGATAGCACTTAAAGTGGATGTAAACCTAATGTCACCCTTTCTAAACTACTGCCATGTTGGGATCCTGAGCCTCCCCGAGGTTTGGGACGGGGCTGGTGGGGTGGGGGGTGGGGGGCTTGGTTGGGAAAGTTTTGTTATACTTTGTTGATTTGCTGTTTTTTTACAAGCGATGTACTTATGTCTGTCACAGGATGTGCCAGGTGCCGGGTCCTGACCCTATCAAGGGCCCGGGCCTTGCACCTGTTTCTCTATGGTGATATATGGATAGAAAATATGTTCTCAAGTGTAGATGGCTGATTGTACCCTAATTTCATGGAACACCAGGGGTTTGAATTCCTCTGTTAAAAGATCACTGGTATTCCAATTCCTCAAAACATACCACCCACAAATATGCATACTACAAGAGACCCATCTGATGGGAAGTAAATTGATGAGTCTAAGACGACCCTGGGTGGGACACCAATACCACTCCACGTATACTAACTACTCCAGGGGGGTTAGCATTTTAGTGCACAAGTCCACACCGTTTAGATTGCTGGCGCTGGAGCTTGACCCTGACGGTCGATTTGTAATCTTACATGCCATTGTGGACAGATTAGAGTTGGTGGTGGTGGGACTATACCTACCCCCCCGGCCTCTATACGGGTACTTAACCAAATTATCTCTAAAATAGCTGCCTTTGGTACGGATAATGTGGTAATACTGGGCGATTTTAATCTGGTCCCGGACCCTACAATGGACAGGCTCACATTGGGGACGGGCTCGCCATCAGAGCTGTCCTCATGGGCTGAGGCGTCTAACTTGACTGATGTATGGAGGTGGCGCCATCCTTCTTGACGCGCCTACACTTGTCACTCAGCTTCCTACAAGACCCTGTCACGGATAGACCTTGCCTATGTGGGGGGGTCTGTCTTGCCCATGGTCCGGGACATCAAAATACTCCCCCGTGGCATATCCGACCACGCTCCGCTCGCTTTAAAACTTTGTGTATCTAATGCCCCGGGGGAGAATCTTTGGAGGTTGTCCAGATTCTGGTTGAACGACACTAGAGTATCTGAACCCTATAGATCCGAGGCGATACATTATTGGAGAGACCTAGACCAATCAGTGACTATGACCACATCCTGGGACGCATTTAAGGCCTTCACTAGGGGCAGCTTTCAAGCACATATTCGAAAGATCCGGAAGGATCTGAGGAAAGAAACACAGGCAGCCGAGGGGAGGGTAGCAGCATTGGAGGCGGCATATTCCACAACGGGATCCCCTGAGACATATTCAGATTTTCAGGCAGCGTTGAGAGACGTTCTTTTACTACGCACGGAGGCCACAAAAACCAAATTCTTACACCAGTCACAACGAATTTTCGAACATGGAGAAAAAACAGGCAGTACGCTGGCATGGCTGGCGAGGGAAAGCTCCTCCCCGGTGACCATCTCAACTATTTCCGATTCAGACGGGACGATCTTGACTGATCCCACGGATATTAACAATAAATTTGCTTCATTCTATCGGGACCTCTACGGTTCTCGGATGGAATGTTCAGATGAGGAACTGAATGGGTACCTCGATGGGGTGGAGCTCCCTTGCCTGACATCCACGTTTAGGGAGGCATTGGATGGCCCGATCCAATTAGAAGAAATCCAACGAGCAGTAGCCTCCTTGCAAAACGGTAAGACCCCAGGTCCTGACGGAATTCCAGCCGAATTCTACAAAACATACGCTGAAGAAATTCTCCCATCGTTTCGGTTAATGCTCCAGAAAGCCACGGAGAGGGGCTCATTACCCCCGACTATGGCTGAAGCGGTCATTGTGGTCATTCTTAAGCCTGGCAAGCCCCCTGATCAGTGCGCCTCATATCGCCCAATATCACTCCTCAACGTTGACGCCAAGCTACTGGCAAAAGTGCTGGCTAGACGGTTGAACACGGTGATCACGGCACTGGTCCATCCAGACCAGTCTGGATTTATGCCAGGCAGGGGGACCGATATAAATATCAGGCGTCTTCTTACACATCTCTCTAGGGCGGACGGGGACGGTTCGGAGGTGGTGGCCTCTCTTGATGCCGAGAAGGCTTTTGACTCGGTGGAGTGGCGCTACCTCTGGGCTGTCCTGCGCAAATTTGGATTTGGCCCTCGCTTCATTAGCTGGGTGCAGATGCTATACCATAATCCCTCAGCACGCATACGAACAAACAACTCACTGTCCTCATCCTTTCCTTTATCTAGGGGTACCAGGCAGGGCTGTCCGCTTTCTCCTGGACTATTTGCATTGGCTATGGAACCCATGGCTGCTCGTGTTAGAGCCTCCCCCTTGGTACAGGGCATTCAGGTGGGAGTAGTGATAGACAAAATATCCCTTTATGCTGATGATACCTTACTTTTTCTTAAAGACATATCCTCCCTCTCACCAGTACTTCAAATAATTGATGAGTTCGGCATTTTCTCGGGCATTAGGATAAATTGGGGAAAATCGATCATTTTCTCATTAAATCTATCCAATCAAAACCCACCAACAGGTACCCCCCTAAACTGGACACCTGAATTTAAATACTTGGGGGTAAGGGTTAGAGCTCCACTGTCCACATATTTTGAATTGAATCTTCAGCCACTACTAAAAAATCTTTCCCAAAAATGTATAACATGGAAAACCCTCCCCCTCTCTCCAGTGGGAAGGGTAAATTTAATTAATGATATACTTGCCCAAATTTTTATACTTTTTTCGAAATTCTCCCCTGATTCCCCCAGCTTCATTTTTTGTTAAATTGAAAAGTAAAATGTCTTCCTTTATTTGGAACGGAAGGCCCCCCAGATTGGCCATGTCTACCCTCCAGCTGCCCATTACTCAAGGGGGTCTGTCCTTACCGGACTTCCAAGTATACTTCTGGGCGGCCGTCCTGGTGACGGTCAGGTGGTGGTTCTCTCAACCACGCGATAACCCGGCAGTGACCCTGGAAGCCGCCATCATGGGGTCCTATTCATCTCTCAGCAATGTGGTGTTCAGAGGGATAAAGTCCCACCCTGGCATTACGGATCTGATGAACACCACCATTATAGTTTGGAACAGGGCCAGGCATAGTTTTAACAATCCAGAGAGGTTCTCCCCGCACATTCCCTTGTGGGGCAACCCTAGATTGCCACATTTGAAGTCGGTCCCAGACCCTCAAGTCTGGGCAAAAAAGGGAATTGTTAAGCTAAAACACATTGTGCTGGGGGGTAAATTAAGAGCTTTCTCTGATCTCAAAAACGCTTATTCATTACCAGGTTGGATGCTGTTTAGATATTATCAACTCCGACATGCCTACAGGAAGCAGTTCCCATCTCTCCTCCAGTTAGAATCAGACCCTGTGGAGGGATTACTTACATCTAAAATCATAGATAGACCACTATCTACTCTGTACTTTCATTTGTCCATACCCCCTGCAAAGAAACTTGAAAAAACTCTGGTCAAGTGGAAGGCAGATATTCCTGACGTATCAGAGGAGGAATGGGAATCATGTGTATCCTCCTTTGTGATAAATACGATATCGGCCAGAGAGAGATTTATGCAGGTCAAGTTTCTCCACAGGGCCTATTACACCCCAAAACGTCTGACAATTATGACACCTGACAGTCCAGTGGCCTGCGCCAGGTGTGGTCTGGAGTCTGCCTCCTTTCTTCATATGGTGTGGTCTTGTCCTCGCCTCGGAGACTATTGGACAGAAATAGCTAACACTCTCAGCCAGGTTACCTCCTTAGATGTGGTAGCTCATCCCAAGGCAATGCTATTGAATATTTTCAGCCCCAATATTAGAGGTAAACATACCAAATTATTTTTGAGTTATGCTACGTTCTATGCCCGAAAAGAAATATTTCTCCATTGGAAGGATGCATTACCCCCTAGAGTATCTTCATGGCGCCTAGCAATGAATTCTATACTCCCACTATATAAACTCACGTATCTTAATCGTAACTGCCCCAAGAAATTTGATAAGATATGGTCGGGATGGATAGATGCATGGGGTGTTGAGGTTGTGAATGATGTCCAGGTTGACGCAGAGATACCAGCCATTTGATTATACAACATGATTGAGTTCTCTTTAAACTTCACCTAGTGTACATGTTCAGTTAAGATATTGAGGTATTGTGATTCCTTCCTTGCCTCCCCCTCCTGCCCCCCCCCCCCCTCATCTTCTCGGTATCCTTAATCTGCCCCCCCTACCCCCCCCTCCCCCTTCCCCCAGTCCCTCCCACAGTACCTCCTTGATTGATTGTTTTAATATGTCACCTCTACACCAATACTTTGCTGCAATGTCATGTATTGCTTTCATACTTCTTTATGTTGTCTATATGAGGAAATTAATCATCTATCTTGTGACTATATGTATACTGATATCATATTTAAATGTGCCTATGCATCGCTTGTAATGTTTAAATCTTGAATAAAAAATGTTTTCTTGTAAAAAAAAAAAAAAAACTACTGCCATAGGGGTTATCTATAAGGATATACATGCCTCCTGCATGTATCTTTACATGTCAAATGTCTCCCCTCTGTCTGTTATGAGAGCCAAAAAACTGCAGATTCTGTGGGTGGGTCAGTTGTCTGGAGCTGGCTGGAGTCGTGATGTCAGTAGACTCCCCACCCACCTCTACACTCCCCTTGTCAATAAGCATTTTCTCCTGTGTATTTCTTACACTGAACTTCTGCTATGATCTCTAACATCCAGTGAAAAGACAGGAAAGTAACCACATGACTTCAGCATGCCAAATCATGCTGAGGTGTGGAACAGCCAATCCTTGCAGAGCTGCTGAAGAAAGGAGTGGGAGGGAATTTAAAACATAATGCATGTCTCTTAGGCTAGTGCACAAGATATGTAAATCACCTGTCACTCACAGCAAGGGGGAGGATTTGATAAAGTTTTCCTCTGTTTGTCAAGATTTATCTCACTGAACAATAAAAGGATTGCTCAGAGCTGGATTAACTCTGTGTGGCAAGACTGAGCTCAAATGATAGGAAATCTTATACTCTACATTATGACATAATTATGACACAAAAATTTTGCATTTACATCCACTTTAAGGTGTGGAGATGGCTCCAAGCAGCATGGGTAGGTATCAGGATGAGCAATAGACAAAAGAATAATCCAGTAAACATTAACCAATGGTCAGGACAAACAGCAGACAAGAGTGTAACCCAGTAAGGCCTCTTGCACATTATACTACTACCCACCCCATACCTGGATTACTTAAGCAGGTGAGCCTGATTTCCTACCATTTCACTGTGTGTTTGACACCAGGGAGGTAACACACACAGCCCATTCACTGGATACAGACACACGTAAGTTATGCACATTTTCTCTTTCCTTTTTTCAGCCTTTCCCTTTCTTTTGACTCATGCAACATACCTACCCACTGGTGTATGTGTGTATTTTCATACATACACAACACTCATGAAGCTATACACATGCCAAATATATATATTTTAAAAAAAAAAAAAAATTTCTCTTCTCACACATGTTTTTTCACTTTGCATTTTTTCACTTTTTCACTTTCTTTTCACTGTTTTTACACATATTTTTCTCACTTTCACACATTTTTTTTTCTCACTTACAATCATCCCCACACATGTGGAATGTGTTGCAGCAATCGGGCATGCTATGTGGAGGTTTTCTTGGCTGGGGTGGGGTTCCTGGCCTCAGCTCCGAAACAGACAAACATTTGGGGTCCCATGCTCCTCAATGCCAGCCAAGCACAGTGCTCCAGCCGACCTGTGAGTATAGATCTCTTTCCCCGTGAGGTCTTTTCTCCCTCTAAAGGGGTAGAATATATTTGCTAACATTACATATTTATTTATATTTACAGTTTACTTCTGTACCCAACTCCTGATGAATGGCATGTAGCCATGAAACGCGTCGAGTTTCCATGGGGGGGCTTAGACAAGTCTGGCTTATTACTTACTGGCCCATATATACTTTTTATACATCCAAAATTCATTGAGTACTATGTAATTATCAATGTGTATGTGTACCTATCTTATAGCAGCTCTTTTGCATATGATTTACCAATGCCTGCCAATATGAAACCTCTTGTAGTACATTTATTAACAATTGCTATCTTTTATGTTTTTATGTGTTGCCAAGCTAATGTATATGTATCCATTATGTTTATGCCATTGTGCATGTATATATATGAAAATACTTTTATACTATTGTTACAAATAAAAAATGATTACTATATACTCCACCTCCACAAGTCAATTGCCTCATTTAAAGTCCCACACTCCCTTTTTATGTAATTATACTACTGTTTGAGCATCTACTTTTTCAGATGTAATTTCAGGCTTTTTATAAAAAAAGCGCGTATTTTCGCGCATTTTCGCGGATATGCATTTGCCCATTTTGCATTCTGTACAGAATGCAAATGTACATTGCAGATTTTCCTATTTTTTTTTTTTTTTACTGAACAATGTATGTCACTTGTTTGGGCACCCGTGTGCATAGGCACATTACAATTAATGGGCTGTATTTTAGCTCAGTAATAAAAAAAAGCTGTACTGAGCTTTTTAAAGCTGCAGTGTGCAAGCGGCCTAAATGTTAGTCATGTTCAGTCCATATCAGGCACAGTTTGACAATATTTAAATAAGATACTTCCTGTGCCAGGGACCAATCCAACTAGTGTGGCCAGGTTTGTTACTCTGCAGCTGAGAAGGAAGATGGGGAAAGTACAAGTTGGAAGCCAGTAAGCGCTGGGAGGAGCTGGGAGATTGCCTAGACCTATTACTCCTCAGATGGGAGCAGCTAGGAGTAGAAGACTCATTAACCTGCAGCTGATGAAAGAAGCTAAAAGGCACACATTCCCAGGTAAAGAGAAGTATAAGGCTTGGTTCACACTGGGTCGGCTTCAAAGTCGCTTCTCTGAAGCTGCCCTGTACAGCACGACTTCAGCTTGCAAACGACTTCTGTAATAGAAGTCAATGCAAGCCGCTCCTAAGTCGCTCTGATTAGAATGGTTCCATTGCACTGAATGAAGTGCGACTTGTCAGGCGGCTAAGTCACCTGACAAGTCGCCCCAGTGAGAACCGAGCCTAAAGCCGCGTACACACGGTCGGACTTTTCAGCTACAAAAGTCCGACAGCCTGTCCGACAGACTTTCGACTGACTTTTGGCGGACTTTCGACGGACTTGCGGCGGACTTTCTAACGAACAGACTTGCCTACATACGATCACACAAAAGTCCGTCGAATTCTTACGTGATGACGTACACCGGACTAAAATAAGGAAGTTCATAGCCAGTAGCCAATAGCTGCCCTAGCGTGGGTTTTTGTCCGTCGGACTAGCATACAGACGAGCGGATTTTTCGACCAGACTCAAGTCCGTCGGAAAGATTTGAAGCATGTTTCAAATCTAAAGTACGTCGGATTTGAGGCTAAAAAAGTCAGTTGAAATTCCGGAGAAGCCCACACACGATCGGATTACCAGCCAGCTTTAGTCCGTCAGCGTCCGTTGGACTTTTGTAGACGAAAAGTCCGACCGTGTGTACGCGGCATAAGGGTTGTTTCAGACAAGTTTTGTAATCAAATCTGCCTGTCAATTTTTCAGGTGAACGGAAGCTCATTGTTAGTCTATGGGAAAAAAATAAAAGAGGTTTGCGTCCTTTATTATTTTTTGTATATAAATGTGACAGATTGGAGGTAATCAGATATAAATGAATACATGCCCATTTACATCTGGCTGCCCATACACCTAATATGGGTCCCTTATGTCCTGGAAACAAATAAATGAGCGGCCATGGATGTCACAGGTGACATCCATTTTGTTCTGCTTTGATTCATCAGGGCATCTGTTCATGGATCCTCTGCTGATTAGCACAGACATGGAACTATGTGGCTGAAAAGGGGTCTAAGGCTGGCCATACACTATTCAATTTTCCTGTTCAACTTTCCTTTAGATTTACCAAAACCATATAATATGAGGTGAAACCTAAACCCTTTCAATGTGTATGCAATCAGGCAGACCCTTGCACTACATAGTTGAAGGTAAATCTAAAGAAAATTGAATAAGAAAATTATATGGTGTATGGCCAGCTTTAGGCTGTGTTCACACTGGTACTACAAACGCTTCGACTTTGGGAGCTCATGTCACATGTGAAAATCAATGTTTCCTTATGAGAGCCGTCTTTGGTCCGACACAAGTCAGTCCGACTTTAAAATGCTCCCTGCACTACTTTGGTCCGACTTTGATCCTACTTCAGCCCATTGAATATCACTGAAGTCGGCTCAAAGCCGCATCGCAGTCTTGACTGATCCAACTTTGGCATGCGACTTGTGCTCTGATGATCTTGAAGGGGAACTCCACGCCAAATAAAAAAAATAAAAACAGCATGGGTTCCCTCTCCAAGAGCATACCAGGCCCTTCGGTCTGGTATGGATCCCCCTGAAAATACATACCAGACCCTTATCTGAGCACACAGCCTGGCAAGTCAGGCAAGGGGGTGGGGACAAGTGAGTGCCCCCTCCTGAATCGTACCAGGTCGCATGCCCTCAACATGAGGTGTGCTTTAGGGCAGAGGGGCCCCAAAGCACCTTGTCCCCATGTTGATGAGGACAAGGGCCTCTTCCCGACAACCCTGGCCGTTGGTTGTCGGGGTCTGCAGGTAGGGGGCTTATTGGAATTTGAAAGACCCCTTTAACAAAGGGGCCCCCAGATCCCAGGCCCCCCTCCCTATGTGAATGAGTATGGGGTACATTGTACCCCTAACATTCACCTAAAAAAGTGTCAAAAATAAAACACATTACACATGTTTTTAAAGTAATTTATTAGGCAGCTTCGGTGTCTCTTCGAATCTCTTCTCCCCTCTCCGGCTCTTCTGTGTCCTCCGCTGACGTCTTCTGCCTCTATTGGTTCTTCTCTCCTCTCTCTCTGGTTTTTCTCCCTCTGTCCACTGTCTTCTGCCGGCTCTCCTCCGCTATCTTCTCGCTCTTTTGCTCTCTCTTTTCCCCGATCTTCTCCGCTGTCTTCTCCCTCTGTTCTTCTTCCGATGTTGACTCCACGCTCTCTCCCACTCTAATGCCGCGGTGTGCCACTACTTATATTTCCTGACCTGACGGGCTGTGTGGATTTTGGGGGACCCCAACGCCGTTTTTTCAGCGTGGTGGTTCCCCTGAAAATCCATACCAGACCAAAGTGCCTGGTATACTCTTGGAGGGGCAACCCATGCCATTTTTTTTTACATGTGCCTGGTATTGTCGGGGATCAAAATCAGATCCATGTTCATTGAAGTCGGACGCATGTCCGACTTCAAGTCGTAGAGCAAAGTCGGATCCAAAGTGGTACAACTGTCGTGTCATACCAGTGTGAACCCGGCCTGTGTCTGTAAAACTGCAAGTATAAGTTGATTGGGTTATCAGTTCCCAGTGTTGCTTAATGGGTTCACACTTGTACGACAAACGCTCCAACATTGGGAGCTCACGTCGCACGACATGTATAAGGCCGGGTTTACACTGGTGCGACAAACGCTCCGACATTGGGAGCTCATGTCGCATGACGTGTGAAAATCATTGTTTCCCTATGGTAGCCATCTTAACTGGTCCGACACAAGTCGGTCCGACTTTGAAAATGCTCCCTGTACTACTTTGGTCTGACTTTGATCCTACTTCAGCCCATTACTATCATTGAGGTCAGATCAAAGTCGTATCGCCATCTTGCATGATCCGACTTTGGCACGCGATTTGTGCTCTGATGATCTTGAGGGGGAACTCCAGGCCAAATTTTAAATAAAAAACTGGCATGGGTTCCCCCTCCAAGAGCATTCCAGGCCCTTTGGTCTGATATGGATTTTAAGGGGAACCCCTACGCTGAAAAAATGGCGTGGGGGTCCCCCCAAAATCCATACCAGACCCTTATCCGAGCAGGCAGCCCAGCCGGTCAGGAAAAGGTGTGGGGACGAACGAGCACCCCCCCTCCTGAACCGTACCAAGCCGCATGCCCTCAACATGGGGAGGTGGGGGCTTTGGGGCAGGGGGATGCCCTGCGGCCCCCCCACCCCAAAGCACCTTGTCCCCATGTTGATGAGGACAAGGGCCTCTTCCCAACAACCCTGGCTGTTGGTTGTCGGGGTCTGCGGGCAGGGGGCTTGTTGGATTCCGGGAGTCCCCTTTAATAAGGGGGCCCCCAGATCCCGGCCCCCCACCCTATGTGAATGAGTATAGGGTACATTGTACCCCTACCCATTCACCTGGGGAAAAAAGTGTCAATAAAAAAAAACACACTAGACAGGTTTTTAAAGTAATTTATTAGGCAGCTCCGGGGGTCTTCTTCCGACTTGGGGGGTCTCTTCTGACTTCTCCACGCTCTCCGGCCTCTTCTCCCAGTCTCCGGTTCTTCTCCCGCTCTCCAGTGTCTTCTGCCGGGCTCCTCCGCTATCTTCTGCTCTTTTGCCTACTCTTTTGCTAGCGTTGGCCCAGTCTTCTCTGTTGTCTTCTTCCCTCCGGTCTTCTTCCGATGTTGACACCACGCTCTCTCCCGCTGTAATGCCGTGTGCGCGGTGTGCAATGACTTATATAGGCATGGGGCGACCCCTCCCCTTATGATGTCACCGCCCCATCATACCGAAGTAGGATGACAGTCGTACAACAGTCCTGTCGTACCAGTGTGAACCCAGCCTAAAAGTGGACCAATGGGCCATACTCTGGTGAGCTTTGGGGAGCACCTTCTGCTTTTCTAGATTGCGCCATACATTGGTAGCACTGAGTTGACAAGCGATTTCTAGTAGGCATGGCCTTGTGGGTCTGATTTCTTTGAGTGTAAACTGTTTGCTTTTCTGGCATATTACAGCAAAGTTTAGTAATGTTTTCAAGGCATGTGTTGGGGCCACTGGATCAGCAAGCCCAACAAGCATGTTTTTAAATTAGATGGATTGAATACATTGAAGGTATTGCAAAGATACAATGCAAAACTTCTTCTCAAAAACAACTGATTTTTCTACAGATGTGTATAAAATCTGCTTGCTCATTTAAACCTCGTACACACGATTGGATTGTTGGCCAACAAAACCTTTGTCCAAAGGGCGTTGGCCCAAACTTGTCTTGCATACACACAACACACAATTGTTGGCCAACAATCATGAGCATAGTGATATACTACATGGTTTTTCAGCTCTTTAGCGCCACCCTTTGGGCTCCTCCTGCTAATTTCATGTTATTAGAAGTTTGGTGAGTGTTAATTTGCGCTTTTCATTTCGTGCTTTTCATTTCGTGCTTTACAGTTCGTTTCTGAATGGCCATTCGTCAACCAGACGGAGGAGGAGATAACGTGTTATTTATTATTGGCCTTGGAGTTATTGCTTTGACATTATTTTTTTGGTTGAATAATGATTTGATTTGGTATATTTTCTATATTTTTGGATGCATAGAATGCACTTTTTGGTTAAGTTCTATTGGCAGATAGCATGTCTAATTTTATTTGTTTTCTTTTTTTAATGCACAATAAAAAAATTGTGGAGAATAATACTTGGCTATGTGTTTTACTTCAAATGACAGTTTGGGAATAGGCAGTTACATTTTAAAAAATGCAATGTAAAATTGACAATGGACACCAACATAGTTGTATCTTTGATCTTATAAACTACGGGATAATGGTGTTGTGGTAACTTGCCCCCCCCCCAAAAAAAGAAAATATATATATATATATATATTATTCTTGATATCACTAGGAAAAAAAATCCTTTGACAATTTGTTTGCAATAACTCCATCAGTATTACCAGAAAAGCAGCTTCATTATTATCCCATTAAAGAAGAAGACAGCGTGCGCTGCATTTAGAAATTTCATAATTTGCCACGTCACAAATGTTAATTCTCCATTACGAATGCTAGTTTACAAGACCGACCGCTTCTGGCTCGTCCCTGCATCCGAGCATGCGTGTTTGTACTTTGGACTTTTGTCCGACGGACTTGTGTACACACGCTCGGAAAATCCGACAACAGACATTTGTGGAAAATTTTAAAACATGCCATCCAAAATTTGTCCACGGAAAATCTGACAACAATTGTCCAATGGAGCATACACACGGTCGGATTTTCCGCCAACAGCCTGTCATCACACGTTTCCTGACGGAAAATCCGATTGTGTGTACTGATGATATGTTGTCGCAATAGTAATCCTTAAGGCTATACAGAATTTGGGTTAGGATGTGAGAGTAAAATGTTGCCTCACTGGGGTTAGCCATAATCTATATAGCAACTTGTATTTCAGCAGTCAGTTTCTTGCTGAAATGATCTACATGACCCAGATGTCCTTCCATCAAAGGAATGTACAACTTGAGTCCGCTTATGCCGCGTACACACGAGCGGACATTACGGCGGACTTTGCCCGGCGGACTGGATTTCGTCGGACAATTCGATGTGTGTGGGCTCCAGCGGACTTTGTTTTCTCAAAAGTTGGACGGAATTAGATTTGAAACTTGTTTAAAATTTATCCGTTGAAATCGAGTCCGGTCGAAAAGTCCGCCGTCTGTATGCTAGTTCGACGGACAAAAAGCCACGCTAGGGCAGCTATTGGCTACTGGCTATGAACTTCCTTGTTTTAGTCCGGTCGTACGTCATCACGTACGAATTCGACGGACTTTGGTGGATTGTGTGTAGGCAAGTCCGTTCATTCACAAAGTCCGTCGGAAAGTACGTCGAAAAGTCCGCCGGGCAAAGTCCGCCGTAATGTCCGCTCGTGTGTACGCGGCATTAGCCTTGCACTTTTCTAGCAGAGTTGTTGTGGTTAATTGGAGTGTTGGGTTATAGACAGACCTTTAGTCAGAGAGGCGTCTTTCAGCATTGTTTCAAGATTGCACAAATGTAGCTGGATGTTTTTGAAGGAAAATTGTGCATTGAGACTAAAAGGAAGTTCAGTGGATCTTCTGTCTTTATCATAGTATAGTGTTTCCCAGAAAACAAAGGCAATTTGATGACTTTACTTTTGTTTTCTTTTTAAATTCAATAACATCTTAATATATTGTCAAAGCTGAACTTCAGGTAAACCGCTAAATACACAGATAAAATTTCCTCAGAGAATAGGTGCAGGTTCTCCCCCCCCCCCCTTTTGAGTCACCGCTTTTCTCTGCCTCCTACCCACCTCCGGAGACTATCCCTTGGTTCCACCCCCTACTTACCTCCCATTATCACCCCTTCTGGAAAATACAGAGACGAGTATCATTTTGTGGTGCTACGTAATTTATATGGAAATTGTTAATGATAACAAGGAAAGCAGTAAAATAGATTCCATGCACCCAGCAGCAATAGACCCCCAAAAACAATACCTCCCCCCAGCAAAATAAATCCACCCCAGCAACAATAGATCTCCCAGAAGCCAGCATCAACAGAATCCCCCCTCAATAATAGGTCCCTCCCAGCAACAATATACCCCCCACCAGCAACAATAGTCCCCGGCAACAATAGATCACCTCCAGATATAGCAGAACCCCTAGCGGCCATCAATAGACCTTCTAGCACTTCAGTGCCAGAGGTGCTGGAACTGTGCTCCTCCGTGTTCCTGCTGAAAAAAAGCCCTGGATAAAATTAACCCAATGCCAAGCTTTATCAAGCGCTAACAAACATCCCAGCCTTGTCTGGCAGAGGAGGAAACTATTATCTCCACTGCAGTTACAGTTCTTGTCTTACCACAACCTGTGACTGGCCAGTGAAAGTAGCAGAATGATGAGCTCCTCTTTCTGTCACTTTGCTCTCTTTTCCAATCAGCATGCTCTTTGTTAGCACATGAGCTCTGCAGTTTAGATTCTTCATTTCCTCGACCACCCCACGTTCATTTACTGCAGCAGGGCGGCCACTTGTATGTGATTCTGCACTCCCGAGTCTGGAGCATGCACGCGTGCTGTCGGGGACCCGCTTTCACTGTGATTGGACACAGCGGGATCCAATCAGCAGATGTGATGTCCGCCTGCGACCCGCTGATCTTTCTGTGACAGGGAAGGTAGAGATCCTGTGTTTCTGATAAGCAGGGTCACGGATATTTGCCTTTCCACAGTACAAGCACCCTCCACACAGTTAGCAAGCACTACCTAGGAACATAGTTAACACTTTGATCATCCTTGATGTTAACTCCTTTCCTGCCAGTGTCATTAGTAAAGTGACCTGTAAAAAGGAGGGTTTTTGGGACTTTATATATGCACCTACATCCCTGAATCTGAAAAAAAGAAGAGAGATTGTGGGACTTTGAATGAGGTATATGACACACGGCTTAAAATATTCAAGCATATTTATTGTTCTCAACACATTGCATGGCATGTAGCGATAAGTACATAACTAGATTTTGATAATTCCACAACATACATATTGACATAAAAGCAACTCATTTATATACATAGATCACAAAGAAGCATATTGCAGTGACTGGTAATGTGAGCCAAAGGTGCTGAGTATCGTGTGGTCAGTGGGTAAGCACAAATGAGTCCAGATGGAAACTAGACTATACGTTAATAACATGACTGCATCCAATAAGCTCGACACATTTTGTGGATTCGCTCCACTTCTTCAGGAGCAGACACATTGTATATCTGCGAAAGATAGTTAAGGGTACCAATATGGTCTACTGTTTGAACTCAATTAACCGAACAAGTAAGGGCTGAGAGAAAAAAAGGGAGAATATCCACTCTATGGTGCTTACATATCAGTAAAAATTAAACTCCTAAGGTACTGCAACCCAGGACTGGTGGAAATCCCGGGAGCTGTGGTGAATGGAGACCCACAGAGAAGCTGGGCACACAAACATACACCCAAGGGAGAGAGTGTCTCTATGTTGTTTGCAATGACAGTGTGAGAGAGTCACTCCAACCATACCTAAAAATATAAATGAATAATATATATATTACTAAAATGTGTAAGTAGTGCAGGTATAGTAATTAGGTATAGCCAGTACCCATTTGTGACTAGGGAAGAGCACAGTGCAATAAGCCATATATGCTTAATGAGATTTTTTTACCAAAAATATGTAGCTGAATACATATTTGCCTAAATTGATTAAGTAATTTGATTTTTTACATTTTTTTATTGGATATGTTTTATAGCAGAAAGTAAAAAAATATAGTTTTTTTTTTTTCAAAATTGTCAGTCTTTTTTGTTTATAGCACAAAAAATAAAAACTGCAGAGGTGATCAAATACCACCAAAAGAAAGCTCTATTTGGGGGCAAAAAAAACCCTCAATTTTATACAGCAATGCAAGACCGTGCAATTGTCGGTTAAAACAACACAGTGCCGTATCACAAAAAATTACCTGGTCATGAAGGGAGGTAAACCTTCCGAAGCTGAAGTGGTTAAAGAGCAAGCTGATTTTGCCACCAATATCTGAAAATAGTTAAGAATCATTGCCTGCTAACTATCTGTAATGGCAGGTAAAGGAAGCTGATTTAGTAATAGCTGTTGGACTTGTTGCCACAGCAGCCACTATGGCAACCAACCAAGTGAGCTGAAATGGTATTTCCCCAACACTAGAAAAAGCAACACCTGTTACAATGCTTTTTGTGTGGTCATCGGTCTTTACAAGCTTCAACTACGGATAGATAGATACTCCAGTACACACAATATTTAATCCAATGCCAGTTTTGGACTACAGAGATCATATAAAAGTTGAGCTTCCCCCACACTGAAGGCAGAGGGTTGCTATGGGGCTCAGGACCATCTGCTTCTACTATACTCCAGAATATTGTAAGAGCTTTACAAAACCCACTGAGGCTGATGCATAAAAACATTTGACGGAGTGTGCTAATGCATGTGAAAATGGTTGGAATCCCTTGTGCTCGTGTTTTGTTTTCCTTTTCACAATCTGCTTTTAAAGGTCAGTCATACATAAATTACAGTGTTAAAAATCAAGTTTATGTAAAATTATTTTAATAACATTCCTGACTGAATATGTAGAGGTTCCATAAAATGATCAGAAAAGATATTTAAAGTAAAATCCTTCCACAGTAAGTCAGTGCAATCTAAAATGAGCATATGATGAAACATGCAAAAGTTCAGTTTTCAGTGAAAACCACAGGACAAAATGATTAGCAGATCAGAGATGTGAACGAATGAATGAATGACTTGTATAGCGCTGCAAATGTGAACTGAATTGCCTCAAGGTGCTTGGTCTGTCCTGTGAGTCCAGCTTGTTAGAAGAGGAAGGTCTTGAGTTTTTTCCTGAAGGCCTGATGGTTTTCTTCCATGCGGATGTTGGCCAGTAGAGTGTTCCATAGCCGTGTTCCTTGGACTGCGAATCTTCGTTCTCCCTTCGATTTGTAACGGGATTTGGGAACGTGGAGGAGGTTTTGGTCGGTTGATCGAAGACTGCGATTAGGTATGTAGCGTTTTATTTTCTTGCATAGGTATTGAGGCGCGTTTCCATGTAGGCATTTGTGGGTGAGGTAGAGGGTCTTGAATGTGATCCGATCCTTTACGGTTAGCCGATGTAGGCTCCTCAGGGATGGGGAAATGGATTCCCAGGGTTTTTTCCTGTTATCAGTCTTGCTGCAGTGTTTTGGATGAGTTGTAGGCGTGCGATCTGGTATTTAGGTAGTCCGGTGTAGAGGGAGTTTGCATAGTCGAGTTGGGAGTTATTGATAGCTCCAACTACTGCCGCTTTGTCCTTTTTTGGAATGAAGGGGATGAGTCTGCGTATCAGGCGAAGAAGATGGTGAGATCCACTGACTACTGATCCAATTTGTGCATCCATTGACATTCCTGAGTCAAAAATGACTCCAAGACTTTTGGCTTTGGTGCTTGGAGCGATGGTCTGTCCAAAGACGGTGGGCGGTGTCCAAAGGTTCTTGTTTTTTGTATTTTGGTTTGCGTGTAGTAGCTCCGTTTTGGATCCATTGAGTTTGAGGTAGCTAGTGGTCATCCAGTCGTTTATCAATGTGAGGCATTTTTCTAGTTGCTGATAATGGTCTTTTTGTCCGATGATGCGAAAGTAGAGTTGCGTGCCGTCAGCGTACGAGTGGTAGCAGAGGTCTGATTTTCTGATGATTTTGAGAAGAGGACGGATGTAGATGTTGAAGAGCACTGGTGATAAAGGTGACCCTTCAGGGACTCCATACGATATTGCGCGGGTTTCAGAGGTGAAGACTCCTAGTTTCACTGTCTGAGAGAGATTTCCCAAGAAGGATGCGAACCATTGTAGCTCTGAATCTGTGACTCCTGCTACTTCTGTGAGGCGGATGAGTAGGGTGTTGTGGTCCACTGTATCAAACGCTGCACTAAGGTCCAACAGTACCAGGAGACTTGATTCTCCATCATCTGCAGCTTCGAGGGCGTCGTCCTATACTTTGAGAAGTGCAGTTTCTGTGCTGTGACCTGGGCGGAAGCCTGATTGCAGGGGGTCCAAGAGTTTGTGTGTGTCCAGGTGGAGTTGTAGCTGTTGTACGACTGCTTTCTCCATGACCTTGGAGATGGTGTTAAGACTTGTTATCGGTCTGCGGTAGTTGGGGTCTTTAGGGTCGAGGTTGGGTTTCTTTAGAAGAGGTTTGACCATGCCTGGCTTGAGGGCGATCAGGACAGTCCTTTCTTTGAATGACTGATTTATGAGATGTGTTATAGTAGGAGCCAGGATGTCGGAACATTCTTTCAGAAGTTTTGTGGGAATTATGTCGTTTGGTGAAGTGCTGTCTCTGAGGCTTCTGATGATGTTTTTGGTGATGTCAGTGGTGATTGGGATTAGCGAGAAATTCGGTGCTTGTGTGATGTTTGTATCGATTTCCTCTTTTTGCTTTGGTTGATTGTGGTTGGTTGTTTTTTTCTGTTGAGATGTTTTCTGGATTTTCTGGATTTTCTGGTTTTCTGGATGATAAAAAAGTCTGATAACTCATTGCAGAATTCTTGAGTTTCATTTGCTGGGGGCTCTAGGCAGGTTGGGATCATAGTCTGGGCGACTATTTTGAAAAGTTCCCGAGGGCGGTTTAAGGCTGTTGAGATGTTGTTCGAGAAATGTTCTGTTTTTGCTTTGAAGATTGCTTTGTGATATTTCTCTCTCTGAGAACTTTGTAGTTTGAGTGGTTTTCCTTGGTAGAATTTCTTCTCCAGGCTCTTTCAGCTCTTCTGTGTTCACGCTTCAGTAGAGTAAGGATGCCAGTAAACCATCCTGAGTTTTTTTTGCAGATGAGTGTTCTGTGTTTTGGAGCCACTGAGTCTGCTGTTTGTAGTAATGCCTTGTTTAGGGAGTTGAGTGTTTGTTCAGTTGAGTGGTTTACATTTAGCGTTGCTATTTTGTTTGATAATGTGGTTTTGAAGCATTCGGAGTGTAGTTTCTTCTGAGATCTAGACCAATGTGTTGTTATTGCGTGATTCCATTTTTGGAGGGTGGTGTTGGTGGCGATTTTAAATTTGATAGCGTGGTGGTCTGTCCAGGGTAGCGGTACATTGTTGAATATGTTGATGTCCATATTTTGTTTGAAGATGAGGTCCAAAATATGTCCAGAACCATGTGTAGGAGCATTTATCAGTTGCTGGAGACCTAGTTCTTCCAGTTGGTTAATGCAGGCGGTGGCGATAAGGTCTAGGGTGGAGTTTGCCCAGAGGTTGAAGTCCCCAAGTACCAGAAAGTTTTTGGTTTTCAGGGTGTGTATTGAAAAGAATTCCGTGAAGGGTGTAAGGAGATTAGTCTTCGGTCCTGGTGGTCTGTAGCATAGTAGTATGTGAATGGTGTCTTGGGGTGTTGTTTGAAGATGAAGGGAGAGTGACTCCATGAATGGCACTGAGTTCTGTAAAGTTGGTTTGGTGAGTGCAAGGTGAGATTTGAAGATTAATGCTAGGCCTCCTCCTTTTTTTCCTCTTCTATGCTCATTTAGGATACTGTAGTTCTCAGGCACCAATTCAGTTAGGATTGTGTTGCAGTCGGGTGTTAGTCAGCTTTCCATGATGAAAAGGCAATCTATGTTGTTTTCGATGATGAAGTCATTGATTTCCAGTCTGTGCTTGACTGCAGATCCGATGTTGATCAGGGTGCATGCTAGTTGTTGTGGTTGAATTGGTGTCTCCCTATATTTGATGGTTGATTGTAGGTTGGTCTTTAGTAATTGTTCTTTTTGTAGTCTTTTTTGAATGTAGGTTGGTAATGTTGAGGCGGTATTTCTTAGCCTGTGGAGGGCGTCCGCTGAGAATTTGAAGTTGCACATGGTGAGAAAAGAAAAAGTTGCTGAAGGTAGGATGATCTGATGATGGTACTGATGTGGCGAAGATGAGCTTGCTGAGAGGATGGAGGTTCTGATGGCTGCCACTGCAAGGGGGGTGGGGTTGTTGATGGTCCGGATGATGGTGCAGAAAGTTCTGGAGGTGATGATAAAGGGGGAGCACCTACTGGCCTAACCTACCTTCCTGGTGATCCAGAGGAAAGCGAAAAACCCCTAGCTGAGCTGGCCAATTGCAGCAGAGGAAAAAAATTCCTTCCTGACCCCCGGGGGGCGATTGGACTCAGGGACCCTGGATCAACTGCTAGTGAAGCCCCAGTGAGCTTATCCGATCCTGGATGGTCCAGAAGGGGAAGAGACTATGGAGAGGAGTGATGGGGGGAGGGGCAGTGGAAGGAGGGAGAGGGCTCAGGGGGACCTGGCCACTACTTACTGGTATGGTTCCGCTGGGGAGTCCGGGATGAGACTTGGATGGCTGTAGCTGCTGACACAGACGTCTGCTCTCTCCTGCATTGCAGTGCAGAGTGCAATCTCTCTCTGTGTGCAGTATAAAGAGAAGAAATTATTCCCATAATATAGCTGTTTTGTGTTTGATAAATTCATAGATGACAACTATTAAATGTCTTCTTTCTCCTAACATAAGGCAACAGGTTATATAGAAAAGTCCCCACACACAGATTCTCTTTGTGACTAAACCTCACTTCACTTATTTTCCTATTATTTCCCTATTTAACTCAACTAGGTCCACTACAGGATTTGAGATACAATGTACCATTCCCCATGGACACACATAACCCCTACCAACCAAGCCCAAAAGGAACTTACTTAACTACCCTAATAGTTCTTTTCTCTTGGCAGACAACCTGAGAACCTGAGCGGTAGTAAAGCACTATATAGGTCCTATCACTAGACAGAGCATAACAAAGCAAGTTGGACCGCCCCACAGGTATTAACCACTTCAGCCCCGGAAGGATTTACCCCCTTCCTGACCAGAGCACTTTTTACAATTCGGCACTGCGTCGCTTTAACTGCTAATTGCGCGGTCATGCAATGCTGTACCCAAACGAAATTTGCGTCCTTTTCTTCCCACAAATAGAGCTTTCTTTTGATGGTATTTGATCACCTCTGCCGTTTTTATTTTTTGCGCTATACACGGAAAAAGACCGAAAATTTTGAAAAAAAATGATATTTTCTACTTTTTGTTCTAAAAAAAATCCAATAAACTCAATTTTAGTCATACATTTAGGCCAAAATGTATTCGGCCACATGTCTTTGGTAAAAAAAATGTCAATAAGTGTATATTTATTGGTTTGCGCAAAAGTTATAGCGTCTACAAACTAGGGTACATTTTCTGGAATTTACACAGCCTTTAATTTATGACTGCCTATGTCGATTCTTGAGGTGCTAAAATGGCAGGGCAGTACAAAACCCCCACAAATGACCCCATTTTGGAAAGTAGACACCCCAAGGAATTTGCTGAGAGGCATGTTGAGCCCATTGAATATTCATTTTTTTTGTCCCAAGTGATTGAATAATGACAAAAAAAAAAAAAAAAAAAAAAAATTACAAAAAGTTGTCACTAAATGATATATTGCTCACACAGGCCATGGGCATATGTGGAATTGCACCCCAAAATACATTTAGCTGCTTCTCCTGAGTACGGGGATACCACATGTGTGGGACTTTTTAGGAGCCTAGCCGCGTACGGGACCCCGAAAACCAAGCACTGCCTTCAGGATTTCTAAGGGCGTACATTTTTGATTTTACTCCTCACTGCCTATCACAGTTTCGGAGGCCATGGAATGCCCAGGTGGCACAAACCCCCCCCAAATGACCCCATTTTGGAAAGTAGACACCCCAAGCTATTTGCTGAGAGGCATGGTGAGTATTTTGCAGCTCTCATTTGTTTTTGAAAATAAAGAAAGACGAGAAAAAAAAATTTTTTTTTTCTTTTTTCAATTTTCAAAACTTTGTGACAAAAAGTGAGGTCTGCAAAATACTCACTATACCTCTCATCAAATAGCTTGGGGTGTCTACTTTCCAAAATGGGGTCATTTGGGGTTTTTTTTTGCCACCTGGGCATTCCATGGCCCCCGAAACTGTGATAGGCGGTGAAGAGTGAAATCAAAAATTTACGGCCTTAGAAAGCCTGAAGGCGGTGCTTGGTTTTCGGGGTCCCGTACGCGGCTAGGCTCCCAAAAAGTCTCACACATGTGGTATCCCCGTACTCAGGAGAAGCAGCAGAATGTATTTTGGGGTGTAATTTCACATATTCCCATGGCATGTTTGAGCAATATATCATTTAGTGACAACTTTGCGCAAAAAAAAATAAAAAAAATAAAAAATTGTCTCTTTCCCGCAACTTGTGTCACAATATAAATTATTCCATGGACTCAACATGACTCTCAGCAAATAGCTTGGGGTGTCTACTTTCCAAAATGGGGTCATTTGGGGGGGGTTTGAACTGTCCTGGCATTTTATGCACAACATCTAGAAGCTTATGTCACACATCACCCACTCTTCTAACCACTTGAAGACAAAGCCCTTTCTGACACTTATTGTTTACATAAAAAAATAATTTTTTTTTGCAAGAAAATTACTTTGAACCCCCAAACATTATATATTTTTTTTAAAGCAAATGCCCTACAGATTAAAATGGTGGGTGTTTCATTTTTTTTTTTCACACAGTATTTGCGCAGCGATTTTTCAAACGCATTTTTTGGGGAAAAAACACACTTTTTTACATTTTAATGCACTAAAACACACTATATTGCCCAAATGTTTGATGAGATAAAAAAGATGATCTTAGGCCGAGTACATAGATACCAAACATGACATGCTTTAAAATTGCGCACAAACGTGCAGTGGCGACAAACTAAATACATTTTTAAAAGCCTTTAAAAGCCTTTACAGGTTACCACTTTAGATTTACAGAGGAGGTCTACTGCTAAAATTACTGCCCTCGATCTGACCTTCGCGGCGATACCTCACATGCATGGTGCAATTGCTGTTTACATTTGACGCCAGACCAACGCTTGCGTTCACCTTAGCGCGAGAGCAGGGGGGACAGGGGTGCTTTTTTTTTTTTTTTTTTTTTTTTTCTTTATTATTATTATTTTTTTATCTTATTTTTAAACTGTTCCTTTCATTTTTTTTTTTTTTAAATCATTTTTATTGTTATCTCAGGGAATGTAAATATCCCCTATGATAGCAATAGGTAGTGACAGGTACTCTTTTTTGCAAAAATTGGGGTCTATTAGACCCTAGATTTCTCCTCTGCCCTCAAAGCATCTGATCACACCAAGATCGGTGTGATAAAATGCTTTCCCAATTTCCCAATGGCGCTGTTTACATCCGGCGAAATCTACGTCATAAAATGCTCGTAGCTTCCGGTTTCTTAGGTCATAGAGATGTTTGGAGCCACTCTGGTCTCTGATCAGCTCTATGGTCAGCTGGCTGAATCACCGGCTGCATTTTCAGGTTCCCTGTTGAGACAGGAGAGCCAGAGAAAAACACGGAAGATGTTGGGGGGGGGGGCATTCCCTCCCACTGCTTGTAAAAGCAGTCTAGAGGCTAATTAGCCACTAGGATTGCTTTTACATGAAAGCCGACCGCTGGCTGAAAAGAATGATACCAAGATGATACCTAAACCTGCAGGCATCATTCTGGTATAACCACTCAAAGTCGTGAATGGCATACCTGAAGACAAAAAAATGGTTAACAATAAAGCACAGTAAACGGTAAGGTATAAAAAAATTGCATACCTGAAAAGCAAACATGATAAAACATAATAACAATAACAATAACAATAACAATAAAACATTGCAGAATAGAATACAGTAAAAAAGAGCAGAACAATAGAGAGAGAATAGAGAGAGAGAGAACAATAAAACGACAACTATTTTTATTTTATATTTTTGTTTGTGTTTTTTTTTTTTTACACTTTTTTTTGTAACTAACTATAATAACTGTAACCGGTTCCAGGTTCGGGTCTCTCAAAATGCGATGGCATCTTGGGAGACCCTGTGAAAGTGTGCCTAGTCTGTGCAATGTTGTACCCTACGCTAATACTCAACTAGTGCATGGTAGCGTTCAAAACATTCACCAATGCAAAGACCAGGATTGTCAGGACAGGAGGGACAATAATAGCGGGTGTCACGGCTATATCCGCGCTTGCTGCAGACACAACATATTTTTTGGGGGGTTCGCTGGGTAGGGGTACTCGGGAGGACATAAAGAAAATGCCTCTCATGCAGCCGACTGCATTTGGTTGGGGATGTGAATGGGGGAAGTACGGGCGCTGCAGAAGCGGTGGGTTCCCAATTAGGATTGGCGAATGCAGCAGGAAGGGCACTATGGGCATGACGGGCCTGTGTTTGTCTTTTTGGTGGCAGCGGGACACTACTTGTGCTTGCCACCTCACCAGCTTGAACTGCACTTATGGGACTCGCCACGTCACCAAGTGTTACTGCAGTGCTGGTTTGACTACGACCGGGGTGACAGTGATCGATCGATACTGCACTTGGGTGGGCTGGGCCGGGCCGGGCGGAGGGGCAAAACGCAGGTGCTAGCAGGTATCTGGGCTGATCCCGCTAACACTGCGTTTTTGGGAACCCTAAACTGCTGGGGACGCTAGTATAGATCTGATCGGATCAGATATTGATCCGATCAGATACTATACCACTAAGGGAGGTGTATGGTGCGTGTACGGTGCGTGCGTGGGTGTTCGCGGTACTGGCGCTAATCTGACGCTGCCTGGGGCAACGCATATCACCGCCGGGCGATCAGGGGGCTAAACCTTTATTCGGTAATAAACGGCGGGTGCCCTGACACTATAAAAAATAAACTAACTAACCAGCGTCACCCGTAACAGTTATACGGTGATCAGTGGTGAAAGGGTTAACTAGGGGGCAATCAAGGGGTTAAAACATTTATTAGATAGTATATGGGGGTCCCTGTCGCTATAAAACACTGACGGCGAACCTAAATATTTACGTCCCTAACTAGCGTCACCAGTGACACTAATACAGCGATCAGAAAAATGATCGCTTAGCGACACTGGCGACAGGGGGTGATCAAGGGGTTAAAACTTTATTAGGGGGGGTACTGGCGCTAATCTGACGCTGCCTGGGGCGACGCATATCACCGCCGGGCGATCAGGGGGCTAAACCTTTATTCGGTAATAAACGGCGGGTGCCCTGACACTATAAAAAATAAACGAACTAACCAGCGTCACCCGTAACGGTTATACGGTGATCAGTGGTGAAAGGGTTAACTAGGGGGCAATCAAGGGGTTAAAACATTTATTAGATAGTATATGGGGGTCCCTGTCGCTATAAAACACTGACGGCGAACCTAAATATTTACGTCCCTAACTACCGTCACCAGCGACACTAATACAGCGATCAGAAAAATGATCGCTTAGCGACACTGGTGAGGGGGGGTGATCAAGGGGTTAAAACTTTATTAGGGGGGGTAAGGGGGGTACCCTAGACCTACAGGGGGGTTACAGTAACTGTCCTAACACTGCTAACTGTCACAAACTGACACTATGCAGTAATCAGGAAAAAAAAAAAAAAAAAAAAAAAAAAACCTGCTTGGTGTCAGTTTGTGACAGGGGGGGGGGTGATTGGGGGGGGATCGGGGGGCGATCGGGGGGGGATCGGGGGTGTAATGTATGCCTGGCATGTTCTACTGTGTGTGTTTGTGTTGTGCACTTACTTACATGTCATCTCTCCTCGGCGCTGGAACGGAAACTGACAGCCGAGGAGAGATGACATCACATCCTCTGCCTCTGTGTACTATACAGAGGCAGGGGATGTTTGTCAGTGGCTGGGAGCGATCGCGAGGGGGGGGCCACGATCGGATGGTCTCCCCCTCGTCTCTCATCGCTCCCAACCAAATGCCGACCGCAGCTGGCACCGGGGGGGGGTCCGATCGGACCCCCCACCCGCGGGAAGGCAATCACGTTTCAGGTACGTGATTTTGCCTGCCCGTGCCGCTCTGCTCACGTATATAGGCGTGAGGCGGTCGGCAAGTGGTTAAAAGACTTATGCCGCGTATACACAAACCAGAAAAGGTCAGACGGAACGAATCCGTCGGACATTACGATCGTGATTGGGCTTCATTGGACCTTTTCTGTCAAAAAATCTGACGGACCTTAGAAATAGAACATGTTTCAAATCTTTCCGACGGACTCGATCCCTATTGAAAAAAAACGTTTCGTCTGTATGCCAGTCTGATGGACCAAAAACGATGCAAGGGCAGCTATTGGCTACTAGCTATTGAACTTCCTTTTCTAGTCCGGTCGTACATCATCACATTCGAAACGATCGGACTTTGGTGGGATTGTGTGTAGGCAAGTACATTTCGTCAGAACTCCGTTGAAAAGTCCTTCGGAGTTCAGTCCGATGATAAGTCCGCTCGTGTGTACGCGGCATAAGAGACCCTGCGATGGCATGAAAAGGTTTCTAAGTGTTTGAAAAAAGCCTCTCGCGCTACTTGAAAGCCGTAAACTAAACCAATAAGAAGTATAAGTACAAGTGCAGCAAAATCTTTCAGTGTATCACATAACACTAAACAATCAAAGTGAGTAAAGTGATTTTGCGCAAATTGCAATGGAATGTTATAAATAAATCGTCATTTAAACCATCTAACTGAAGTGACAATGTATAATATACAAAATTACACGCCTAGGTCACATGAAAAGGTTTCTGTTGCAATGTCAGTATTTGCCTCTGTACTATAGTTTTGTTGTTTCGACACCTGTTCATGTACACATGATATTCAAGATTTCTGTACATGTTTTCTTTTTATAATAAAAAATTTCTTGTAAAAAAAAAAAAAAAAGAAAAGTCGCCAAAAATATTTCATTGTGTCAGTCTCTGGATGGGTATGAATATTACTATATATAGTGCATCCGGAAATTATTCACGGTGCTTCACTTTTTCCACATTTTGTTATGTTACAGCCTTATTCCAAAATGGATAAAATTCATAATTTTCCTCAAAATTCTACAAACAATACCCCATTATGACAACATGAAAGAAGTGAAATGAAAGGTGCCTTTTGGTAAACTCCAGGCAGGCTGTCATATGCCTTTTACTGAGGAGTGGCTTCCATCTGGCCACTCTACCATACAGGCCTGATTGGTGGAGTGCTGCAGAGATGGTTGTTCTTCTGGAAGGTTCTCCTCTCTCCACAGAGAAATGCTGGAGCTCTGTCAGAGTGACCATCGGGTTCTTGGACACCTCCCTGACTAAGACCTTTCTCCCCTGATCACTCAGTTTGGCCAGGGGGCCCACTCTAGGAGGAGTCCTGGTGGTTCCAAACTTCTTCCATTTACAGATGATGGAGGCCACTGTGCTCTGTGGGATCTTCAATGCTGCAGAATTTTTTCTGTACCCTTCCCCAGATCTGTGCCTTGATACAATCCTGTCTTGAAGATCTACAGACAATTGCTTAGACCTCATGGCCTGGTGTGTGCTCTGACATGCATTGTTAACTGTGGGACCTTATAGAGACAGATGTGTGCCTTTCCAAATTATGTCCACTCAACTGTATTTACCACCGGTGGTATCCAATCAAGTTGTAGAAACATCTCAAGGATGATAAGTGGAAACAGGATGCACATGAGCTCAATTTTGAGTGTCATGGCAAAGGCTGTGAATACTCATGTACATGTGATTATTTTATTTTTTATACATTTGCAAAGATTTCAAACATATGTCTTTCACGTTGTCATTATGGGGTATTGTTTGTAGAATTTTGAGGAAAATATTGAATTTAATCCATTTTGGAATAAGGCTGTAACATAACAAAATGTGGAAAAGGTGAAGTACTGTGAATACTTTCTGGGTGCACTGTACTGTTCATGTCTGTGAATGATAATACTAGTTTCAGTATAATAAAGTTTTTGTAGTGTTTTTGTCCTATATTTAATCCAATTCAGACATAGAGGCTATGCTATATAGTACAGTCACATGTTAGCATGATTGAGTCACAGAGACATTGCTGTGAGGAGTCCATGTTTGTGCAGCTTTCATAATCTGTTTTGCCTTATTTTGCACTATATGCATGCTCTTTGCCATTCTGACCCTGTTTTGGATTGTTGTTTCTAACTTTGTAGCTGTTTATTACTCATTCTGTTAAGCGTGGCGTCTACTAACAGGATTATCCATGTCAGGCAGTGGTGATGGAAGTGGAATTACATCAGTGCCTGGCAGTACTACTCTAGAGGCAAGCAGGCAACCTACTGCTCTTGCAATACTCCCCCTTATTCCTGGCACCATTGCAAGGAGCCAAGCAGTGTGACAGCAAAGTGGAACAACTCCCCATTCAGGAGCCAAAGAAGTGGTGAATGTCAAAGCGCTGCGCAAACCGTTGGTGCTATATAAATACCATATAATAATAATGTGTGGATGCTTCAATGACCAGGAGATCAAGTGCCTCTTCAATAGCAGCTTGCAAGTCATTGCATGTCAGGACTATTGTCTAATAAGAAGATAAGACTGGACATGCCATGAATCTCATTTACAGCTGAACTCTTCATAGAAGCAGTTGGGATTATTTGGATGAAAGTAAAGCTAGGGGAGAAGACCTTGGTCAGAAAACAATAGTGATCACAATTTTTCCAGAGCAGATGATACTAGGCAAGAATATTATCTAGGGATGGAGGACTGAGATGGT
Source organism: Lithobates septentrionalis (assembly GCA_037952835.1). Lineage (NCBI taxonomy): Eukaryota > Metazoa > Chordata > Amphibia > Anura > Ranidae > Lithobates > Lithobates septentrionalis. The sequence continues at coordinate 1,448,513 of JBBDGP010000385.1, forward strand.
GAATTGCCACCCTTCACACCTGGGCACACCTAAGGAGGCAACAGCTTCATGCTCTGGAAGCCCTGGAGGGCCCAGACATGTACTATGTAAACACTTGATAAACATGCTGCTACAATGAGAAATGACTATCCACAGATTGAGGAATACCTTGCAGCCCTAGGGATTTCATTACTACTATGGGGTTGTGTCAGTTTAGAAAGGAATCCCTTCATGCTGAACAAGGCATCTGTATCTGCTGCATTCTAGAAAATGGTGAAACACTGCCTTGGGGACATGAACCTAGACATCATCCTGATCTATCTAGACAATGTAGTGGTATTTTCTGCCACGTTTGAGGATCATCTTGCACACTGAGATTCTCTGTTGTCCTTGCTTCAGCAGTTAGGGCTGACGCTCATACTCAAGGAGTGCCATCTATTCAAGAGTGACATTGAGTTGTCATAGCATTTTTGAAGCTGGCAGGATATTATCAGTGTTTCATCAGTCACTATACCAATGACTTTTCCCTGATTCAAAAACATATGCATAAGGTTCAGAATCTTCTTAAAATGAAGGCTTTTGACATCTTGAAGCAGCAACTGATTTTGGGTCCGTGTTGGTCTTTGACTTCTGTCTTCAATTCTGGCTAAGAACTGGTCAGTACTCATTGCCTAGGAGCCATAGTATTGCAAGTATAAGGCAGCCAGGAAAACATAATCTCCCACAACAGTCAAAGCCTACATGCAACTAAGAAGAGCCCTAAAACTACAGTTCCTTCAAGCTAAAAGCTGTTGGCCTGGTGTTGGCAGTCACCAAACACTTACCTGACAGGAGCCAAGTTCAAAGTCTGAATGAATGAAACAATCCATTGGTGCACCTTCAAAAAAGCTAAACTTGGTGCTCGCGGGCAATGGTGAGCAGAACATTCTGGCAAAGTTTGAATTTTCCTTGCATTATCATCCTATAAAGAGCAACAAAGCAGCATATGGTTTGTCATGGTACCCACTAGCCAGGACTCATTGAGATGTGGATGACAGAGGGATAGAGAAAAAAATTCTCGTACAACAGAATACAACTTTGGAATTAATGTCATAAATTGTATTGTAATGTATTCTTTAGTTACCGAACATGCGTGGTCTTGGTCTTCTGATTTTTTTTCAGATGAATACTGTACTGATTAATCAAAAATCATATGTTATGGCATTGTACGATTGCTTCAAAACGGTATTTTTCATACAGTTGTCTTATCATTTGTACTAGGCATAAGAGAAAGCCTCAGGTGAGTTTCATCCTAATACTGGAAGAGTATAACTGGACAGAAATACAGAGAGAGGATCCCGGGGTTTCCACCCTAAAAGATGTGAAATTTATGGTAGCGGCCCAGTGTCATAGAAAGATCAAAGCTATTACCAAAGAGAAACTGCTGAGTTAATGGTCCTGTCTCATCCTGAGAGATTGTATACTGTACCAAAGAATAATGTTCCATCATGACTCATCAGTGACCTGGTAAGTTGTAGTGTCAAGGGCATAGGTTCTCTCTGCAAGAGTAGCCACATGGAAGCAGGACATGGGGGTGTCCATAAAATGTCCATCTGGTTTAAGAGACAAGCCATGTGTGTGGGTCTGGACCAGTTGGTTGAACCAGTCTGCCAACATTGTTGTCTGATGGAGATCTAGATTCCACCTCTCACTTGGCACAAGTCTACCCCTTTGGAAGTACTGACTTTAGGTTTTTAACTCTAGGTTTTTAAGCATGATGGGTAACGTTCAGTCTTCTACTGTACATTCACATAACATTTTTATAAGAGATATTAAAAAGTATAACTAAAGGCAAAACATTTTTTTTTGTTTTAGACAGAGCAGAGAGGAATTAGAACACAGATCAGGTTTTTATTGCTGAATCTGTCAGTGCTGGGGAGATTCGCCCCTATCTATTAGTTCTCATTAAAAGTTAAACTAAAAGAAAATCCCACATATTGGGCTGTCCCCAGAACAGTAGGGGAAATAGAGGGGAAATCTTCCAATGTGGACACTATATCAGGTGACCCTGGTGACAGAGGTCATTTATATTGGATTTTCTCTCACTTCTTTCTCACTTCTTGTTTTGGCTATGGGAAAGGAAGTGAAGGGAAATATCCCCAATGGGGATCCCTGTCAGAGGGCAGAAAAAAAACTGACAGGGATCATGACCCTCCTTTGCTCTATCCAAAATGAAAATAAAAGATTTGTCTTGAGTTCTACTTTAAAGTAAAGAAGAAAAAAGAAGAAAAAAACTGCGCTAAGGTATTATGTGAAAAAACACAATAAATGCAAATATGTGAACAATCTAAATGATACAAGCAGCGATTCCTCTGCACAACAAAAACAGTGTATATAAAAAGAAAATAATGGAATCGCGCTACAACATTAACCAAATAATGTAATCAATCAATGCTACTATCCGTGAAACATAAATATAAATGACATGAAAGAGTTACCACAAAGAGATGTGGTAAAAAATAAAAAACAAAATAATCATTAAAAACAAAATTTGAAGAATTGAACGAATAAATATATAGTGTCCAAAAATATATATAGTGACTCAACACCAGTGATCAAATAAAAACTATATGTTGAAAAAAGTCCATCAAATAGTGATGCATATGTAATCTTCCATAGTGTGAACAATAATGTGTTAAATCCACCACCAATGATGAAAATTAACCGCTTACCAGAGCCCCATGACCCCCCACTACAGAGGGTCCGGGGAAGCTTGTACAGAGATAGCCCTCCGGAGCTGAACAGATAAACTCAGATCCAGGGTGCACAGGTGGTCATTGAACATCCACAGATATCAAATAGGACTAATGGAGCTCTGATCCCATTGTATCTCCCCAACTTGTACGTAGCATAAGTGGCATGAAAAATAAGAAAAGCTCCATTAGTATAAAACCTTCGATCTATTGTATAAAAGATAAGGATATATTGCACTCACATAAGAATGGTATATGTAACGCCTTAAAATGTCTGGTGCTCTGGCTGTGAACACACAAGACAAACCCGTCCTGCTGGAACATCCACGACAATGCGAGTACGACGGGTTTGTCTTGTGTGTTCACGGCCGGAGCACCCGACATTTTTAAGTTACATTTACCATTCTTATATGAGTGCAATATATCCTTATCTTTTATACAATAAATCGAAGGTTTTATACTAATGGAGCTTTTCTTATTTTTCATGCCAATTATGCTACGTACGAGTTGGGGAGATACGATGGGATCAGAGCTCCATTAGTCCTTTTTGATATCTGTGGATGTTCAATGACCACCTGTGCACCCTGGATCTGAGTTTATCTGTTCAGCTCTGGAGGGCTAACTCTGTACAAGCTTCCCCGGACCCTCTGTAGTGGGGGGTCATGGGGCTCTGGTAAGCGGCTAATTTTCATCATTGGTGGTGGATTTAACACAGTATCGTTCACGCTATAGAAGATTACATATGCATCACTATTTGATGGACTTTTTTCAACATATAGTTTTTATTTGATCACTGGTGTTGAATCACTATATATATTTTTGGACACTATATATTTATTTGTTCAATTCTTCAAATTTTGTTTTTAATGATTATTTTGTTTTTCATTTTTTACCACATATCTTTGTGGTAACTCTTTCATGTCATTTATATTTATGTTTCACGGATAGTATCATTGATTGATTACATTATTTAGTTAATGTTGTAACGCGATTCCATTATTTTCTTTTTTCTTTTCTTTCTACTTTAAATTAAGCCTTTCAAAAACCTGGGCAAGTCAAACTAAGCATTTGCTAAAACACTTGCAGAAGCAGAGTTTTCTTTTAGTGCAAAACCACAGGACAAAATAATTAGTAGATCAGAGATGTGGGTGGTGTAGAGACTATAAATATTTTCCGTCATATGACTATGTTCTGTTTAGTAAAAGAATAGTGTGATTTCATGTTAGTATTTTTTTTAACAATTTTCTCTATGATAATAGGGCAGGACCTCAACAATATTTCCTTATATTGCTGGGATTTTTACATCAGTTTATAGCATATTAGTTTAAATTCATTTTTTTATGGAAGCTTTTGTTTTTCAGTATTCACCAACCAAAATGGATAAGGCTGACACACGTACACAGAGCCCTCTAAAAAACAGAAAAAATTGTGGGTTTAATGAAAAGAGGAAAGCAATTATAAGTTAACAGTTTGCTGTTTTGCATTTGATGTTGACCTAAGAAGACACAGGGCCATTCAATAAAATTGGACGAGAAGCGGTTTAATCACAAATTACATAGGGTATTCTTTACTGTTAGAGTGGTAGGGTTGTGGAACTCCCTTCCACTATTGGTGGTGTCAGCGAAGAGTGTCGATAAGTTCAAAAAGCTCTTAGCTGGTCATCTTAGCTAACGCAATTTACAGGGATATGGAAATCGCCAGAGACATACTAGTGCACCCACACATGTTGAAATCTTTCTTCAACCTTACCAACTATGAAACTAATATCAAGAGAGAGGTGTGTATTTGGATGTGTATATGGGGAGTTAGAGATCTTGACAGGGAGGCAAAGGGATATAAGCCCAAAAAAGTTTGGGAACCACTGACCTACAGTAATTATTCAATAAAGACAATCTTTATTTCCTACATAGCTATTTAGATAGGTGTGTTTGGTGTAACATTGCCTCTATGTGATGCATATCAATGTGAGTCGGTAGGTTCCTTGTTTGGTCTTGCCAAAATCCAAGGTAGAAAAATTAATAAATCAATCTGATAGAAATTCTAACCTTTACCCACATGATTTATTAAATAAAAAACAGGTTGTAGAGTTTGGAGCACCAGGAAGTCCACCTCTTGTTTGGTCTGGCCAGAATCTAAAGTAGCAAAATAAATTAAAAACTTATAGAGATTCCAACCTTTACCTATATTATTGCAAAAATATTAAATGGAGTTGTGCTCAAATTTATTGTCAAAAATAAATCCATTTAAAGTACACCAAGGGGTACTCGTACCACCAAAGCTTAAGAAAAGTTGGTCAGTAGCAACCAATCACATTCCAGTTGCCAGTTTACTACTGTGGATTTTTAAATGAAAGAGAAATCTGAACTGATTTTTACTATTCCCACTGTCCAGTCTTTATAGATTCAAACTAGATGACTGACAGCAGATGTTTGGGAAATGAAATCACCTTGAAAGGAGAGGTGAGAAGTTATTATTGGAAGCACCATAACATATTCTACAATCTCTAGTCTTTGAGTTAACAAACTGGGATTTGTTGCAGGTCACAGGTTCCAAGCACTGAAAGCAATTTATCTTTTTTTTTCTCCTTTTTCGGAATGGTTAGCAATTTACTTTTCAGACTTGTAGTCTACTAGACAAGTGAGACAATGGTGCACTTACCATTATTCTCTTGTTAAATCTGAGAGAGCTTCCGGCTCTTGATTGCCATTTAAGAACTGTGAGACAGATTCTTCTGCCAACTCTTTACTTCACTCAAGAGGAAACTTTAGAAATTTTCTGGGAGGACCTTATTGTGTTTCTGATTTTTAACTTTCAAAGCTAAGAGTGGCAGAGCTAATGTATTTTTCCACTGCTGTGTAAGTGAAGAACAGCTTAATAAAAAAAAAGTCTACAATTCTTAGCATGTACTACTGGGTATTGTTTTCAATCATATAAAAATGTTAATACATTTTAGTGCTTTAAATGAGTTGTTATTTGCTTGAGGGAAGGCAATTATTTCTCAGGAAGATACAACTGATGCAATGTTTTCTGTTGATATGGACGTTAAATACAAAACTATAAATCTTACTTTGGAATCAAAATGTATTTGTGTGCCATTTGGAAAATCATTGTTCTCTTCATTAAAGCATTATTAAAAACATATAGTCATAAGGAATTTATGTGTAAGCTGTTATTAAGAGAGAACTACACTATATAGGCTGCCATTTCTGACTATACATTCTACTATTTCTGAGTCACTCACCCAAACCAAGCATAAAGATGAGGAATTCTAACTATCCTTTTAAGGCACTGTGCTTTTAGCAGAAAACATGAAGTCCTCCAAGGAGGTTCTCTCAGCAGCTCGGCTTCCTCTGCCCCCTTCCCTGCCCAGCAGGGACATCTTACCCTACTTCCACTTACAGCAGTGACTCAGCAGCTCAGCTCACTCTGTTTCCTGATCCTTGTAGTGACTCTGCAGCTCATCTCTCCCTGATCCCCTATCACAGCAATGAGTAGGGCTGCAAATCTTACCCTACTACCACTCACAGTAGTGACTCAGGCTTCAAAGCTTACCCTACTCCCAAACAAAGCAGTGACTCAGCAGCTCAGCTCTGTTTCCCGATCCTTGCAGTGACTCAGCAGTTCAGCTTACCCTACTCCTACTCACAGCACTGACTCAGCAGCTCAGCTAACTCTGTTTCCCGATCCTAGTAGTGACTCAACAGCTCATCTCTCCCTAAACCCCCTGTCACACCAGTGACTCAGAAAGCTCAGCCTACCCTATTCCCATTCGCAGGAGTGACTCAGCAGCTCAGCTCTCACTGTTTCCTGATACTAGCAGTGACTTAGCAACTCAGCTCACTCTGTTTCCCAATACTAGCAGTGACTCAGCAGCTCAGCTCACCCAGCTCCCCTATCGCAGCAGTGACTCAGCAGCTCAGCTCACTCTGTTTCCCCGATACTAGCAGTGACTCAGCAGCTCAGCTCACCCAGCTCCCCTATCACAGCAGTGACTTATCAGCTAAGTTCCCCTTACTAGCAATGACTCATCAGCTCAGTTCACTCTGCTAGCCCTTCCCAGCAGTGATTTAGAATTTTTTCACCAAAGATACAGCACAGTAGCTACTCAATACACTGAGCCTATGGGCATTTCTCTTTTTACTAATAACCCTTGTTAATTTATCTTTTGCTGTCTGGGTATAATTGGGGATATTTCCCCTCACTTCCTATTGTAGAGGGACAGCAGGAAGTGAGAGGTACCCTCTACGAAGTGGGAAGAATCCCCCCTGTGTCCCTTTTTGAAGACTTTCCCTCACCTCTTCTTCTGGTGACAGCTGTAAAAAATGTTGGATTTCCCATTACTTTTTGTCTTGGAGACAATGGTCCTCAGAGGGTGAATCTACTAAATGGAGACTTATGCCGCGTACACACGAGCGGACTTTACGGCGGACTTTGCCCGGCGGACTGGATTTCGTCGGACAATTCGATGTGTGTGGGCTCCAGCGGACTTTGTTTTCTCAAAAGTTGGACGGACTTAGATTTGAAACTTGTTTAAAATTTATCCGTTGAAATCGAGTCCGGTCGAAAAGTCCGCCGTCTGTATGCTAGTTCGACGGACTAAAAAGCCACGCTAGGGCAGCTATTGGCTACTGGCTATGAACTTCCTTGTTTTAGTCCGGTCGTACGTCATCACGTACTAATTCGACGGACTTTGGTGGATTGTGTGTAGGCAAGTCCGTTCATTCAGAAAGTCCGTCGTAAAGTACGTCGAAAAATCCGCCGGGCAAAGTCCGCCGTAAAGTCCGCTCGTGTGTACGCGGCATTAGAAAACAAAAAAGGGGTTTTATTCCAAAACATTTTGGCTATACCTATGTGTTAAATAGGAAAGTCATTAAAAAAGATCTGATTATTTTTATTTATTGTGCAGCAAGACAGTATATGAACACAATTTCCAAGCATTTAATTGCTTTCCAGTTGTTTACTCCTTGACTGCATAAACAAAAACTTACCCGGAATGGGAATCACATCTTGCTTCTCAATAAATAGTGTACACCTCTTGTAATTTGTTAAAAATAACATGTACTCTAGCTAACAGTTGACGATTGTGACCACGTTCAGCTAGGAGAGCGAGTTCAATTGAGGTGACACAATCAATGCCGAAGCATGCTGCACTGAACCTGCACTGAATTTTAACTCCGATCCACTGCGCCAAGGATAATAACTGTGAACTGCAGGACAGTATCCTCTCACAGCAAACTAATGAGTTTTTGTGGCACCTTGGAACATCCTGTACACTCTGACGTCTCTATCTATATCAGGGAAAAAGTGCAACTGTCAACTTTACTGCTGTTATTCATTCATAAACGTAAAGTATATTTGCATATTTTAGTATGGTTTCCCAGATAAATGCAGAGTAAATACACCACCATTTTTTTTTTTTTGTTGTTTTCTTTCTTTGTTTCCTTTTGCCTGCGAAAAAAACAGTAAGCCCCTCGTCAACAAGGGCGCTTAAAGTGATTTAGCGCCACCCTTCTAGGGGCCGCTGGAAGATGACTGTCCCCAGAGGTTGCCCTGACCTTGCAAGCCTCCCAACACCTCTGACACCCTGGGTTCTGACATAATTCAAAGAGAGAATGCAAATGCAAAAGATACTGACACCAACAAAGAAACAACAGAGATTGCAAATTGATATTTTACTGAATATTCTTGAGTTAAAAAAGGAAAGAATGATGTGAAATGTGGGTATTCCCCAAATTGCAACATTAGCATAAAACAGAGTTATAGAGATATTCAAAGAAATGGCAATAACAATAAACCTGATGATGGAGGCCAACAAATCTTAAGTCTAGTACACACGGGCCGCCCCCGTCAGAACACAATAGAACAGCAGGGGAGATCACTGTGCTAACATCCGATTGTTAGTACAGCGGCTCTGACCGGGGCTGTCAGCTTTTTTTGTTCAATCCAGCGGGTTGAACGAAAAAAAAATAGTGGTGTGTACTAGGCTTTAAGGAGGGACCTTTGACCCCAGGTGCAAGAGAGGAAGCGAAGACCTTTTGTCAGTCAGCTCCCTCTATGCACTGATGCCACAGGCAAAAAGAAATAAAACACAATATGTACAATCCGAGTGAGAGTTTAAAATAAACAGGTGTTGTATTCTTTTATGTGAAGAAGTCCTTGAAGTAAGGGTATCCAAAATCTTCAGCTAGCTATGAAGAGGCCCAAAGATGTTGCTGTGTAATGGCGACTAACAAAGGTGGATAGGATAAGCAGGGTGCCTCTTAATGAAAAAAAGGGTTTGGTAAAGTTGTCTGCATGCAGTGTCTCTGAATGTATTATCAAAGTGGATGTACACTCAATTCATGAAATTTGAGCTGGGCACATATATCTGCAGCGTTTTCTTATCTCTCTTCAAAACACTGTCCTGTGGCTTTCTCCTGCACCGTTCATCTGGTATCAGCATGATAAATTCTGACAAGTTCTCAGTCAACTGAGATGATATAAAATATTATATGTTATATAAAATATTAAATGTGTAATGACAACATGTGTGACAATATAAGAAAGTGCTAGTACATATCAAAGTGCAGTGCAAACAATCGTATTGTGCAATATCATTAAAGTGCTGAAAAAATATACTCAGAAAAAAATAATAAAAAGAAACAGCAAAAATATGAGACATTATGACAAAATATAACACAATCAATCTATAAAAAAAAACTCTACTTTAAGTGCATCAAATGCTCCACCACTGTGTGAATCCTTCACCACTTTCACCCAAATGGACTCACCAGATTGATATAATGGTGAAATTATAAACCAGCAAGAGGACCAAAGTATCTCCAAACGATCCCAAAATATCGGATAATGGTCAGCTTCCTCTTACACAGGTCACAGCAACTCATGGGGAAGGTAAAACAGAAGAAAGGAGGATCCCATAGCATAAAACCATCTCACAGGTAAATTAAAACAATTTCTCTGTAATCCACTCACATTTGAAGAGTGCCTGCCCAGTACTAGGGAGTAACACGCTCAGCTAATAACCTTTTGCCTCTGGACCTGTCATAGACCACAAGCACAAACCGGCATATGTAATGTCATCAGCGTCCTTGCCCCGCCCTACATCTGTTTCGTTGCGTACCTGCCGCTCCTTGAAGACGTCACTTAGCAAGATATTTTTAACACACAGCATAGACATACTTAGAATTACACCCCAAAATACATTCTGATACTCCTGCCAAGTGTGGGGATACTACATACATGTGTGAGGGCTCTTCACAGCCTCACCACATAGAGAGGCCCAAAATCCAAGCAACACCTTCAGGCTTTCTAGGGACATAAATTAAGCTTCTAATTTCCTGACTACCTATCACATTTTTTAGAGTCCTTGAGCACCAGGAAAATAAAAACACCCACAAAATTACCACATGTTGGAGGGTAAACACCCCAGGATATTTTTCAAGAGGCATGGTGAGTAGGGATGAGCTTCGTGTTCGAGTCGAACCCATGTTCGACTCGAACATCGGCTGTTCGGTCGTTCGCCGAATTGCGAACGATATGGGCCGTTCGCGCCAAATTCGTGTGGCGCGTCATGGCCCATAATTCACTGCGGCATCGCAGTGCATTGCTTGCTGATGATTGGCCAAGCATGCACTATGACCCGCATGCTTGGCCAATCACAGTGCCGCCTGAACAGAGAGCCGTAATTGGCCAAAGCCAAAGAGGCTTTGGCCAATTATGGCTCAGGGGATTTAGTACACGCCCCACACTATATAAGGCCGCCTGCATGGCGGCCCTGTGCAGTGTGTTCCGGTGTGCTTAGAGAGAGAGAGAGACAGTGTCATTTCATTTGAGTTAGCTAGATTAGGCAGGACAGTCAGTCAGTTAGCTGCACTTAAAGTGTATTGTGTATATATATGCATCCCAGGTGTTGCATATATATATATACACTGTATTCAGTTTAGCTAGATCCGTTCCTGTTATCTTCTAGACTATTTACATTTAGTGCAGTGCGTCCTGCTCACAGTGTTCAGCTAGATCCGTTCCTGTTATCTTCTAGACTATTTACATTTAGTGCCGTGCGTCCTGCTCACAGTGTTCAGCTAGATCCGTTCCTGTTATCTTCCTACTGACAGGCAGGCTTGTCTTGTTACAGTATTTACAGCTACCTAAAGAAAATTACTGGTGTTCTTTTGATCCTATTAGTACCACGGTCAGGCAGCTAGACTATTTACATTTAGTACAGTGCGTCCTGCTCACAGTGTTCAGCTAGATCCGTTCCTGTTATCTTCCTACTGACAGGCAGGCTTGTCTTGTTACAGTATATAAAGCTACCTGAAGAAAATTACTGGTGTTCTTTTGATCCTATTAGTACCACGGTCAGGCAGCTAGACTATTTACATTTAGTGCAGTGCGTCCTGTTCACAGTGTTCAGCTAGATCCGTTCCTGTTATCTTCCTACTGACAGGCAGGCTTGTCTTGTTACAGTATATAAAGCTACCTGAAGAAAATTACTGGTGTTCTTTTGATCCTATTAGTACCACGGTCAGGCAGCTAGACTATTTACATTTAGTACAGTGCGTCCTGCTCACAGTGTTCAGCTAGATCCGTTCCTGTTATCTTCCTACTGACAGGCAGGATTGTCTTGTTACAGTATATAAAGCTACCTGAAGAAAATTACTGGTGTTCTTTTGATCCTATTAGTACCACGGTCAGGCAGCTAGACTATTTACATTTAGTGCAGTGCGTCCTGCTCACAGTGTTCAGCTAGATCCGTTCCTGTTATCTTCCTACTGACAGGCAGGCTTGTCTTGTTACAGTATATAAAGCTACCTGAAGAAAATTACTGGTGTTCTTTTGATCCTATTAGTACCACGGTCAGGCAGCTAGACTATTTACATTTAGTGCAGTGCGTCCTGCTCACAGTGTTCAGCTAGATCCGTTCCTGTTATCTTCCTACTGACAGGCAGGCTTGTCTTGTTACAGTATATAAAGCTACCTGAAGAAAATTACTGGTGTTCTTTTGATCCTATTAGTACCACGGTCAGGCAGCTAGACTATTTACATTCAGTGCAGTGTGTCCTGCTCACAGTGTTCAGCTAGATCCGTTCCTGTTATCTTCCTACTGACAGGCAGGCTTGTCTTGTTACAGTATATAAAGCTACCTGAAGAAAATTACTGGTGTTCTTTTGATCCTATTAGTACCACGGTCAGGCAGCTAGACTATTTACATTTAGTGCAGTGCGTCCTGCTCACAGTGTTCAGCTAAACCTACAAGTTAGTGGGGTGCGTCCACCTCACAGTGTTCAGCTAAAGCTACCTGTAGAAGGTTGGTGGTGTTCTCATACTACAGGCAGGCAGTTGATTTTGCTAGCTGCAGTATCAGTATATATATATATATATATATATATATATATATCCCAGCTTAGTGCAGCTACAGGCCATTAGTATGTCTGGAAGGCCAAGAAGGAGAGGCAGACAGTCACAAGCCAATAAGAGAGGGCAAGCAGGCTCTGTGTCTAGTGCTGGTCGTGGAGACGGTGCATCCTCATCAGCACGTGGCCATGGGACACGCTTGGCCTTTTTTTCGGCAGCTGGCCGTGTTGAGCCGCAACATGCGGAAGACTTGGTCGAGTGGGTGACCAAGCCGTCCTCATCCTCCTCATCCTCTCTCACCCATGCCCAGGGTGCTTTGTCTGGCAAAGCAGCGGCCTCTTCCCTCGGCTCAATGTCATCAGTGACTCCTTCCCTAGCTCCACCATGTCCTCCTGATAAGTCCCTCGAACTGTTTGACCACAGTGTTGGGTACATGCTCCAGGAGGATGCCCAGCATTTGGAAGGCTCTGATGATGATACTGAGCTCGATGAAGGCAGTAACATGAGCACGGACAGAGGGTGTGCCCAAGAAGGACAGCAATCTGGCAGTCATGCTCTCCCTGCTGCAGCATACTGCCAGGTTTGCTCCAGTGATGAGGAGGGAGGGGATGATGAGGTCACTGACTCAACGTGGGTGCCTGATAGGAGAGAGGAGGAGGAGGAGGAGGAGGCGGCACATCACCAACGAGGCAGGATGCCCTCCAGGGGCCAGCCTAAGGGCAGCACATTGACTGCATCACACCCCAAAGCTCCACATGTGCAGGGCGCTGCAGTCTCTGCGCGTTATTCAAAAAGTTCTTTGGTGTGGGCCTTTTTTGAGACGAGTGCATCAGATCGCACCGCTGCTATTTGCAACATATGTCTCAAGCGTATCTCACGTGGCCAAAACATCTCCCGCTTGGGTACCACATGCTTGACCAGACATATGTTGACCTGCCATGCAGTTCATTGGCAAACGTATCTAAAAGACCCACACCAAAGAACAAAGAGGACCTCTCCTTGCTCCTCATCAGCTGAGATTGCCAACCCCACTAGACCTCCAGTCCTCTCTGAGACCTGCACTGAGAGGAATGAAGGTGTAGAATTAGGTGTGTCACAGCCAAGTACTTGTGGGCAATCTGCTTTTGGTACACCAATGTCAGATTGTACCAGGCAAATTTCCCTGCCTCAGCTGCTGCACCGCCGAAAGAAGTTTGCTCCCAGCCATCCACATGCCCAGCGGTTGAATGCTAGCTTGGCAATATTGCTAGCACTTCAACTGCTGCCTTTTCAGTTGGTAGACTCTGCCCCCTTCCGTGAGTTTGTGGAATGTGCGGTTCCTCAGTGGCAGGTACCCAAACGCCACTTTTTCTCACGGAAGGCGATTCCGGCTCTCTACCGGCATGTGGAAGGCAATGTCCATGCCTCGCTGGACAGGGCGGTCAGTTGTAAGGTGCATATTACCGCTGACTCATGGTCCAGCAGGCATGGACAGGGACGTTACCTAAGTTTCACGGCGCATTGGGTGACTCTGCTGGCAGCTGGGAAGGATGCAGGACAAGGTGCAGTAGTGTTGGAGGTTGTTCCGCCACCACGCCTCCAAAATGCTAATGATTGTGACACACCTCTCTCCTCCACCCCCTCCTCTTCTTCTTCCTCCATGGCCTCTTCCTCGGAACCAGCGGTGCTCCGTAGTCGTTCAAGGGGCTACGCAAGTACGCAGGCCAAAAGATGCCATGCGGTCCTTGAGCTGGTGTGCTTGGGGGACAGGAGCCACACTGGGGCAGAGGTTCTGTCAGCTCTGCAGGGGCAGGTTCAGAGGTGGTTGACGCCACGCCAACTTAAGGCAGGAATGGTGGTTTGCGACAATGGCACCAACCTCCTCTCTGCCCTCCGACAGGGACAAATGACCCATGTGCCCTGTTTGGCTCACGTCCTTAACTTGGTGGTGCAGCGGTTCTTGGGCAGGTACTCGGGCTTACAGGATGTCCTGAGGCAGGCCAGGAAAGTCTGTGTGCATTTCTGCCGGTCATATAATGCCAGTGCTCGGCTGACGGACCTCCAAAAGGAGTTTAACCTGCCCAAGAACCGCCTAATCTGTGACATGCCCACCAGGTGGAACTCAACGTTGGCCATGCTGCAGCGGCTGCACACGCAGCAGAGGGCCATCAATGAGTACCTGTGCGACTATGGCACCAGGACAGGGTCAGGGGAGCTTGTTTTTTTTTCCCCACGCCAGTGGGCCATGATCAGGGATGCATGCACTGTCCTGTCACCATTCGAGGAGGCCACGAGGATGGTGAGCAGTGACAGTGCATGCATCAGTGACACTGTCCCCCTTGTCCACCTGTTGGAGCACACGCTGCGTGGAATAATGGACAGGGCACTTGAGGCAGAACAGAGGCAGGAAGAGGAGGACTTCCTTTCCTCACAAGGCTCCTTTATCCAGATAGCATTCCTGTGAGCACACAGGAAGAAGACAGTGCCCGCCGATCACACAGGAAGAGGACGAGGAGGAGGAGGAGGAAGATTGTGTCAGTATGGAGGTGGAGCCTGGCACTCAGCATCAGCAGCAGTCTTTAAGGGATCAGTCCCAAGAAACACATGGACTTGTACGTGGCTGGGAGGAGGTGGCTGCGGACGTTGTTGTCCTTAGTGACCCAGAGGACTCCGGACCGAATGCCTCAGCAAACCTACGCTGCATGGCCTCCCTGATCCTGCAAAGCCTGCGTAAGGATCCTCGTATTCGTGGTATCAAGGAGAAGGACCAATACTGGCTGGCAACCCTCCTTGATCCACGTTACAAGGGTAAGGTTGCAGACCTTATATTGCCATCGCAGAGGGAGCAGAGGATGAAACATCTTCGGGAGGCCTTGCAGAAAGGTCTGTGCAACGCGTTCCCAGAGACTGGGAGGTTACAAACTCCTGTTTCTGGACAACGTGTTGCTGAGGCTTCGGTCAGTCAAAGAAGGAGCGGTGGAGAAGGTGGCCGTCTGACCCATGCGTTCAGACAATTTTTTGGTCCGCAGCCCCAAGGTATGATCGGTTCCAGCAACCATCGCCAGCGTCTGTTTTACATGGTGCAGGAATACCTAGGGGCAAGATCAGACTTGGACACCTTTCCCACCGAAAATCCTCTGGGTTACTGGGTCTTGAGGATGGATCACTCGCCAGAGCTTGCACAGTATACAATTGAGCTACTGGCCTGTCCTGCATCCAGCGTTCTTTCGGAACGCACATTCAGTGCTGCTGGAGGCGTGGTAACCGATCACAGGGTGCGTCTGTCCACCGACTCGGTCGATCGACTGACCTTCATAAAAATGAATCAGTCTTGGATCACCACCAGCTACCAAGCACCTGATGCTGATGTAACCGAATAATTTTTTTTTGAAATCTCAGATCCCTTCAAAGACTGCCTATGCTGATGCTGAGTGACTATCCCTGAGTAATTATCCTCTTCCTCCTCAATCATCACGCTGATAGCTTGTAAGAACATTTTTTGTTCTGGGCGCCACCACCAGTGCCTAAGGCACAATTTTTCAGGCCCTGTTTAACAGGGGCGTGTAATTACAATATTTGATGTAATACTTTGCAGCAGGGCTCGTTCCTGCATTCCAACTAGAGTGTCTGTGAGGGGTTGCAGTGTTGTGGCACCAGCACCAGTGCCTAAGGCCCAATTTTTCTGCCCCTGTCTAACAGGGGCGTGTAATTACAATTTTTGATGCAATACTTTGCAGCAGGGCTCGTTCCTGCGTTCCAACTAGAGTGTCTGTGAGGGGTTGCAGTGTTGTGGCACCAGTGCCGAAGGCCCAATTTTTCTGCCCCTGTCTAACAGGGGCGTGTAATTACAATTTTTGATGCAATACTTTGCAGCAGGGCTCGTTCCTGCGTTCCAACTAGAGTGTCTGTGAGGGGTTGCAGTGTTGTGGCACCAGCACCAGTGCCTAAGGCCCAATTTTTCTGCCCCTGTCTAACAGGGGCGTGTAATTACAATTTTTGATGCAATACTTTGCAGCAGGGCTCGTTCCTGCGTTCCAACTAGAGTGTCTGTGAGGGGTTGCAGTGTTGTGGCACCAGCACCAGTGCCTAAGGCCCAATTTTTCAGCCCTTGTTTAACAGGGGCGTGTAATTACAATTTTTGATGCAATACTTTGCAGCAGGGCTCGTTCCTGCGTTCCAACTAGAGTGTCTGTGAGGGGTTGCAGTGTTGTGGCACCAGCACCAGTGCCTAAGGCCTAATTTTTTAGCTCCTGTTCAACAGGGGCATGTAATTACAATTCTTGATCTAATATTTCACAGCAGGGCCCTGTGAGAGCTTACAGTGTTGTGGCCACAACAAGGCCCAAATTTCTGCTGAGTATATAGGGCAGGACCCTACTTTCAAACATCTAACTTACAAACGACTCCTACTTGCAAACGGAAGGAGACAACAGGAAGTGAGATGAAATCTACCCCTAGGAAGGGAAATTCTCTCCTGTAAGAGTTAATATGGGAAAAAAAATTCTCCTTTCCACTGATGCTTTCCAATCCTTGTTCCACAAAAAAACCCAAATTTTCAAAAAACATTTTTCATTGGGACAAAAAGTGAGGTGAAATCTTCTGAAGAGGAGGAAAGACAGCAAAACAAATGTCACAGGGGTGATAACCCTTCCCTATGTTTTCCAAAAAGCTTAAAAAAGATTTTTTGGCTGGAGCTAAACACGTTAAAAATGTACCCGTTCAAAATCACAAAGAGATTCTACTTAACAACAAACCTACAGTCCCTGTCTTGTTTGCACTGCCTGTATACTACTGCTCAGAGTATATAGGGCCTGGTGGCCCCACACCTTTCCTTATTTTAATTTGGGTGCGGGGTTCCCCTTAATATCCATACAAGACCCAAAGGGCCTGGTAATGGACTGGGGGGTACCCATGCCGTTTGTCTCACTGATTTTCATCCATATTGCCATGACCCGACATTACATTAAACCCGCAAGCAGTTTTAAATGAGATTTTTTCCTTTGAAAATTACATTTGGTGCAGGGACTGTTCTAAACACGGGAAACACGCGTCACTTTACAGGCATACTATAGACACCCCCCAGGTACGATATTTAAAGGAATATTTCACTTTTTTTTTTTTACTTTAAGCATCATTAAAATCACTGCTCCCGAAAAAACGGCAGTTTTTAAAAGTTTTTTTTGCATTGATACATGTCCCCTGGGGTAGGACCCGGGTCCCCAAACCCTTTTTAGGACAATACCATGCAAATTAGCCTTTAAAATGAGCACTTTTGATTTCGAACGTTCGAGTCCCATAGACGTCAATGGGGTTCTAACGTTCGTGCGAACTTTCGGTCCGCTCGCAGGTTCTGGTGCGAACCGAACCGGGGGGTGTTCGGCTCATCCCTAATGGTGAGTCTCTTGAAGACTTCATTTTTTTGCCACAAGTTTTTGAAAAATGCAGAAAGAAAATGACAATACATTTGCATACACAAAGTTGTAAGTTTAATAAGATATTTCTCACACATAGCATGGGCATACTTTGAATTACAATCCAAAACACATTCTACATGTGTGAGACTTTTTCAGTCTCTGGACTGATTATGTACTAGACATTATTTCTTATGTTTCACAAAAATCAACTAACAGTGTCAAAACCAAGGTACTGTAAGGGTTGGCTATGTATGAGTGATCAGGGAATATGGCTTAGTGTAGCATCTCCTATAGCAGTCTCAGATCCTATAGGCCAAGCAGGCCTTGTATACTGGTACACTGCTACCTCCAGGAATGCCGTGTTCACTCGCCAGAAAGCACAAGTACCTGAAGAAAGGAAGAACAAAAGAGTCCCTGTTGTTCATTTATCTGCAGGGGATGGCTTGGACAAATGTCTAGCAGGAACATAGTCAGACGTGCAGATGGATCAGTTCAGGCAGCAGGCAAAGACATGGTCAGCACACAAGCAAAGGATTGATCCAGGCAGCAGACAGAAACATGATCAATAAACTTGCTAGGGATAGTGCAGGCAGCAGGCAGAGGCAATCCTGCACTGGTGTGACAGTGATCAGGGACACTGTTGCTGGCTGCACTGGTCTGGTAACAGTGGGAATTGTGTAGCAGTGGTCAGGAAAACTGGTCTTGTGATGCTTGGACGTGTGTGGTGACAATCAGGGACACTGGTTGCTGGCTTACAATGGTGTGGTGAGACTGCAACTGGTGTGGTGTTGATGAGGAACACTGTTGCTGGCATATACTGTTCTAGTGACACTGGGACTGGTGTGACAGTGATCAGAAAAATGATTTCTTGCTGCACTGTTCTGGTGTGGCGGCAAACAGGAACACTGATTCTGGATAAACTGGTTTGGTGACATTGTGGCTGGTGTGTTAATATCTGGAGGACTATGATTGGCTGCACTATCATGGCTTGTTCACATGTGAGGTTGGGGCTTAGTTGTGGTTTTATAGTCCCTCAACTGTTACCCCCTTTAGCTGCAGGGGCTGACAGTCAGCAGCTCTCCATTTGTGGAGGAGTGAGAACCGAGCCATCGGCTGTGTTCGGTGGCTCAGTTCTCAGTGCAGAGATGCCAGGGGACAGCTGCAGCATCGGTCTGATGCTGCATCCACCGAGGTAAGTATGAATAGCCAAGAAAAAGGAAACCCATACTTCTCTTTTAACAAAGACAACACAAGATCACAACAATAGTCTGAACAAGATGCAAAAACACAACACAATTACCAATAACAGCCTAATGGCTGCAATTTGTTATTATTTGTTACACCAAATAAAACAATTAACACTACACTACAAATAAAACACCCATACAATTAAAATACAACATAGAATAAATAACACAGATTAAAATAGCAGGCTGCTATCACACTACCAAATACAAATAACACACCACTTTCTTTAACACCACCCCAGATAATAACCAACACAATACCAACATAGTATAAAAACAACACAAAATCCTGATCACAATAAACTCAAATTAAATCTTCACCTCCATCCCTCACAGAAAAGAATTATATATCTTGTTTGCCATGTCAAAAATGATTTCCTGTGTAGTTCTGTGGTGCATTGTGGGTGTAACAATCTGTCACTGATGGTATTCCGCAGACTGACCAGCATATTGTGGAGTGGGCGGGAGGAGTTGTCCAAGATAGAATGTAACTTGAACAACATTCTCCTCTCCAACACTGTTGTAAAAGACTCCAAATCCAATCCAACAAATCACTGGCCTTTCAAATTAGTTTGTTGAGTCTGTTGGTGTTCGAAACCCTAGTGCCTCATACACACGATCGGACATTGATCGGACATTGCGACAACAAAATCCATGGATTTTTTCCGACGGATGTTGGCTCAAACTTGTTTTGCATACACACGGTCGCACAAAGCTGTCGGAATTTCCGAACGTCAAGAACGCGGTCACGTACACCACGTACGACGAGACTATAAAAGGCCAGTTCAGAACCAAGCGCGGCACCCTTTGGGCTCCTTTTGCTAATCTCGTGTTAGTAAAAGTTTGGTGAGAGATGATTTGCGCTTTTTTAGACTCGTGGCTTTCAGATCGTTTTCTGCTGTTCAGTTTGTGGGTTTGTATCTGGTCTTCAGTGCGTGCAGTGAGTGATTATTCAGTGCGTTCTTGTCCGCTCGTTGCTGTTTTTCAGGTCGCTCTTCACAGGCCTTGCTGTTCTTCAGTGCCTTCTGTTACTTCGTTCTGAGCAGCCGACCGTTTTCTATCCATGTTGCGTATAAGTACTCCTCGTAGAGTTCGTGCTGTGCGGGGGCTTGGTGTTGGGGTCCTTACCTTGACACAAGCCCAGTCCATGAAGAGGGTGGGGAGGAGTTCATGGACCAAGAATTGGTTGCTCCAGCGTGACCAGTTCTGTCATATGCCTTTGCTCCGTGAGATCCGTGAGAATAATTCTGATGATTTCAGGAAACTTCTCAGGATGACGGACCCCGTATTTCACCGTTTGTTGGCTTTGCTGACCCCTTATATCAGCAGGCAGGATACCTGCATGAGGCAAGCCATCACTCCGGAGCAGAGGCTAGTCGCCACCCTGCGGTACTTGGCGATGGGGAGAAGCCTGCAGGACCTCAAGTTCTCGACAGGCATCTCCCCCCAGGCTCTGGGATCATTATCCCAGAGACCTGTTCTACCATCATCCAGGTGTTAAAAGAAAAGAAGAAAAAAGAGAGCGCACCAGCCTAGTGCATTATCCTTGACAGATGTATTTAATTAAAAACAAGATAAAAACTACTCACAAAGGTCGAAGAAAAAATCGCATAGTAATGGCACAGAGGCAATTATTCCAGTGGTAGCAGTTTTCCAGGTCCCAGGAAGGAGGCATACGGACTACTTAGCACAGGAGAAGGTGAAGGCAAGTGCCGTAAACTATGACCTGCATGCAAGTCACCTTCGAGTATCCCATCTACTTGATTTATTTCACGCAGTCCCCCCTCTGATGTTGGAGCAGTTGGACTGTCCGGACCATACTGGAGTCGGTGGTACATGCTGTCAAGACCCGGATATCAACATTCTGTCCCTGCAGAGGGTTATATCTGTAAGCCCATACGACCTTGCCATAGAGGAGGTCCAACAATTGGGGTAAGCGCACATCTATTACTCCCTTTTTCTGCAATCAATGTACATTCGATAAGAGTCTCTTCAGCTCATCAGTTCTCATGGTTCAGTGATGAGACATACTAAGTGGACTTTTTCTTTCTACCCATTCTTTTGAACCCAGTCATGGACTGATTATGAGTTGTTTTGATGTGTGAGTACTTATTTTCAGCATATATCAATATTTGTTGGATTTTTGGGTAATGATTTTATGCACTTGCTGTCGTTATTATTTTTGCTGGGATTCACATATATATTGTGTCTCCTAGGCACTCTTTATCTAATTATATTACTGCCAGCGCACTTAAGTTTATTTATATATATATATATATATATATATATATAGAAAAGAAAACCTTATACACATCCATCGCATATACATATATGTGCATACAGTGATTATTTAAAAAACGATATTGTTAAAATTAAATCCATATAAAAGTACAAAGATCTGCGTACTTTGCCAGTATGATATAAAAAGAGAGGGGGGTGGGGTTTTGTTGTAACCTCATATATACATTAAAATAGTGGTTTTGTACATTATTTCAGGTAGCCCAGAGGTTATTTGGTAGACATCGGCGAACGAGATATTACAAAAAATATAAATAAAGCATATGTTATTATATAGAAGTAAGAATAAAAACAAAAACAAAAATACAAAAATTATAAAAAAATTATAAAAAAATGAAAGTACTAATGAAGATTGTATTTAGGATGTATTAAATATGATATTGAATATTAGTGAGAAATAGAGATAACGTATACTTAGAAGGATAAAGAGTCGGTCGATAAGAATGAATATTAATATAGTATATATTAGATAGAGTCACTGCCTGTAGACCACATACACATACAGCCCATAATTATACGTGTATGTACACATAGGTGTACACATATATAACACCACATGGAGGACCTATATATGCTGTGATCTAGTCATAGGTTAAATGTATATTTTTACTTTCATTCTTATTCTCATTTTTATTTCTATTTTCATTACCATCTCCATTGTCACTTGTATTTGGAATGTAAGATCTAATAGAATATGTCTTGGACAATGAAAGTGTAATAATGGTACCTTAAAATCTCTACGAAAAGAGTGATATATAGGGCCAGGTAATATATGACTGTCATAGATTTACTCAATTGGATACACATATATCTATGACAGTCATATATTACCTGGCCCTATATATCACTCTTTTTGTAGAGATTTTAAGATGGTAATGAAAATAGAAATAAAAATGAGAATAAGAATGAAAGTAAAAATATACATTTAACCTATGACTAGATCACAGCATATATAGGTCCTCCATGTGGTGTTATTTATGTGTACACCTATGTGTACATACACGTATAATTATGGGCTGTATGTGTATGTGGTCTACAGGCAGTGACTCTATCTAATATATACTATATTAATATTCAATCTTATCGACCGACTCTTTATCCTTCTAAGTATACGTTATCTCTATTTCTCACTAATATTCAATATCATATTTAATACATCCTAAATACAATCTTCATTAGTACTTTCATTTTTTTATAATTTTTTTATAATTTTTGTATTTTTGTTTTTGTTTTTATTCTTACTTCTATATAATAACATATGCTTTATTTATATTTTTTGTAATATCTCGTTCGCCGATGTCTACCAAATAACCTCTGGGCTACCTGAAATAATGTACAAAACCACTATATTAATGTATATATGAGGTTACAACAAACCCCCCCCCCCTCTCTTTTTATATCATACTGGCAAAGTACACAGATCTTTGTACTTTTATACGGATTTAATTTTAACAATATTGTTTTTTAAATAATCACTGTATGCACATATATGTATATGCGATGGATGTGTATAAGGTTTTCTTTTCTATATATATATATATATATATATATATATATATATATATTTGTATAGAATGTATATTGTATGTATTTTATATTACTACTTTTTATTATCAATTCTAGTGTATCTCCTGCTGGCTTCTAAATACATATGTTCTGAGCACTGCCACCTTCTAGCTACTGTTCTAGACCAGATTTTCTAACAGCCCCCCTCCCCCCCCCCCTTTTTTTTTCATCTAGTCCCTTTTTAGACTACCATGTCAAGCATTGGGCCATCTAGTCTATCCTCTCCTCCCCTGGTCCCCTTCAAATTCCCCTATCATTATTATATATTATTTTCATGTATTGTATACATGTACTCATTTCCATCAGCCCATCTCCTTCTAGCCTAAAGTCAGACGGTTTCTGTCTGACTTTGGCCTCTATCTGCGCCTACGGCAAAATGGAGGCCTCTGTTTACCATATTGAGCCAATCTCGTGCGCCGAAGGGCGCACGGGATATGACACCACGACTGCACTTCCGCCCTGTGGACCGCAACCTGGAAGTAAAGTAGCGGCGTGCGTTCCACCCGGCCCTACAGGGCATAGGAACGTGCTAATAGCCAGGACCTGTCAGCAATGGTAGCCCACACAGTCACAGCCCCTACAGAGACAACGCACTCGAGCAGAGGAGATGCCATCTGATCCATATACAATAAGGTACATCCCTAATTTTAAACTCCTGAACATTGTCCAGCACTCTCTGTCATTTGTGTGATTTATTGATGAGAGGGGAGATGAGCAGATCCTCTGGGATGCCTTGGCTTGTCTATAGATAACCATTGGCATGACCCTTTCAGCCTACCTGTTATGGGTTGGATAAAATTCATCAACAATAATAATAATAATGAAAATGGAAGCCAATCAATTAAATAAATAAATAAATCAATATACTATGGCCCTTTAATAATGATAACCGAGCCAAGACCCACCCTCCCTGGAGGACCGCCCATCAATTAAGGGAGGAGCCCTAGAACCAACCCGACCAGTCTGGTTTAGTTTGACATGTGTATAAAAAGCCAGCATGAGACCAACACTACTAAGGCTCTGATGAAGAAGGGTAACCTTTGAAACGCGCTAGCCAGCAGTAGTCCGTATGCCTCCTTCCTGGGACCTGGAAAACTGCTACCACTGGAATTATTGCCTCTGTGCCATTACTATGCGATTTTTTCTTCGACCTTTGTGAGTAGTTTTTATCTTGTTTTTAATTAAATAAATCTGTCAAGGATAATGCACTAGGCTGGTGCGCTCTCTTTTTTCTTCTTTTCTTTTAACACTAGGACAATCCCATCCTTTGAGAGCAGCAAAGCCGAAATCCATAGTCCTTCTTGAACCCTTGGGACTTTTTAGCCAACACACCTGTGCGCAAGAGTATTTTTTGCTTCTTCCTTCTACCATCATCCAGGTCCTGCAGAAGGAGCATATGAAGGTAAGATTTTTATCCTTTAACATCACATTTTATTGTATTTAATGTTTGCTAAATATATTGTATTTCTTTCCTCATTCCCTAATTACCGTGATTGTAATATCCTGTGAATGTCCCCTTTGTCCTCATGCATGCTGGATTTTTATGTAATTTTTTTTGTCCTTCATACATATTTGCCTTCACTTACCTCCCCAGCATGCTATCCTGGCCCTATGTTCACCTCATATAGTCACTTAACAAGGTATTTTGCCAGCTCCATAGTAGTGCTTTACCCTAAATACCCCTTAAAATGTTTAAAGTGCCAGAGGCTTTTTTTTTGTGTCCCAAAATCATTTGGAACCCTCCCTCCCCACAACTGCTAACTCAGCTTATACCAATCATCTATCTGCTGACTTTGCCAAACCCATACACACTATACCCACCTCTTTTGTGGTCATATTTATGGTTGAATTCCCCAAAGCATGTAGTGCAAGGGCCTACCAGAATACTTTCAAATGGTAATGTTCAAAGTTTTTATATCCTATTATTATCTTGATAGGCAATATCAGAATGTAAAAATGTGCTAAAATGTGTACAGTGTGTATTTATCTCTTTGTATTATAACACTTCTTACCTGTCCAGTGGGCTGCCAATAGTGTAAAGTAAGGAGGGGCTGACCAAAGTAAGACACATTATTTAGACATTAATCTCTCAATGAAGTGAAGAGGGTTACCTGTCCAAAACATCCCCCCCCGCCATAAAATTTTACAAATGGCCCATGGGGGGGGGAGGAATCTGATAGGTGGACCTTATACCTTTGTCTTTAAATACTCCCTAAATGTTAAACTGATGTTGGCAAAGAATGTTTGTGTCTAATCTGCTTTCCATGTTTATGTGCAAAATGATTAATTTATTTTTCTGGTTTTACTCCACAGTTTCCTTCCAACCCACAGGAATGGCAGACTGTGGCCTCCCACTTTGCCCAGCAGTGGGACTTTCCTAACTGTGGAGGGGCAATGGATGGGAATAACATCCACATCGTCCCACCACCCAACTCGGGGTCATACTATTACAACTATAAGGGGTTCAATAGTATTGTGATGTTGGCGGTGGTGTCAGCTACTTATGAGTTCCTGTATGTGGACATGGGGAAGAATGGCCGGATGTCAAATGGTGGCGTCATCACCCAGACGGAGTTCTACAGGCATCTCCAGAATGGCAGCTTGGACTTGCCACCTCCAGAAGACAATGTGGAAGGACTCCCATTCGTCTTTGTTGAGGATGAAGCGTTTGCGCTGGGGGACAATCTTATGTGGCCATTCCCTATGAGGACCTTCACCCCGGACCAGAGAGTTTTTAATTACCGGCTGGCCAGAGCCAGAAGAGTGGTGGAGAACACATTTGGAATCATGGCCAGCCGGTTCCGCCTATTTCTTACACCCATACATATGGCGGAGTATAAACTCAATCATATCATCCTGGCTTGCTGTGTTCTCCACAACTTTTTAAGGAGAAATTCTGTGAACTATGCTGGCTCAGTTGGGCCTGAATCCGGAATTCATGTAAATGAACCAACCCTGACGGCTCTTGAAGCTGGTTGTCCTGGCTTGCCCCCCCTGAGTGCCCACGAGGTCCGTCTAAGATACCTTGAATACTTTGCGGGTAGGGGGGCCGTCAATATGCCAGACAATGTCTGAGACATTTTTTAAATAAAAAACTAATTTTAACTACTAAAATATTTGCTGGCATTTACTGCTTGTGTTTCTTTTAGCTGACCCTGACTTAAATTTGGGTAGTCCTGAAAATGGCATGATTGTGTAACATTAGAAAGCACTGTTGGGTGTTATTTACTAAAGGCAAAGACACTTTGCACTACAAGTGCACTTGAGACTGCACTGAAACTGCACTTGTAGTGCAAAGTGGATTTGCCCTTAGGAAATAACCCCCATTGTCACAGAAAACCACAATTTTACCACAAGAAAAGTTTTGGAGCATTGAAACAATAATCCACACATTCTTGATTATCAATCTTTTTAATACAAGCACAATCACATGTGCATTTATAAAAGATTTTTAAAACAAACCAACATGTTTGTTGTATAACAATTTTTTGGGTCACATTAATAAAAGTAGAAATGTCCATTTAAGGTAAAACAGGCATGTTTAAAACCAACAAGAAATACACAAATCTGGAACTTACAAAGTTCAACTTTTATAGAAATTGAAGGCAATATCAGACATGAGTATTTATAAACTGTGTTTGATATTGCGTGCAGATGAGGTAAAATCACCCCTGGAAAAGCCAAATTTTAAAGATGCACACAAATTGCCGAATGTCAACATGTGGTAGCTGCCATCACGGGAGATCAAGGGACGTGTTTTGGGGGTGCAACCCCTTCCTCTCAGCTACTTTATTATTGAGGAAGGGGTTGCACCCCCAAAATGCCTATATTGATCTCCCGTGATGGCAGATAGCACATGTTGACACACTGTGTGCATCTTCAAAATTTGGCTTTTCTATAATATGTCAAAAAATGTGAAACATTTTTAGATTAAAAAAAGCACAAAAAAGTAAGGGATTTGGAGGTGTTTTAAACTCTCTCTAAAACTTCAATGATGTTCTTCATTTTGTTTTGAACATCATTGATGTTTTTCTGGATGTTTTCCAAGTCCCTATTACACCCCATGATCTCCCCGATCAGGATCTGTGCACTTTCACTGGTGAAATTACCTGGATCCACAACATCTCGATCACCTAAAAATATAGAAACAAAAACGCCATGTATTATAAATATGCAGGCATCCATCTCTTACCTGAGCCTGTGGTTGCAGACACTCACCTGTTGTGGTGACAATTTCCACCACGTCTCCTTCCTCCTCCTCCTCCTCCTCCTCCTGTTGGCTTTGGGGGATTTCCACTTCTTCCTGAGGTAGGGGGTCTGTTGTCTCCTCGGATGAGTGGTGTCCTCCGAGTCTTTTCTCCTCTATGTCCAAAAAAATAGATATACTTAGCACACAGATATTTGATGGCAATAATAGGAATATGAAACATTGCTTGAAAGTGGGGTACAATTGTCTATTTTGGCAGAGTTCCAAGATGAAGAAATATTGTTTTCCTTTGTCAAGCTTGAATACTTACCTGTTTTGTACAAGCTTCACAGATGGAGACACTCCTATAGTATAGACTGGAGCACCTGTGTGGGCCCCCTAATAAAAAGGGTTTTCTGGTGTCCCACACTAGTGCTCCAGCGTCCTGATGTGTAAACAGCTGCTGAGTGTCCCCCCCTTACACAGAATCTAGTTTGCATTACATTCTAGTTACCAACCCATCTAGACACCAAAATTATTTTAAGAGAAGTAGGCTAGAAAAAATGTATTCAAATGCATATGGCCAAAACATGGTGTTTTCTATGCCGAACGAACAATGTTTCATACGAACGAACAATGTGCCCATGAACATGAAAGTTGCCACTTTAAACTGTACAGCAGTAAAGAAAAGCACATGGAGCAGCACGAACGTTATAAAAATAAAGAATAGGAACACAGGACAACTACATACTTTTTTGCAGCACTCTCCTGATCCTTCTGTACTGCTCATGCTCCCTTAATTTAAGGTCCGACCACCGCTTCCTGAGTTGATCTTTCGATCATCGTACCCCAAAATTCCCGTGCAGACTCTTGACTACTTTCGCCATTATCTTGGCCTTTCTGACATTGGGGTTGGGGTAAGGTCCATATGTCCCATCATTGTCGGCCCTCTTCAGGATGTCGACCATCTCCAACATTTCCCCAAAGGACATATTTGAGGCCTTAAATCGTCTCCTCCTGGATCCAGACGTTTCAGGCTCCGGGCTTTCCTCCTCCTTGTTGCTGTAATTAGCACACACATGCTGTGTCTCCGCCATGTGCTCTTCCCCACTGCGCCGAACGAGAAGGGGTGGGGAATAGACTAGAAAGAACTTCAGGGGCGGGTGGAGTTTCAGGCATGCGCAGTGTATATAAAGCGTAACATGCGTGCATAGTACGTATGATCTGTGAGCGGAGGAAGGAGTATCGGAGGAGACGATCGTGATAACGAAGGTAAGATTTAAACTTGGGCCTATACTGCTTCTAGATTGAGGCCTATATTGTGACAAGATTAGGAGACTTTAGCCTGACATTAGGGTTTGTCTTGTGTATTGCAATGGATAAAATAAAATGGATGGCTTCAATGACCACAACTTCCTCCCCTGTTCATAGACAAGTACAGGGAGCTGCCCTGTCTGTGGCAGATCAAACACCCCCAATACAACAATAAACAAAAGAGTGTCCTGAGGAGCACTTATCTTAGGGAGCACAAGAAGCTCACGGATTCCCAGAGATCAGGAGCTGCAGCACATGACGTTTATGTTCCCAGGCTGTGGTACTATGAGAGACTGCGATTTCTGTCAGACCAGACTGAAGTCAGGAAATCCCTCTCCACTCTTCCTTCCACTCTTCCTTCAACCCTATCTTCCACCCCAGCTGAGACTTCCGATGTCCAACCTGGGACTTCCAGCCAGGAAGAAGTGGAGGAGCCCAGCTGGAGCCAGGTATAGCATTCTTCTACAGATTTCTGGTCAATAAATAAATGATGTTTACTAGATGTTATTATTGATCACTAATTGCTGATTTAATAAAGTGTTTGACATATCAATAGACAGTAGTGGGCAAAAAAAATTGGGACAAGAATGAAAAATGCTAGGCTCAGAATGATAGTCTTTTATATTTCTTTACATTCAATTTGCAACAGTCATGAGGTGAAAATTGTGTGTGATTGATGAAGAAAAAACTAAAACTATGTCCCTTTTTCATACACAGGAAGACCTCAGCCAGGAGGAGGCTGTGGAATGTGGCACACAGGAGGAGGCGGGGTTAGTGGCAGCCAGGAGGAGGCGGGGGTTAGTGGCAGTCAGGAGGAGGCGGGGATAAGTGGCAGCCAGGAGAAGGTCGGGCCCAGTAGGAGCCTGACAGAATCGCAGGTCCCTCCCCTCCGCCTTCCAAACAAAAGACCCAGGAAGGGGAGTAACGTGCAGAATTCAGCACTCAGGCTTCTGCGTCTTTCAGAGCCTTCTCCACTCGCGAAGAGGCCTTTGGCTCCATGGCTGCCACCAAACTGCAGGACATGCAGGAGGGTCAACGCCTGATGTGTGAGGACCTTCTTTATAAAACCTTAACTAAGGGGGTGAGGGGCGAACTCACACCCAATACCCACCTGTGTGAGTTGGACCATCCTCTTCCTCCTCCTCCTCCTGCTAAAACTCCACCATCACAGACACAGCGTGGAAGGAAGCGTGGAAGGAAGACCAGAGAGTAATGACCTGGGTTCAGTCTGGTCTGATAAAAGATGCAGGCTCTTGTATGACCACAGCCTGGGGACATACATGTCATCTGCTGCTGTTCATGATCTCTTGGACTTCTGAACCGGACTGCACTTACTTAGATTTGGACTCCTCAGGCCACCAATTTTGCAGTAAAATAAGTGATGTGTGCCCTGGAGGCCAAAGGCTTCGCCAATTTCTGCTGTTTCTCCAGCATTGCCTCCCCCTTTGTTTGGTTCTGAGCCCTTAATAAATGATTTTTTGTTTCAATTATACTTGCCTATGTGTGTTTTCCTTCAAAAAGGACAGTTTGTTTGTGAGGAGGCAGGTACATTTCAAAAATACAATGTGAAATTAACAAGAGACACCAACACCAAGCAATCTCCTTGAGATTAATAAATAATACAAGATAATAATGGTGTTGTGGTAACTTGACACACAAAACACACACCAAACTATTCTGGAGTTAAAAAATAAATAAATAAATAAAAGATCAGGCTTGAAAAAAATACTAACCAAAAAAAAATAAACATTTTTGAGTCAGATGTGACAAATAAAAATATTATATTGATGAAATCAACAGAAATAATAAAGAAAGAAGTTTGTGAGAAGTCTGTGTGAATATGAGCAGCAAAAATACTTCATTCCTCTAGCATTATAAAGAAGAACAGAATGCGCTGCATTAAACAATTTAAAACATTGCAGCCTGATGAAAGTGCTATATCCATTCCGAACGCTAATTTTACCAGTTCCGTCTCGGAATTTATTCTGAGCATGCGAGAATGAGAATTGTCCACACACGGTCGGAATTGACGCGATCGGATTTTGTTGTCGGAAAATTTTATAGCCTGCTCTCAAACTTTGTGTGTTGGAAAATCCGATGGAAAAAGTCTGATGGAGCCCACACACGGTCAGAATTTCCGAAAACCTCCGATAGCACATTTTCCGTCGGAAAGTCAGACCGTGTGTACAGGACATAAGCCTGCTTCTCCTTAGTAGAGGCGACTCTGGCCCTTCCTATAGAGCACCTCAGTGTTCTTGTTCCAGTCCAGCTTATTATCTATGTGCCCCCCCCAGAC
Source organism: Lithobates septentrionalis (assembly GCA_037952835.1). NCBI lineage: Eukaryota > Metazoa > Chordata > Amphibia > Anura > Ranidae > Lithobates > Lithobates septentrionalis. The sequence goes on from JBBDGP010000385.1 coordinate 1,478,878, forward strand.
ACTTGTAACTCTCTACTACCTCCACATCCACTCCTCGGATAGAGATTGGGGTCACTGGTGGCTTCCTCCTTCTGAAATCCACAACCAGCTCCTTTGTGTTTGTTACTAGGGATGAGCCGAACAACCCCCGGTTCGGTTCGCAGCAGAACATGCGAACAGGCAAAAAAATCCTGGCGACTCTGGCCCTTCCTATAGAGCACCTCTGGCCCTTCCTATAGAGCACCTCAGTGTTCTTGTTCCAGTCCAGCTTATTATCTATGTGCCCCCCCAGACACTTGTAACTCTCTACTACCTCCACATCCACTCCTCGGATAGAGATTGGGGTCACTGGTGGCTTCCTCCTTCTGAAATCCACAACCAGCTCCTTTGTCTTTGTTACTAGGGATGAGCCGAACAACCCCCGGTTCGGTTCGCAGCAGAACATGCGAACAGGCAAAAAAATCCTATCCCAGAAGGATAAGCCCCTGGTTTCGGTTACTCTTTCTTGGGCAGAGTCATCTGTCAAAATACAGGCTCTAATCGACTCTGGGGCTGCAGGACTGTTCATGAATGCTGCCTTTGTATGGAAGCACTCAATTCTGCTGCAGCTGTGTGACAACTCCACTTGCCATTGAGGCTCTTGGCGGGAGACCTCTACAGCCTGGCCAAAGTCTATGGGACACGAACATGAATAATCAAAAGTGCTCATTTTAAAGACTTATATGCAAGTTATTGTCATAAAAAGTGTTTGGGGACCTGGGTCCTGCCCCAGGGGACATGTATCAATGCAAAAAGAAGTTTTAAAAATGGCTGTTTTTTCGGGAGCAGTAATTTTAATAATGCTTAATCACTTCAATACCAGGCACTTAGACACCTTCCTGCCGAGGCCAATCTTCAGCTTTCAGCGCTGTCGCAATTTGAATGACAATTGCACGGTCATACAACACTGTACCCAAACAAAATTTTTTATCATTTTGTTCCCACAAATAGAGCTTTCGTTTGGTGGTATTTGATCACCTCTGTGGTTTTTATTTTTTGCGCAACAAATAAAAAAAGACCGAAAATTTTGAAATAAAACAAGTTTTTCTTTGTTTCTGTTAAAAAATTTTGTAAATAAGTATGTTTTCTTCTTCAATGACGGGCACTGATATGGCTGCACTGACGGCATTGATAAGGTGGCACTGATGGACACCGATGAGGTGGCACCAATGAGGTGGCACTGATGAGGTGGCACTGACGGGCACTGATAATGGGCACTGAGAGGCGGCACTAATGGGCACTGGTAGGTGGCACTGATGGGCACTGATAGGTGGCACTGGTATGCGGCACTGATGGGCACTCATAGGTTGCACTGATGGGCACTCATAGGTTGCACTGATGGGCACTCATAGGCGGCACTGATGGGCACACGTAGGTGGCATTGATGGGTACTTATGGGTGGCACTGATGGGTACTTATTGGTGGCACTGATAGGTGGCACTGATGGGCACTGATAGGTGGGCACTGATGGGCACGGATGGGCACTGACAGGTGGCACTGATGGACACTGATAAGTGGCATTGATATTACTGATTGGTGGCACTGATAACACTAATGGGTGGCATTGCTGGGCATCACTGATAAATAATGGTGCCAGTCAGTGGCCATTTATGGGCACTGATTGGCACAGATTGGGCATAATTTGCACATGTGGATGGCCATGGGGTACATACCTGGCCATCCACATGTTGCCCCCTTCCCTGGTGGTCCTGGCGCCTTCCCTGGTGGTCTAGTGTGTGCAACCGAGGGGGGCTGAGCTGATAAACAATCGGCTCTCCTCTACTCGCGTCTGTCAGACGCAAGTGAGGAAAAGTTGATCAACGGCTTTTCCTATTGACATCGTGATCAGCCGTGATTGGACACGCCTGATCACGTGGTAAAGTGCCTCCACCGGAGGCTCTTTACCAAGATCAGTGAAGAGGTGTGTCAGACTGACACACTGCTCCACCGATCGCAGCGATGCGTGCCCCCATGGGCGCTTGGCGGCTGTTATCCTGCTGGACGTCATTTGAAGCCCAGTCAGGATAACTGAACCACCACCCGGCTGTCAATCTGCTATAGGCCGGGCAGGAAGTGGTTAAAGTGAAATAATAAAAGTGTAATATTGTTACATGTTTCCCGTGTTTAGAACAGTCTGACAGCAAAATGACATTTCAAAGGAAAAAAGTCATTTAAAACTACTCGTGGCTATAATGAATTGTCGGTCCGACAATACACATAAAAGTTCATTGATAAAAATGGCATGGGATTTCCCCACAGGGGAACCCCGAACCAAAATAAAAAAATGCATGGGGGTCCCCCTAAATTCCATACCAAGCCCTCCAGGTCTGGTATGGATATTAAGGCAAACCCCGTGCCAAAATTTAAAAATAAATGGCGTGGGGTCCCCCCAAAAATCCATACCAGACCCTTATCCGAGCACTCAACCTGGCAGGCTGCAGGAAAAGAGGGGGGACGAGATAGTGGCCCCCCCGCTTGAACTGTACCAGGCCACATGCCCTCAACATTGGGAGGGTGCTGTGAGGTAGCCCCCCAAAGCACCTTGTCCCCATGTTGATGGGGAGAAGGGCCTCATCCCCACAAACCTTGCCCGGTGCTTGTGGGGATCTGTGGGCGGGGGGCTTATCGGAATCTGGAAGCCCCCTTTAACAAGGGGACCCCAGATCCCCCCCCCCCTGTGTGAATTGGTAATGGTGTACAAATGTACCCCTACCATTTCACAAAAAAAGTGTCAAAAAGGTTAAAAAACACAAGAGACGGTTTTTGACAAGTCTTTTAGTAATTTCTTCTTCTTTCGGCTTCTTCTTCCATCTTCTTTCTTCTGGTGTTCTTTCGGTGTTTGTTGTGTTTTTTAACATTTTTGACACTTTTTTTGTGAAATGGTAGTGGTACATTTGTACCCCATTACCAATTCACACAGGGGGGAGGGATCTGGGGTCCCCTTGTTAAAGGGGGCTTCCAGATTCTGATAAGCCCCCCGCCCGCAGACCCCCACAACCACCGGGCAAGGGTTGTGGGGATGAGGCCCTTCTCCCCATCAACATGGGGACAAGGTGCTTTGGGGGTTACCTCAAAGCACCCTCCCAATGTTGAAGGCATGTGGCCTGGTACGGTTCAGGAGGGGGGGCGCTCTCTCGTCCACCCCTCTTTTCTTGCGGCCTGACAGGTAGCGTGCTCGGATAAGGGTCTGGTATGGATTCCTGGGGGGACCCCACGCCATTTTTAAAAAAAATTTGTTGCGGGGTTCCCCTTAAAATCCATACCAGACCTGAAGGGTCTGGCATGGAATTTAGGGGGACCCCTACGCCATTTTTAAAAAAATGTTGGCGCGGGTTTCCCTTAATATCCATACCAGACCTGGAGGGCTTGGTATGGAATTTAGGGGGACCCCCATGCATTTTTATTTTATTTTGGTACGGCGATCCCCTGTGGGGAAATCCCATGCCATTTTTATCAATGAACTTTTATGTGTATTGTCGGACCGACAATTTATTATAGCCGCGAGTAGTTTTAAATGACTTTTTTTTCCTTTGAAATGTCATTTTGCTGTCAGACTGTTCTAAACACGGGAAACATGCGTCCCTTTACAGGCATACTGGCATACTATAGACACCCCCCCCCCCCGGTACGAAATTTAACCACTTGCCGACCGCCTCACGCCTATATACGTGAGCAGAATGGCACGGGCAGGCAAAATCACGTACCTGGTACGTGATGCCTTCCCGCGGGCGGGGGGTCCGATCGGACCCCCCCCGGTGCCAGCTGCGGTCGGCATTTGGCTGGGAGAAGTGAGAGACGAGGGGGAGGCCATCCGATCGTGGCCCCCCCTCGCGATCGCTCCCAGCCAATGAGAAACATCCTCTGCCTCTGTATAGTACACAGAGGCAGAGGATGTGATGTCATCTCTCCTCGGCTCGGGAGTTTCCGTTCCGGCCCGAGGAGAGACGACATGTAAGTAAGTGCACAACACACACACAACACAGTAGAACATGCCAGGCACACAAAACACCCCGATCCCCCCCCCCCCGATCGCCCCCCGATCCCCCCCCAATCACCCCCCCCCTGTCACAAACTGACACCAAGCAGGTTTTTTTTTTTTTTTTTTTTTTTCTGATTGCTGCATAGTGTCAGTTTGTGACAGTTACAGTGTTAGGACAATTAGGGTTAGCCCCCTGTAGGTCTAGGGTACCCCCCTAACCCCCCCTAATAAAGTTTTAACCCCTTGATCACCCCCCGTCACCAGTGTCACTAAGCGATCATTTTTCTGATCGCTGTATTAGTGTCGCTGGTGACGCTAGTTAGGGAGGTAAATATTTAGGTTCGCCGTCAGCGTTTTATAGCGTCAGGGACCCCCATATACTACCTAATAAATGTTTTAACCCCTTGATTGCCCCCTAGTTAACCCTTTCACCACTGATCACCGTATAACTGTTACGGGTGACGCTGGTTAGTTCGTTTATTTTTTATAGTGTCAGGGCACCCGCCGTTTATTACCGAATAAAGGTTTAGCCCCCTGATCGCCCGGCGGTGATATGCGTCGCCCCAGGCAGCGTCAGATTAGCGCCAGTACCGCTAACACCCACGCACGCTGCATACGCCTCCCTTAGTGGTATAGTATCTGAACGCATCAATATCTGATCCGATCAGATCTATACTAGCGTCCCCAGCAGTTTAGGGTTCCCAAAAACGCAGGGTTAGCGGGATCAGCCCAGATACCTGCTAGCACCTGCGTTTTGCCCCTCCGCCCAGCCTAGCCCAGCCCACCCAAGTGCAGTATCGATCGATCACTGTCACTTACAGAACACTAAACGCATAACTGCAGCGTTCGCAGAGTCAGGCCTGATCCCTGCGATCGCTAACAGTTTTTTTGGTAGTATTTTGGTGAACTGGTAAGCACCAGCCCCAGGCAGCGTCAGGTTAGCGCCAGTACCGCTAACACCCACGCACGCACCGTACACCTCCCTTAGTGGTATAGTATCTGAACGGATCAATACCTGAACCGATCAGATCTATACTGGCGTCCCCAGCAGTTTAGGGTTCCCAAAAATGCAGTGTTAGCGGGATCAGCCCAGATACCTACTAGCACCTGCGTTTTGCCCCTCCGCCCGGCCCAGCCCAGCCCACCCAAGTGCAGTATCGATCGATCACTGTCACTTACAGAACACTAAACGCATAACTGCAGCGTTCGCAGAGTCAGGCCTGATCCCTGCGATCGCTAACAGTTTTTTTGGTAGCGTTTTGGTGAACTGGCAAGCGCCAGCGGCCTAGTACACCCCGGTCGTAGTCAAACCAGCACTGCAGTAACACTTGGTGACGTGGCGAGTCCCATAAGTGCAGTTCAAGCTGGTGAGGTGGCAAGCACAAGTAGTGTCCCGCTGCCACCAAAAAGACAAACACAGGCCCGTCGTGCCCATAGTGCCCTTCCTGCTGCATTCGCCAATCCTAATTGGGAACCCACCGCTTCTGCAGCGCCCGTACTTCCCCCATTCACATCCCCAACCAAATGCAGTCGGCTGCATGAGAGGCATTTTTATGTCCTCCCGAGTACCCCTACCCAGCGAACCCCCCCAAAAAGATGTTGTGTCTGCAGCAAGTGCGGATATAGGCGTGACACACGCTATTATTGTCCCTCCTGTCCTGACAATCCTGGCCTTTGCATTGGTGAATGTTTTGAACGCTACCATGCACTAGTTGAGTATTAGCGTAGGATACAGCATTCCACAGACTAGGCACACTTTCACAGGGTCTCCCAAGATGCCATCGCATTTTGAGAGACCCGAACCTGGAACCGGTTACAGTTATAAAAGTTACAAGTTTGCAAAAAAAACACAAACAAAAATAAAAAAAAATAGTTGTTGTTTTATTCTCTCTCTCTATTCTCTCTCTATTGTTCTGCTCTTTTTTACTGTATTCTATTCTGCAATGTTTTATTGTTATTATGTTTTATCATGTTTGCTTTTCAGGTATGCAATTTTTTATACTTTACCGTTTACTGTGCTTTATTGTTAACCATTTTTTGGTCTTCAGGTACACCATTCACGACTTTGAGTGGTTATACCAGAATGATGCCTGCAGGTTTAGGTATCATCCTGGTATCATTCTTTTCAGCCAGCCGTCGGCTTTCATGTAAAAGCAATCCTAGCGGCTAATTAGCCTCTAGACTGCTTTTACAAGCAGTGGGAGGGAATGCCCCCCCCCCCACCGTCTTCCGTGTTTTTCTCTGGCTCTCCTGTCTCAACAGGGAACCTGAGAATGCAGCCGGTGATTCAGCCAGCTGACCATAGAGCTGATCAGAGACCAGAGTGGCTCCAAACATCTCTATGGCCTAAGAAACCGGAAGCTACAAGCATTTTATGACTTAGATTTCGCCGGATGTAAACAGCGCCATTGGGAAATTGGGGAAGCATTTTATCACACCGATCTTGGTGTGGTCAGATGCTTTGAGGGCAGAGGAGAGATCTAGGGTCTAATAGACCCCAATTTTTTCAAAAAAGAGTACCTGTCACTACCTATTGCTATCATAGGGGATATTTACATTCCCTGAGATAACAATAAAAATGATTTAAAAAAAAAAAAATGAAAGGAACAGTTTAAAAATAAGATAAAAAAGCAAAAAAATAATAAAGAAAAAAAAAAAAAAAAAAAAAAAAAAGCACCCCTGTCCCCCCTGCTCTCGCGCTAAGGCGAACGCAAGCGTCGGTCTGGCGTCAAATGTAAACAGCAATTGCACCATGCATGTGAGGTATCACCGCGAAGGTCAGATCGAGGGCAGTATTTTTAGCAGTAGACCTCCTCCTCCTCGCCTTTACAGGTTACCTAAAGTGGTAACCTGTAAAGGCTTTTAAAGGCTTTTAAAAATGTATTAATTTTGTTGCCACTGCACGTTTGTGCGCAATTTTAAAGCATGTCATGTTTGGTATCCATGTACTCGGCTTAAGATCATCTTTTTTATTCCATCAAACATTTGGGCAATATAGTGTGTTTTAGTGCATTAAAATTTAAAAAAGTGTGTTTTTTCCACAAAAAATGCGTTTGAAAAATCGCTGAGCAAATACCGTGTGAAAAAAAAAATGAAACACTCACCATTTTAATCTGTAGGGCATTTGCTTTAAAAAAATATATAATGTTTGGGGGTTCAAAGTAATTTTCTTGCAAAAAAAATAATTTTTTCACGTAATCAAAAAGTGTCAGAAAGGGTTTTGCCTTCAAGTGGTTAGAAGAGTGGGTGATGTGTGACATAAGCTTCTAAATGTTGTGCATAAAATTCCAGGACAGTTCAAAACCCCCCCAAATGACCCCATTTTGGAAAGTAGACACCCCAAGCTATTTCCTGAGAGGCATGTCGAGTCCATGGAATATTTTATATTGCGACACAAGTTGCGGGAAAGAGACAAATTTTATTTTTATTTTTTTTTTTTTTGCACAAAGTTGTCACTAAATGATATATTGCTCAAACATGCCATGGGGATATGTGAAATTACACCCCAAAATACATTCTGCTGCTTCTCCTGAGTACGGGGATACCACATGTGTGGGACTTTTTGGGAGCCTAGCTGCGCACGGGACCCCGAAAACCAAGCACCGCCTTCAGGCTTTCTAAGGGCGTAAATTTTTGATTTCACTCTTCACTGCCTATCACAGTTTCGGAGGCCATGGAATGCCCAGGTGGCACAAAAACCCCCAAAATGACCCCATTTTGGAAAGTAGACACCCCAAGCTATTTGCTGAGAGGTATAGTGAGTATTTTGCAGACCTCACTTTTTGTCACAAAGTTTTGAAAATTGAAAAAAGAAAAATTTTTTTTTTTCTGGTCTTTCTTCATTTTCAAAAACAAATGAGAGCTGCAAAATACTCACCATGCCTCTCAGCAAATAGCTTGGGGTGTCTACTTTCCAAAATGGGGTCATTTGGGGGGGTTTTGTGCCACCTGGGCATTTTATGGCCTTCAAAACTGTGATAGGTAGTGAGGCGTGAAATCAAAAATTTATGCCCCTAGAAATCCTGAAGGCGGTGCTTGGTTTTCGGGGCCCCGTACGCGGCTAGGCTCCCAAAAAGTCCCACACATGTGGTATCCCCATACTCAGGAGAAGCAGCTGAATATATTTTGGGGTGCAATTCCACATATGCCCATGGCCTGTGTGAGCAATATATCATTTAGTGACAACTTTTTGTAAATTTTTTTTTTTTTTGTCATTATTCAATCACTTGGGACAAAAAAAATAAATATTCAATGGGTTCAACATGCCTCTCAGCAATTTCCTTGGGGTGTCTACTTTCCAAAATGGGGTCATTTGGGGGGGTTTTGTACTGCCCTGCCATTTTAGCACCTCAAGAAATGACATAGGCAGTCATAAACTAAAAGCTGTGTAAATTACAGAAAATGTACCCTAGTTTGTAGACGCTATAACTTTTGCGCAAACCAATAAATATACGCTTATTGACATTTTTTTACCAAAGACATGTGGCCGAATACATTTTGGCCTAAATGTATGACTAAAATTTAGTTTATTGGATTTTTTTTATAACAAAAAGTAGAAAATATTATTTTTTTTCAAAATTTTCGGTCTTTTTCCGTTTATAGCGCAAAAAATAAAAACGGCAGAGATGATCAAATACCATCAAAAGAAAGATCTATTTGTGGGAAGAAAAGGACGCAAATTTCATTTGGGTACAGCATTGCATGACCGCGCAATTAGCAGTTAAAGCGACGCAGTGCCGAATTGTAAAAAGTGCTCTGGTCAGGAAGGGGGTAAAATCTTCCGGGGCTGAAGTGGTTAAAGGAATATTACACTTTTATTGTTTCACTTTAAGCGTTATTAAACTCAATGTTCCCGAAAAAACGGCCATTTTTAAAACTTCTTTTTGCATTGATACATGTCCCCTGGGGCAGGACCTAGGTCCCCAAACACTTTTTATGACAATACCATACATATAAGCCTTTAAAATTAGCACTTTTGATTTCTCCCACAGGTTTTTAAAGGGTGTTCTGCGGCTTTCGATTTTGCCGCTCTTCGGCGAACTGGCGAACAGCCGATGTTCGAGTCAAACATGAATTAAACTCAAACTCGAAGCTCATCCCTACTCTTCACCATGAGATAATCCAATTCCAAGTTATTTCCTCACCTAAGTTTCCACTGGTTATTGGTTATCCTATAACCAGCGGAAACTGGTTATCCTTGGTTACAGAGGCACAACCCCTCTTTTGTAAGACATGCTTCCAGAAGGTAGCCAAGGTCCTGTGCACCTCTTCACTCTCCTCCCTGCCGGAGGAGTACTGCGATTTTAGCGATGTCTTTTTGACAAAGGTCAAGCCGGTAGTTTGCCTCCACACCGGTCGTATGATTGCGCAATTGACCTTCAACCTGGTGCCATAACCCCTTGTGGTTTAACCTTTGTCGGTCTTGGAGGATAAGGCCATGGAGGAGTATGTTGCAGACGCACTTTCTTGAGGTTTAAGCCGCAAATCCTCATCTCCTGCTGGTGATGGTTTCTTCTTTGTGAAGAATAAGAGTGGTGAACTGAGACCTTGCATTGATTATAGGGGTCTCAATCATTTCACAATTAAGAATGCCTATCCGATTCCATTGATTACAGAGCTATTTGACCGCCTCAAGGGAGCAAGGATTTTCACGAAGCTTGATTTGAGAGGGGCATACAATCTTGTGAGGATTAAGGAGGGCGACAAGTGGAAAACTGCGTTTAATACCAGAACAGGCCATTATGAGTACCTCGTAATGCCTTTTGGCCTTTGTAACGCCCCGGCAGTTTTCCAGGAATTTATTTATTTTTTTTATAAATTTTTTATTTTTCAATAATTTTTCAACAAATATAAATCATCATAACAAAAAGTATAAGGAAAAGTCATGACAATTTACATATAAACAATCAAAATAAAATTAGTGCAAACATTGTATAGAAGCATAGTGAGGATATCTGTATAGATAGAAATCAGCTTCTTCCCGAATTGGGACATATATTAAGAAAGAAATAATTCCATACAGTATCTATGCTTCTATCTCAATTACATAATCAAAACACAAGGATGCTCAAGAGGACGTGTAGGTTGGAATCAAAAGGAAGCAGAAATGGAAGGTACAGAAGAAAATTTTGAAAATTTCGAATCATCCCAAGATTTCCAATTTTTTTCAAATTGGGGAGTTTTACCTTCAATTTTTGCTGTTAAATGTTCCATTTTACGCATATCTGTAATAATGGAGAGAACATGGTGTAAAGTGGGAGCGTTGGTGGAGAGCCAAAGTCTAGGGATGGCTCTTTTTGCTGCCAAAAGTACAAAGGACCCTAATCTCTGTAGTGGTTTAGGAATACCCGGAAAAGGTAGACCTAACAGGAAATGTATGGGTTTTAATGGAATAGATGTGGCGAAAAGTGACTGTAATAGATTTTGTATCTCAATCCAATACGTACCTAAGACATGACAGTCCCAGAAAATGTGAAGGTGCGTACCTACGGACCGTCCACATCTCCAGCACAAACTAGAAAGAGATGCATTTTGGGCATGTAGCAACTCAGGAGTTTTGTACCAAAGAAATATTATCTTAATAGCGGTCTCCTTTTGTGCCACACATCTAGAAACTTTAAAAGCTGACTCCCAGATTTTACCCCAATCAATTAATGAAATTGATCTGTTTAGCATTTTGGACCATTTTGTCATGTATCTATGTATGGAGTCATTTAGAGGGGGTGTTGTCTGGAGTATTATATATATGAATGAGATTAAGTTTGGTTTGTATGGGCCATTTGTACACAATAATTCAAAGGCAGTGGGATTTTCTAAAGATAAGGAGGGAAAGCAGGATTGGAAAAAATGTTTAATTTGTAAGTAGAAGTATTCTGTAGATTTCGGTAAGGTGTATTTTTCTTTAAGGACTGAAAAAGGTAAAAGCTTATGTGTTACTGGATGAACTAAATGTCGCAGCTGAAACATCCCCGCGTGTGTCCATGCAATTGTTCGCAGATATGATAATCCGTCTGGAATTTCTGGGTTAAAAAGGAAATTCTGGAGAGGGGAGCAGGGTAAGGAGAGGTGAAATTTGTCTCTATATCTTTTCCAGATTGATAGCGTAAAAAGCATCGGGGAGACACACAGAGACCTTAGTTGGGGTATGAATTTCTTTGAGGAAGGCCATAATAGATAGCATGGATGTACTGGGGCAGTAATCCCCATTTCAATTTCGGCCCATCTATTTGCAGCCTTCCTTGAGGTCCATGTTGTCAATGCTCTAAGATGAGAAGCATAGTAATAGTTAATAAAATCGGGGGAGGCTAATCCACCTTTAGCTCTAGGAGAGAGGACTACCGATTGAGCAATTCTATGGGATGCATTGTTCCAAACAAAGTTAAGGCACTTTCTCTGGAGATTTCTCAACTGCGACATAGGGACTGGGACCGGAAGTGTTTCAAAAAGGTACAATAATTTGGGCAAAACCGACATTTTAAGAACGTTAATCCTACCTAGGAGGGAGATTGGGATGGAAGACCAATGTTGTAGGAGTTTAGCAATTTCTGCGAACATAGGAGGGAAATTGGCTTGATAAAGAGAGTGGTATGAAGGGGTAAGATGAATTCCTAAATATTTTAGTGAAGTCTGGCACCATCTGTATTTAAATCTGTTTTGTAAGGAGCTGAGTGTATCTGAGGGTATATTGATGGGGAGAGCTTCTGTTTTAGTCTGATTAATACAAAATCCTGATAAGGATCCGAATGTGGATAGGGTTTCGTGTAAGAAGGGTAACGAAGTCTCGGGGTGTGTGATGGTGAGCAGAATGTCGTCTGCGAAAAGAGAGAGTTTGTAGTCCTGATGTCGTAGTGGGATTCCTCTAATATTAGGATGGGATCTAATAGCCGCTGCTAAAGGTTCTAGACTTAATATAAATAATAGGGGCGACAGAGGGCAACCTTGTCTCGTACCATTACTGAGAGTAAATCGTTGCGAAATATAGGAGGACAGCTGGACTTGAGACGTAGGGAGGGAGTATAGGGTATGTAGAGCTCTTATAAAGGGGCCTGAGAATCCAAATCGGGATAGGACTGCGAACATGAAGGGCCAACTTAAACAGTCAAAAGCTTTTTGAGCATCTAAGCTCAAGACTAAGGCGGGACGTTTAGTTCTGTTTATTAGGTCTATCAGATCTATGGTTCTTCTTGTATTATCTCCAGCATGTCTCGAGGGTACAAATCCTACCTGGTCTCTGTGAATCAGGAGCGTTAAAAGTGGGGATAGTCTATTGGCTAATATCTTAGTGAAAATCTTGTAATCTGAGTTTAATAAGGCAATTGGGTGGTAGTTGTCGGGTAGTGCAGGATCCTTCCCTGGTTTAGGGATTACCGTTATATTGGCATGTAAGAATTGTGAATGTGGGATGGATCCCTTAAAAAAGGAGGAGAATAGGGATTGTAGATAGGGGGTTAAAATATGTGTAAAGGTTTTATAATAGATGTAAGGGAGACCGTCAGGGCCCGGAGATTTGTGGGTTGGAAGATTTTTAATCACCTCTCCTATTTCCTCCCCAGTAATCGGAGAGTTAAGGGAGGACAGATGGTCAGCAGAGATCCTTGGTAGCGGGAGGGAATTTATAAATTTATCAAACTCTGATTGTGAGAATTGAGGATGTGAATCAGGACCTAAACAGTTATAAAGCCGCTTATAAAAAATCTCCAAAGACCTTTGACATAGCTTTCGGACAGTATGTGGGGGTGCCGTCAGATTGTATCAGGTGGTCGGGTATAGATAGAAAGGGCCGTGGTTTTAATTTGTTCACTAGCATCCTATGTGGTTTGTTTGCATAATCGTAAAATTTTTGCTTGGCCCACAACATGGATTTAGAAATTTGATTCGTATCGAAAGACTTAATCCGGTCTCGGATTGAGATGACATTTCTCAGTTTTTCCACCGTGGGGGAGGTCAACAAAGTTCCTTCCGCTGTCTGCAGTTGGGTGATAAGATCCTTTTTGAGTTTTATAGAATCTTTCTTTAGGCGTGAGCCTATAGCTATGCATTCACCTCTAAAAAAGGCCTTATGGGCCTCCCACAGGGTGGAAATTTCCGGGACAGAACCATCATTAAGCTGGAAAAACTCAGTTAGTTTCTGCTGTAGTTGGGTTTCAGATAAAGGGTTTTTAAGCAAGGATTCATTGAGGCGCCAGTGGCAGGTTTTAGTAAAAGACTTTGTCAATAATACATTGAGTTCAATGGGTGCATGATCCGACCAGGTAATAGGATTTATTTCAGAAGATACTACATAGGGCAATAGAGGGCCTGTAACAAGGAAGTAATCTAGTCTAGAATAAGACTTGTGGGGATGAGAATAAAATGTATAGTGTTTTTGGGTCAGGTGTTTGATCCTCCAAGAGTCAAATAGATTATGGGATCTAACTAGTTTGCGAAAGGATGTTGATAGTTTCTTAGAGGAAGATTGTGGGGTGGTTTGGAATAGAGTTTTCCTGTCCCTGGTCGGGGACATGCACACATTGAAGTCGCCTCCCATGATCATGAAAGGCTGGGAGAAGGGTTGTAGTTTCTCAAAAACTTTTTCAAGGAAACTGATTTGTCCTACATTTGGTGCATAAATGTTAATTAAGGAAAAAGAGGTAGATAAGTGACTACACTTCAGGAATATGAATCTACCGTGAGGATCTAGGTAGGAGGAGAGTATTTTTATTGGGCTTGTGCGTTTAATAAGAATTGCTACTCCCGCTTTTCCAGAGGGATCAGAGGCAGTATATGCTACGGGGAAGTGTCTAGAGGCAAACTTAAAGGAGCCACTGGACTTAAAATGGGTTTCCTGAACCATAATCACCTCTGCTTTGGATGATTTAAATTCTTTTAAGGCCTGCCACCTTTTGCCTATAGAATTCAATCCTTTAACATTACAAGAGTAAACTTTGAGGGCCATATTTGGCTAAACAAGAAAAGTGCTAATGCAGTATAAAGACTGAGAGCATATAAATGAGCATCCTTAAAAAAGAAAAACATTTGAAGACAAACATTGCTTACAATTGTTACATTGATGTAAGTACAACACTGAAAAAACATATATAGGTCAAAAAGAGAAAAAAAGAAAAAAGACCTGCATATGTAAACTCCAAAGGGAGTAAAAAAAATTAGGAACTATATTGCATAAGAAGATGAAGAATGTTAAAAAAAGAAAAAAGAAAAAATAATTTTTGAAAAGCCTGAGAAAAAATTTCAGGCTGCCCAGGCATAAGCCTTGGGTCATGAGGGGGGGGGCATGTTAGCCTGCAGGGTTTTATGGAGGAGGGGGGGAGGTGGGGAGATCCTCGTCTCTGTTTTTTGTAAAAAAAAAAAAAACAAAAAAAAAAACAAAAAAAAAAAAAAAAAAAAAAAAGGAAAAAACAGACAGGAGGAGCATAGGTATTTGGCATGTAATTATGAACAGGTAGATAAATCTTAAGACAAGCTGGTGTATGTCAAAGAAGTATAAAAAAAAAAAAAAAGGAGGGGGAGGGGAACCCCCAAGAAGGCATCTAGCAAAGACATCGGTGAGAGGTGTGACCTCTCAACAAAGTGACCCGACCACTGTGAGGTCATTAGGATAACCATGGTAAATATTATCTGGTCATGGAAAAATGGCCAGAAAAATTGAGAAAGTAAAAAATAAAAAAAAAATAATAAGTCACATCAGGTTGGATATCTGTGACGATTGGCTCGTTGTGGGGTAGAGAAGTTCTGGGATCTTCGTTGAACTGGGGTCCAAATTTTGGCTGGTGTGGTAAGTGGTTTGGGGTCCGGAGCTTGGGGTATAGAATCTTCCTCAGGCAGGGGGGGTAGACCTAGATTGCGGATAAAGGCTTCACTTTCGTAAAGGTCCCTCAGGGAATGTTGAACACCATCTTTGGAAACGGTTAGGCGGAAGGGGAATCCCCAGCGGTATGGAACTTGATGGTTTTGTAGATGGGTAGTAACAGGACGGAAACTGCGCCTTTTGGCCAAAGTGATTGGGGAGAGATCGTTGAATATCTGGATTTTGTGTTGTTTATAGTCAATACGTGACTTGTTCCGCGTTGCAAGTGTGAGGGCTTCTTTGCTTTCGTAGAAGTGGAAGCGGACAATAATATCTCTGGGGTTGGCAGTAGGAGGAGGCTTTGGGGCCAGAGATCTATGCGCCCTGTCCATACGCCAGTCTATGTCCGGAATGTGTGGGGCTAAAGTGACGAATAGGCCTAAAAGGTAGGGACGTAGTTCCTTGTCGTTCACCGTCTCAGGGATTCCCCTAATCCTCAGATTCTGGCGTCTTTCACGGTTTTCCAGGTCTTCCTGTTGAAGTTGAAGTAGGGAGACTGTATGTTTCAGGTTGGAGTTGTCCTCTTCGAGAACATGTACATATTGGGTCAGTTCATCGAATTTGTTCTCCAATGTGTTGGTGCGTTCACCTAGTTGGTGGTTTTCACCCCGTAACTCATGTGCTATTTTGCTCACTTCTTTAGCAATACTGCGGGTTAATTCGTGTAGTAATGAGTTCAACTTTGTGTCTAGGACAGCTACTGTTACTACATCCACGGGGTGATCGGGTGGAAGAGAGTGTTGGGAGTATTGAGACCTGTTATCATCTTGGGTCATGTCTTCCGGCCGAGTATGTGGTCAGCAATGTCCGAGGATCTCGGTTGTTCACTGGGGGTCGGGGATCTTTGTTTATATAGGAATCGCTCCATGGTGTCAGGGGTCTGCGACTTTGGCGGTGGGATAAAACCTCTATATATTGCTTTCTGGAAGCCAATCTTCCCCATGCAGTGTTAGGAAGGGTCTGATGTCTTGTTATGATATCGCTCCTGCGATTAATAGGGAACTGTTAGCTTTGTAGGAGCATCTCTTAAAGAGACGGGGATCAAAGGACTCCTCTTACATGTCTGCTTCCCTGCACGCCGGTCTGGGGGTGGTCACATTAAGGATCAGGGAGTGCTGAGGTGGCAGCTGTGAGATTAGCAGGTATATGAAAGAATTTGGTGTCTGCAAACGATCTGTAGTTGGTTAAACTGCAGGGAATAGGTTGTGGGGGTACTTGGAGTACCAAGATGGCCGCCGACTTCCAGGACTAGGCCGAAGCCGCGGCCTGTCCTGAAAGCTGAGGCCAGTCGGGGGGGGTCCTCTCCCGGGCCCGGACCGGGTCTCCTGGGCCTAAGGTACAGGGATTCTGAGGTTAGGCACAGCAGAGAAGAAGGCTCGGGCGACAGCCCTTGTACTCACAGAGTCCAGGATGGCCGGTGGAGAAGCCCAGGAGTGGCGGCAGGCCGCGGGGGGGTCCAGGATGGAAGGAGAGGATCCCGCTCGGCTCTCCCTCACGCTGTGGGTGTCTGCCTCCTCACGGTGGTAGCTCGGATGTCCCGGTCGGGAGATTCCCAGGGAAGGATCCGCTCGTCCCCCGGTCTGCGGCGTAGGCGAGCGCCAGGCTCCGGACAGGCCGCAGGCCTCAATATGGCGGCGGTAGTTCACAGTCCAGGGCAGGCAGGAGGCCTAAAAAAGCTCAGATTTGCCTGATTTGAAGCAAGATCCAGCCGGATCTGTAGCAGAGAGGGTTGGGGACGTTCCCAGCAATAGATGTTTTTTTTCCCAAGGGAAATAGAGCAGGGATGGCAATGGATGGAAGATGCCTGGACGGAGCTCAGCAGACACACGTCCTCCCTGTATCACGTCCGGCCTTCCAGGAATTTATTAACGATGTCCTCCGAGATTTGTTGCAGTTACGTGTGGTGGTTTATCTTGACGATATCTTCATATTTTCCAGGTCCCTGGAGAGCCACCACACAGATGTCTGTCATGTGCTTCAGAAACTATGAGAGAACAATCTCTATTGCAAATTGGAGACATGTGAATTCCATTGTGAATGGGTTAAATTCCTGGGTTATGTCATTTCCACTGCTGGTTTTTTGATGGATCCAAAGAAACTTTCAACAGTCCTACATTGGCCCCGACCCATGGGTTAACGTCCTCTGCAGTGTTTTCTTGGCTTTGCCAACTATTATCGGAAGTTTATTCATAACTTCTCAAGCCCCTGACTGATATGACCAGAAAGGATGGTAACCCACAGAGTTGGTCTCCGGAGTCTATTTAGGCCTTTGAGAGTCTCAAGGCTGCCTTTGTTTCTGCTCCTGTGTTGGCACATCCTGATCCTAAGTTACCTTTTATCCTTGAGGTTGATGCTTCTGAGACTGGAGTTGGCGCCCTTCGGTCTCAACGTCCTTCCTCTGAGAGTGCAATGCATCATTGTGAAAAAAATATAAAATATAGTAAATGTGCCCGCGCTAGTATAGTGTCACATATAAAATATATAAAAAATATTTTCACATATAAAACACATGTAATGTGATAAATAAAACCATACAGGTAAAATATAATGCAAATAACTATAAATGATAAACCACCAAGTGCATATAAAGGTGCAATCGTGGTAGTAACTAATAAAAGTGCAACGTGCTGAAATATAAATATCAAAACACTTTCCAGTGACAAATGAGTGTATATCCCAATTAATAAATACAAATCACAAAAAACGTGAATAAATAGTGTCCATAAAATGAATAAACATCATGCTTCTTCTGATGGGTGTATAAATCACAACACGTGAAAACTGTGCTCTCCCGTGACACCCCACATGTGCTTGCGCTCACCTTCAGTCCTGTGACACAGTAATTAAACGGTGTCAAAATAAGCATTGGGGCCACTCCTAGGCTCACTCAGGATACAATGATGCAAAGACACTCCTCCCAGGTGAAACTGCTAGGCTCACTCAGGTTACAATGGTGAAAAAACACTCCTCTCAGGTAAAACCAAGATCCAAAATCATAGAAAAAACAAACAGAGGGACTCCATAGTGCAATATAGCCAGGACGTTTATTAAAGAATAAGCCCTCCAAGAGGGTACTCACATTGGATGGGTGCTAGAGTGCACCAGACTGTACAGGTAAAATAATAAGCAGCTGATCGTATGGCGTGCGGTATGGCATGTGCAATCCTCCTCGGAAGGCACGAAACCCCTGTGCCGAATACGCGTCGGGGAGGGGTAGGACGGAGCTGTCAGCAGAGGAGGAGGATTGCACATGCCATACCGCACGCCATACGATCAGCTGCTTATTATTTTACCTGTACAGTCTGGTGCACTCTAGCACCCATCCAATGTGAGTACCCTCTTGGAGGGCTTATTCTTTAATAAACGTCCTGGCTATATTGCACTATGGAGTCCCTCTGTTTGTTTTTTCTATGATTTTGGATCTTGGTTTTAGCTGAGAGGAGTGTTTTTTCACCATTGTAACCTGAGTGAGCCTAGCAGTTTCACCTGGGAGGAGTGTCTTTGCATCATTGTATCCTGAGTGAGCCTAGGAGTGGCCCCAATGCTTATTTTGACACCGTTTAATTACTGTGTCACAGGACTGAAGGTGAGCGCAAGCACATGTGGGGTGTCACGGGAGAGCACAGTTTTCACGTGTTGTGATTTATACACCCATCAGAAGAAGCATGATGTTTATTCATTTTATGGACACTATTTATTCACGTTTTTTGTGATTTGTATTTATTAATTGGGATATACACTCATTTGTCACTGGAAAGTGTTTTGATATTTATATTTTAGCACGTTGCACTTTTATTAGTTACTACCACGATTGCACCTTTATATGCACTTGGTGGTTTATCATTTATAGTTATTTGCATTATATTTTACCTGTATGGTTTTATTTATCACATTACATGTGTTTTATATGTGAAAATATTTTTTATATATTTTATATGTGACACTATACTAGCGCGGGCACATTTACTATTTTTTATCTATCTACACGCAATGAAACGTGGTTCCGTGCTTGCAGCTTAAATAGTTTACTCCTTAGAGGCATTAGTCCATCTGTGGCTCGCAAGACACCTATATTTTGAATGCATCATTGTGGCTACTTTTCAAAGAAATTGTCACCTGCAGAGTGCAATTACGAGATTGGTGACAGAGAGCTGTTAGCGATCATTTTAGCCCTGAAAGAATAGAGACATCTCTTCGAAGGTACCACTGTGCCGGTTCTCATTCTTACTGACCATAAGAATCTCACATTCTTGTCTGAGGCTAAAGGCCTCTCTCCCAGAAGGGCGCGATGGACTCTTTTCTTGTCTAGTTTCAATTACATTGTCTCATTCTACTACTAAGAATGTAAGGGCTGACGCTTTGTCACGACTCTTTTCCTCCACTTCCAAGATGGAGTCAGTTCCTGTTCCTGCGATTCCTCCTGATCGTATTCTGGCTACGGTTCGCACCAGTCTCACTTCTCCTTTGGGTGACAAAATTCTTGCTGCTCAGGTCCATGCTCCTCCTGAGAAACCTTGTGACCGCTGCCTTGTCCCAAAGAGTCTCCATACTGCCCTGCTCCAGACTTACCATTCTCCCAAGGCTGCTGGCCACCCTGGGAGGAATCAACTCTTTTGGGCCATTTCCCAACAATTCTGGTGGCCTAGTCTATGTGCCTATATTGCCGCATTCATAGCTGTCTGTTCCGTGTATCACCCGCAGTCTAATGGGGCTGCAGAACGAGCCAATCAGTCCTAGGAGCAATTCTTACATTGCTATATTTCTGACCATCATAACAACTTGTCAGACCTCTTACCGTGGGCATAGTTTTCTCACAATAGTGCCTTAAATCCTGCTTCCCAATTTCCCCCCATTTATGGCAAACTATGGTTTCCAACCTTCCGTGTTGCCTGACTCATTTGTTCCGCAGAGTATTCCTGCATTAAAGGAGCATCTCCGTGGTCTTTGTTCCGCTTGGGGACAAGTCCAGGAGGCTTTGCGACATGCTAATGATAGGTACAGACTCGCTACCAGGATGGGGACAGGGTCTGGCTGTCATCTCACAACCTCCAACTTCATGTTCCCTCTCTGAAGTTCGCACCTCTGTTTATTGGGCCTTTCCGTATTCTTCGCAGGATTAACTCAATGGCTTACTTATTAGACCTTCCTAGATTTCTGCCTTCACGCTGGTCACATCTCTAGAGACGCTCTCCTGTGTTCCTGTTAAATATTTGCTTGGCTGATATTCCTTCTGGCTCCAGACCCTGCTTGCTGTTCTACTATGTTGTTCTCTGGCTCCCTGACGTCTGGCTATGTTTTGATTACGTTTACTCTGTTTACCTTTTTTATTATTATTAAACAAGTGTGATTTAACTGTACTTCTGCCTCAGTCTAATTCATGGTTTCTGACCATGATGCTGGCGATGGTTGCTTGAACCGCTCAGACCTTAGCGCTGAGGACTGAAAAATTCTTTAAAGACATCGGCCAGCTGGCCACCTTCTCCACCGCTCTTCCTCTGACTGAACGAAGCCTCAGCAACACGTTGTCCAGCACCAGGAAATGGTAACCTCCCAAGGTCTGGAAATGCGTTACACAAACCTTTCTTCAAGGCCTACTGAACATGTTTCATCCTCTGCTATCTCTGCAAAGGCAGGATGAGTTCTGCAACTTCACCCTTGTAACTTGGATCAAGAAGGGTTGCCAGCCAGTAATGATACCACAAATCCTAGGGTCCTTTCGCAGGCTTTGCAGAATCAGGGAGGAAATGCTGGGTAAGTTTGCAGAGGCATTTGGTTCTGAGTCCTCTGGGTCACTAAGGATCACATGATCCGTAACTACCTCCTTCCAGCCACGTACAACTCCCTAGGTTTCTGGGGACTGAAAACCATCCCTTGAAGACTGCTGTTGAGTGTTATCCTATACATCCATGCTGACTCAATCCTCCTCCTGTTCTTCCTGTGTGCTCACAGGAATGCTATCTGGATTAAGGAGCCTTGTGAGGAAAGGAAGTCCTCCTCTTCCTCCCACTGTTCTGCCTCAAGTGCCCTGTCCATGATTCCACAAAGCGTGTGCTCCAGCAGGAAGACTAGAGGGACAGTGTCACTGATGCATGCATTGTCGCTGCTCACCATCCTTGTGGCCTCCTCAAATGGTGACAGGACAGTGCATGCATCCTTGATCAGTAGCCACTGGTGTGGCAAAAAGAAGCCAAGCTCCCCTGACTCTATCCTGGTGCCATACTCGCACAGGTACTCATTGATGGCCCTCTGCTGTGTGTGCAGCTGCTGCAGCATTGCCAATGTTGAGTTCCACCTGGTGGGCATGTCACAAATGAGGCGGTTGGTGGGCAGGTTGCATTCCCTTTGAATGTCAGCCAGCCGAGCACTGGCATTGTATGATCGGCGGAAATGACCATAGACTTTTCTGGCCTGCCTCAGGAGATCTTGTAAGCCTGGGTACCTTCTCAAGAACCACTGCACCACCAAATTCAGGACGTGTGCCAAACATGGAACATGGGTCAAGTGTCCCTGTCGGAGGGTGGAGAGAAGGTTGGTGCCATTGTTGCAAACAACCATTCCTGGCTGAAGCTGGCTTGGCATCAACCACCTCTGAGCCTGCCCCTGCAGAGCTGATAGAATCTCTGCCCCAGTGTGGCTCCTGTCACCTAGGCAGACCAACTCAAGCTCGGCATGGCATCTTTTAGCCTGACTGCTTGCGTCGCCCCTTGAACGCTTACGGAACACCGCTGGTTCAGGAGACAAATCTGCAGAAGAGGCCATAGAGGAATAAGAAGAGGAGGGGGTGGAGGAGAGAGCTGTGGCAGAATCACCACTAGCATTTTGAAAGCATGGTGGCGGAACAACCTCCAACAACACTGAACCCTGTCCTACATCATTCCCAGCTGCCAGCAGAGTTACCCAGTGCCCCATGAAGAAAAGGTAACGTCCCTGCCCATGCCTGCTGGACCATGAGTCAGCAGTAATATGAACCTTACTGCTGACTAGGGATGAGCCGAACACCCCCCGGTTCGGTTCGCACCAGAACCCGCGAACGGACCGCAAGTTCGCACGAACGTTAGAACCCCATTGACGTCTATGGGACTCGAACGTTCGAAATCAAAAGTGCTCATTTTAAAGGCTAATTTGCATGGTATTGTCCTAAAAAGGGTTTGGGGACCCGGGTCCTACCCCAGGGGACATGTATCAATGCAAAAAAAACTTTTAAAAACGGCCGTTTTTTCGGGAGCAGTGATTTTAATGATGCTTAAAGTAAAAAAAAAAAAGTGAAATATTCCTTTAAATATCGTACCTGGGGGGTGTCTATAGTATGCCTGTAAAGTGACGCGTGTTTCCCATGTTTAGAACAGTCCCTGCACCAAATGTCATTTTTAAAGGAAAAAATCTCATTTAAAACTGCTTGCGGGTTTAATGTCATGTCGGGTCATGGCAATATGGATGAAAATCAGTGAGACAAACGGCATGGGTACCCCCCAGTCCATTACCAGGCCCTTTGGGTCTTGTATGGATATTAAGGGGAACCCCGCACCCAAATTAAAATAAGGAAAGGTCCCTATATACTCTGAACAGCAGTATTCAGGCGGTGCAAACAAGACAGGGACTGTAGGTTTGTTGTTAAGTAGAATCTGTTTGTAATTTTGAACATTTTTAATGTGTTTAGCTCCAGCCAAAAAATCTTTTCTAGGCTTTTTGGAAAACATAGGGAAGGGTTATCACCCCTGTGACATTTGTTTTGCGTCTTTCCTCCTCTTCAGAAGATTTCACCTCACTTTTTTGTCCCAATGAAAAATGTTTTTTGAAAATTTGGGTTTTTTTGTGGAACAAGGATTGGAAAGCATCAGTGGAAAGGAGAAATTGTTTTCCCATATTAACTCTTACAGGAGGGAATTTCCCTTCCTTAGGGGTAGATTTCATCTCACTTCCTGTTGTCTCCTTCCGTTTGCAAGTAGGAGTCGTTTGTAAGTTAGATGTTTGAAAGTAGGGTCCTGCCCTATATACTCAGCAGAAATTTGGGCCTTAGGTGTTGCTGTGGCCAAAACACTGTAAGCCCTCACAGGGCCCTGCTGTGAAATATTAGATCAAGAATTGTAATTACATGCCCCTGTTGAACAGGAGCTGAAAAATTAGGCCTTAGGCACTGGTGCTGGTGCCACAACACTGCAACCCCTCACAGACACTCTAGTTGGAACGCAGGAACGAGCCCTGCTGCAAAGTATTGCATCAAAAATTGTAATTACACGCCCCTGTTAGACAGGGGCAGAAAAATTGGGCCTTAGGCACTGGTGCTGGTGCCACAACACTGCAACCCCTCACAGACACTCTAGTTGGAACGCAGGAACGAGCCCTGCTGCAAAGTATTGCATCAAAAATTGTAATTACACGCCCCTGTCAGACAGGGGCAGAAAAATTGGGTCTTAGGCACTGGTGCTGGTGCCACAACACTGCAACCCCTCACAGACACTCTAGTTGAAACGCAGGAACAAGCCCTGCTGCAAAGTATTGCATCAAAAATTGTAATTACACGCCCCTGTTAAACAGGGGCTGAAAAATTGTGCCTTAGGCACTGGTGGTGGCGCCCAGAACCAAAAATGTTCTTACAAGCTATCAGCGTGATGATTGAGGAGGAAGAGGATAATTACTCAGGGATAGTCACTCAGCATCAGCATAGGCAGTCTTTGAAGGGATCTGAGATTTCAAAAAAAATTATTCGGTTACATCTGCATCAGGTGCTTGGTAGCTGGTGGTGATCCAAGACTGATTCATTTTTATGAAGGTCAGCCGATCGACCGAGTCGGTGGACAGACGCACCCTGTGATCGGTTACCACGCCTCCAGCAGCACTGAATGTGCGTTCCGAAAGAACGCTGGATGCAGGACAGGCCAGTAGCTCAATTGCATACTGTGCAAGCTCTGGCCAGTGATCCATCCTCAAGACCCAGTAACCCAGAGGATTTTCGGTGGGAAAGGTGTCCAAGTCTGATCTTGCCCCTAGGTATTCCTGCACCATGTAAAACAGACGCTGGCGATGGTTGCTGGAACCGATCATACCTTGGGGCTGCGGACCAAAAAATTGTCTGAACGCATCGGTCAGACGGCCACCTTCTCCACCGCTCCTTCTTTGACTGACCGAAGCCTCAGCAACACGTTGTCCAGAAACAGGAGTTTGTAACCTCCCAGTCTCTGGGAACGCGTTGCACAGACCTTTCTGCAAGGCCTCCCGAAGATGTTTCATCCTCTGCTCCCTCTGCGATGGCAAGATAAGGTCCGCAACCTTACCCTTGTAACGTGGATCAAGGAGGGTTGCCAGCCAGTATTGGTCCTTCTCCTTGATACCACGAATACGAGGATCCTTACGCAGGCTTTGCAGGATCAGGGAGGCCATGCAGCGTAGGTTTGCTGAGGCATTCGGTCCGGAGTCCTCTGGGTCACTAAGGACAACAACGTCCGCAGCCACCTCCTCCCAGCCACGTACAAGTCCATGTGTTCCTTGGGACTGATCCCTTAAAGACTGCTGATGCTGAGTGCCAGGCTCCACCTCCATACTGACACAATCTTCCTCCTCCTCCTCCTCCTCGTCCTCTTCCTGTGTGATCGGCGGGCACGCAGGAACACTGTCTGGATAAAGGGGGCCTTGAGAGCTAAGGAAGTCCTCCTCTTCCTGCCTCTGTTCTGCCTCAAGTGCCCTGTCCATTATTCCACGCAGCGTGTGCTCCAACAGGTGGACAAGGGGGACAGTGTCACTGATGCATGCACTGTCAGTGCTCACCATCCTCGTGGCCTCCTCGAATGGTGACAGGACAGTGCATGCATCCCTGATCATGGCCCACTGGCGTGGGGAAAAAAAACCAAGGTCCCCTGACCCTGTCCTGGTGCCATAGTCGCACAGGTACTCATTGATGGCCCTCTGCTGCGTGTGCAGCCGCTGCAGCATGGCCAACGTCGAGTTCCACCTGGTGGGCATGTCACAGATTAGGCGGTTCTTGGGCAGGTTAAACTCCTTTTGGAGGTCCGTCAGCCGAGCACTGGCATTATATGACCGGCGGAAATGCACAGAGACTTTCCTGGCCTGCCTCAGGACATCCTGTAAGCCCGGGTACCTGCCCAAGAACCGCTGCACCACCAAGTTAAGGACGTGAGCCAAACAGGGCACATGGGTCAGTTGTCCCTGTCGGAGGGCAGAGAGGAGGTTGGTGCCATTGTCGCAAACCACCATTCCTGCCTTAAGTTGGCGTGGCGTCAACCACCTCTGAACCTGCCCCTGCAGAGCTGACAGAACCTCTGCCCCAGTGTGGCTCCTGTCCCCCAAGCACACCAGCTCAAGCACCGCATGGCATCTTTTGGCCTGCGTACTTGCGTAGCCCCTTGAACGCCTACGGAGCACCGCTGGTTCCGAGGAAGAGGCCATGGAGGAAGAAGAAGAGGAGGGGGTGGAGGAGAGAGGTGTGTCACAATCAGCATTTTGGAGGCGTGGTGGCGGAACAACCTCCAACACTACTGCACCTTGTCCTGCATCCTTCCCAGCTGCCAGCAGAGTCACCCAATGCGCCGTGAAACTTAAGTAACGTCCCTGTCCATGCCTGCTGGACCATGAGTCAGCGGTAATATGCACCTTACCGCTGACCGCCCTGTCCAGCGAGGCATGGACATTGCCTTCCACATGCCGGTAGAGAGCCGGAATCGCCTTCCGTGAGAAAAAGTGGCGTTTGGGTACCTGCCACTGAGGAACCGCACATTCCACAAACTCACGGAAGGGGGCAGAGTCTACCAACTGAAAAGGCAGCAGTTGAAGTGCTAGCAATTTTGCCAAGCTAGCATTCAACCGCTGGGCATGTGGATGGCTGGGAGCAAACTTCTTTCGGCGGTGCAGCAGCTGGGGCAGGGAAATTTGCCTGGTACAATCTGACGTCGGTGTACCAAAAGCAGATTGCCCACAAGTACTTGGCTGTGACACACCTAATTCTACACCTTCATTCCTCTCACTGCAGGTCTCAGAGAGGACTGAAGGTCTAGTGGGGTTGGAAATCTCAGCTGATGAGGAGCAAGGAGAGATCCTCTTTGTTCTTTGGTGTGGGTCTTTTAGATACGCTTGCCAACGAACTGCATGGCAGGTCAACATATGTCTGGTCAAGCATGTGGTACCCAAGCGGGAGATGTTTTGGCCACGCGAGATACGCTTGAGACATATGTTGCAAATAGCAGCGGTGCGATCTGATGCACTCGTCTCAAAAAAGGCCCACACCAAAGAACTTTTTGAATAACGCGCAGAGACTGCAGCGCCCTGCACATGTGGAGCTTTGGGGTGTGATGCAGTCAATGTGCTGCCCTTAGGCTGGCCCCTGGAGGGCATCCTGCCTAGTTGGTGATGTGCCACCTCCTCCTCCTCCTCCTCCTCTCTCCTATCAGGCACCCACGTTGAGTCAGTGACCTCATCATCCCCTCCCTCCTCATCACTGGAGCAAACCTGGCAGTATGCTGCAGCAGGGGGAGCATGACTGCCAGATTGCTGTCCTTCTTGGGCACCCCCTCTGTCCGTGCTCATGTTACTGCCTTCATCGAGCTCAGTATCATCATCAGAGCCTTCCAAACGCTGGGCATCCTCCTGGAGCATGTACCCAACACTGTGGTCAAACAGTTCGAGGGAATCCTCATGAGGACATGGTGGAGCTAGGGAAGGAGTCACTGATGACATTGAGCTGAGGGAAGAGGCCGCTGCTTTGCCAGACAAAGCACCCTGGGCATGGGTGAGAGAGGATGAGGAGGATGAGGACGGCTTGGTCATCCACTCGACCAAGTCTTCCGCATGTTGCGGCTCAACACGGCCAGCTGCCGAAAAAAAGGCCAAGCGTGTCCCATGGCCACGTGCTGATGAGGATGCACCGTCTCCACGACCAGCACTAGACACAGAGCCTGCTTGCCCTCTCTTATTGGCTTGTGACTGTCTGCCTCTCCTTCTTGGCCTTCCAGACATACTAATGGCCTGTAGCTGCACTAAGCTGGGATAGAACACCTGTAATTTTCTTCAGGTAGCTTTATATACTGTAACCAGACAAGCCTGCCTGTCAGTAGGAAGATAACAGGAACGGATCTAGCTGAACACTGTGAGCAGGACGCACTGTACTAAATGTAAATAGTCTAGCTGCCTGACCGTGGTACTAATAGGATCAAAAAGAACACCTGTAATTTTCTTAAGGTAGCTTTATATACTGTAACCAGACAAGCCTGCCTGTCAGTAGGAAGATAACAGGAACGGATCTAGCTGAACACTGTGAGCAGGACGTACTGCACTAAATGTATATAGCAGGAACGGATCTAGCTGAACACTGTGAGCAGGACGCACTGCACTGAATGTAAATAGCAGGAACGGATCTAGCTGAACACTGTGAGCAGGACGCACTGCACTAAATGTAAATACCAGGAACGGATCTAGCTGAACACTGTGAGCAGGACGCACTGCACTGAATGTAAATAGCAAGAACGGATCTAGCTGAACACTGTGAGCAGGACGCACTGTACTAAATGTAAATAGTCTAGCTGCCTGACCGTGGTACTAATAGGATCAAAAAGAACACCTGTAATTTTCTTAAGGTAGCTTTATATACTGTAACCAGACAAGCCTGCCTGTCAGTAGGAAGATAACAGGAACGGATCTAGCTGAACACTTTGAGCAGGACACACTGTACTAAATGTAAATAGTCTAGCTGCCTGACCGTGGTACTAATAGGATCAAAAAGAACACCTGTAATTTTCTTCAGGTAGCTTTATATACTGTAACCAGACAAGCCTGCCTGTCAGTAGGAAGATAACAGGAACGGATCTAGCTGAACACTGTGAGCAGGACGTACTGCACTAAATGTATATAGCAGGAACGGATCTAGCTGAACACTGTGAGCAGGACGCACTGCACTGAATGTAAATAGCAGGAACGGATCTAGCTGAACACTGTGAGCAGGACGCACTGCACTAAATGTAAATACCAGGAACGGATCTAGCTGAACACTGTGAGCAGGACGCACTGCACTGAATGTAAATAGCAGGAACGGATCTAGCTGAACACTGTGAGCAGGACGCACTGCACTGAATGTAAATAGCAGGAACGGATCTAGCTGAACACTGTGAGCAGGACGCACTGCACTGAATGTAAATAGCAGGAACGGATGTAGCTGAACACTGTGAGCAGGACGCACTGCACTAAATGTAAATACCAGGAACGGATCTAGCTGAACACTGTGAGCAGGACGCACTGCACTGAATGTAAATAGCAGGAACGGATCTAGCTGAACACTGTGAGCAGGACGCACTGCACTGAATGTAAATAGCAGGAACGGATCTAGCTGAACACTGTGAGCAGGACGCACTGCACTGAATGTAAATAGCAGGAACGGATGTAGCTGAACACTGTGAGCAGGACGCACTGCACTAAATGTAAATACCAGGAACGGATCTAGCTGAACACTGTGAGCAGGACGCACTGCACTGAATGTAAATAGCAGGAACGGATCTAGCTGAACACTGTGAGCAGGACGCACTGCACTAAATGTAAATACCAGGAACGGATCTAGCTGAACACTGTGAGCAGGACGCACTGCACTGAATGTAAATAGCAGGAACGGATCTAGCTGAACACTGTGAGCAGGACGCACTGCACTGAATGTAAATAGCAGGAACGGATCTAGCTGAACACTGTGAGCAGGACACACTGCACTGAATGTAAATAGCAGGAACGGATGTAGCTGAACACTGTGAGCAGGACGCACTGCACTAAATGTAAATACCAGGAACGGATCTAGCTGAACACTGTGAGCAGGATGCACTGCACTGAATGTAAATAGCAGGAACGGATCTAGCTGAACACTGTGAGCAGGACGCACTGCACTGAATGTAAATAGCAGGAACGGATCTAGCTGAACACTGTGAGCAGGACGCACTGCACTGAATGTAAATAGCAGGAACGGATGTAGCTGAACACTGTGAGCAGGACGCACTGCACTAAATGTAAATACCAGGAACGGATCTAGCTGAACACTGTGAGCAGGACGCACTGCACTGAATGTAAATAGCAGGAACGGATGTAGCTGAACACTGTGAGCAGGACGCACTGCACTAAATGTAAATACCAGGAACGGATCTAGCTGAACACTGTGAGCAGGACGCACTGCACTGAATGTAAATAGCAGGAACGGATCTAGCTGAACACTGTGAGCAGGACGCACTGCACTGAATGTAAATAGCAGGAACGGATCTAGCTGAACACTGTGAGCAGGACGCACTGCACTGAATGTAAATAGCAGGAACGGATCTAGCTGAACACTGTGAGCAGGACGCACTGCACTAAATGTAAATAGCAGGAACGGATCTAGCTGAACACTGTGAGCAGGACACACTGCACTAAATGTAAATAGTCTAGATAGAAGATAACAGGAACGGATCTAGCTAAACTGAATACAGTGTATATATATATATGCAACACCTGGGATGCATATATATACACAATACACTGTAAGTGCAGCTAACTGACTGACTGTTCTGCCTAATCTATCTAACTCAAATCAAATGACACTGTCTCTCTCTCTCTCTATCTCTCAGCACACCGGAACACACACTACACAGGGCCGCCGTGTAGGCGGCCTTATATAGTGTGGGGTGTGTACTAAATCCCCTGAGCCATAATTGGCCAAAGCCACCCTGGCTTTGGCCAATTACAGCTCTCTCTACTGACGGCGCTGTGATTGGCCAAGCATGCGGGTCATAGTGCATGCTTGGCCAATCATCAGCCAGCAATGCACTGCGATGCCGCAGTGAATTATGGGCCGTGACGCGCCACACGAATTTGGCGCGAACGGCCCATATCGTTCGCAATTCGGCGAACGACCGAACAGCCGATGTTCGAGTCGAACATGGGTTCGACTCGAACACGAAGCTCATCCCTACTGCTGACTGTCCAACAAGGCCAAAACATGTCCTTCCACATGCCGGTGGAGAGCTAGAATGGCCTTCCATGAAAAGAAATGGCCTTTTGGAACCTGCCACTGAGGTACAGCACATTCCACAAATTCACGAAAGGGGGCAGAGTCTACCAGTTAAAAAGCAGTTGCAGTGCTAGCAATTTGGCTAAGCTAGCACTTAGACTCTGAGCATGTGCATGGCTGGGACCAAATTTTTTTTACGGTTTAGCAACTGGGGTAGGGAAATTTGCCTGCTAAAATCAATTGGTGGTGTACTGCTGGCAGATTGGCTGCAAGTACTTGGGATACCTATTGCTATACCTTCATTCCTCTCAGTGCAGGTTTTTGAGAGGACTGGAGGTATAGTAGGGTTGGAGATCCCAGATGAGGAACAAGGAGAAGTCTGCCTTTTACTTTGATGTGGGTCTTTCAAGTGCTGTTGCCAATGGACTGCATGACAGGTCGTCATATATCTGGTCAAGCATGTGGTGCCCAACGCCTGCTGTTCTGGCCACTCTTGATCCGCTTCAGACATAGTTTGCAAACAGCAATGGTGCGATCTGCTGCCCACACCAAGGAACTTTTAAAAGTCAGCGGGGAGCCAGCAGCGCCCTGCACCTGTGAAGCTCTGTGGTGTGATGCAATAGGGTGGCTTCCCTGAAGCTGCCCCCTAGAGGACATCCTGCCTTGTTGCCTCCTCCTCCTCCTCACTTTCCTCCTCTCTTCTTTCAGGCACCCAAGTACAGTCAGTGACCTCATCAGCCACTCCCTCCTCATCACTGGAACAAACTTGGCAGTATGCTGCAGCTGGGGGAACATAACTGCCAGTTTCTTGTCCTTCTGTGGCACCCCCTCTCTCTAGGCTCAGGTTACTTCCCTTCTCAACCTGGGAACCAACATTGGAGCCTTCAAATCGCTGCACATCCTCCAACAGCATGTACCTGACACTGTGGTCGAATAATTCTGGGGACTCCTCTGTGCATGATGGGGGAGCTATGGAAGGAGTGACTGTGAACAAGGAGCCGGTGGAATAGGCCGTTTTGGCAGCTGCGTTGGAAGGCAAACTACTCTGAGCCTGGATGACAGAGGATGAGGAGGATGAGGATGGCTTCATTATCCACTCCACCGACTCTTCTGCATGTTGTGGTTCAATAACAGGGCCAGCAGCAGAAAAAAAGGACAAGAGTGCCCCACGGCCACCTGCAGTGGAGGCACCATGTCCACGACCACCACTGTTGACTGTAGACACAGAGGCTGCTTGCCCCCTTTTAGTGGCCTGTGAGTGTCTGCCTCTCCTTGGTAGCCTTCCGGACATGATGTATTTTTTGTTTTGCAACACCACACTACACTGATTTAGATAAGGTGTACACTGCCTGAAGTATATTAGAAACTATGGACCACCATCTGTGGAACCCCAATATTGCTAATCACCCTATCTGACACACAGTCTTGCAAATGCATATGCTGTGGTCTTCCTGTCAGGTAGTCTACAATCCATGACACAAGGGAAAAATCAACCTGTATTGCTGCTAGTGTCTCGCCCAAAATATCCAGCTTGGTAGTATCAAAAGCACTGGTGAAGTAAAAAAAACATGACCCTCACAGTGCTTGCTGACTTATCCAGGTGTGCATACATGCAATTTACCATGAAAATGATAGCATCCTCAACCCCCAGTCTTGGCTGGTATGCAAACTGCAAAGGGTCTAAACATTCACTAACCATGGATCATTACTGATATAAAACAGGTCTCTACAAGTCTTCATGATGTGGGAGGTCAAAGCCACTGGTCTGTAATCCTGGGAGCCACAAGGACTTGGTATCTGTGGCACAGGGACAAGACAGGACGTCTTCCACAACACAGGAACCTTTTGTAGACTCAGGCTCAATTTAAAGACCCATTGAAGAACACTCCCCAGCTGGTCTGCACATGACCTAAGCAGCCTGGCGCTAACTCCATCAGGGCCTGCTGATTTCACTGCCTTAAGTCTCCTCAACTATCTACTCACCTGATATATATAAAAAGAACAACCAGTAAAAGTATCCAATAGGGGTGAATCAAAACACACATTAAAGGAGGAAGGACATGTAGTATGAGGAGAGGAAAGTACTTTCCGCAACTCTACTCTCCTACAGCTTTGTGTTGAATCTGAGGGAGTTACAGCCAGGGCCTCCAAATAAAACCTATAAAAAAAATGGTTCAGTTAATTTGCCCTCTCCACATCACCCCTAGTCCCTCCACCAACCTGCTTAAGACCTGCAATGGTTCTCATGCCACTCCAGACCTCTCTCACTTTGTTTTGCAAGAGTTTCCACTCCAGCTTTCTCCTATATTTCTCCTTAGCCTCTCTAATCCTTATCCTCGGGTCCCTCTGAATCATTTTAAACTCCTCCCTATTACCCACTCTAAATGCCATCTTCTTGAAGTTAAGAATATCCTTGATATCTCTAGATATCCACGGTTTATTTTTTGAATAACAACGAACAATTTGAGTTGGAACAATAGAATCTACATAGAAATTAATATAATGGGTTATGCACTCAGTAAGCCCATCAATGTCCCTTCCATGTGGCTCACAGATCGCATTCCAATTACGGTAAATTACAAATATATATTTTTACATTTTCTTGCCTTCAGTCCCTGGCATATTTCTGTCTGTAAACATACTTTCTAGGTATGAATACAAGGTGGTATAAATCTTTTTTTCTTGCCCATTTTTTTTTAGCAGTAACAAGAATTGTACAATTACATTTGCACTTTTTCCTCTTGTATGCACACAATTAACAATGGCGGTTGCAAAGTTGTTTTACATTTTATCCACCATTAGGCACCTGTTTTTGCACAATCAGTCCCAGCATGACTCTCACCCAAGAATTTAATTTGGTGGTATAACGTTAGTTCTCATTCCAAACATGGATTTCCCTAACATGCATTATTTTACTTTAAATTTTATTGGATAGTATATCGCTGCATTACACATATGCTGCTTCGCCTCATTACACATATGCTACCTGACATTAGACTTATCTTATTCCTTGTTTTCCCAGCAGCCTCCATTCTATGAGCTTACAGGAACCTTTTAGTCAATTAACTTAAAGCAGAGTACGGAGTACTTAAAAGAGCAGATATTACATGCCATCTATCACAAATTCAAAAAAATAGAGGCGTTTATTCCTTGTTTTAGGATTGTGGGTGGAACTAAACCCAATGACTTATTTTTGCCCGTATATTGTGCATCCAGAATGGTTGGTTTATAAACAGATGCAGCCTTATATTATACAGCCATTCATTCCAAACTGCTTAGCTGTTTTAGGCTTGTTGTCCATCATCAGTTTATTGTTTGAAAACCATGGCTTCTATGAAGTATTGCTTAGGGCCACCAAGATAGTATAACTCGACAGGTTGTGGTAAGGTGGACTAAAGGAAATGTGAAGCACAGCTGAGCATTCTTAAGATGCATCAAAACCCAAGATTAAATATGTAGTATGTTTTTAATTTACCAGTTCTTTGATGTAGTGACTGCATTCCTTTTTCAGTTGTTTTTTTTTCTCTTTTTCACCTAATCCCCATGCCAGTATAACATGTCCTCCCCTAGAGTGACAATTATTATTATTATTACCATTATACAGGATTTCCTGCATAAAGCGCCAACAGTTTGCGCAGCACTTTACGACGTGAGGGCAGACAGTACAATTACAATACCATTTGATACAGGAGGAATCAGAGGGCCCTGCTCATTAGAGCTGGAGGGTCAAGTGAGACAAAAGGTACTAAGTGTGGGGGATGAGCTGATGGCAAAAATAAATGTACAGTGGTTAGGTGTGGGCAAGATAGACTTCTCTGAAGAGAAAAGTTTTCAGGGATTGCCTAAAAGTGGATAGAGTTGGAGATAGTCGGACATATTTGGGGAAGGGAAGTCCAAAGGATGGGAGAGCTCGGGAGTAGTCCTGAGGCGAGCATGGGAGGAGGTGATAAGTGAACTAAAGTGCAGGAGGTTTTAGGGAGGGAGGAAGAGAACAATTTGGTTGGTATTTTGAGACTAAGTTAGTGATATAGTTGGGGGCCAAGTTGTGAATGTTTTTGTAAGTTATTGTTCGTATTTTGAATTCAATGGGTAATTGGCAGCCAATGAAGGGATTGGCAGAGAGGAGTAGAAGACGCTGAGCAGTTTGTATGGTGGATGAGTCTGGCAGCAGCATTTATGATGGACTGAATAGGAGATAGCCTAATTAAAGGTAAGCCATTGAGGAGGGATTTGCTGTAGTCGAGGCGAGAGATAACCAGGGAGTGGATTAGGAGTTTTGTGGTGACATTGGTTAGGAAGGAGCGTATTTTGGAGATGTTGTGGAGGTTGAGGCAGCATGCTTTGCAAAGTGATTGAATGTGGGGCCAAAAAGAGAGTTCAGAGTCCAGGACTACACCTAGCACCCTGGCATGCAGGAATGGGTTGATGGTTGTGCCATTGATCTTGACAGAGAAGTCAGGGGAAGGGGCACGTGGGGAGGAAATATTATGAGCTCGATTTTGGACAGGTTGAGCTTGAGGAAGTGGTGTGACATCCAGACTGATATGTCAGTTAGTAAATTAGTGATGTGTGAGGAGACTGATGTTGGGATCTGAGGGGTAGGGAGATAGATTTGGATGTCATCAGCGTAGAAATGATACTGAAAGTCATGGGAGGCTATCACCTGACCCAGGGAGGAGGTGTAGATCAAGAATATGAGAGGTCCACAAACAGAACCTTGGGGGACCCTGACGGAGAAAGGAAGAGGAGAGGGGGAAGTAAAATTGTAAGTGACACTGAATCTGCGGTAGGACTGGTAGGGTGAGAGCCAACAAAGAGCAAAGTCACGGAGACCAAGAGAGTGGCATATTAAAGACAGCCGAAAGGTTTTTTGGAGTACAGAGTGGTGTCCATTGGTTTTTGCTGTTAGTAAGTAGTTTATGAGTTTTAGGAGAGCAGTTTCTATGGAGTGTTGAGGGTGAAATCCAGACTGAAGGGGATCAAGAAGGTTATTTTTAGTGAGGTGGTCACTCAGTTGGTTGTAGACCAGGCTTTCAAGGATTTTGGAGGTGAAGGGGATCAGTGGGGTCCAAGGAATTCTTTTTTAGTATGGGGGTGACAAGTGCATGTTTTAGAGAGCTGGGAAAGATGCCAGAAGAGAGGGAGAGATTGAAGATGTAGGTTAGAGAGTGTAGGATAGAGTCAAAAGGTGACCGCAGTATTTGAGAAGGAACTGGGTCCAGGGGACAGGTGGTTGGGTGGGCATTAGAAATAAGTTTAGCAAGGGTTAAGTTAGTAGCAGGGTTAAATAAGGGAAGTGTTGATTGTACCTGTAGACATGGGGTGTTCAGTGTGGGGGAAAACTGTAGAGTGGAGATTTCATCACAAATTGAATCAGTCTTATGTTTGAAATGATTGGCGATCTCCTGGGCAGTGAGTGAGTTAGTTGGTGGAGGCGGTGGAGGATGAAGTAGAGACTTATAGGTAGAGAGGCGTTGACAGGGACTGGATGAGAAGGTGTTAATGAGAGTGGTAAAATATGTCTGCATGGCAGTGTGGCGGCAATAATTGTATTTTTGGAGGGCAGAAACTTTTTCTTGAAGTCTTTGTGAGACTTATGCCGCGTACACGCGGTCGGACTTTCCGACAACAAAACCATGTTTTTTTGTCCATAGGATGTTTGCTCAAACTTGTCTTGCATACGCATGGTCACACAAATGTTGGACTAAAATTCCGAACGTGAGAATGCGGTGACGTACAACACGTACAACGGGACTATAGAAAGGAAGTTCAATAGCCAGTGCACCACCCTTTGGGCTCCTTCTGCTAATCTCATGTTTATTTCGTGTTACTAGAAGTTTGGTGAGAGACGATTCGCGCTTTTCAGCCTCATGCTTTTCAGGTCATTTCTGCTTGTCAGTTTGTGCTTGTGGGTTCGTATCTCTACTCAGGGCATGTTGACAGTTCGTTCCTGTCTTTCAGTGCGTTCTATTTATAGTTCGCTTCTGTTTTTCAGTGTGTTCTTGTCTGCTCGTTTCTGATTTTCAGCTCGTTCTTTCTGATTTTCAGTGTTTTCTGTTAGTCCGTTCTGACCAGCCACCGTTTTCTTGCCAAGTTGCAGTTACGTTCTCGTCGGAGAGCTTGTGCCGTTGTTGGGCTTGGTGTTGGAGTTCTTGCTTTGACCCAAGTCCAGTCCGTGAACAGGGGGAGGAGGAGTTCATGGACCAAGAATTGGTTGCTCCAGCGTGACCAATTTTCTCACATGCCTTTGCTGCGGGAGATCCAGGAGAATAATCCTGATGATTTTAGGAATTATCTCTGGATGACGGACCCCGTTTTTCACCATCTGTTGGCTTTGCTTACTCCTTATATTAAGAAGCAGGACACCTGCATGCGGCAAGCCATCACTCCTGAGCAAAGGCTCATCGCCACTTGGCGACGGGGAGAAGTCTCCAGGATATTAAGTTCACGATTGGGATCTCCCTCCAGGCTCTGGGAATCATTATTCCAAAGACCTGTTCTGCCATAATTCAGGTCCTGCAGAAGGACTATATTAAGGTATGTTTTATCCTTTAACATCACATTCTATGTATTTAATGTTTGCTAATGTATTGTATTAATTTCATCATTCCGTAATTACCATGATTGTAATATGCTGTGAATGTCCTCTTTGTCCTCAAGCATGCTGTACGCTTTTAATGCTCCTTTTTTGTCCTTCATGCATATTTGCCTTCACTAACCTCCCCAGCATGCTATCCTGGGCCCATACACACCTAGCCTAGTCACTTAACAATGTATTTTGTCAGCTCCATTGTAGTTCTTACCCTAAACACCCCCTAAAATGTGTACAAATGTTATTTTTGTCCTCAAATTCAGGCAGAGTGCAAGAAGCTTTTTTTGGGGGGCCAAAACTCATTTGGAACCCTCCCTCCCCCGAACCGCTAAGTCAACCGATACCGATACTCTATTTGCTGACTTTGCCCAACCCATACACATTATACCTACCTCTTTTGTGTTCATATTTATGGCTTAATTCACCAAAGCATGTAGTACAAGTGCCTGCCTGAATACTTTCAAATGATACTGTTTCAAGTTTTGTTCTCCTATTATCTTGATAGGTAATTGCAGAATGTAAAAATGTGCTTCAATTTGGACAGTGTGTATTCATATTTTTGGATTATGAAACTTCTTACCTGTCCAAAGGGCTGCCAATAGTGTGAGTAAGGAGGGGCTGGCCAAAGTAATACACATTGTTTATGCATTCAGCTCTCAATGAAGTGGAGAGGGTTACCTGTCCAAAACATCTCCCCCCCACCATAACATTTTTACAATGGGCCATCAGAGAGGGTGAGGAATCTGAGTAGTGTACCTTTATACTTTTGACTTTAAATAGTAATTTCAATAAATGTTGGTCAAGAATGTTTCTGTCTAATCTGCTTGCAATGTTATGTACAAAAGTTCTAATTTTTTTTTTCTTGTCTGACTCCACAGTTTCCTTCCAACCCACAGAAATGGCAGACTGTGGCCTCCCAATTTGCCCAGCAGTGGGACTTTCCCGACTGCCATGGGGCAATAGATGGCAAACACGTCCGCATCGTCCCACCTCCCAACTCGGGGTCG
Source organism: Lithobates septentrionalis (assembly GCA_037952835.1). NCBI lineage: Eukaryota > Metazoa > Chordata > Amphibia > Anura > Ranidae > Lithobates > Lithobates septentrionalis. Next base: position 1,516,279 of record JBBDGP010000385.1, read on the forward strand.
TACTATTGTAACTATAAGGGGTATAGTAGTATTGTGGTGTAGGCGACTTACGACTGGACGTGGGGAAGAATAGCCGGATGTCGGATGGTGGAGTCATCGCCCAGACGGAATTCTACAGACGGCTCCAGAATGGCAGCTTGGGCTTGCCACTTCCAGAAGACAATGTGACGGACTTCCCATTCGTGTTTGTAGCAGATGAAGCATTTGCGCTGGGGGACCATCTTATGCGGCCATTCCCTATCTCACCCCAGACCAGAGGGTTTTTAACTACCGGCTGGCTAGAGCCAGAAGAGTGGTTGAAAATGCTTTTGGCATAATGGCCAGCGGGTTCCGCCTATTCCTTACTGCAATAAATATAGCGGAATATAAACTAAACTACATTATTCTTTGCTGCTGCATTTTTCACAATTTTTTTAGATAAAATGCAGCCAACTAACTGGCCTCAGTTGTGACTGAGGCCGGCTCACCTGACCAAAACATGATGGCACTTGAACCTGGCCGTCTTGGCTTGACCCCCCAAAGCACCCGCGAAGTACGGCAAAGCTATCTGGAGTACTTCACAGGTAGGGGGGCAGTTGATATGCCAGATAATGTTAAAAAAACTTTTTAAAATAAATTTGTTGGTAAAAACTGAACTCATTCATTTGATTTACTGCTTGTGTTTCTTTTATCTGTTTCCTAGGTTCTCCAATGGCCTTTTATTTTTGGCCATTTTCTTCAATAGTGCAAACGTAACTTATTTAATACATGAGATGACAATCTCTTCTTCAGCTAACTATTATGTTGTACTGTGGGTCTGCTACACACACAATGTTTTTGTTGTTAATGTATTTAATGTGTAACTGAATTTAAACCTCTAAAATAAGTGGAATAAATTGTAGCGCTCAAATTAAATATGTGCTGATAAACAAAAACAGTGATGAACCTGAATGAACAGTGAACATATATATATATATGTGAGTACTTGACAACACTAGCCTTATTGAATATCAATCATAATGTGAATACAATCTGACAAAAGTAATACTAAAGAACAATGTGAACAAACACATCATATCACATAACGAGCAAACCAACACACCCTGTGACAGATGTGAAATGACATAAAGTTCATAAATTGTGAATATTCCGATAAATGGTCTAAAAAATAAATAAAATCTCTTAGTTGTTCTTTGTGATCTTCCACCACACCTTAGTGCTTGTGCTTCCACTCCCCCTTAAAGATTTGCACTCACCAGCTGCAATTTCCTCCCACTCTTGTGTTTGGCATAACTCGCCTTAACCCACACTTAATGGGGGTAAAAATGTGATCTCCAAATTTCAAACGTGATCTCCACATAGCAAGCGTAAATGCCACAAATCCTTTTCCTCAAGAAGAGATGGGTCCACATAAAAATGAAAGAATGCTCCAAATAGTGTGATAAAGTACAGCAAATGTATTAATTTTTTTTTTTAAACTCGCACACCATTGCCTTCACATGTGCAAAAACCAAAAATAAGCCAAAAACACTCCAAAGGAAATTGTAACATAAACTTCATGCACTGGTAAAACGATTTATAGCGGTCACGGCGGACCCAGGATAGTGTGTCAGCTGTGCAGTCTCACCCACTCCTAGTCTCAAGCCTCCACCATTCGATGCAGCGTGTCACGTCACAACGTCCTACGTCACGCTTCAGATGCTTGCTGTATAGCCAGGCCCCGACATGTTTCGTCACAACCGACTTATTGATGGGATTGGCTGTAGGGCATGATGCGGAGACAAAGCAATTTGCTCCTGCGCACTCCCTGTGTCCCCGTCTCCGCAATACAGCGCCTTTTACAGCCTATTATTGCAACTATGTTTTAGTAAAGTTCAAAATAGGTGACGAGCAAGTGCACGACTTGGTATTATTACAAAATATTAATATGGTTAACCAATAGGGTTAATCCTATGATCAATACACGTCAGTGAGTTTAATATCTCTAAAAAATACACCCATAAAATATGATCAAAAATTTAAAATAAAATTATAAAAATCAGCAGAAAATTAACAGACAAAGTAGAAAGTATAGACTAAAGATCATTGAAAGATTGGAGGGTTATTAGATCTCATCACAGGATGGACTGTGGAGGTCTCATATGTAGAGCAGTGCCAACATCCTATTTTAAGTCTTAGAAAAAAGGGAGGGGGGGGTAAAAATACCCAGGAGAACGAAACAGATGGACTTTGTAGGCACCAATCATAAAAATCAATGTAAACTTTTATTTATACACAAATTTAAAAAGAATCACATAAACGTAAACATTTTTTTAAAAACGCAGTACATTGCGGAAATTGGTATTAAATGTCACTACATAAATGTATGAGAACGGATCGGGGAATAGCCCCTATACCAGAGGGAGGGATAAACCCCTTCCGTTCCCATTAAATAACCTCAAACTGATATAGCTCGGTATGGCTCTACATGTTTTGCAAATTTGAATGCTTCTTCAGGAGCTTGTTTGGGTTACCTGTAATGGGAAATAATAGAGAAGGACATACACCAAAAAACAAAAAAACAAACATACAGTAGCATATTAATATTATTTTTGCATAAAGACTTTTCAAAAGTGCGTCTCAATCAGAACCACTGAGTACCGTGAGGAAGCGATCCCAAAGGCCCAAGATTCAACACGCATATGGTGACCTGTGATAACATGCGGGGACGTGTCTGGTAAAGAGATTTATATAACCAGTAGACTCAAGGGGGGTAGTGAGCTAGAGAATCCCAGCTGTCCAAAAAAGGGGGGGTAATAATAACCAATGTACATCTGTGGTAAAACCGGAACATTCATATGTAGAAGAGAGCATAAGGCACAACTAGATGGGGGGTGGGGGTCAGGGAGGGAAAGAAAGAGAGAGGCAAGGAGAGGGGGGGAGGGGGGAAAGGAAAAAGGGGGGGAGGGAAGGGGGGAAGGGAGAGAGAAAGGAGAAACCAAAAAGGGGGAATAGACAGAGGAACTGGGATATAGCAAGTAATGTACCAGCCAGAGTAAATGGATCCATCTTCAGATCAGGTAGAGGTTATGGATAATTGAAAAGCCATGCATTCAGAGACTTAAAATAGGACGTTGGCACTGCTCTACATATGAGACCTCCACAGTCCATCCTGTGATGAGATCTAATAACCCTCCAATCTTTCAGTATCGATAGGGTGGTAGCACCCGCTTATTGTGTGATGGTTTATTATCTTTTTAAAACAAACTTGTTTTGTTTTTTTTCCCCCCTCCCCTTTCTTACCGCTCAGTGTCTGAGCGAAGTATACACCCCGGCACTACTTGCTTAATATTCCAGTGTGATACCTGAGCTTCCTGCAGTAATTAATTCGTACCTCTCTTATCTATAGTGTTCCCCCTTTGAGATACCGGCATTTCAGACTAGTTCCTGCCTAAGAGAACGACAATGGACTTTGTAGGGGAGGCCTGGTCTGGTTACATGAGTGAACTACATAACAATTGTAACACTTCTACTAGAGATGATCTAGCGCTCAACCAATACCTTGCCAAGGCCAGAAGACTTCTTAAAAAGAAGTCGAATCTATACTGGCATATTGAATTTTTTCAACAGTACATATTAGATAACATCTGCCCAACTGGACTCAGGATACAACTATTCCCTTCTTTTAAGAATGTTACTCCGGAACTAAAACAGTTATGGGAACAAGAACTTACAAAATGTAGCATTGAACTGATTAGACTGTTAGTGGCCCAGTACAGGACAGATCTAGCGGCGCTAGACCAGGAGCTCATCTCCCTACAGACACAACAAGATGCGGTAAAAGGCCATGCTCAGTTTGACAAAAAATGGCAGGAATTGAAGGAATATTTGAACAGACTTAATAAGGACATCATATCAAAGAAACAAACCAAAATGTTTAGGGACAAGACGGCCTTCGTGGAAGGCTATGCTTATCGGTGGCATTTGATGCCACAGAACAAAAGAATGAGACAGGGCACTAAAAATAGCCATAATGACCCAAGCTACTCTTCCAGGGAGGAGGACACTGAATCGGATTCATCTTTTGCCTCCTCTTCTACACGACCCCCCTCACAATCCACCAATACACGTACCAACTCCCACTCTGGCCCACGTAAAAGAAGTCTGGGAGGGAACCAACCTCGCACCCCACACCCCAAAAAACGACCTGACGAAATCACTAAACAACATTCACAAATGGCCAAAACACAACCCCAATGCCCACCTTCGGACCCCAATACAGGGACCACGGAAGGTACTCACTCCATCACACACTTAGGCCATTTAGCCACACAAGCACTTACAATGTTACAAAACCCAACAGGATTTAATGCTAATCCTGTCCCTAATATTGGCCCTAGTGGCCCTAATACGATGACACGTGGCACTACCAACACGGTATTACACCAACCGAACACCACAATACCAGTAATGTCCCCACCAAACAAAGCACGTTGGATGCTCATGTTACCTCTGTAGCATCACCTTCTTCAAATTTTCCCTCACCCCTGAACCCACCCCCTCCCACGTAGAATTGGATATCATTAACCTTACTCCTTATTCCTTTTCTCAAGCGGATTTTGATCTTTTAAGATTCGATCTAAGTTTTTGCCCTACTCCACAAATGGACAAATATGATACCATTAAAGATTTATATCTCTTTTGTAGAAGACTAACTTACAAATATCTCTTTGATGATCAATACATACGTTCCAAAAAAGACAAGGAACTGTCTGAAAGCATTAAACACTTCACTATGGAGGAATTCAGGGCCTTCAGAGATCTCATCCTCCTATTGGAGGAGAATGAGAGGTCCGGGTCCTTAACAACCCCGACTGATACGACTACTCTACCGGTACCAAAACCCAAAAAATTTAAACCTAAGTCTAGAAAATTTCCAGACCTTACGAGCAATCCACACATCTGGGCACTCCTTATAGCCGCCACAAGTGACCTTAGGCGACTGACACTAGATCCATTACCAAAAAATCTACGATCTGACCAACTACAATCCCTAGAAAAACTACGTAACTGCCCTGACCTGATTATTAAACAATCAGACAAAGGGGGCAATATTGTATTGATGACGGAACAACAATATATCAAAATGTGCCTCAATATTCTAAACAATAAAACATGGTATCGCAGAATTTCTGCGAGTGTCAGTCACCGGTTTGCTAACGAATATAAATCCCTTATAGGGGAGGCATATTATATGGGTTTGATAGACCAGGACACCTACAACTTTCTGGATAACAAATTTCCTCGCATGGCTACATTCTATGCGCTACCAAAGGTCCATAAGAACCTGAAAGCCCCCCCTGGTCGCCCCATAGTGTCGGCAATAGGCTCATTGACAGAAAATGCAAGCAGGTTTGTTGATTTCTTTCTGACTCCCCATGTCCGGCGACTACCTTCATATGTGCGGGATACCCTAGACCTCCTTAAACAGATTGAAGGGGTGACGGTCCCTCCCGATGCCCTGCTCGTGACTTTGGATGTGGAGGCTTTGTACTCCAGCATCCCTCACGAGCAGGGTGTCGGGATGGTCCGCTCGTTCTTCATGGAGGAAGACCATCATTTATGGCCCTTTAATGACTTTGTGTTGAGACTACTTCTCTTTATACTGACACACAATTGCTTTCTATTTAATGGTTCCCACTACCTCCAGGTACAGGGCATGGCTATGGGCACATGTTGTGCCCCCGCCTACGCCAATCTGTACCTGGGGGGGTGGGAACGTTATGTCTTCTCAAACGAGCAACTTAGCAGCCACACCAATGAGGTGTTGGTATGGCTAAGATACATCGATGACATTTTCATCATATGGACCGGGTCCCAACAAACACTGGCTTCTTTTGTAGATCATCTAAATAGCAATACGTTTAATTTAAAGTTCACTTACAATAGCAATTTACACAAAATTTCGTTTTTAGATCTAACGATCTACAAGGACGCCAATCTATGTCTGGCCACTACACTTTAAGAGACGGCAGGGAATACGATACTTCATGCCTCTAGCGCCCACCTGTCCACCCTGGTACGAAGTATCCCCTATGCACAGTACATCCGCCTTAGGAGGAATTGTACTACTGATAATGATTTCAAACACCATGCGGACTTACTGAGGGAACGTCTCCTTAAACGGGGATACTCCAAGTCCCTACTCCGCAAAGCCTTCAATAAAGCCTGTGACCAATCTAGAAATGCACTCCTTTTCTCCAAGGAACCCAGGGGGGAGGAACATTCAACGACGAAATTCATCACACAATACTCGCACCAACAGTACCAATTACGTAATATACTACAGCAACACTGGCATATTTTATCTGAGGACCCCATCCTAAAGAAATATGTCAGTGACCACCCTGAGATCGTTTTTAAAAAAGCACCATCCTTGCGTGATAAGCTGACTAGGAGCCATTTTGCATCCTCACAGGCTCAAACGACCAATAGAATGGGTATATACACTTGTGGACACTGCTCTTTTTGCCCCTGGGTATCCACAGGCCACAAATTCCAATTGCCCAACGGTGAGACATTCTGTCCACGTTTTCGGGCAGACTGTAACACCCAAGGTGTAATATACTTGATGACGTGTAGATGTGGGATATTCTATGTGGGTAAGACCATCCGCCACTTATGGCAAAGGATACGTGACCACATATATTACTCAACAAATGGGAAAATGCTTAGTCCCATTAGTAGACATCTCGATTTATGCCACAGATTCGACACCTCTGTTGCGACTTTTATTGTCCTAGCAGTAATTCCTCAAGACCCAAGGGGGGGTGACTGGGACAGGAGGATACTCCAACAAGAGGCCAAGTGGATTGAACGCCTGAATGCCACACGGTGGCCAGGCATTAACAGAGTACAATCCTATAAATCCTTTCTTGGATAAAAATTTAAGGTTGACCTATATGACAACCAACTAAGGTCGAATGATTCATAGCAATTAGGTAACACGCAGTTTACCATAGTCTATAGTCCCTAGAAATTTGCACTATCAATCCACTGGCCCCTCCCTCTTCAGGACAGGAGATCCCCCTGTCCACTGCTCCGCCCATCACGGGCACTTCTGCAGCTAAACACAGTCTATTATACTCCTTGCTAGTGTTGTGTATGGATATTAGTGGTTTTACCGAGTTTAAGTATTGTTTAATCGCAGGAAATCGCAAACTTGTAATCACACTGTTATTTGCAAAATGTATATGCGTATTGTATTTCTTCTATCAGCATTAACTATTAGTATGCATTTGTAAGTTGTACCACCATGAATGGAGTCATTCCCTTCATGGTAACGAACATTTTAATCATGGCGTCCTCAGCAACGCCATGTGACGTCATGTGACAAAGCGCGCACAACGGCATCACGCTCTGTCAGTCAGCTCCAGGGCATACGAGAGAGGTGTTCAGCGGCTGGTGGACACACACCCCCACCTCGTTTTTTATGCTCGTTTGGAGGGACTTTTTAAACTTGCACATTGCCCGGTAACTATTGCTGTCCTATTCCACCTGGACAGAGGTATACACAATAGTGCCTGGACTTTTTAGTTTAATTTCATTTATTTTTTATTTTTTATTTTTGAATATCATCTTTGCTGGTTTATTTTTGTCTATTTGTACTCATTTTTTCTGTCCAATATCCCTGGTTTGTGGGCACATATGTTTTTAAATTAAGCGGGCATACTTTATTACGCCATGGAAGCTCTTTTTTCTTAACATATGAGGGGAAGCAACACCTCCATGGATTGAAAAGCACAAGAGACATCCAGCACAATATATAGCAGCAAGGCGCTCCATTTCCCAGCACAGGCGCACTACCCCGGCGCAGGGCTTGGGGAGCTGATTACAACACAAGCATCCACCAGATGAAGCAGCAAGTGAAGTGACCCAGCATACTACACCACAGGCGCAATACCCCTGTTGGAGTTCTGGGAGCTGGTGAGTAGGCAACCAAAAGGGGGAGCACGAGAGTCACCTGACAATTGTTGCAGCACCAAAGTCACCATTGGGAATCTGATTAAGTTACACAATACCAATATATGGGACTGTTACAATATATATTGGAGATCTAACTGCTGGATTTTCTGTGCTATTAGTATCTGTTTTGTTTATATGCAATTTTAGCCTATGTCTAAATACACATATGGTATTAGATCAGGATAGCACAATCTATATGCACATCACCGCATTGGTATATGGTTTCTAGTAAATGCACACTATGGAATATAGCCTCTGGCTTCTTTACCAGACGCTGTAGGACAAATTATGCTGTGCGACACCTGATGTTTGTAATATATCTTCCACAGCATATGACTAGTGGGCACATACTTATTAGCTGTGGTACCATTCACACTATAAGGGGGACCTATATATGTTGCATACCTTATAGATTTATAATCACGAGTAGGGGGTGCTATACTTCAGGCTATCCCAGTTTTAAAAAAAATTTTAGGTAGCGCCAATATGCCCAAACTCTTTATCCTAATACGCTTTGCAAAGAACCTCACCAGGGACTTTGTGTAAGGGAGGCAGCAACCTGTGGTGTCCTAAGCGTGGTTTTGTTCCGTATATTCAGAGAATAGTCAGAGTCCAGGCTGGGTCTTGGCAACAGGCAATTAGGCAGGTAACAGAGCAGGGTCAAACAAGCCGAGGTCAGGATTGGAGACATAAGCAGGGTCGGGAAGCCGGGTCAACACAGGAACAGAGTACTGGCACAGAATTTAGGAACACAGGGAACAGAAGCAGATCAAACCGCAAGGGGAAGCATCATTGAGCGTCTTTTATGGACTGTTGGGCGCCAAAGCACGTCTAACGTGTGCGCATGCGCACATCCATGCGCGAAGTCCGTGACTCGCGCATGCGCATAGGCGCACACCTTCTGGAACGAGCAGTACCTCCCTGACAGTGCCCCCCCTTAAGGGCAACCTCCGGGTGCCCAAGAGAACTCTTTTCTGGGGGTGACTGTGGAAAAAGGCCTGTATTAATTCTTGAGCGTGAATGTTCCGTTGGGGTTCCCAGGACTTCTCTTTCAGACCGTAACCCTTCCATTTGATCAAGAATTGCAGCTGGTTCCTTCTTCTCCAGCCTCCACTTCGAACTCCTCATCTCCGTCAATGATCACAGGTTCAGGTGGTCTCGATCCTCTGTCTGGGAAAGGATCAGGCACTGCAGGTTTTAATAACAAAACATGAAATACCGGGTGGATTTTCAAGGACTCTGGTAAGGCAAGTTCGTAGGAAACGTCATTTAATTTCCATTTTACTGGGAAGGGACCGATGAATTTGGGTGCCAATTTCCTTGCGGGGCAAGCCATTTTAAGATTGGTGGTGGATAACCATACTTGGTCGCCCTGTTGCAGACATAATTCCCATCTCCTCTTCCTGTCGAACATCCTCTTATTGGTTGCTTGTACCCTGGTCATGGCTTCCTGCAATATCTTGCTATTACGAGTCAGGAAATCGATGGTACTCTGGACCGCCGGGACTATTGAATCTGGGATGAGATCAGGTAAGAAGGTTGGATGGAACCCGTAATTGCCAAAGAATGGAGATTGACCTGTAGCTGAATGATTAGCATTATTAAAGGCAAAAACTGCCAGGGGTAGTAATGCTACCCAGTCATCCTGAACAAAGGAGGTGAAGCATCGAAGATATTGTTCGAGCGTTTGATTCGTCCTCTCAGTTTGCCCATTGGTCTGAGGGTGATAGGACGAGGACATGGACAGTTCAATCTTCAGAGCCTTGCACAAAGCCCTCCAGAAGCGAGAGGTGAACTGCACCCCTCTGTCCGAAACAATGTCTGCAGGAACCCCATGTAGCCTTACTATCTCTTTAATTAAGACCTGGGCAGTTTCCATGGCAGAGGTTGTGCTTTTTAGTGGAACAAAGTGGGCCATCTTGGATAAACAGTCAACCACGACAAAAATGGCTGAGTAACCTTCTAATGGGGGAAGTTCCACTATGAAATCCATGGCAATCATTTTCCAAGGACGGTCAGGGACTGGTAAGGGTCTGAGCAGACCCCAGGCCTTACTTCTAGTGGTCTTGCTATGGGTACAGGTAGCACAAGAGCTTATATATTCCCTGTAGTTCTTCTCAAGATCCGGCCACCAAAACGTACGTTGGACTAATTCCAGAGTTGCATCCCAAAATGGCCTGCCAGGGGATGATCATGACACAAATTCAGCACTGTGACTCGGACCTCTTCAGGCACAAAGATCTTGTTATTTCTCCACAGCAGTCCATCCTTGGGTAACAGAGTAACTACAGGAGGACCAGACACACCTGCGGAGGCTTGCTTCAAGCCGGACATTAGATCAGTTTGTAAAAGTAAAAAGTTACCTTCCGATAGAATGGTGTCTGGGGCTGGTACTTCCTTCGGATTATCAAACATGCGGGAAAGAGCGTCCGGTTTGGTGTTCTTGCAGCCAGGCCGGATAGTATGTCTCTGTGATGTGATTGTAATGCCATCTTAACACCAGTAAAATGCAGCAATCCTAACGTTTTGTGTGGACATTCCTTCCTTGGGATATAAAGGTCAATGGCTGGGAATATTGTGAGGAAGACTCTGGCATGGAGATGGGCACAAGATGGCAGAGGGTTAAAACCTTGAACAAGTGGGTTGCTGTTCTTGTAGGAGAAGAAACAGGGACTTGTGCTCCTATTGCCATTACCAGCCCTTCACAAGCCGCTTACAAGTAGTCATTGTCATCTATGGGCCATGCCCTAAGCCAAAGCAAATGCCAGAAATCACAGTCAATCTTGCAACACAAATTATATAAATACATACTATAGGTAATTTGTCCATCAAGTTTAATCAATACCAGTTATGAAAAGTTTAGTACAATCCAGCACATTATGGTGGCTTCTCTCCACCAGGCTGTTAGTATGGCATAGTCCTTTACAATTAAATTTGTTTTAAACTAGCTTAATGAAAGGAGCTTTTCCAACACTGCTTTGAAACGGGTTTCAATAGAAAACTTGGACCTGTTTCAAGAAACAGATTTAAGATAATATCACAGCAGGGTAAAGAAACCCATTAAAAATGTAGCCTCAATAGTAAAACCTTGCTACTATCAGAAGAGCTAGACAGTACCACTGAACATTTATAACCCATAACATACACATGACTCTCACACACAAGTGGTTGCCTCTGTTGGGAAGCCCTGCGGCAGAACTTAACTGCTGATTTTAAAACTATTTAGTCTGACACCACAAAATGTAAGAGGGTCATGATTCCAGACAAATACTGGCTGCTTTACACTGTCAGTGTTCAGAAAAAGTAGTGTTTCTTTTGTATGTAATGTTTTTAACATTCTCGGTGTAATATTTCCCAGACCACCCACAAAGCCCTATTTACTGTGATTTCCAACACCTTAAAAAAATATTTCGCAATTTCACGTCTTCCCTTTTCCGTTCAGGCTTTCAATACAAAAGGAGCAGAACTTATAGTAACAGTACAAACTGAAAACCAGCTGGGGATTTTGATTGCACGTCCTCTGTATAAAATGAAAGTTGTCTTGGATAAGAATGGAGAGAGTGTTTGCACAAGTACTGCCGGAGAAGAGTTTATTATGCAGAATCAGCTGCCAGTGAAGGCTCATGAAAGTGTAATGAAACTGTCACTGGAAAAGAACTCTGCTAAGTACTATTTGTAACTGAAAGGCCACACAGAAAAACTACAATACAATTTAACAAAAATACAACTTCTTTTTAAAAATCAAACTTATTTAATGTGTCTAATGACTATCTAGAGAGTTTGCAGAAATGTTAAAGCTAAACTCCAGGCAGATTAAAAAATATCAACTCATGCAGGTTGGTGTTCCAGTATCTGAGTTTTACTAAAGCCGCGTACACACGAGCGGAATGTCCGACAGAAAAAGACCGAACGTATGTATGCCTCATCAGACTTTTTCTGAATTCTGACGGACCTAGAAATGGAACATGTTCTAAATATTTCCGATGGAACCAATTCCTATCGGAAAAAACGCTTGTCTGTATGCTGTTCCCGACGTACCAAAAACAACGCATGCTCTGGAGCAAGTACGAGACGGAAGCTATTGGCTACTGGCTATTGAACTTCCTTTTTCTAGTCCCGTCGTACGTGATATATGTCACCTCGTTCTGGACTTTGGTGTGACCGTGTGTATGCAAGACCGCTTGAGCGGAATTCCATCGGAGTTCCGTCGGAGAAACCTTCGGAGTTTATTCCGATGGCAAAACCGGTCGTGTGTATGCAGCATTAGTGTCAACTTTATGTAGTCATTGGACAACAAAATTCAAACTGGGAGGAGAAAGAAGCAGCACAAAGATCCAATCAAGTTTGCTGCAACGTCCATGTGTTAACAAGGGACATGCTGACAGGAGGAGAGAGCAGAGAGACAGGGAGATTAGCTCATCAATCTGCTACTTCTCTTTACTGTCAAATCGCTTGCTTGAGGGAGGAACAAGGCCTAGATGTATGAGATTACTGCAGTAGAGTTGGGATAAGCTTGGGCTTGGCTCTGGGTTCGGCTTAAGCTATGTATTGAACTGTATTGTACTTATGCTGTCCCCCCTCTCTACGTTATAAAGCGCTGCACAAACTGTTGGCGCTATATAAATCATGTATAATAATAATGTTCCATTAAACCTGTAAGTCAGCTGTCATTCCTGGGCCAATGAGCTGCAGGCAGGGGATTCCCTGCCCTGCAGGTGCACATACATGAAGCGGTGGAGATACTAATGACATTACTGAACTAATATGGTCACATACACTATATTGTCAAAAGTATTGTGACGCCTGCCTTTATGAACATGAACTTTAATGGCATCTCAGTCTAATGCCCCGTACACACGGTCAGATTTTCAGACGGAAAATGTGTCATAGGACCTTGTTGTCGGAAATTCCGACCGTGTGGGCTCCATCACACATTTTCCATCGGAATTTCTGACACAAAGTTTGAGAGCAGGCTATAAAATTTTCCGACAACAAAATCCGTTGTCGGAATTTCCGATCGTGTGTACACAAATCCGACGCACAAAGTGCCACGCATGCTCAGAATAAATAAAGAGATGAAAGCTATTGGCTACTGCCCCGTTTATAGTCCCGACGTACGTGTTTTACGTCACCGCATTCAGAATGATCGGATTTTCCGACAACTTTGTGTGACCGTGTGTATGCAAGACAAGTTTGAGCCAACATCCGTCGGAAAAAATCCTAGGATTTTGTTGTCGGAATGTCCGACCAATGTTTGAACGTGTGTACGGGGCATTAGTCCGTAGGGTTCAATATTGAGTTGGCCCACCCTTTGCAGCTATAACAGCTTCAACTCTTCTGGAAAGGCTGTCCACAAGGCTTAGGAGTGTGTCTATGGGAATGTATGACCATTCTTCCAGAAGCGCATTTGTAAAGTCAGGCACTGATGTGGTTGAGAAGGCCTGGCTCGCAGTCTCCACTTTAATTCATCCCAAAGGTGTTCTGTTGGGTTGAGGTCAGGACTCTGTGCAGGCCAGTCAATTTCCTCCACCCCAAACTTGCTCATCCATGTCTTTATGGACCTTGTTTGTGCACTGGTGCGCAGTAATGTTGAAACAGGAAGGGCCCATCCCCAAACTGTTCCCACAAAGTTGGGAGCATGACGCCTTAAGAGTTTCCTTCACTGGAACTAAGGGGCCAAGCCCAACCCCTGAAAAAACAAACCCCCTTCAACAAATGATTTGGACCAGTGCACAAAGCAAGGTCCATAAAGACATGGATGAGCATGTTTTGGGTGGAGGAACTTCACTGGCCTGCACCTCAACCCGACAGAACGCCTTTAGGATGAATTAGAGCACAGTCTGCAAGCCAGCAGTCTTTAATTTCCTCAACTAAAATGTTTTCGTCAAAATTTTTGTCAGCTGCATTTTTACAGTGACGAAAACAAAATGAAAAGTATACCACATTTTCGTCCAGTGACAAATACTATGACAAAAATAAAATCCATTTTTGTTAACGAACAAATACAAAATGAAAATGTGAGGCAGGGACGTTTACCCTTGTGAACTAACTTCCGGTTTCCACGAAGCTCCACCTGTGTGCAGCCAGCATTACAGGCCTCCGAGTCCTCTCCTCAGATGAACGCCTAGAGACCAGTGCAGCACTGTGCATTACAGGCCATTACAGGCCTCCCAAGTCCCACTCCTGACTCACGAGTCACGACTTCGACCATCCAGAGCAGAGAGCACCCACTGTGAGTATGTACATTACAATTACAGGCCTGAGGCCCCCCCTCAAACCACTGTCCATCCAGAGCAGTGTGTGTGCATTGCAGGCCTCCTCTAACCACCGGCATCCAGGGCACTGTGCATTACAGATAATTCCTCAAACCTTAGACCACCATCGAGCATTGTGCAGTATTACAGGTCTCCTCTGACCAGTGACCACCGGCATCCAGAGCACTGCAATACAGGCCATTCCTTAGACCTGAGACCACCAACCAGCACTGTGCAGCATTACAGACCCTCTCTGACCACCGGCATCCAGGGTACTGTGCATTACAGGCTATCCCTCAGACCTGGGACCACCATCCAGCATTGTGCAGCATTACATACCTCTTCTGACCAATGGCATCCAGAGCACTGTGCATTACATGCTATCCCTCAGACCTGAGATCACCATTCCATCACTGTGTAGCATTACAGGCCTCCTCTGACCAACGACATCCAGAGCACTGTACAATACAGGCCTCCCCTCAGACCCGAGACCACTATCCAGCACTGTGCAGCATTACAGGCCTCCCCTCAGACCACCATCCAGAGCACTTTGCAGAATTACAGGCCTCCTCATACCACCACCCAGAGCACTGTGCAGCATTACAGGCCTCTTCAGACCACTGTCCAGAGCACTGTACAGCATTACAAGCCTCCTCATCTCAGACCACGTCCAGAGCACTGTGTGTAGCATTGCAGACACCGTCCAGAGCATTGTGCAGCATTACAGACCTCCTCAGACCACAGTCCAGAGCACTGTGCAGCATTACAGTCCTCCTCAGACCCCTGTCCAGAGCACTGTGCAGCATTACAGTCCTCCTCAGACCCCTGTCCAGAGCACTGTGCAGCATTACAGGCCTCCTCAGACCACTGTGCAGCATTACAGGCCTCCTCAGACCACTGTCCAGAGCACTGTGCAGCATTACAGGCCTCCTCAGACCACTGTCCAGAACACTGTGCAGCATGACAGGCCTCCTCAGACTACTGTCCAGAGCACTGTGCAGCATATGTGCAGCATTACAGTGAATGGCAAAAGCTCATAGCTCATATCATTGAATGAGCTACTGCTGCCTTTTGCGGAACATACTAAAACCCTCCAGAGTGACACCATGTCCATGTCCTTGGCTGTCCCTGCCCTCTTTGATCTACTCAGCCACCTTGAGGACTTTAAACAGAACGCTAACTACTTGGCCACCTTGCCACAATTGCACAGAAAATGAAAGGGAATGTACAAACGTTTTGTTTCATTCTAAGAACCAACTGATGTGTTCCCGCCACTTGCAGCAGCTGCTTGTTTTGTCAACCCTACTGTCTGTGAAACCCTTGTTGATGTTTCAGATCAGTATATTCAGGAACTGCTTTAAAAAAAGGCAGAGGAGTATGCCGTAAGAAAATCCACATCGCCCTACACACATAGAGGGTAGTCAGTGTCACAAATGACCTCTCTAGAGGCCGGTGAAATAGAGCAAGGGTCATGTTGGCACGAAGGGCTTTCCTTAAAATGAATCAAAACAAATAGAAGTATTTTATTCTCCAAGTATTTCTATTTTTAACATAAGAAGCATACCTAATACTTGTGGGTTGTGCTTTTTGCGATAGGAAGAATCAGTATTTTAAACAACAGTTTTAACCACTAGCCAACCAACTCACGCAGTTATACTGCAGCAGGTAGGCTATCCTGTGCGAATCAACATACCTGTACGTCGATCCGTGCAAGCAGGGTAGAGGGCACGGACCCCCCGGGAGCATGCCCACAGGTCCCACGGACTTGATGTCCGCCTGCGACCGGCAATCATGGTGAGGAGAGACAGAACGGGGAACTGCCTATGTAAACAAGGCGATTCCCGTTCTGCCTAGTGACATGACAGATCTACTGTTCCCAGTGATCGGGAACAGTGATCTCTGTCATGTTCCTAGCAGCCCATCCCCCCTACAGTTAGAACACACCCAGGGAACATACTTAACCCCTTGATCACCCCCTATTGTTTACCCCTTCCCTGCCTGTGTAATTTTTACATTGATCAGTGCATTTTTATATGACTGATCAATGTAATAATGTCACTGGTCCCCAAAAAGTGTCATTTTGTGTCAGATTTGTCTGCTGCAATGTTGCAGTCCCGCTAAAAATAAGTTTGTAGACGTGATAACTTTTGTGCAAACCAATCAATATACACCTATTAGTAGTGAGTGTACAGCTTGTATAACAGTGTAAATTTTCTATTGGCTTAACCCTCTTGGGCATGGAGTTCACCAGAGCTTCACAGGTTGCCACTGGAGTTCTCTTCCACTCCTCCATGACGACATCACGGAGCTGGTGGATGTTAGGACCTTGCGCTCCTCCCTCTTTCATTTGAGGATGCCCCACAGATGCTCAATAGGGTTTAGGTCTGGAGACATGCTTGTCCAGTCCATCACCTTTCCCCTTAGCTTCTTTAGCAAGGCAGTGGTCATCTTGGAGGTGTGTTTGGGGTGGTTATCATGTTGGAATACTGCCCTGCGGCCCAGTCTCCGAAGGGAGGGGATCATGCTCTGCTTCAGTATGTCACAGTACATGTTGGCATTCATGGTTCCCTCAATGATCTGTAGCTCCCCAGTGCCGGCAGCACTCATGCAGCTCCAGACCATGGCACTCCCACCACCATGCTTGACTGTGGGCAAGACACACTTGTCTTTGTACTCCTCACCTGGTTGCCGCCACACACGCTTGACACCATCTGAACCAAATAGGTTTATCTTGGTCTCATCAGACCACAGGAAATGGTTCCAGTAATCCATGTCCTTAGTATGCTTATCTTCAGCAAACTGTTGAGAGAGTGAGAGCAAAAAACACCAAATTTAACACACCTGCTCTCTATTCACACCTGAGACCTTGTAACACTAACAAGTCACATGACACCAGGGAGGGAAAATGGCTAATTGGGCCCAATTTGGACATTTTCATTTAGGGGTGTACTCACTTTTGTTGCCAGTGGTTTAGACATTAATGGCTGTGTGTTGAGTTATTTTGAGGGGACAGCAAATTTACACTGTTATACAAGCTGTGCACTCACTACTTTACATTGTAGCAAAGTGTCATTTTTTCAGTGTTGTCACATGAAATATATAATAAAATATTTACAAAAATGTGAGGGGTGTACTCACTTTTGTGAGATACTGTATATCGGCCTAAACTGATGAATAAATATTTTTTTTATATATTTTTTTGGATATGTATTATGGCAAAAAGTAAAAAAAAAAAATTTTTTCTTCAAAATTGTTTTTTTTTTGTTTATAGTGCAAAAAATAAAAACCACAGAGGTGATCAAATACCACCAAAAGAAATCTCTATTTGTGGGTAAAAGAGGACATCAATTTTGTTTGGGTACAGCATCGCACGACCACACAATTGTCTGTTAAAGCGGCGCAGTGCCTTATCGCAAAAAATGACCCAGTCATTAAGGGGGCAAATCCTTCTGGTGCTGAAGTGGTTAATTGTCAATTTAAATTCATAGGAAAAATGCGCAGGCTACAACAACAAATGCAATTAGTATGTGGAACTATAATAACCACCACTTTTATCAAATTCTCTCTCTCTTAGCATTGACAAATTTGACAATAGAGGTAAATATCACACTAATGAAAAATAAAAATAGATCAGTAACTGTCTATCCTGCCCCTAGTAGTCTTTTAAGTGTGATATTTACCTCTATTGTCATTGTGAATGCTGAGAGAGAGAGAGAGAGAGAGAGAGAGAGAGAAAGAGGAGAGAGAAGTTGATAAAAAGTGGTGACTGTTATAAACCACACACTAATGGCATTATTGTAGACTGTGCACTTTTTCTTTGAATGTATCTGAGAATTAGAACTGTTGAAATAATAAACTGACAGTAAACTAAATCTTATTGTCGAAATAAGCACTATCCTCGAATATTGGTTTATTATGCTGTGCCAGACTGCCAGTGACAGTGCCTGTGCTGTTTGCTTGTAGATGCTAAAATGTTTTGCTGTGTTCTAAAACCCCCAAAAACTCAGTGCGTGATGATACCAGTGCCACCATGCAGTGCACATTTACATGAACTTTACCAGTTCAGGAAACTGAACAGAACTTCTGTTCAGTTTCTTGAACTGTTATGCCGCGTACACACGGTCGGACTTTTCGTCTACAAAAGTCCGACGGACCAAAGCCGGCTGACAATCCGATCGTGTGTGGGCTTCCCCGGACTTTCAGCGGAGTTTTCCAGCCGCAAATCTGACGGACTTTAGATTTGAAACATGCTTCAAATCTTTACGTCGTAACTACGCCGGACCCAGAAATCCGCTCGTCTGTATGCTAGTCCGACGGACAAAAACCCACGCTAGGGCAGCTATTGGCTACTGGCTATCAACTTCCTTATTTTAGTCCGGTGTACGTCATTATGTACGAATCCGTCGGACTTTTGTGTGATCGTATGTAGGCAAGTCCGTTCGTTAGAAAGTCTGCCGCAAGTCCGCCAAAAGTCCGCCAAAAGTCTGTCGAAAGTCTGTCGGTCGGGCTGTCGGACTTTTGTAGCCGAAAAGTCCGACCGTGTGTACGCGGCATTAAAGTTCATGTAAATGTGCATTGCATGGTGGCATCATCACGCAAAGAGTTTTTGGGGTTTTTTATTTATTTTTTTATTTTAAGGTTACACTTCTATCAAAAAAGCAATATTCTTGTAACGAAACTTTGTTATATAATGACTAAATCTGTGTCTGTAGTGCACATTCATACAATAAATAATAACATATTCGATTTTTCACTTCAGGAGTATATAATGAGTTTGGAAATTCTAGAGAAATGCTTAAATAATGCATTATGATTTTAGTTGACTAAATACAACTAAAACTAAAATAATTGCAGATGACTAAAATGGGACTAAAACTAAAATGGCATTTTAGTCAAAAGACTAAGACGAAAACCAAATAAAAATATGCTGCCAAAATTAACACTGTGAGCCAGGCCTACTCCTCCACAGCAATGCCTAACCTCACAAATGCACTTCTGGAAGAATGGTCAAACATTCCCATAGAATGTCTCCAGGAAGTCGCCAACCCGGCAAAACATATGTCGGAGTAGAGGATGCGCCATTCCAGGTCCTGATCCTACATCCCACTCAGGCTTTGCCCTAAGGAGAGACGTGGACTACACACCATCCTTCATGAACTGGCCGACTTGCACATGCTGATTACACCTGGTGCCTGGATCCGCACCACTGTAACATGTCAGTGTAATCACCATTTGCTGTTGTCATTTTTTACCATAAAGTGGTGTTCCGGCCGAAATGATAATTTTTAAATAAAAATGTCCCTATAATACACAAGCTTAATGTATTCTAGTAAAGTTAGTCTGTAAACTAAGGTATGTTTTGTTAATTTATAGCAGTAGTTTGTTATTTTATAAACTTACACCAGGCCGTGGCCATCTTAAGTGTGGGCATCTGAAGCCGGACTGTATTTCTTCCTGGATCTCATCCTTGCAGATCTCGCACATGCTCAGTGCAGCACAAGCGGTGTAATAGGTTTCAGGTCAGGTTTTCATAGCAACGGCAGTGTCAGAGGAAGTTGCCGCCCCTTCCCAGAAGGAAATGATGAGATGGGCCACGGCCAGGAAGGAGGAAGTGAAAAATGAATACAGCAGATATACAGTAGGTGCTGAGAATTTTTTTTAAAATATCCAATTCGTTTATAGTGCACAGTTTAGTGAGGGATGCTGAAGAGTTGTAAAAGTGGGTGGAATTCCACTTTAATAAAATTACTACACTATGAGACCTTCCTCTATGTCTCTTGTAGAGTCATTTTTCCCATCCTAGTTTCATCTTGAGGGGCCAGTGGAGTGGAACTGTGCTGTCAGTGGAATCAATTGGTATTCCAGAAGGGCTGTTTGACCTTCCTGTAAAAAGGGGTCATCATTTTCTGGTGAGTGGCCATCCATCTATTGAGCTCTCGTAGTGAAGAACTAGAAGTTTATTTTTTGAGCATCACATTTTGGTGTTGGGATTCATCACATATGGACTTTCTAGCTTGCTATATTATGTATATTTATATTTGCAATTCATTTTATATGATTTACTGAACATTACTAGCACCTCAACCTTTAATATATTGTTTGCATCTAAAATGTATGTAAGCCCAATTACTAAAATCTTATCTAAGCTCTAATATTTTGATTGTTATTTCAAAAGACATTTTTAATACTTTTATTTCAGCAGTTTTCAATAAGTAGTTTCTGGCGATCATGTCCTTCATGATAACACTATTTCTGTCTCTCAATTGTGCTGCCATGAGAAATTCTATCTCTTCCCCACCTTATAGATTACTACTAACAGCAGAGGAATCAACACAATGCACGCATTGGGGGAGATTTACAAAAACTGGATGCGCACAGAATCTGGTGCAGCTCTGCATAGAAACCAATCGACTTCCAGGTTTTATTGTCAAAGCTTAATTGAACAAGCTGAAGTTAGAAGCTGAATGGTCACTATGCACACACAACGCCACCTTCTGTGTGCACCAGTTTTAGTAAATCCCCCCTCTACTGGTTGTAAGTTATGTCCCTTGTGCTCATTTTCCTGTTTTTGATTGGCTACACTTAGGTTTTAAGGAAATAGACATTTCAATAATTAAGCTGATATTATAAAGGGGATACTGCTCAAACACATATCAAATGATCATACATAAATTACATTTTTTTTTTTTTTCCCTTCAAAGGTACGATGGCTGCTCAGTGATACGTTCTTTACTTTCTGTGCAGTTTTACTCCTTTAAAAGGGAATGATGACATAAGACAGTATGGACCTGATGTAAAATCCAGGAAATGTTTTAATCCACAGGAGATGTCTGTAGCGCCAGACAAAAAAACACGTAGACAGCAAAACAGTACAAAATATATAAATAAATAAATAAATGAGTTGTAATGAAAGATGCCAGTAAGCTGGAGAAAATATATTTACCGATCCCACAGCTTCCAATGTGGTATTATTTCCATCTATTTGTTACGACGGTCATCATTTTAAAACTGACATAACATCCTGAATTATGTCATGGGTGATCTGCAGAGGATATGTATACAGCAGTAATGGAGATGAGAATTTCTTCCAGTAACTACAACACAAAGCAGCTTAAAGTGAACTTGTCATATAAAAAGTGGTTAGTGCCTAGCAAAAAGCATGCATTCAATTTGAGGCTGCATTAAAAACATTTTCTTACTGTGGTCCTCTTCTATATCAGCCCCCAGCACTGGCAAAAACTTTTGAGTAATTTTCCACAAAATAAAGTATATTATTATTTTTATAATACTGGATTTATATAGCGCCAATAGTTTGCACAGCGCTTTACAATACGTAGAGTGAGCCACCCATTATCGGCACCATTTTTCTATCAGCAAAATGTTGATAACCCTATTTTTGGACGATAATGTTCGGCGGCCGATATATTTGTAAATCCCTAATAATTACTGTTTTGGATTTGTTTTTTCTAGCATTGCATTTGGTTTGTTTTCATTTACAATCTCTTGAACCACAGCATTACACTGCAGAGAAGAACCACTGGTCTATGTGTGGTAGTAGTAGCCTCTCATTGCAGTATGATGGTGCCCATGTGAGTCAAAGCTAGAGCTGTTCTATCAACAAAACTCATGCTCCTGACTAATGATCAGAGAGCTTTAGTTCTGATGCAGCCGAGGCAAGATGTGACAAACTGCTACAAAGAAACCGCTACTACAACATAGAAAAAGTCAGTCTTTGCTGAATAATAATATTGGGGCTGGTGTTGGGGGCCGAATTATATAGACGACAACAATAAGACATCACAAAATTTTTATTTCAAATGATACCTTCAACGCATTTTACATATATCAAGGATCATCTCCTCCTCCTGCCTTTGTTGCATATCATTTTTAAAAGAGAGCAGTATAAATACTTCTTTTTTTTTTCCAGCTTCAATACAGTTTTGTGATTTAGAAGCAGCAGCTTCCCTGCGTCAGTGATGCTGCAGGAGATGAGAGTGAGCGCAGACAACGGAGAGGCAACGGCTCTGTGAATTCAGCCCTGTGCCCCTGACACGGGGGATCTGCTGTGTCTGGATCATGTGACTTCACCCAAGCTAAGTAAAAAAGGGTATTCATGCTACTGTCTTTGAAAAATGTTATGCAGCATAGGTAGGTTTTTAAGCAAACCTATCTATTGCAGTCAAACCATCCTTGCCTTGTCTCATCGTGTAATATGTATAAAACTGGGGAAAATAAAGGAAAAAGTAAAATGGCACTTAGCCTGCTATGGCCTACACAGAAGACACCACTGTGAGGGAAATCTAAAGTTGGGGAAGGGAGTTAGGGGTAGGGAGGTTCTTGAGGGATAGAGTAGAAAAGAAAAAAGAAGCGGGTGGAAAGAGGAGGGATATGAAGTATGGAAAGAGCAGAGGGCTGGAGGAAGGAGGGCAGGCAAAATACAGGGAAGAGTGGGAGTATGCAAGGGAAGAGAAGGTGGGGTAGGTTCCAGTTCCTGTAATGCCAACATCCAAACTAATCTCTAATATGTCTCGATAGCAATGTTTAGGACTGCTTACTGGGTATAGTTGATATGGAAATAGAGATATAGTCTGCTGTGTAAGTGTAAGCAATCCAAAAGAATTACTCCTGTCAAAAATCTTCTTCAGTTCCCCAAGTTGTTTAATAGAGGTCCTCCATTAGCTAAATTATATTGATTCTTGTGGACCACTGCTGTGGCAAAGTAGTGGTTTCCCGCTGTGTGCTGCACAATAAAATGGCTCAAAAATGCATGCAAATACATATGCAAAAATGCATTTGGAATGCAGAAATTGAGGTGTAAACCAGTCCTTGGTGTATTTACATCATTTACACCAGCTGTACTTTAAAAAAATCTATATCAATATTCATTCTATTTTTCTATCCATATTGATTTCTTGGTACAAAAGTATAAAAGTGGTTAACCATTGTCTTTTACATGCTGTTTAAATTCATTTCTCAGCTGTTGTCACCTCTGTGATCATGTGTCATTGACATCCTATATTGCTGCTACCAATTATAGGTGGTAGGTCTTAGTCTGGCAGCTCCTGAATCCTGTCTGCCAAGGGTGACCCTAACAAGAAAACTCCAAGCAGCAAAGCTTTAAGCTTCCTTGATGCACAAAAGCCTTTTTGCCATACCCTGCAATAATACCTTATCTCAGAAAATTGGAAGGCTTGTTTAAGCTACACTCACGTTTATTGTGTTCTGATATGTGTCAGTTCTCCTGACACATATCTGAAGGTGAAAAAAGCACATTAACTACAGAATATCAGAAGCAAATCACAGAAAAGTCCAACAAGAGAGGGGAAGAGGACTAAAAGTCCCAGCAAGCACCAAGAGAATTCCACGTGACAATCGCACAATTAAAGGAAGATAATAGTGACAGACCCTCCACCTTCAGAGCAATCACTCACCTTAAGGACTGGACCACTGAATTAACAGATGGTCAAATAGGCAGGTCCCTTCATAGGGTAGATGATCCAGGCAAGGACAGGAACTCCAGTAGATTCCCCGGAATATACAAAAGGTGAAGCAAAAACAACTCTAAGTGCTCACTGTGGATCAGTTACAAAGCAGCTTTATTTTTAAAAATGGTTACTCACAAATGGCTGTTTAAAAAACAGCATTTCCATCACAGATGGCTGAGTGGTGTGTAAGATGCAGGTCGGCAGCAGGTGACATCAGCTCGTAGCTCCTGCCCCGTACGCGTTACGTTCACAGAACTTCATCAGCCTAACGAACGTCACCCGTCCTCCTTAAAACCTTATCCGTCATCATGAAAACCATGACGAGGGCAGGGGGGCATGGCTAACCCTCACATGGTACACAAATCCCATCAATCAGCGTTCCTGCTGAAGGGGACAGAGAAAAGGATATCACATGACCAAACTACTTCCAGGTAAGGAGGTGAACACTAGGTCAGCAAAAGGATATCATATGACCAAACCACTTCCAGGTAAGGAGGTGAACACTAGGTCAGCAAAGGGATATCACATGACCAAACCACTTCCAGGTAAGGAAGTGAACACTAGGTCAGCACAAGGACCCCTAGTGACCAGTTAAGAAAATGCTCACTGAGCATATAACATGTGAGTATATAAAGTATATATAAAAATGCACTCCAGCATATATACCACCCCTTGTGTGCTACATGTTATCAGGTTTTTTTATCTGATACCTCCAACCAGTAGAGGAAGAAACAAATTCTTTACGTTTTTTGTTGTTGCATTTACATTGTTTACACGCTGGGCATCTGCCACAACCATAAAAACCGGACAGAAAAGAAAACATCCTATTCTCTCTAATGATAGGGGGTCTATGACTTCAGGTGCAATAGCATCTCGCAGGGTTGGTGCCCGTCTGTAAATAAAACAGGGTCGGCTAGGAAGAACTGTGCCAAGCACCCTATCTTTCCTGAGGACATCCCAGTGTTTCAAGATAATCCCTTCAAACTGTCTGTATTGTACATTATAATCAAGGACAATTTTGTACTCCAGCGTGTTAACACTCTTTTTATTCCCCATATTAGAATCAGCAACCAATGCTTGTCTGTCACGACTCCCTATCTCAACACGATCTATAAGGATTTATTCCTTTTGGTAACCCTTTTTAAAAAAACCTCTCCGCCAAAACTTGAGATTGAGCCTGATAATCAGAATCCAAGGCGAAATTGCGCCTGACATGGATAAATTGGCCCCTAGGAATATTACACAGCCAAGTGCTGTGATGGCAGCTATCTAATGGGATATACCCATTCCTATAAGTTGACTTGAAATAATTGCGTGTTTTAAAATGATCCCCCTCCTTGAAAATTTCAAGATCCAAAATATCTCTCTCACTTGGAGCATTGATACAGAACATCTTGTGTTTTTGGATCTTGAGGGGGATCATTTTAAAACACGCAATTATTTCAAGCAAACGGATAGTAATGGGTATATCCCATTAGATAGCTACCATTTTTTTTATTTTTTTTATTATTTTTACTAGTTTTTTATTTTTTTTCCATATCCTGACTGTTTATTCATTGGGAAAAAAAAAAACGTGCTGGAAAATAAATTAATCCCTAATAGTAATGTCACGTACCTGGTGGAGACTGAGCTGTAGAGAGGGCTTCTCTTGCATCTCCTGTCTAGCACCCCTGATAGAGATGAAAGGGAGTGAAAGACACAGAGTGGCACGAGGGCCGATGTAGCAGGTGGCTCAGGACGGGTCTTGGCAGGAGCCCGATAGCTGCAGATTACCGGACGGGCACCGAGGACTGGAACTCCGTGTACCTGGAACAGCAGGCTGAGTCGTGGTCGGTACAAAAGCCAGGAGGTCATCAACAGCCGAGCAGAGCAGGTACTGTAACGTGAGACAGGATCACAGACGGGATACAGGCCAGGTTCGGTACACAGTCGGGCAGCGGAGTACAGGAGCATGAAGCAGGGACAAGGTCAAAACACAAGCCGGGGTCACAGGAAGGCAGGCAGAAGTTCAAGAGGCGTCTCAGGTACAAGCCGGGTCAAACACAGGAACACATCGGATTCAGGTAACAGGTACTAGCTGAAAGACCACTCAGCAAGGCTCATGTGTCAGTGTTCAGCTTAAATAAACTACTTGGCGCCCAGACGTGCACGTGTGCGCGCCAATACAAGTCCTTTTTACACACACTGGTGTGCCCGTGCTTGTGTGCAGGTGCGCATCTGTTAGCCAGACTTCTCTTCCAAGTAAGCTGCAACACAAAGTGAAATACTCACAAATAGGGATGAGCCGAACACCCCCCTGTTTGGTTCGCACCAGAACATGCGAACAGGAAAAAAGTTTGCTCGAACACGCGAACACCATTAAAGTCTATGGGACACGAACATTAATATTTAAAAGTGCTAATTTTAAAGGCTTATATGCAAGTTATTGTCATAAAAAGTGTTTGGGGACCTGGGTCCTGCCCCAGGGGACAAGGATCAATGCAAAAAAAAGTTTTAAAAATGGCCGTTTTTTCAGGAGCAGTGATTTTAATTATGCTTAAAGTCAAACAATAAAAGTGTAATATCCCTTTAAATTTCGTACCTGGGGGGTGTCTATAGTATGCCTGTAAAGGGGCGCATGTTTCCTGTGTTTAGAACAGTCTGACAGCAAAATGACATTTCGAAGGAAAAAAAGCCATTTAAAACTACCCGCGGCTATTGCATTGCCGACAATACACATAGAAGTTCATTGATAAAAACGGCATGGGAATTCCCTACAGGGCAACCCCGAACCAAAATTTAAAAAAAAAAAAAATGACGCGGGAGACCCCCTAAATTCCATACCAGGCCCTTCATGTCTGGTATGGATATTAAGGGGAACCACGGCCAAAATTTTTAATAAAAATGACGTGGGGTTCCCCCTAAATTCCATACCAGACCCTTCAGGTCTGGTATGGATTTTAAGGGGAACCCCGCGCCAAAAAAAAAACAAAACGGCGTGGGGTCCCCCCAAAAATCCATACCAGACCCTTATCCGAGCACGCAACCTGGCAGGCCGCAGGAAAAGAGGGGGGACGAGAGTGCGCCCCCCCCCTCCTGAACCGTACCAGGTCACATGCCCTCAACATTGGGAGGGTGCTTTGGGGTAGCCCCCCAAAACACCTTGTCCTCATGTTGATGAGGACAAGGGCCTCATCCCCACAACCCTGGCCGGTGGTTGTGGGGGTCTGCGGGCGGGGGGCTTATCGGAATCTGGAAGCCCCCTTTAACAAGGGGACCCCCAGATCCCGCCCCCCCCTGTGTGAAATGGTAAGGGGGTACTTACCCCTACCATTTCACTAAAAAACTGTCAAAAATGTTAAAAATAACAAGAGACAGTTTTTGACAATTCCTTTATTTAAATGCTTCTTCTTTCTTCTTTCTTCCTTCATCTTCTTCTGGTTCTTCTGGCTCTTCTGATTCTTCCTCCGGCGTTCTCGTCCAGCATCTCCTCCGCGGCGTCTTCTATCTTCTTCTCCTTGGGCCGCTCCGCACCCATGGCATGAGGGGAGGCTCCCGCTCTTCTCTTCATCTTCTTCTTCATCCTCTTCTCTTCTTTCTTCTTCTCTTCTTCATTTTCTTCTCCGGGCCGCTCCTCACCCATGCTGGCATGGAGGGAGGCTTCCGCTGTGTGACGGCGTCTCTTCGTCTGACGGCTCTTAAATAACGGGGGCGGGGGCACCCAGTGACCCCGCCCCCCTCTGACGCACGGTAGTTTGACAGGGACTTCCCTGTGACGTCACGGGGAATGCCACAGGGAAGTCCCGTCATGTCCCGTGCGTCAGAGGGGGCGGGGTCACCGGGTGGCCCCGCCCCCCGTTATTTAAGAACCGTCAGATGAGGAGACGCCGTCACACAGCGGGAGCCTCCCTCCATGCCAGCATGGGTGAGGAGCGGCCCGGAGAAGAAAATGAAGAAGAGAAGAAGAAAGAAGAGAAGAGGATGAAGAAGAAGATGAAGAGAAGAGCAGGAGCCTCCCCTCATGCCATGGGTGCGGAGTGGCCCGAGGAGAAGAAGATAGAAGACGCCGCGGAGGAGATGCTGGACGAGAACGCCGGAGGAAGAACCAGAAGAGCCAGAAGAACCAGAAGAAGATGAAGGAAGAAAGAAGAAGCATTTAAATAAAGGAATTGTCAAAAACTGTCTCTTGTCATTTTTGACAGTTTTTTTAGTGAAATGGTAGGGGTAAGTACCCCCTTACCATTTCACACGGGGGGGGGGCTGGGATCTGGGGGTCCCCTTGTTAAAGGGGGCTTCCAAATTCCGATAAGCCACCCGCCCGCAGACCCCCACAACCACCGGCCAGGGTTGTGGGGATGAGGCCCTTGTCCTCATCAACATGGGGACAAGGTGTTTTGGGGGGCTACCCCAAAGCACCCTCCCAATGTTGAGGGCATGTGGCCTGGTACGGTTCAGGAGGGGGGGCCCGCACTCTCGTCCCCCCCTCTTTTCCTGTGGCCTGCCAGGTTGCGTGCTCGGATAAGGGTCTGGTATGGATTTTTGGGGGGACCCCACGCCGTTTTTTGTTTTTTTTTGGCGCGGGGTTCCCCTTAAAATCCATACCAGACCTGAAGGGTCTGGTATGGAATATAGGGGGAACCCCACGTCATTTTTTTAAAAATTTTTGGCTGGGGTTCCCCCTAATATCCATACCAGACCTGAAGGGCCTGGTATCGAATTTAGGGGGTCTCCCATGTCATTTTTTTTTTTTAATTTTGGTTCGGGGTTGCCCTGTGGGGAATTCCCATGCTGTTTTTATCAATGAACTTCTATGTGTATTGTCGGCAATGCAATAGCCGCGGGTAGTTTTAAATGGCTTTTTTTCCTTCGAAATGTCATTTTGCTGTCAGACTGTTTTAAACACGGGAAACATGCGCCCCTTTACAGGAATACTATAGACACCCCCCAGGTATGAAATTTAAAGGGACATTACACTTTTATTGTTTGACTTTAAGCATTATTAAAATCACGGCTCCTGATTTGCATGGACCCAGGTCCCAAACACTTTTTATGACAATAACTTGCATATAAGCCTTTAAAATTAGCACTTTTGATTTCTCCCATAGACTTTTAAAGGGTGTTCCGCGGCATTCGAATTTGCCACGAACACCCCAAATTGTTCGCTGTTCGGCGAACTTGCGAACAGCCAATGTTCGAGTCGAACATGAGTTCGACTAGAACTCGAAGCTCATCCCTACTCACAAATACAGATAGATGGTTGCACTCTAACTAATGTTCAATTGAACCTTAACCTTATACAACATATGATAAATGATAAATAGATAGTTCGAACACAGTCCCAACTAGGAAGTTATTGACTCTGTGGGTGATTCTGTGAAAATAAATCAAAGTTCCAAACAAGAATTCCTTTGCAAAAGGTGAATCAGCTTATGAACAGCTCAATGAAATTCATGTGACTTTTGCTTGACAGACACCGTGAATCCACCACCGTAAGGGATGTGAGCTTACCAGCTGCACAGGCTAGAAATGCCTGTGGCTAACACCCAGCCAGGGCCTTTTCCTCAATAGTGTTCCGACACCAGTCTAATCACCGCATCAACGAGAGCCATCTGATCCGGAACGTAGCTGGACGAATCCTCCACTTTGGGCACAGACACAGCTCGGTAGAGGATGGCACAGACGTAGCTCAGAAAAAATGTAAAAAGTGGCCATAGGTAAAACCTGCTGGGTAGTTTTATTTACATATTAAAAACACAGACGCCTACAGGGTTATTTTAAATATGCGGCCAGCCGGCTGCAGTACACATGCCTGTGCAAACAAACAACGGGACGTATCGCGCGGTGACGTCAGCACGTCACTCCTGCTGACACGTTTCGTCACTATTCTGACGTCGTCCTGGAGGGTTAAATATAGATTTTTAATTTAAATTGTTTCATCTCTGATGGGTAGTTTTTTTATAATTATTTTTTTTATTATTTTTATTATTTTTACTAGTTTTTTATTTTTTTCCATATTCTGACTGTTTGTTCATTTTCATGAAGGTGTGAGATGCGAGGAGTCAGCGGATGACTAGGGCTTTTTATATCTTATGCATCTTTTATACATACTTTATATACTCACATGTTAAATACTCAGCGAGCATTTTCTTAACTGGCCACTAGAGGTCATTGTGCTGACCTAGTGTCCACTTGCTTACCTGGAAGTGGTTTGGTCAGGTGATATCCTTTTGCTGACCTAGTGTTCAATTCCTTACTTGGAAATGGTTTGGTCAAGTGATATCCTTTTGCTGACCTAGTGTTCACTTCCTTACCTAGAAGTGGTTTGGTCATGTGATATCCTTTTGCTGACCTAGTGTTCACTTCCTTACCTGGAAGTGATTTGGTCATATGATATTCTTTTCTCTGTCCCCTTCAGCAGGAACGCTGATTGATGGGCTTTTCGTATCATGTGAGGGGAGAGGCTTAGGGGAGGGGAGAGGCTTAGCTGCGCCCCCCGCTCACATCATGGTTTCCATGACAATGGATAAGGTTTTAAGGAGGACGGGTGATGTTCGTTAGGCACCGCCCCTCTGATGAAGTTCGATGAACGTAACACGTACGGGGGGAGGAGCTACGCGCTGATGTCACCCGCTGCCGACCTGCATCTTACACACAACTCAGCCATCTGTGATGGAAATGCTGGTTTTTAAACAGCCATTTGTGAGTAACCATTTTTAAAAATATAGCTGCTTTGTAACTGATCCACAGTGAGCACTTAGAGTTGTTTTTGCTTCACCTTTTGTATATTCCGGGGAATCCACTGGAGTTTCTCTCTTTGCCTGGATCATCTACGCTATGAAGGGACCTGCCTATTTGACCATCTGTTAATTCAGTGGTCCAGTCCTTGAGGTGAGCGAAGATTACTCTGAAGGTGGAGGGTCTGTCACCATTATCTTCCTTGAATTGTGCGATTGTCACGTGAAATCCTCTTGGTGCTTGCTGGGACGTTTAGTCCCCTTCCCCTTGTAATGAGCCCCTTGCTCGCTCGGTTCCACTCTCCCGACACTCCTCTGTTGCTATAGAATCAGACTGCAGATCGCAACATCTGATTGCTCAGTCATCCGATGCTCCGGGATTAGAACTACAGCTCTGTGCCGTTCTAACCCAGTTGTGATAGCTCAGAACAAACACCAGGCAGGCTGTATGTAAGTTCAACCAGGAATCTATCTTTATTGACAGGAATACAGTCTTATTTATACAATAAAAGAGGAGGTGCAGACCTGCTCATATTACTCTAACAATACAGCTGTAACCTAATTAACCTAATTAACATGAGCTAATTAACTAATCCCTTTAGACAGCCTAGATGACTCAGACATGACCTTTAGGCCAGACTGGCCGTAGTTCAGAAAACACAATCAACATAGACTCTTCTTCACACAATAGCAGAGTTAATTAACACAAATGACAATGGGGATCTAATGACTCTTAGATCCCATAGTAGACTTATTTACAATACACATTTTAGCAGACAACAGACAGACAGGCGTTGGAATTTACATCAGCATCTCCTAACAGTATCTGTCCCAGCATTATGAATCAGCCACTATTCCAATATGGCAAATCCAGGGTCCCCAGAGTCTGTGTGTCCTGGGGGACCAGGACCCGAATCCAGAGTAATACCACCTCAAGGGTCCCCAGGCATACAGCTCACAAAGAGTACCGTTCCCCCAAATGCAAGGGCCCACGATCGATCGGCAAGAGGCTAGTATACAGTCCCCTCCAAAAGTCTCTCTCCCGGCTAGGTCTGTCACACCCCTCTCTTGTTGGACTTTTTTGTGATTGCTTTTTTAATACTGCATTTATCATTGTATTTTTAATTTACCTGTTCTTGAACCTTACCTTATACACTTTGATACTAACATTGTCCAAAAATTCCACATTAGAATTCCTCAATGACCGCTGTTAATGACCTGACTCACTGCAGAGTAGTTACAAAGACAAATCCATTCCTTGGAATGAATTATGGGAGGATTCAATGCAGACGAAGAAATTGAATACTAAGTAATCATAGAGTGGGGAGTGGACATAAAGTGTTCTATACTTTTTACCCTGCAAATAAAAAAAAGTAAATCAAGACAGCTGTGCATACAGCGTAAACAAAAAGGAACATGCACTCCTGACCCCGCGGCTGAAAAATAACATCTACTAGCATGAAAGTCTCAGCAGGAGTTGATGTCGAAGAGTTGAAGAAATGTCATATTTAAAAAGCCACTGAGTATTTTACAGCTCATGTGAAGCTTAGTATTAAATCCTTAAAGAAAACAATAATGGATTTGGATCAGTTATTTTTTTCACATTTTTAAATGTATATTTTTTTTCTGTTTTTTACTATTTATATAAATTCTTCATTCAAAAATTGAATTTTATTTCCTATAAATGGCACTCGACATTGTGTCACACAGCATTAAAGATGTCCTAAAAGTAGAGCAGTGCAGAAGCTTTCTTCTTATAGACTCTCACTATAACCAAAAGGAGGAGTCATGTGTAATGTGAGTTATTTATGTGCATTTGTAAATTTCAGCATAAGTTAATGACCTCTTTAAACAGTAGCCTTTTTTAGAAAAGCAGATGAGGAGAGCCTTCAAAATGTGTAAAAGTAAAAACCTAGAGGGAAACATACAGGTTGGAAATAAGAACAGGAAACATTGATTGACCATATTTCATTTTTACCTACCCTGTTTCCCCGAAAATAAGACCTAGCGTGATTGTCAGTGATGGCTGCAATATTAGCCATACCCCCCAAATAAGCCCTACCCTGTTTCCCAGAAAATAAGCCCTACCCTAATAATAAGACCTACAAGGACTTTAACTAGGGCTTATTTGGGGGGTAGGGCTTATATTGCAGCCATCACCGCCAATCACGCTAGGTCTTATTTTCGGGGAAACAGGGTAAATAAAATATTAATAATTAATGCATAATTAAACTCCAAATTCTAAATGGGCCCCCAGAAAGAAAATGCCATTATGTGCTGCTATGTACCACATTCTAGCACATTATGACAGACTCAATGTACCTGTCAAAGGAAGCTTTCCAGTTGCGCTGTCAGTGCATGGGTGCTTCCATCTTCACCCGGTCTTCCTTCTATGTTGCGCCACTACGATGTCACTCTAATGCATGTGCATGGGAGTCACTTCATCACAGCACACAGCAGTTGCCATAAATGTACTCTGAGCTGTGCCTACACAGCTCAATGTATCTTACCGCTGACAGGCAGAGGGAAGCATTTATGAAAGAAGAGACCATTAGGCCCCAATCACACCTGAGCGATGCTGTGGCAAGAAGATTACAAAGACCTTGAAACTGAGCTGCAGCATGGTGGCCATGACTATACGGCGGTTTAACAGGACAGGTTCCATTCAGAATAGGCCTCACCATGGTCGATCAAAGAAGTTGAGTGTACGTGCTCAGTGTCATATCTAGAGGTTGTCTTTGCGAAATAGACGTATGAGTGCTGCCAGCATTGCTGCAGAGGTTGAAGGGGTGGGGGGCAGCCTGTCAGTGCTCAGACCATATGCCACACACTGTATCATATTGGTCTGCATGGCTGCCATCCCAGAAGGAAGCCTCTTCTAAAGATGATGCACAAGAAAGCCTACAGTTTGCTGAAGACAAGCAGACTAAAGACTACCATTTCCTGTGGTCTGATGAGACCAAGCTAAACTTATTTGGTTCAGATGGTGTCAAGTGTGTGTGGCGCCATGGTCTGGGGCTGCATGAGGGCTGCTGACACAGGGGAGCTACAGTTCATTGAGGGAACCATGAATGCCAACATGTATTATGACGTAATGAAGCAGAGCATGATCCCCTCCCTTCAGGGACTGGGCCCTTAGTCTGCTACAATGTAAAGTAGTGAGTGTACAGCTTGTATAACAGTGTCAACTTGCTGTCCCCTCAAAATAACTCAACACACAGCCATTGATGTCTAAACCGCTGTTAACAAAAGTGAGTACACCCCTAAGTGAATATGTCCAAATTGGGCCAAATTAGCCATTTTTCCTCCCCAGTGTCATGTGACTTGTTAGTGTTTCAAAGTTTGAATGGGGAGTAGGCGTGTTAAATTTGGTGTTATTGCTCTCACTCTCTCTGGTCACTGGACGTTCAACATGGCACCTCATGGCAAAGAACTCTCTGAGAATCTGAAAAAAGAATCGTTTCTCTACATAAAGATGGCCTAGGCTATAAGAAGATTACAAAGACCTTGAAACTGAGCTGCAGCATGGTGGCCAAGACCATACGGCGGTTTAACAGGACAGGTTCCATTCAGAATAGGCCTCGCCATGGTCGATCAAAGAAGTTGAGTGTACGTGCTCAGTGTCATATCTAGGTGTTGTCTTTGCGAAATAGACGTATGAGTGCTGCCAACATTGCTGCAGAGGTTGAAGGGGTGGGGGGCAGCCTGTCAGTGCTCAGACCATACGCCACACACTGTATCAAATTGGTCTGCATGGCTGCCGTCCCAGAAGGAAGCCTCTTCTAAAGATGATGCACAAGAAAGCCTACAGTTTGCTGAAGACAAGCAGATTAAGGACATGGATTACTGGATCCATTTTCTGTGGTCTGATGAGACCAAGATAAACTTATTTGGTTCAGATGGTGTCAAGTGTGTGTGGCGACATGGTCTGGGGCTGCGTGAGTGCTGCTGACACAGGGGAGCTACAGTTCATTGAGGGAACCATGAATGCCAACATGTATTATGACGTAATGAAGCAGAGCATGATCCCCTCCCTTCATGGACTGGGCCGCAGGGCAGTATTCCAACATGATAACGACCCCAAACACACTAAAGAAGGTGATGGACTGGCCAAGCATGTCTCCAGACCTAAACCCTACTGAGCATCTTTGGGGAATCCTCAAACAGAAGGTGGAGGAGCGTAAGGTCTCTAACATCCACCAGCTCTGTGATGTTGTCATGGAGGAGTGGAAGAGGACTCCAGTGGCAACCTGTGAAGCTCTGGTGAACTCCATGCCCAAGAGGGTTAAGGCAGTGCTGGGAAAAAATGGTGGCCACACAAAATATTGACACTTTGGACCCAATTTGGACATTTTCACTTAGGGGTGTACTAACTTTTGTTGCCAGCGGTTTGGACATTAATGGCTGTGTGTTGAGTTATTTTGAGGGGACAGCAAATTTACACTGTTATACAAGCTGTACATGCACTACTTTACATTGTAGCAAAGTATCATTTCTTCATTGTTGTCACATGAAAAGATATAATAAAATATTTATAAAAATATTTTGTGAGATACTGTATGTTACAAACAGAATATTGGCATGCATTAAAAAGGGGAATTACTCCAGAGATAAAACGATAGTTCTCCCACTCTACAAGACTCTGGTCCAGCCGCACCTGGAGTATGCTGTCCAGTCCTGGACACCAGTCCTCAAGAAAGATGTTCTGGAAGTGGAGGGAGTCCAGAGAAGGGCAACAAAAAGAAGGGCAACAAAGCTAATAAAGGGACTGGAGGATCTCAGCTATGGGGAAAGACTACAAACATTGAATTTATTCTCTCTGGAGAGGAGACGCTTGAGGGGGAGTATGATAGCGATGTACAAATACCATACTGGTGACCCTAGCAAAAGGAGAAAGCTTTTGGTGAAAGGGAATTTAAAAAGACACGGCCATTCACTGAAATTGGAAGAGACGCAGTTTAACCCTATTTATACCTGCAAATCTGAGTATGTGGTATACTGTCTAAAATGTATTTCAGCCTATTACACTTTGGTGAGACAACACAGAATCAAAGACAGAAATCAGCTACAAACAATAGTCTGATAGACCAGGCTGTAGCCTGTCACTTTGTCCAGGAGAGACCCACATCCCACAATTCCGCTTACAGGTGTTTGATCATGTTCTTTTTCAAGTTGTGGAGGAGAAATAGGGGCTGATTTACGAAAGCCATGCGCCATCAGTAGAGGCGCACGGCGAGGTGCAACGTACATATTCATATATACGAAACAGAGCACCAGGAACAGAT
This sequence comes from Lithobates septentrionalis, assembly GCA_037952835.1. Classification (NCBI taxonomy): domain Eukaryota; kingdom Metazoa; phylum Chordata; class Amphibia; order Anura; family Ranidae; genus Lithobates; species Lithobates septentrionalis. The sequence continues at coordinate 1,551,999 of JBBDGP010000385.1, forward strand.
CGCGAATCCCCCATTTACTATAGCGATCTCGGCGCACGGGAGAATGCAATCTGTGCGCCACTATGGACATGGCGCATGGCATCTTCAAACCAAACAGAAGATGGAGGTGCCAATATTATGGGGTGATGTGAGGAAGTTTAGTAACAACTGTCCATGTAACAAATATGCCCAAAATAGAATGAGAAAGTAACTTTTCCAGCGATAGCCTGCTGTGCCTGCAAGTACGGTTAGAACTGCATGAGATCAATGTAAGCAGCGCGCATGCGCAAGTGGCTCTTGCGCTCATTCAAATGCGTTTGTTCACTGCGTGGCCCAAATCTTAGTAAATGTCAAGCAAACCTAAATTCAATTGCGTGGGTTGAACGGGCGCACCTCTAAACTTTACTTTTTTTTTTTATGCTGGTTCACCTGCATGTAATTTTGTAAGGAGATTTGCACACAGGCCATTTTAGCATGTTACGTTGCCAACATGTGACATGCACCTTGTTAAAATTATGTAAAAAGACTCTCGCTCCTCTAGCTCCCCATAAAAGGGCATTTAACCTTCCCCCTCTAATGCATATGATTTCTTTGGGGTAGCTTTTAGTTTTAAAGGGGAACACACACCATTCTCCAATGCTCTTGTCTCCCCCTCTTATGCCGCGTACACACGAGTGGAATGTGAAAAAGTCCAACGGAAGCTTTTCATCGTCTATTCCGATCGTGTGTATGCCTCATCGGACTTTTTTTTTCGAAAATTCTGACGGATCTAGAAATAGAACATGTTCTAAATATTTCCGACAGAACCAATTCCTATTGGAAAAAACGCTCGTCTGTATGCTGTTCTGACGGACCGAAAACGGTGCATGCTCTGAAGCAAGTACGAGATGGAAGCTATTGGCTACTGGCTATTGAACATCCTTTTTCTAGTCCCGCCGTATGTGTTGTACGTCACCTCATTCTGGACTGTCGGACTTTGGTGTGACCGTGTGTATGCAAGACCGCTTGAACGGAATTCCGTCGGAGAAACCTTCGGAGTTTTTTCCGACGGCAAAACCGGTCGTGTGTATGCGGCATAACACCTTGCATAGGATTATTATTCTTTATTTCCTATGAAAGTACGAATCAACGAAAAAGGCAATCTCGCAAAAGTAAAAATTACTAAATTACGAGTACTGTACCGAATGAACGAAAATTATTATCTAACAAAATTAGGAGTTTCCAATCAAAGAAAATTAGACTAACGAAATTATGAAAATAAGAACGATTCTGAATATAAAAACTCGCGTCTTACGAAATTACGAATCGTTACGAATCAACGGAAACGTAAAGAAACTAAACTAAATTTTTGTTTTGCACATGTCTAGTGCACACCCCAAATTATTAGGTATTTTGGGGTTTATTAAAGGCAAATCCACTCTGCAATACAAGTGTACTTGCTGTAAATCTGAGGGAAAGCACTTGTGATTTTATCATCCAATCATGTAGAAGCAAGGATGCTGTTTTTTCATTTTCCTTGCATGTCCCCCTCGGGTCTCCAGCAACTGCACTTCCAAGAGGGGTTTTTAAACTAGGCGACGGGGGGGGGCAAGAGGTAGAGATAGTCAGCGCGAAACATATTCCAGAGGGTAGTATTGAGGGTATTAGTGGTAGATTGACTAAAGCACATAAACCCAAGGTAAGCATAATAGCAAATCCTAGTTGCAATCTCAGACTACCCAATAAGAGGATAGTATATGACCAGTCTAAACTACGTGGCATGTTCACCAAAAAGAACCTGGGGGTCCTAGTAGATGAAGGCTCAGCAATGGAATGCAATGCCAAGCTGCTGCTAACAAAGCACAATATTAGCATGCATTAAAAATGGGATTAGTTCCAGAGATAAAACGATAATTCTCCCGCTCTACAAGACTCTGGTCCGGCCGCACCTAGAGTATGCTGTCCAGTTATGGGCACCAGTCCTCAGGAAGGATGTAATGGAAATGGAGAGAGTACAAAGAAGGGCAACAAATGTAATAAAGGGTGTGGCGGATATTAGTTATGAGGAAAGGTTGCGAGCACTGAACTTATTCTCTCTGGAGAAGAGACGCTTGAGAGGGGATATGATTTCAATTTACAAATACTGTACTGGTGACCCCACAATAGGGATAAAACTTTTTTGCGGAAGGGAGTTCAACAAGACTCGTGGCCACTCATTAAAAAAAGAAGAAAAGAGGTTTAACCTTAAACTATGTATTGTAATCTATGTAATCTATTTACTGTAAGAGCGGCAAGGATGTGGAATTCCCTTCCACAGGCGGTGGAGCATCGATAGTTTCAAGAAACTATTAGATAAGCACCTTAACGACCGCAACATACAGGGATATACAATGTAATACTGACATATAATCACACACATAGGTTGGACTTGATGGGCTTGTGTCTTTTTTCAACCTCACCTACTATGTAACTATGTAACAGTAAGCCCTTAAAGTGAATGTAAACCCAATGTCATCCTTTCTAAACTACTGCCATAGGGGTTATCTATAAGGATATACATGCCTCCTGCACGTATCTTTACCTGTCAAATGTCTCCCCTCTGTCTGTTATGAGAGCTGAAAAACTGAAGATTCTGTGGGTGGGTCTGTTGTCTGGAGCTCGGTGGGTGGAGTCGTGATGTCAGTAGACTCCCCCCCGACCACCTCTACACCCCTTGTCAATATGCATGTCTCCTGTGTATTTCTAACTGAACTTCTGCTATGATCTCTAACATCCAGTAAAAAGACGGGAAAGTAACCACATGACTTCAGCATGCCAAATCATGCTGAGGTGTGGAACTGCCAATCCTTGCAGAGCTGCTGAAGAAAGGAGTGGGGGAGGGAATTAAAAAATCATGCCTGTGTCTTAGGCTGTCACTCACAGCAAGGGGGAGTATTTGACAAAGTTTTTGTCAGTTTGTCAAGATTTTTCTCACTGAACAATAAAAGAGGATTGCTCAGAGATGGATTAACTCTGTGTGGCAAGACTGGGCTCAAATGATAGGAAATCGTATACTCTACAGTATGATATAAAAAAAAAAATCGGGTTTACATCCACTTTAAATAATATAATGTAAAGTACAAAATTGTCTTTTGAAAACAGGAAGAATTTATATGTCATGGCTTCCATCACAAATCCAAAAAATCATTGCAGGTAAAATCATTCAAAGCATCTACTTGTGTCTCAGCGGCTCACTGTGCATTCAGAACTGGGTTATAGCACAGCTATGGATGGTGTATGGATACATCCCAAAATTATACAGCCACTTATTTCTACTAGCTTATAGATATTTTAGGTGTGGAGGGCTGTACGGTTCCTTTAGCCCGACTGGATATCCTGTGTATTAAAAAAAAATGAAACAGTGTTTGTTCTAGAATAATGTTTACTTAGTAATGGATAGTTCTTAGAGGATTTACCAGTAAACATAGCAAGTACTAGGATCCTCTGGCAGCCACATCACTGTACTGATTAATCTGCATCCTGTCAACCTTCTAATGGGAAGCAGGAAAAGCATTCCACAGAAACAGCTCCAGAAGTCTTTTCAGTGGAATTAAATGTCTGAAAAGACATGATTCATAAAATATTTAATGGGACTGAAAGTTTTAGTATTTGGCAGCACAAAGAAGCACAATCAGCAGTTTGAAGCATTCACAGAATTTTCATCCAGGTGCCTAATTCACAAAGAAAACACTTTAATCATCTTAAAACAGAACAACTGAGGTCTAATCAAAATCGTTTCTACTGTTTCTAAAGGCAAAGTTGTTCAGAACTATATTATATACCCTATTAAAGGATAAGGGTTCTTTCATTTAAAATGTTCTTGCTTTAAAGCTCCCCCTTCTTGACTCTTCTCAGGGCTGGAGCTGTTTACTATCTCCAGTATTCTGTACTGACCATTAAAGATGGGTGCCTCTGCCAGTCAGTTAATTAAAGACCTTGCTGTCCCTATCTACAGGTCAGTTCCGAAAGATTATTCTACGAAGAGGGAAAGAGCACCAGAGATACCAGAGATACCAAACTCTTGTGAACCCCAAGAATTTCATTTTTAAATCTGTCTATGCAGAGGAGAAGGATGGTGTGCTATTTGTGCTACCTATCACTTGTTAATGATCACCTGTAGTTGTCCAGTCACTACATTCTAGGAAATAATCATTCTGCACGCTTTGCAAAGAAATTGAACTGGTGGAAGACATCATAGGCAGGGTGGATCTAGCATGTCTAATGTGGGGGTGCAGTAAAAAATGTCATGGAGGGCAGAGGATGGGAGGCCAGCAGGGCAGTGTACAGAGGGTAAGCAGGGCAGAGGATAGGGTCAGTAAGTTGTAAGGCAGAGTTCAGAGGTCAGATGTAAGTGAAGCAGAGTTCAGGGGTCAGTAGTAAGTGACACAAAGGACATATTTTGCCTAACAGTGGGAGAAGCTTAAAGGGGGAGCATTAAACAGAATCTGTACCTAGTCGCAGTATACACTGCAAACATATACAACAGTCCTTGTACCCACAAGGTTGTTGTGCAGAATATTGAAATTATGCACTGGAAGCTTTGTTTATACTCCAATACAGGCTTTACTTTCAAGGAGGACTATCAGAACATGTCTTTTTATAGAACAGGAAGCAGAGATATAAAAGAACAAATACACTGAGAAATATAATACTTCCTCTGGTTACATTACCATAGAATACACACTATAATTCTGCAGGGCCACCTGCTGCATATTTAGGTATAATACATACAGTTTTGTCAGTTTATAAGCAACTTTGCTGTTGTTCTTTCAACACCCCTTCTCAACAGCATGTGCTTTGTCAAATTACATTCAGCTTCTTCTAGAAATAACTATGATGTTCCGTCAACAAAGGCTTGGTGAGTGCATCGGCAGTGATCTTGGTGAGTGACAGGCAGTATTGAACCTTGCTCTTGATTCTCCCTTAGTAAGTGATACTAGATGTTGATGTGTTTGGTCCTAGGTTGACCCTTTTTGATTCCATAAGCCTTATACATCCCTGGTTGTCTTCAAAAATGGGAATTGGTTTTGACATGTTGATCCCAATGTCCACAAAAAGTTGACAAATCCATATCGCTTCTTGACACGCGTGTGCTGCTGCAATGTACTCTGCTTCAGTTGAAGAGCGACAGTTGCTTGCTTTCGATTAGAGAAGATAGGAGATGAAAAGAAAACCAGGCTAGTTATCTCTAGGAAAGAAATGTGGATAGACTTATTAAAGGAGTACCTAAATATTAGATAGATGGGATTTCTACTGCAGAAATGCTGAAGAGGTTGAAACATTTAGTGGGGAAAACTGTCAGGTTTAGAAACACTACTCCTAGTGAAGATAACATCAGCCTAGATTTAGAGAAAACAGAACAGACCGCTCCTGTTAGCCCCAAACCAATTTCCAACACTGCACATGAACCCAAACCCAAATACCTTTATCCTGGGAAGGAGTTAGAGAGACTCAGAAAAGGGGATTGGGAGGTTCCTTGTCCTTTATGAAGGGAAAGTGGGTCTCCTGTAATAGCAGTGAGGACAGTGACAGCAGGAGACTGGCGCCCATATGCACCTGTCACTGTATGGTGGGGGAAGTAATCTTCTCCTACACATGTGATGGCTTTAGTTGATACTGGAGCTAAAGTTACACTTTTGCAAGGAAATCCTTCCCATCACAAAGGAGAATTTATGTAGAAGGTTTGGGAGGGCAAACCACACCAGCATTGGCAAGGGATTCAGATTTATAACAAATGTTGTGGTATCAGAGTTACCCGAAAATATTCTTGAGATGTATGTACTTCAAGGTCAGTCAATTCAGACTGAATGGGGTACATTCACATTCGGGTATCCTGATAAAGCATATCTGGTTAGGACGGTGAAGGTTGTGGTCAGAGGTCATGCGAAATGAACCCCTGTCTACATTCCTCCACCAGAGAAGCCAGTCTGTCTCAAGCAGTACAGACTTTCTGGAGGCCACAAAGAAATTGGGGAGACTATTTAAGAACTGTTGAGAGTAGGGATCCTTAGACCTTCTGTACTGTAAGTCCTTTCTCGTCTCCGGTGTTTCCAGGAAAGAAACCTGATGGGACATATAGAATGACTGTGGATTACTGAGGTCTAATCAAAGTGGCTCCTCCATTGAAGTCAGCTGTACCTGATATAATCTCAATCATTGGGAAAACTGCTAAAGAGGCAGGAGAATATTATGCTGTGATAGACATTCATGGTTTCTTTTTCTATTTTGATAGACCCAGAGTGTTAGAACCAGTTTGCCTTTGTGTGGGACGGCCGCCAGTACACTTTCACCATGCTTCCTGAAGACCAGGGGCGGACTGACCATTGAGCCACTCGGGCACTGCCCGAGGGCCCTGGGCCACTAGGGGGCCCCATCAGGGTTGCCAGCCTCAGTAAAACCAGGGACAGTATGTATAAATCTGTGTTTTTTTTACATATGTCTGTGTATACTGTGTGTACATGTATGTGTATACTGTGTGTGTGTGTATACTGTGTGGCTCCATAATCTCTGATTGCCTGGGGTCCCCATAATCTCCTATTGCCCAGGAGCCCCATAATCTCCTATTGCCCGGGGGCCCCATGAGTTATCAGTCTGCCCCTGCTGAAGACTATGTTCATTCGTCAAAGATTTGTCATGGACTGATTGCCCAAGATTTAAGTACCCTGTATTGGAAAGTCGCTGTGTTTCACTACATTACTAACATCATGATCTCTGGAACAAAAGAAGATGTAACTGAAACACTGCACCTGCTGAAACAGCACATGGAGAACAGAGGGTGGGCTATCAACAAAGAAAAAGTCCAAGGACCTGCCACAGAGGTGAAATTCCTGGGAATGATGTGGACTGGACCGCAGAGGAAAATTCCAGAGACAGTTGTGCAAGCTATCCAGTCGCTGTTGCCCCCTACTACCAAAGAGGAGGCACAGAAGTTCATTGGAGTTGGAGTTGTGGGATTATGGATATCGTTCATCCCACATATTGTCACTTTGTCAGTCTTTGGGTGTAGGATTCTGTAACCCTTAGTTTGCTCACTGTAGCCTACTAGAATGCAATCTATGGCTCTGTTCTCCAGCTTGGATCACTTTTCACTTGGAATATAGGCATATGCTTTACATCCAAACACTTTGATGTGCCCTATGATAAGCTTTGATCCATGCCACATTTCGAAAGGAGTACTTTTAATGGCTCTTGGGGGTAATCTGTTCTGTAGGTAGGTTGCAGTCATGACTGCTTCTCCCCAGTACTTGTGAGGTAGGTTGGCATCTGACAACATGCACCTGGCCATTTCTATAAGACTGCGATTTTTTTTCTTTCTGCTACACCGTTTTGTTCATGAATGTATGGAGTGGTTGTCTGGTGTACTATTCCTTGTCTTTTCAGGTATGAGGCCACTTCCTTGCTTATGTATTCTCCCCCATTGTTGGTGCATATTATTCCTGGATTCTGTTGGAATTTGTTGCTACTAGACATGGCAATGAACTCTTGAAATTTCTCTGATGTTTCATTCTTGTGTGTAGTTGTGTACCTGGAATAATCATCAATATAAGTCAGTAGATATCTGTTCCCACCTGATGTAGGAGTTTTCATTGGACCGCATACGTCACTATGTATGAGCTGCAGGGGGTGGGTGTTTTTTATTTGAGACGCCTGTGGAAGGGGAACATGTGTGGCTTTTGCTTCAATACAGCACTTGCATTTCATGAGCACTTTGCAAGGCACGATTGTCAAGTCTTCTGATAAACCTTTCTTTATAATGTCCTGTATAGCTCCTGGACTTCTGTGTCCCAGCCGGCTGTGCATAAGTGAATACATTTGCTGTATAGGTCATTAGAGACTATATTGGCTTGCTGGTCTGTGGTGATGAGCCTGTATAGATGATCATCTAGTTTTCCTTTTGCGAGGAATTGCTTATTATTGTGAATTGTGCATTCATCACCCTGGAACTTAACTGTGAGACCGTTGTTTGCAAGACTTTTCACTGATAAAAGGCTGCCTTTTAGTTCAGGAATATAGAGCACTTTCTTTAAAAGGATACTCTGCTTGCCTTGTGGTTTAATGCAGTTCAGGATGCCCTGGCGTTTATCTTCGGCAGTGATGCCTTTCCCATTTGCTAGGAAAACTTAGTCTTCTACACTGTAATCATTGTTTGTGAAGAAGATCTTATCGCTATTCATGTGGCTTGTTTCTCCTGAGCCTATGCACCAGCCGCGTGGTTTGCCGTTCTGTGTCACTGTGTCAAAGGTGCCACTCCATGATGTGTCTGTAGTTTCCTTTGTGATTTCTTTGATTCTTTCTTTAGTGGATAGCTCTAGCTTTCGCTGCTTGGCTTTCCAGAGAGAACAGTCCTTTTTTAACCACTTTAGCCCAGGAAGGATTTGCCCCCTTCTTGACCAGGCCATTTTTTGCGATACAGCACTGCGTTGCTTTAACTGCCAATTGCGCGGTTCGTGCGACGTTGTACCCAAACCAAATTGATGTCCTTTTTTTCCCACAAATAGAGCTCTCTTTGGTGGTATTTGATCACCTCTGTGTTTTTTTTTTTTGCACTATAAACTAAAAAAGAGTGTCAATTTTGAAAAAAACACAATATGTTGTACTTTTTGCTATAATAAATATCCAAAAAAGTACAAAAAAAATAATTTCTTCATCAGTTTAGGCTGATATGTATTCTTCTACATATTGTTGGTAAAAAAAATCACAATAAGCATATATTGATTGGTTTGCGCAAACGTTATAGCGTCTGCAAAATAGGGGATATATTTATGGAATTTCTTTTATTTTTTTAGTAATGGCGGCGATCTGCAATTTTTATCGGGACTGCAACATTGCTGACGGACAGATCAGACACTATTGCCACTTTTTTGGGACCAGTGACATTTATACAGCGATCAGAGCTAAAAATAGCCACTGATTACTGTATAAATGTCACTGGCAGGGAAGGGGTTAACACTGGGGGCGATCAAGGGGTTAACTGTGTTCCCTTGTGTGTGTTTCTAACTGTGGGGGGAATGTGGCTGACTAGAGGAGGTGAGAGATTATTTTTCCTACTGACAGAACCGGGATTTGTGTGTTTACACACAGAGATCCAGGTTCTCGCTCTGTCACGAGCGTTCGCGGGTGCCCAACGCATCGGCTCCGTGGACATGATGCCTGAAAGGCTGCAGAGGAGCAGGGCAACAGTATGCTTATCTTTGATGTCCTCTCCGATGGTGCATAGCTGCTATATAATCTCTAGCATAGCATTCATGTGGTCACACATATGCTGGCCATCTTCTACTATCATCTTATACAGCTTTCTTAGTAGAAATAGCTTGCTGTTAAGACTTGAACACTCATGCAATTTTTTTAATGAAGTCCACATACCTTTTGGCCGTTCTTATGGTCGCTTTTGCCTGTCTATCCTTCCTGTCCCAGACCTCCGTCTCTCTATTTGTTGGTCTGTCTGTATTCAGCACTTGCCACAAGTCATCCTTACAGAGAAGCATTTCCAGTTTAAACTTTTGCAGCTGGTAATTGCCATTAGTCAGCTTTGCAATTGCAAACCTGACATCTGAACCATTTGCCATGTTTCAGCAGCTTGTATGCAGTACTCACTGGTTTGCAGAATTCTCTTTCTAGTGCCTGGGTGCCTGCTGGGTTTGCTGGGCCCATAACCTGTTGTGCAGAGTATTGAAATCATGCACTGGAAGCTTCTTGTATACAGTAATACGGCTTTACTTTCATGGAGGAATATCAGAACATGTCTTTTCATGGAACAGGAAGCAGGACTATAAGAGAACACATACACTGAGAAAGATAATGCTTCCTCTGGTTACATTACCATAGAATACACACTATAATGCTACAGGGCCATCTGCTGCATACATAGGTATAATGCATACAGTATTGTCAGTTTATAAGCAACTTTGCTGTTGTTCTTTTAACATTGATACCCCTACTTACTATGTCACAAGTGCAAGTCTCACAGATACACATAAACCTCAGAAAGAAGGATCATTTTTAAAAATGGAAATGTTTCCATCTTCGTCCCATAAGCGTTTCTGCACACAAAAGGTGATCACTTTGTCTGTCTGAGTCGACCTTAAAGAAGAACTTCATTAAAACCAGCAACTGTTGGGAGAGTGAACCCTTTGGTCAGGACTATCTAATGTACAAAATAATGTATAGAATGCAGGAGTCAGAAGTAAAATACTAAACAACACAAAGATTGCAGCAACAGGTTGAACCCACCTGTTCACATTAAATTCCCCCTTACATCAAAAATCCCTGTCACCCCCCCTGACATTAGGTTCCATGGGGTTCCTCAGCCCTACCTCAGGGTCCCCAGAACCCCCCGGTGTCAGAACTCCCGGTATCAGAATAGAATCCGTTGGAGGGTTTCCCCCATCAACACTGAATTTGGGGAGCCAAGTGATTTTCTTTGCTTCTGTGGTTGAAGGAAAGAAAATTGCATAATGTATGGCTTGCCTAAAAGTAGCCAAGCATAAGTAAAGGGTTAAAATAAAATAAATTGTCTCCCCTGATAACAGAACTTTCAGTGTACACCTTATTTACTGCTGGGTTGATTGTGTATTTCCACCTCCACTTTATACTGACAGGTCTGGCAAGCAGGCATGTGCGATCACTGCTGTGGGTTTGACTGTCAGTGTGCAGTGAACTAGAGTCCAGCTGTAGATAAGGATGTGTAGACTGAAAGTTCTATTATCAAGGAGAAGATTTCCTTTATTTCGACACTGAATTATGTGTCTTCTTTTACAAGAAGAGGGAGAAGGGAGCTGCTGGAGCGCTCAATGCGCCCCTGCCTATATCCTCTGTACCTTCCTTGTCACGGCTCTGAAAGAAGTAATTTAGCAGCTGGGCACAAAGCCCCAGGATGAAGGCAGGAGGGGGGTGTTGAAGGGGAGGTGCAGCTGTAATATGGGGGGGGGGCGTAACCCACCCCCAGCACCCCCCTAGTTCCAACCATGATCACCGGTGGTAACTCACCAGCCTTGTATTCAAATTACTATAGCACGCTGACTATAAGAGGTGAGGTTAGGAATTAGCATCTGCAAGTGTGATGTACTATTCCCTCGCCCCCCCAAGAGTACGTCATGGAAAATGCCCTCGTGCCTGTGTTTCTTTCTCAGATATACAAGTTGTAGGCAAAATATCTCATCCTATGGTCCTAGTGAGACGGGAGGCATTGCATTTTACCTTATTACCTGTTAATGCCATCCACAGATTATGTTACAGCTGTACCAAGCAAATGTGGAGGATGGTGTTGCCAGTTGTTAGAGATATATGCAAAGACTCTGCAAAAGATCATCAGTTCTCATAGTCAGTGGGCTGAGCAGTGTTAGGAACTGCAAGATTGTGAACCTAGTCATATATTAGTGTGACCTATGCTGTTTCTGAATGGTTTAGCAGGAATGCCTTTTACCAGTGGGATGTTTTTTACTGGAACTGGATGATAATGTATAGTGACCAATAAAGCTTGAGATTTTTGTACTATACCCACCATCCTTGTGTTGCTTTAGTTTTATGTGTAAGCTTTCAGGGCTTGTTCACAATGTGTGTTATAACACATGTGCACCAAACCTTCCTTTATTCATTTGGGCTAGCATCTTTATATCTTTTATTCTAAAAGTGTATGTCAAGCTAAATACCTTTTTTTCCTTGGATAGAGTGGGGAAGTATTAGAACTCCTGTTGGGTTTTTACTGCTATCCAGGACTTCTCCATTACAGAGATTTCCTTTACTTCTTGTCCTACTAATATGTTTTACCAGACATGAAGTGAAGATCTACAACGGGGACACAGATAGAAAGAAAATATGATGGGTTTTTAGTACTGTACCTCAAACAGACCTTTGGTCCCAAAAATGACATTTCCTCCTTGCACTATTCCCCCACTCCCCCATAATGTAGAGAATCATATATTTTTACATTTGCATACCATGACCCCAAACCTCATCACCATTCTCACCTAGGCAAGAATAATATGTCCCTGCTCCCGCAACCTCAGTAAGAGCTGTCTTCAAGAACCCAAAAGAGACAGGTTTTTCCTGATGAAGTCAGAGAAGAAGATGGTGTCATGGGATCGGGGGATCAGATCACAGCAGGATAACACTGGATTGGCTGGGCAGATGTGTATGTGAATTGAGGACAAACCTGCACGACAGGTACGATGGGTTTGAGAAGTAGAGGGGGGGGGAGTTCTTCTTTATAAAAAAAATAGTACTATTATTTCTGTCTGAGTTGCTGTTGGGGAGTACCCCTCACTTCCTGCCTGGCAAAATGATATCACTAGGACAGGAAGCGTGGGTATATCCCTCTAATGGAGCTCCAGATAGTAATAAAAACCAGGACCAGGAGTTCCAATCATTCCCCACTCTATCAAAAGTAAGAAAACTATGTCTGGGCTACACATGCACTTTAAATTGCAGCCATCCAGTTGATGGACAGATATATATTTTCACAAACTTTTTTTCTGTTTCCATCAGCAGTTTGATAAGGGAATAGAGACGTAAAGTAAAAAGTAAAATGAAAGTCAGCACCAAGGTAATGAAAATACAAGATCTCACAGAAAAGCCGGAATGAGTTAAGATCTCATCCCTAGTGGTTGGATGTAATTCTAGTTTTATGCTTTCCAATAAATTAATATAAAGAGGAAATACAGCTCTATTAAACTTGCTTGCTTAGACGTGTGAGGTCTGGAAGTGTGAGACAGAACAGTGAACCCCTGGGTGGCCCAATGCAGAAAGTAGAATTGAGAGCCTGTTTAATGGGCGCAAATGATACAAGTGAGACTGTGGGATCATCATACATAGCTCTGTTGCTGGTTCATTTCTAGACGTGGAAGTGTATGGAAATGATTTGCAGGCTCCAAATAAAAATACTTACGGTAATAAATTTAAGTATTTTACCTCAGAGCAGCAATAATTTTATAACAATACAATTTTCAGGCACTTTTAATCTAAAATAAAAAACAGCTACTAATAACATCAGAAATGTATATGACAATGTCCATGCCTATAAAATAATAAATTTGGCTCATATTGTAACTAACAATTACTAACTAGGGATGATGAACTTCTGCTGAAATCTGAAAATTTCAGTGACTTTTCACCACATCTTTGAAATGCATTGGAGTCAGTTGCAAAGCAGGAACTAAAGTGAATCCAATACATGGCAGTGCAATTAATTGTTAATGGCAACCCAATAAAATGAATAGTGTGGTGTGGTGTGATTTTGAAAAGGGGTCAGGGACTTCTTTTGCGCATTTATCCAGTGTAGGGCAGCCTATTGAAATGAATGGGTTGCCCTACAAGCGATGTGCAAGAACGCGCGCATGCTCTGTTGCACCTGTATGGTGTTACCAGAGCCTAAGACAGGTCATAGATGGTAGAAATTTCCTTGGGTTGCAGGAAAGAAATTGGCATGATTCCCGATCAACACAGACAGTGCTAACAGGGAAATCCCTCCTGCTGAGCAATTGTCTGCTCCCAGGGGGGGGTGAACGGGGAAGCCATCCCCACCAGGAAAAGACAGTGATTATTGCTATTGCTTATTGCAGCCGCTAGTGATAGTAACAAGTGAATCCGGAAGGCTGGTTGTACCCAAATTGATCGATCAACTTGGTACATTCAGCCTGCCCACACATGGTTCGAATCTCGGCCAGTTGCTGCTGAACCAGCCGAGATTCAAACCGCCTATGGACGGCCTTAGTGAACCCACAGGAAATAAAAGGTAAACTGCATGCCAGGCACACCTTTTGTATTTACTCTGAAGACCTAGATCAGTCTCTGGCTGCCCTGTCCAAATGTACATCACATCACTTCTGGAATTTCTGCTTTAGGATTCCAGTAAGCTTATAACCTCTTTTGTACTCTGTGGTGTTCTCTCATGCAGTGTTATTAGCCCTGCACTAGTTCAACCCTGTAAACCACAGAACACCACCACCTTATGTTATAAAGATCAAGAGATGGTGTTCTATAGCCCTAACACGTTTCCTTTCCTAGAGTGACAACACTGCTCCTCTAAAAATACAGTACAGCCAGTGAGTGTTGTCAGTCTAGGACAGGAAGTGTGTTACTGGCAGGATCACTAGCTAAAAATAAAGGGAAAGACCAGATAAAAGAAAACAAATGCAGCCATCAAATCTGAGGACATGTAACTTACATTTTGTTCTTAGTTCACATATACAATAAGCTGCTAGCTGAGATTAGTTTGAAAGCCCCCCACTTGGAAATGTCCACAACAGACTCAAAATAGATATTCCACACTGGTTTATCAGTATAGGCACTGCTGTTCTGTCTATATGGAAAGTAGAGCATACATAAAAAAAACAGTTTCCGAGGCATCTTTTGTTATATTTTGCTTTTATTGATTACAAAGACAATAAAAGATTATTATCATTTTAGAACTTGTTATTAGCCAAAAAACAATCATTCGCGTGTAGATACCCTTTAAAAATACTCAGCTCTCAATGTGAAGATATTGTTATTGCATTCCACAGCAATCCTAAAATACTTCATAACTGCACATTACATTTTATAATAGAAAAACCTGAGCAGAGCTCTTTTATGATCTTGATACCATTTAGCAATGTTCTCTATTTTTAAAGCTTCTGAGAACTCTTTACCATTTATTTCTGTGAATTTCTTTGTGCAATACAATGAAGCTGTGTATAATTTCATTGCTAAACTAGGAATAAAAAAAACAAAATAGATGGTGTAACAACATTGTCTATTATTTTCAAAATTAGCAGCCAATTCATTTGTCATTGGAACCGTAGAATGTGCATCTGTTGTAAAGCTACATAATTCTATTAAATATAAATTGTCAGCTGGATCAATCTAATTAAAGGGAATGTACTGTTTTTCCATTGGTTTCCTAGATAAACATGTAAAAGAGATCGGCTTGGTGTTAATAATCTTCATTGTCATCAATCTTCAAACAACATCTGCTAATGTTTTAAAAGCCCTGCTTCTATTTATAGTTTGTATATGGTGCAGCCATATTTGCCCGTTCTGCTTCCTGGTTTGCGATGTTAAAAAATTATTTTCTTTATTGCTCCTTCTTCCAGTGATCCTGCCAGAATTACAAATCTTTCAAAGATTTTTATTGGTTCACATCAGAAATAAATAAGTACAGAAATAGAGATGACAATGTTTCTTCAAGTCATATGTAGAGGTATAATATGAACATGAACAATATTTGGAACATTAAAGAGTCAACTGTTTGAATTCCTTTTAACAATAGACAAAGACTAAATGTATATTAGAGGCGTTTACCCCCACCCCCGACACCCCAATTGGGTACAAGCTGTGTCTCTAGGGTGGTGTGAAACACCTCCAACCTCAAGTTTCCCACTTGAGGTTGGAGGTGCATTGAAATTGTCTAAAATGTTAATCAAAGTTCATTATGATAGAAGTTGTAAGGGAAGAGACATAGAGACTATTCATCTACATAAAGTTTGAGTTGAGGTTCTCTTCACTTAAATCAGTTCAAAAATCTTATATCACGAAATCTTAGGGCTAAAAGATTCAAAATCAGATAGTAAAAGGTGAGTTGTTTAAGCCTGGAGACTGCTTATTCTGAGCAACTTATGACATTTGTAAACTTGTAACCAGTCCAACTTTAACTGGGTATGCAATAAACCATTCAAACGGAAATTGTCAATAAAAAAGATTTTTAAAGTCCTAAGACCAGAGCCATATTTCAAGTTATCTTTTAGAGTAATAAAGGAGAAAGGAAAGAACAGAATCTCAGAAGAAAGGAAAGTAAAGAAAAGAATAGATTTAGGTTAGCCAACCCCCCAGAATCACTTCCCCCCGCTCAAGATTGATTGATTCCCAGAATCGTTGGTATATCCATGTGTTGTGTCCACAGTTCCCATGTCACCTTAAACTTTTTAACTGAATCCAGTAGAGTGCTTACCATCTTCTCTTGAAAAATTATCCAAGAGATTTTCCTCTTGGCTGCTAGAATTTAAACTTTGGGTTGTTTCCAGGCCTTAGCTATGGATAATTTGTCTCCCAACAAAAAAAGGAAGATGAGCTTCTGATTATGTTTGGGGACCTTCGGAATAGGGAAGATCAGAAGAGCCACTGATGGTGATTTGGGAATTGAATGACCTGTGACTTTATGGATGAGATAGAAAATCTTGTTCCAAAAATCCCTAATTTTCGGGCAGTCCCACCATGCATGTATCATCAAACATAACATATGGCAACCTCTAAAGCATAGAGGAGAGGAAGAAGGAAAGATGTTAGCTAGACTCGTTGGGACCAGATACCATCTTGTAAGCACCTTAAGACGCGCTTCTATTAGGGAAGTATTTTAGATGCCTTTGTAGGATCTGGAGAAGGCTCTATACCATTCCTCCAAATCCCAGTGTTCTTAAAAGTCTTTCTCCAATGCTATCATATATGAGAGTAGAGTTAATTGCCAGTGACGAGTAGATTATTGAGATACCCCCTTTGTTCCGTGGCCTGACCACACCATTGCTCATATGCCGTAAATTTCGGGGGATCAGGTTTGCTTGTCCATAAGGTATGCAAATAGTGTGAGATTTGATGGAACACAAATTTCTCAGAATCTGGTCTGGTCTGGCAAGATCGGCCCTGTTGAGGTAAAAAAATGGCCAATGCAGTACATTCCCTTATCCAGCTACCATTTAAAAGCCCTGATATTCAATCCTGGATTAAACCTCGTGTTATGAAAAATATGAGCTAGGGTTGGGTGTCAGAGATCAGAGAATGGAGATTGTTAAGCTTTTTCCACAATGGAATAGAATGGGATAAAGTGGGGGACATAATCGGGGGTCGGTGTTTCGGAGGACACCATAGTAGGTAGTCCAGTGTGTATGAGGGAACAGATTGTCTCTCTATTTGAACCCAGTCGGGCTTCTCCAACTGAGGATAAACAGTGGACAGTTGTGCAAGCCTCGCTGCTTGGTAATACCATATCAAATTTGGGAGCCCTAGCCCTCCCCAGGATCTAAGGCTAAAAAATTTCTTTGCGAGAAGCGGTACCCTGTCTTGCCCCAGATGTATCTGATTATCTTACCTTGAAAGGATCGAAGGTGGTCCCCTCTGAATGGATTGGGGAGGGAACGAAAGAGATAGAGAAGTCTAGGTAGGAGAGTCATCTTTACAGAGTTGACTCTTTCCACCCATGACAGCTCATAAGGCGCCCAAGTTCTAAGGTCAGATTCCAGTTTCTGGAAAATAGAAGGGTAAATAGCTGCATACAGCTGCTCTGTCTTGGACGTGAGGTTTATCCCTAAGTATCGGAGGGTCAAATCACTTCATTCGAGTTTAAATGCGTTTTCCATCTGTTCTACAATTAGGTTGGAGGAAAATATTCAGTGCTTGGGATTTAGAGAAGTCCACTTGTAGGCCTGAGACTCTAGCAAATTTATCCAGGAGCTTGCAAAATTTAGGTAGAGAAGTGACTGGGTATGTAACAAAAAGTAAGAGGTCGTCTGCAAAGAGCCCGGATTTGTGTGTTTTGATGGCCACATTGGACCCCCTTAATGTTTGGGTGTGCACGATAGCCATTGCTAACGTTTCTATTGCTATGACGAAGATTAATGGGGAGAGCGGGCAACCCTGTCTGGTGCCTTTAGCAATTTTGATGGGTTCAGAATAAAAGCCCTGTAGTCTGACACTAGCCTCTGGAGTAGAATAAAGGGCTTTCAGTAATCCAATGAAGTTCTGACCAAAACCCCAGCGTTGCATTATCATAAAAAGATAAGGCCAGGAGACCGAGTCGAAGGCCTTCTGAAGGTCAATTAACAATAACATACCTTCTTGATGGAGGCCTCCATCCCAGCCTGATTAAAGGAGGGTGACAATATCAATTGCTCTCCTAATTTGATCTGGGCCTTGTCTTCCAGGAATAAATCCCACTTGATCCTTGTGACTATAGAGAATAATAAAGGAGGCCATACGTTTCGCTAGAATCTTGGTCAGGATCTTCATATCGTTATTTATCAAGGATATTGGTCTATAATTTCCAACTTCCCCCTGGTCTTTGTCTGGCTTAAGGATTACTGAGATGTAAGCCGAATTCAATTGTCTATTGAATGGTTCTTCCTTCTTTTTGAGATAGAAAAACCTGATTAGATGAGGGGCTAGGATACTAGCAAAAGCCTTGTAGTAAGGCACTGAGAAGCCATCTGGTCCTGGAGCAGAGCCCTTCTTTAGATTTTTATTAACTTCCATCACTTCTTCAGCAGTGATGAGAGCTTCTAACCTATCCCGGTGTCTATCATCTAGGGTTGGGAGTGGTAGGTCATCTAGGAACTGGGAGATATGAGATGGGTCCCCTTTGGTATCCGCACTGTATAATTTCTCGTAAAATGCATGGAAAAATTGCATTATACTTAGGGTGTTTAAAGTTGGGGCACCACCCGACAACCTAATTGTCGGTAGTGAATACGAGCGCGTGCGAGGAGAGAACCTAGAGGCTAGCATGGGGCCTATTTTGTCACGCTAATGGTAAAATCTCTCCTTGCTCCACCAAATGCTCTTTTCCGCTTTAGCCATGAGTGCCAAATTAAGGGAGAGGAGAGCCGCGTACAGTTGGAAAATAGAGACCTTTAATGGATCTCTTTTATGTTTGGAACGCAAGGAAGAGAATGTCTTCTGTAACCTTTCAATGTCTGTGCATTTATCCCTTTTTATCTGGGTAGCACTATGTATGATCTTTCCCTGGGTGGTTGCTTTGTGTGCTGCCCAAAGTGTCTCCACCACGGTCCCTTCCACATTATTTAAGAGAAAGTATTCTTTTAGTGCTTTTTCAAATTCCACTACTCTAATGGGATCACTCAATTCATTTGATTCATTGAGTCTCCAGTGGGACAGGTTTGATTGATGGAAGCGTTTACGCAGTGTGAGTATGACCATAGAGTGATCCACCTATATGGTATACTTAATAAAGGATTTGATTACCCAAGGAATGTGATTTGGTCAATTCTTTCAAATGATTGATGCGGGCTTGAGAAGTCTGTATAGTCTCGTTGGGTAGGACTCTTTTCTCTCCAGATATCAGTGAGGACTTGTTGAAAAATTAGCTTAGCAATTTTGGAGCTACTTTTAATAGGGCGAGTGAACTGGGAGATCGGGGGCCTGGTTTTGTCCAGCCCCTGATCAAAAGCAGTGTTTGAGTCACCCCCATAAATTACAGTGCAACCTACAAGTGGGCCCAGCGTCTGGAAAAGTCTGGAAAAAATTTGCCTGACCTCAATTAGGTGCGTAGTAGGAGATAAATGAATACAAATGGTCATCTATGATCCCCTTCACTAATATGAATCTGCCATCTGGGTCTCTGTGTTCCAACTGTGGCGTAAATTTACAGTTTTTAGCAAATAGGATGGCTACTCCCTTCGTTTTATCCTCAGCATTCACCAAGAAAAACAAAGGGTAGTTTGCATAAAGGAACGAGTGACTGTACCGCTTAGGGAAGTGTGTTTCCTGTAATAGGACTATATCTATTTTATGCGCATGGTAGGAGTTAAAAACTTTTTGGCGTTTCACTGGGGAATTTAGCCCCTCTGTGAGAGACCACCCGCAGTGGGGGGGTAAAAGTGTTGTCTCACCGGCCATGGAGCAAAAGGGATGCATAACTATCCAATCTACTGTCACTTACCCTGTCGTCTTGAATCCAGGGGGTTATACCAAATGGGAAACAGATCCCTCAAGAAGGCGTGTAGGAGAGGTGATGTTTGGAGGTTGGCTGAAACAGAGAAAAAGTTAGGACTAGATGAGAAAAGATAAAGTAAACAGTACAAGTACAAGCCCGCTCGGGGCTTGATAGGGCAGGAGGAGAAGGGCTCCCACCTGCCAACATCAAAACATATTGTGCCATCTTCCTTCTGTGGGAGTGGGGAGGGGAAAGGTATGTAAAGGAAGGGAGGGGAAAGACTAGGTAAGGGAGGGGAAAAGGGAACTGTATTTAAAGTGGAGGGCATAATGAAGCAAGACATACTTTAACTTAAATTAAAGAGAAGGGGCACAGGGTCAGAGAATAAGAAGCAACAACATATCTTAATCCCTGGTCGGAGTATCCCGGAAAGGCCCCCCATAACCTTGGGAAGCCCTCTCGGGTCACCCGACAAGGAAATGCCACCAGGCTCAGGAAACCATGGGCCCCAATGTAGGAATATAAACGTGCTGTTCGTAGCTGTCCATTAGGGGTCTCACAGACCTCATAAAAAAGGAAAAAAAGGAAAAGAAAAATGGAAATTAAAATAGGGAACCAGTTTTAGAGGGAATTAATTCCCCTGACCAGAAACCTGGGGTAACCAGGGTAGAAGTGGAATGAAGAAGCCAAATGGGATCATGGAGGCCTGTTGTCCTTGGAATGCTTGGTCTTGGTTTTGTTCCACACTGGGGTTATAGGGCTTGTGAGGGTTAGATGTTTGGTGGCCCCAGATTGGGAGCTTGTAAAGTCCATTGGTGGATTCTTGCGAGTTGAATTTTAAGTTCAAGAGCAAACTTTCTCCATCTGGAAAGCTAGAGAAGGAATAGGTTTTGCTAAAGATGACCTTTAAAGTGAATAGGAAAGCCCACCAGTACTTGATTTCTCTTTGAGATAGGATTTCAAGAAGAGGTTTCAAGGATCTTCCCCTTTGAATTGTCAGCAAAGATTTTTACCGTGTGGCCTTGACAGACCAGTTGGGATTGTGAGCAAGACTTTTTCATAATTTTTTCTTTAACAGCAAAGAAATTAGCTTTAACCACCACGTCTCTTGGAGAGCCATCCTTCCTGGGGGGATCGAGGACTCTATGAGCCCGGTCCAACTCCAACCTGTGTGGAGGAATATTTGGGATAAGATGTTTAATGAAATCGTGTACAGTTGTGGGGATGTCTGTGATTGATTCTAAAAGGCCTCTGAGCCTAAAGTTATATCTCCTCGACCTATTCTCTAGGTCAGGGGTCCTCAAACTACGGCCCGCGGGCCGAATGCGGCCCTCCAGCGTTTTTTATCCGGCCCGCGGACTGCCCCTTTAACACTGCAGCACTCCCCCTGCCATCTGCTCCCTCCATCACACAGGACGGGAAACATGACAGGCCGGACAAAGGACCTTTTGTGCTAAGAAGCAGGTGATTGGTTACTAGGCATCATTGCTAGTCCATAGCAATGTCGCAGTCCCGCTACAAATTGCTGATCCCCGCCATTACTAGTAAAAACAATAAAAAAAACATAAATCTATCCCATAGTTTGTAGACGCTATAACTTTTGCGCAAACCAATCGCCCCTTTTTGCTTGCTATTTGGTAAGCAGGCCTTTTATACGGTGGTCGGGCACTATTTTCAATGTGTGAAGTCACTGTGGTGTCATTGAAGGATTGAATTTATGGACTACCGTTTTTACCAATGCTAATTTACATATTGTGATTGGCACAGCTCTCCTCCATTTTCTTTATCTAATTTGTGTGTATACCACATTTGAGTTGCTGCCTTTGCTGGTTCTATCATGTATTAAGTCTAGCACAGTTTTTTCTTTTTCAATATATACGCTTATTGGGACTTTTTTTAACAAAAACATGTAGTAGAATACATATCGTCCTAAACTGATGAAGAAATTAGAATTTTTAATTTTTTTTATTGGATATGTTTTTATAGCAGAAAGTAAAAAATATTGGGCTTTTTTCAAAAATTAAGTTTTTTCTTGTTTATAGTGCAAAAAATAAAAACCGCAGAGGTGATAAAATACCACCAAAAGAAAGCTCTATTTGTGGGAAAAAAACAACAACAATTTTATTTGGGTACAGCAACGCACGACCGCGCACTTGTCAGTTAAAGCAACGCAGTGCCGTATCGCAAAAAATGGCCTGGTCGGGAAGGGGGTAAAACCTTCGGGAGTTGAAGTGGTTAAAGGTACATATTTTATTATTGTAAACATCAAAAAATAAGTAAATCATTTTATTTATTTACCCACATAACTTTTTAAAAAGATAAATATATACATTAGTTCTGCTTCCTCCATAAAACTGTAATATGTTCAATAAATTAATATACCAATTCCCTCCCTGAGAAAATCTTCCTACAGGTGATCCAACTCCTAGCTAAGTGCAAGATATGTATCAAATAGTCCAGAGGTTCACTTGTCTTGCCACTAGTAGAGCTTTATCAATGTGTTTCACATATAAAGCTTCATCATAAGTACAAGGAGAGGGCGTATATAATAGTGTGTACTGTCTGTCCAGACTGTCAACCACATGGATACTACCTGGTGTTCCTAACACCTCCCACATAACTCCCAAATGGAAGGGAAAAGAGAGAGCCCTCTGGAAAAGCTTGACAGAAAAGCGTCACTCGCCCTATCAGTTATATCAGTTATATTAGTTTTGCGTTATTATATCTAGGCCTCTTTGGTGATACCATTCAGGTGCTTCTTTGTATTCCACTGTATATGATAACATCAATTATTCTGTACCACACTTTCCTCATATACATTTAATCATCTCAATGTTAGAAGAGATCTATTATATTCAGGATATATTGTGCTTTAAATAAAGCGCTATGCTCGCCAATAATAAAAAAAAGTCCACAGCCTCTGACTCAAAAGGGGGGTGAGAAACTGTCTCCCCCCATGCTACTCACTTGGATAAGCAACCTAAGACCCCTTTCACACTGCCAGCGGGCCGTGTTAGCGGTAAAGCGCTGTAAGATTTATCGGCGCTTTACCGTCGTTTTAGCAGCGCTTTTCGGCAGCTAGCGGGGCACTTTTAACCCCCCCGCTAGCAGCCAAAGAAAGGGTTAAATGTGCTTGAAAAGCTGCCCATTTATTTCAATGGGCAGGGGCTGTGGAGGAGCGGTGTATACACCTCTCCTAAACCTCTCCAAAGATGCTGCTTGCAGGACTTTTTCTAATGTCCTGCAAGCGCACCGCTCCACTGTGAAAGCACTCTGGCTTTCACATTGGGGCTGCAGCGGAGGCATTTTTTCAGGGGCTTTACAGGCACTATTTTTAGCCCTTTCGCACCTGAAAAACACCTAGAGTGTGAAAGTGGTCTAAAAGTCACCCTGAGCTATTATTAGCAGAGAAAACGAACGTCGCCCCTGGGACTTTGAATGAGATGTTCATGGTGATCAAAGGGTAAACAAGTGTGAAGGTCAAAAAATGGTTTATTAAGGATAACAACATCATCCAATAAAAGGCATGAGCATGGGTGAACAAATTCATAAAACAGCAACATTGCATAGTAGTCCTAAAAACTTAGCCAAAATATAATAGTAATAGTAATACATGTGATACAGATATGCATGGTACATCTCTAACCCGACGCGTTTCGCGAGCTTTCCTCGCTTCATCAGGGGCTGATGTGCATATCTGCTGTCTGTAAAAAACAAATAAAGTATATATTAAAGTATCGGTTATGATTGGGCAAAAGCAAGGGGCCTGAACCGATCATCCCATACTTACTTGGCAGACAAAGGCTTCAGAGACTGAACCCAAGTGGGGGTCGGCAGAGGGCATCTCCCCTGGGAGCTGAAGAGACGGAGAACCCAGCAAAGAGGACGAAGGCCAGACATGGAGGTCAGCATGGCAATGTCGGAAGGAAAAGAATGCATGAACCCAAAATGCTCCCATGTATCTTGCAGGGCATACTCACTGTATGGAATATACAAATATGAAGTATGTATAGAATTAATGTCTAGAAAGTATAAAGTGATATGCATCATTGCACAAGGTTCAAGGGTGTCCTACAGAAAAGGTCTGAAATGGTTGCATAAGCACTATTATGGGGGTATAGGGTATGTACTGAATGCAAAGTATGCAAGAGTACCCTGCAGAGTATGGGAGAGAAAGAAGAGTATGGAGAGAGGGTATAGAGTAAAGCTATTATTAGCAGTTGTGATGGTTTGTGAATATAAGGGGAGTGGTGCAACTAAATTCCCCTGATGGCGCAACACAAAGAGGAACACCTATTTAGCTTTCGCACTCTCTGGTGTTGCATATATTTGTAAAACTACTACATATATTTCTAAAACTGCTACTACCTCAAAAGTCTTGGATCTGAATTTGTCTCTGAAAATTATTTTTTAGGACATCTTCCCTTTACTTTGACCTTGGCCCTAGCACGCATAATGTTTGCCCGGACCAGGTCCTTACCAGGATTATTCAAGAGTCTTTTAATCTGATTTACCGTTTGCCAGTCAAAGTATGCTGTTATTTGTAGAGAAATTGGGTAGTCAACAGATTAAGAACAGAACTATGTACACTAGCAATTAAAGATGCCCAAACAAGTGCCAGTTATTAACACAGAAGGATAATTTAAGACCTGGGTTGAAAGTGCCTTTTGAGGCCAAATACATGTACTTGGATAGCACATGATCCTAATGGAAATACAGTCTTACAAGGGCAACATGTTTATGATATTCATACAAGTGCTTTTATTGCCTTCCACATAATATGAACTTTCTTTAACCATGATGTATACCTATTAGGGATAAGCAAATCTGCAAGTTCGCAAACGTTGGTCGGAAACTTTCCAGTGAACCCCATTGAGGTCTATGTGGAGGTGAGTCTTCTCATTCAGTTCTAGCTTTTTGTAGGGCTTAATAAGCACACTATTGTGAAACAAAAGGCATGGGAAGTTGGCATGGGGGATATGTACCAATAGGAATATATGACACACACTGACGATATGGCTGTTGTGAGCCTACCCTTTAATAGTGAGCAGGCAGTGTTTCCTTTCCTTCGATTATTGGCTCTTGCAACTCAGCTGACCCATGCAAAGGCTATGTATGCATTATGGGTTGTTTCTTATTTTTGTTGGCAAACCTGCTAAGTTTTTAGCCAACAGTTCACAAATCCAACAAACCCTAGGGAACCGCCAAGAACCTGAACTTACTCCTAATACCTATACTTATTTCATTTGGCCTTCACTGTGGATTGTAAACTCTACTACAGATTGTTCTGCCCGCAACTGAGGCAGAGAAGCATCAGGTGGCCCGATTGGCTCAAATACAGGCAACATAACTTTTATCTGTATTTGTGCTACACAGGAAAGCCAAAGAAATTATTTCCTGAAGCAATACTTACTTACTTTGACCTGAAAATACCAATGGTATTTTATAAAGCACAAACATATTTATCTTGCTTCAAAAAGCAACCATGAGGACTAAAATCAAGATGTTGAACTTTTGTATAACCCTTTCTGCCTGAAAATGTATAAAAAGTATTTTTATCTGAATCAAGAATTACTTCCAGTCCTAATTAGAAAACTTCTACTCTTAAAGTAGACCTGGTTTTAATGTCAATGCAGTTCAAAAAGTTGTTTGAAATGTTTTTAAATGTGCAGCTTTCTTAAAAAAACCTAGTGATTGTACCAGGAACAGGCACGTTCTGTTATGTGATCATAACTGAACTCCATTTGTGCTCCTATGTTGTCACACTATGTTGTGACATTCAAGCCAATCATTTGAAACGCTGGGTCTTCTTCCTCTTCACCTTTTCTCCAGCCCAGGGCAGGCCTTTGCTGATGAAACGAGTGGCACTGACATAATGACTTCAACATCACTGCGTCACTCTCTGCTTTGATACCCTATGAATGAAGACACTCTGTTAATGCTCACTTAGGAGACAGGGCCATGACACCTTGCATTCGTTATATG
The DNA here is from genome assembly GCA_037952835.1 of Lithobates septentrionalis. Lineage (NCBI taxonomy): Eukaryota > Metazoa > Chordata > Amphibia > Anura > Ranidae > Lithobates > Lithobates septentrionalis. The sequence continues at coordinate 1,577,614 of JBBDGP010000385.1, forward strand.
TCTTCTGCCTTCTGGGCTTAATAACACTGGATACCAATCAACCAGAGGAAAACTAGGAACATCATGTGACATAAAAGTACTGTGGGGGACAGCTCCAGGTTAAAGGTCAGTATTGCAGCCTAAGCTGCATTTTTTTATTTATTACACCACCTGACCTTACATCGGTATAAACTCCTCCTCCAAGTTAAACAAAATTGTGAAAAAAGTGTAGAACCTATAGGTGACGTAATTTGGAAATCAATTCTACACTCTACATTCTACACACACTTCAGTTGACACCGCTTTACCTCTCACACAGGCTGACCCAACTATTTATCCTACATAGAGTCCACCATACTCCTGTATTCTTGCATGGAGTTGATCTACAAGCCAATCCCTGCTGTAACAGATGTAATCAACCACACTTTCCCTTAACTCATCTCCTGAGGCTTTATCCCAAACTCCAAAGGCATTGGGAGGATGTCATTTCACCTCTCTATGTAGTCTTAGGCACAAAACTGGTGGCTGACCCTCAGAAGATACATTAACCCCCCCCCCCACCCCCACCCCCAAGTAACTGCACACTGCAAAATAATCACCATACAGCTTGATCCTCACAACTGTTTAAAAACACTGCTCTATTACTTCTGCCTTATTTCCTGGACAGACTTTACTTTAGGTCATGACACAGGAAGGAGTTGGCAGGCTGAACTCATTAGCACACACCCTGCATCATTTATTTTCAGCTGGTCAACTTCTTCCTTTGTCATGACTTAAAGTCTGTCCAGGAAGTAAGACAGAAGTAATAGAACAGTGTTTTCAAACAGCCATGGGGACAGTGAGGTAAGTGTGTGTGGGATAAATGGAAAGCTTTTTTATTTTATCAAAATAAGAACATTAATGTTATATTGGTTTATAGGGGAGCTGGAATTTAGAAGATAAAGAAAAAGGTGAACAAAGGTGAACTTATCCTTTAAGACCGGTCATACACGGAGCAAATGTATTTTCTGCAGGAAAGAAAATTCGCCTGATTCCCCCATCAACACAGACAGCGTTGATGCAGGAATCCCCCCTGCTGGGCCATCGTCTTCTCCCAGCGGGAGTCAAAAGAAAATCCCGGTTTGGAAATTGCGCAAGATGTCGGTATTAGGCGATTCCCATGGACTCCTGAAATAAATGATATCGATATCCCAGGAGTCTATGGGAATTGCCTAGTATCGTCATCACCTAGACGACCGGAGCTGGAGGTGCTCCATATTCTAAGAAAAAAGGGTATTAAAAAAATATATAAACATAAAATATGCAGTGCTGTGATGATTATAAACATGAGTTACATAAACTTAAAAGACATAAAAAAGTCCTTCTGTGTTAAACAAAAAAGTCCAATGTCCCCACTCAGTAAGTGCAAAAGAAGGTGTCCGACCACTATAAGGATTGAAGGCTTACCAGAATTTGTGGCTACACAAATAAGTGCAGCAAACATGCACTTAAATGTGTAGCCACAAATTATAGTAAGTCTTCAATCCTTATGGTGGTCGGACACCTTCGTTTACACTTACTGAGTGGGAACATTTGACTTTTTTTTTTAACAAAGAAGGACTTTTTTATGTTTTTTATGTTGATGTAACTCACGTTTATAATCATCACAGCGCTGCATATTTTATGTCTATTGCTTTGGGGGATTGGATATATTGCCTTTTTTGCAAGCAGCTGTTATTTCATTTTATTTTTCTGTTTAGTGCTGACTTTATTTATTTTTTCAGTTTTAAAATATATATATATATATATATATATATATATATATATATATATATATATATATATATATTTGCCATTTTAAATATAGAAGGAGGATGGGTATTGGATAAGATGCCAAGTACAAAAATGGATGGAACTCCGCTTTCATTTTTAAAATGCCCATCTAGGAGCAAAGCCTTTTTGAGGTCAGAGGAACACTATGAAGTCTCTTGAATATTTTTATTAAGGTGATTAAATAAGGAAAACATGCCCCTTATTTAAATTAGCAATACCCCCAAGTAAAACTAGCCGCATTCACTTTAGGCTACATGCACAGTTACTATATCACCCTGGTAGTCTTCTCGCTGAGATGTAAATACCATCCAGTTACAATTATGGCCAAAATACAAATTCACTTTAAGCCCCTTACTTTTGGGTTTACATATAGCTAAATGGTTTAAACTTTACTGTCTCAAACTTTTCTTTCCTTTGAAAGAGGCTAAACTTGTTTCCACGTTCGGTCAATGTAATGTTCCTTCCACTCAGTTTCATTTCCTTGCTTTGTAAATGCTTTCATTGATCACAGATTTCATTTTCAGCTTAGGCAGTGTAATATCTGAATTCCCTCTGTAAAGCTAAATTGGTACCTGCTTCTCGGTGAGCACTCAGCCCATCCACAGTGAAGAGGTATCCATAGGAACCAAGGAACCAAGCGCAGCAGATGGAATTACAGGAACAAGATCAATGGCTTGACACGATTGTTATAGAACAAGGCAGCTATAGCCATAATAGCTTAATGTTCTGGGTATTAGATGGGTTACAGCTGCAAAGCATAGAAACATACACATTGTATGGATATAATTACACATTACATTTTCAATCCTGCGTGACCCAAACTAGCTGAGGTATCACAAAGCACAAAACAACCATAATGAAAACTTCAGAATGTTCATTTCATTTTCTCTTCTTTGTTCTATACACTCTGTAATGCTTAAAGGGGATTTCCACCAAGTGTGAATCAGTGAAACTCCTCAATGGTGAGGAGTGCACATTGCAAGTTTCATTCACTTCTGTGCCCTTTTCTGAAAATTGCCAAACATGATAACGCTAAATAATAATTAAAAAATAATAATAAACTCAAAGAGGGGTGCCAGATTTTCCATGTAATTTTTAATGTATTTTGCCTATAAGAAGACGGTGGAGATACAGATCTATAGGACGTTTTAGCGCCAGATCAGCACATTGCATAGCATAGAGGTAATATAATGTATGCACTGTGTAGACCTGCTTAAAGCGGAGCTCCCCCCCCCTCCACCGCCACATTTGGCACTTTTTAATGGACAGGGGAGAGGTTACCTGGTTTTGACAGATACCTGCTTCCACGTCTGGGTAAGATCGCTCTGGCGATCTAGGAGTATGTCCAGCCCCTCCTCTGTCCCCCTGCTGCCTTCTAGGACACACCCAGAAGATGGTAGGACTATTCAGAAAGCGCACCGATTCCCAAAAATAGTTCCTGCACTACCTTTGGCGACTTTGGGGGGCGATTTCAATAGAGATCCATGCATGAACATGCACAATTTCAAACCCGCATCAGTGTGAACCTAGGCTAACAGACCAAGATGTTCAGCAAAAGTGTCAGTTAGAGGCTTGAGACAAACTATTTACCATTGACAGGGGTACTTACAATGGTCATCTTTTATTCATTTATGTAAAACCAATATTACCAAAAGAAAAAAGGGGACAGTAAAGAGCGGTAAAAGTGAATCTGGCCAGCTGGGGGGCCTATAATGAGGTAGAGGCCTGGAGCTGCAGCTCCAATAGTCCCTGCATTAATCCTGCCCTGGGTGCCTCTACTCTGAATAGAGCAACAACACTTTTGGACAGCAGCATTATCATTATGCAGTCCTGAACCCAGTGCTCTGTGTCTTATGCAGTCCTGTACCCAGCACTCCAGTCCTGGTTTTATTTAACAATGCCCCTTTAAGACCCTTCCACTATGCAATTTGGCCACACCCACCTATGATGCAGTGTGCTCCTCCTCTGGAAGAGGGGCGAGTTCCTGCGCCTATTCTCTGAGAAGAAAAGCCCTGGGCCCAGCTGCCCAAAAAGAACAGGCCAGGTACGGAAAGCAAAGGGCGAACAGGGAGAAATTTTCCCTGGCCTGACCGGTCCTGCATTCTGCATCCGCCACCTGGACTGGGTGGCGGGATTAATAAAGGGTGCTGGGCAGGCAGTCCTAACAGAAGCCTGGTATTCAGCTTCTGTAGTGTGTTAGGCCTGCAAGGGTACACCCTTCCACCTCAGGGAGCACACCAACGCACAGCCCTTAAGGCCCACCAAAATTCTCAACAACAAGTCCATGATGCTATTAATCCATCCCTGGAGACACCCCAAGACAGGAAGTGTGTTACTGGCCAGATCACCAGGAGACAATAAAAGAAAAAATGCGTAAAACGAGAAAATTAATGCAGCCACCATTTAAGCATTGGTAAGCCGCAATATATTATTTTTTTGTTTTGGGGTTTAATATTAGGTAATGCAATGTAATAATGGTTACATTGTGTTTTTGGTTTAATTAATATGTGGATCAAATGGGTGACCTGAATACAAAATCAGTTAAAGAAACCTACAAGCTACAGTTTTTTTTTTAATAAAATCCATCCCTTTTTAAATCCTTATTAAACCTTTGTTAACTATAATTAGCCCTAATTAGTTCCTTCCTCTTCTTCTCCTTTAGCTATTGTTTTTCTGCTGATTTTTGTTTTTACCATAATCATTTTTAACCTTTTTTTTTTATTTGTAAATAACTTTACCATGACTTGTACCAGAAATAGTATTTTAGTGTCATTATAAATGGGACAAATTATAGAATAAAATGTGTACTTTTTATCTACAGTAACTTTAAAACTAACACCCTTCAAAATACTTTATTATCTATAGATTGCAAAAATTGCAAAATTATTTTATTTTATATGCAAAAGAAAGAAATCGCAAGGTTTAGTGTCAGCCCTGCCCCGCTGTCTAAACTACCTCCTCTTCTCATCCTAACAACAGAGAGGTAAGTGTTTTGTAGCCTTATGCCACGTACACATGAGCGGACTTTTCAGCATCAAAGATCCGACGGTCTTTCCGACGGACGTTCGACGGAGTTACGATGGACTTTCGAACGACCAGACTTGCCCACACACGAACGGACTAAAGCCCGTTTGTTTGAACGTGATGACGTACGAAGGGACTAGAATAAGGAAGTTCATAGCCAGTAGCGAATAGCTGCCCTTGCGTCCTTTTTGTCCGTCGGACTAGCATACAGACGAATGGATTTTTCAACTGGACTCGAGTCCGCCGGAAAGATTTGAAACCTGTTCCAAATTTAAAGTCCGTCTGATTTTCGACAGAAAAAGTCTGCTGAAGGTCCGATGAAGCCCACACACGGTCGGATTGTCCAAAGGATCCGTTCCGTCGGACCAGTCCGGTCGAAAAGTCCGGTCGTGTGTACACGGCTTAAGGGATAAAATGAGAAGGTTGATTTTACTCCTTGGGATAACACTGCAGAATGCACCAGGCACAGGACGGCACAAGAATACAGACTGGATCAGTAAGGTTTTTTATGCACTTCTACAGTTATAATAGAATCATTTCATTGCTGCATATAAAAAGACCAAAAGTAACCAGATAAGAGGAGCTCACTTTGAGCATTTCTGTGCACTTTAACATTTACTATTGGGTGAAGCAACCCTTTGAAGGACCACTCATCCAGGTGAAATTTCAGGTTTGCAAAAGACTCAGGCATACCTGATGTGCTTTACCCAGACTGGTTCCAAATCTCTTCATTTCCACTTGAGCCTACTCCAGTCACCTAATCATTCCGCCACAGCTAGTCACTAATATATATGTACGTTCTTTCCCCAATTTTAAGTTTATAGCTATGTTAAGACTTACGGAAAGACTTACGGAAAACAATGCACCATGTAGCTTAAGCTGTAATACATTTTATTTCAGCAGGTCTGCACAAAGGAATCTAACTGCCCTAACATTCTGGCAAAGTCAGCACATGTGGTCCAGGTCAGGAATGTGCATTTATTCGGGTAATGAAAGATAAATAAAAACATGTGGACCTTTATCAGATTACCAAAGGATAGCTGATTATGACTCATAATCATGTCAATAGTAATTTTTATGATGCTGAAAATATTGCAATATTATTTGGCAAGAATAATGTGTGATTTAATTCACTATAAAATAACAGCATTTAAGTGCAGGTCAGGATGACATCACTGTGATGTTCCTTTCTGCTAATTTCGAGATTAAGCTGTCCTACTTGAGAACTCACTTGAGAATGCTAGACCTTTATTTTTCTAAGTGTAACCAATTATGATCTCCAGGAGAAAAAGAATGTTGTAACACACAATGTAAAATCTGTAGTAGTTGGTGTTTACTCAAGGAACGCATGAAATGTAAGAACACTGATTCAAAGAACATTCTTATTGAAAAAGGAAAATAACTGAAATGTTATATTTACAATAGACAGAGGTCACTTCGCAATATGCGAAATATATTAATTTTCACACAAATCTGTACTCATATTTCCAAACATTGCACCCAATAATTTACGTACTACCTACCAACTTTACCTAGGTAGGTAGGCAACACACCCATAACAATGAGAGGTGTGATATTTGCCTGTCCCCAAACTCATCTCCACACTGCCAGACCTTGCTGCAATTTTTACCCCTAAATAGGCCAAGGGGTAGAACTCTAAACTCATAACAATTATAAAAGGGCAATCCTTTCGAAATGTAATAGAAAGAATTACATTGCTCCTACTGCATCATACTCCATATCAGATGTGTAGATCAAAGTTGGAAACTTCAAAAGAGAGATTTCCAAATGTTTTACTGCTGCTGTCCTTATTTATTATATAGGCAATTTTCAGGATATAAAGGCCCGAGAAGAGAGCTAGATGAACCTGAAAGCTTGCACCTTTAATAATTACAGGTTAGTCAATAAAGGGTATCACAAGCTTGAAACTTTCTCCATTAAATGACGGCTAAGACAGTATTATTCTCTACTACTGCATTAAGAAAATAGACGATGCCAATGGATGAATCAACCCTACCTATAAATAAAAAAGCAATTATAGGTGGAATGTGTTTTTTTTTTCTTTTTTTTTGTCGGGAAGCTGTTTTTATAACAATTTTTATAACAGTCAAAGATGATGCTTGGAAACTTTTTATGACTTGAGCAAAATAAAAAGCCAAATAAAACACATAAACAATGCACAATAAGTACATGATCAAATGAATATGTGTTCAGGTATCAGCACATAGCAGGTAGACATCCAGGTGGCTGAAATAATTAGAGAGCCTTCTTAAAATGCAAAGTGAGCAATTGCTTCTCGGAGACACAGATGTTCCTGAGCAGTGGGCTTAGAACACATCTGTTTTCCACCATAGTGTTCCAATGAAGCCGTCTCCATGCAATTGATTGAAGGCAGTAATATACCCCTGAGGGACAAGAAGAAGAAAACAGGCTATAATATCTCCAAATTATAACTCAGCCTTCATTTGCTTCCATCCTATCCTTTTTGTAAAAGAAGAATACAGGAAGTAAAATGGAGTTTTTGTTCCCCCTTTAGTTTCCAACTGATATAGATATTGCATATTGAAAATATTAATATAGAAGATTTAATAATTTAGGAAGGAGGGGTGATAAGTAGTGGAATGTATTTCAAATAAAACACTTTCCTTTTTTCCACCCTTTCTTCTCTGGCTCCTTACGCCCCCAAAAAATTTCTAAAAATCTGGTGTGCACGGATCCAGTCTGGATCCTTTCCTATGGCCTTCTCCCTGCTCCTACTGCCTGCACAACACTTCCCTAGGTGACCCAACTTGCATCTGGTAGTAATTACTTGGAAAATGTTGGTTATTGATCTGTGAAAAGTCAGACCTTCCTTCACCTTCATGGCAGACTACCAGTATGACCAACTGCATGTTGAAACCAACTGTCCAATTCTATATATGCATGATTGTATCTTATATTTAAAGTTTGTTTTGTGAATACTCTGTATGCATCAATGTATCATCTACTTCATGCATTTTGAGAATATTCTGTGTGCACTCGAAATGCTCACTCCATACGTTGTAAGAAGTCAACTTTTCATTGGTATCTGCTGCATGCCTTTAAATAAAACTGTTTAAACACTTTCCTTGAAAGTATATAAATAAGGGATAATACAGAATGTTGGACTTCTAGCAAATGGCTGCCTCATTCAAAGGGCTATGTAGCAATGGAGGTGTTATAACATCTCAGTGTCTGACTTCCCTCTTCAACCCCCCCACGGCAACATACACAATGTGTACAGTGTCCCAAGAGGCCAGAAGACTGACTAGCATTTGTTGGCTGCTCTAGGATGGAGGTGATGTCACCAGAGGGATGAGGAGGTGGGCAGAGTGCCCAGAAGCTCCAGGCTCAGCTTCTTCTCTCTGCAGAGGTGACAAAGCAGACCAGTGGTAGTGTATGAAATAGTAAAGTTGCTGGGTGTCAGGGGTAGCACTGACTGGAAGAATGGTGCAGTTCCTGGGCTGTTAGGATACAGTGGTAGGGGTGCTGGGTGACAGGGAGATGCAATGTCAGAGAGCAGAGTGCCTAGGATACTGGGTTCCTCATAGGCCCAAATGCAAACCTGCAGGGAGGCTTCTGTGAATTAGCACCACCCAATGTGTTGTACTCTCTTGGACCACATTGCCCACAGATCTAGGGTAAGTGTAATGAGTTTTAGTTAGTATGGGAAGGGGAGTTTTTAGGATTAAGCAATTTTAAAGTATAGTTATTCTTCAGTTTTCTTTCAAAAGTATGTGTTGTGTTGATATACATTTTACTGCAACGGTCAGGCAAGTGCAATGCATTGTCATGCCATTTATTTTGAGCAGCATCTTTTTGCAAAATGCAGTAGGTGCCAATGGACTCACACTGCAGTGCATCACAATGTATGCGCCTTTCGTTGCTGTATACTGCATTAAAACAAAAAGATGCAGATCTGCTTTTTTTCAATTGGAATATATTGGCAGTCCATTCTTAAAGAAATTGCTTCCCTAATGCAAAACACTTTAACTTGTATGCAGGAGTACACTGCAATGGAATGGCAAATTGTAGAGTTGTAATATATGTAATATGTAATATTTAGATCTGCACTGCTGGCCATATGATATGTGAACTATGAGGACCTAGGAGGGGGCTTTCCGCTATGGCAGACAGTGTGTGCTTTCTGTGTTTAAAGAAACTTCTAGCTTATTAAATCTGAGTTCCTTTATTATATGTCTGAGATCTTAGCAAATTATCAATGAACTATGCACTATATTAATGAATGATTGTTGAAGGGGATCAGTTTGAGGTCCACAGCAAGACCGTAGATAGGCTAGAATTTTCTGATAATAGAAAATGTGTGATGTCGGCAATGCAAATTCACGTGAGAGGGTTTTAAAAAGATTTGAATTCACCAGGTTTGCCTTGATACAGGGAAGTTATGTGCGTGAGTCCACGGGTGTACCATAGGGTAAAGGCTTCATGCATAATTGATGGGAGGAACCAGTGGTGGCTGGTGAAGTTTTAGGATGGGGGCGCCAGGCCCCCCTTCCTTTTTGACCCCTCCCACTTGGTGAAAATGGGCGTGGTTTGAGTGAAATAGTGGGCGTGGCTCTAAGGTGGTGTGGTTAGCGTCTGAGATGAACGAGGGATGGAGGGAGAGGGAGAGAGGGATGGAGGACAGCAGGCCCAGATCCTACACAACAATAGAAATGTGTATTCTAGAAAGTTTAACGATCAGCAGATAAAGATATTCTAAACACCTGGTGTTAGCACTTCAATCATCCTGGCACCATAGTTGTTATGGTGTCAGGATGATTGAAACGCATCTATTATTACATTGTAATATAAAATGAAATCATTCAACTCACCATAATGCAGAATCAGTGGGAGCCCTGAGCGTGTCACTAGCCACGTCGCCTGCCACCAGATGCCATCAGGTGTCCCCAGCAGAGTCCATCCTTACATGCAGCCTGTGTCACATCAAATGCAGCCTGTTTCACATCAAATGCAGCCTGTGTCACATCAAATGCAGCCTGTGTCCTACCAAATGCAGCCTGTGTCACATCAAATGCAGCCACATCAAATGCCGCCTATGTCCCACCAAATGCAGCCTGCGTCCCACCAAATGCAGCCTCTGTCCCATCAAATGCAGCCTCTGTCCCACCAAATGCAGCCTCTGTCCAATGCAGCCTCTGTCCCCCCAAATGCAGCCTCTGTCCACCCTAATGCAGCCTCTGTCCCACTAATGCAGCCTGCGTCCCACCAAATGCAGCCTGCGTCCCACCAAATGCAGCCTCTGTCCAACCTAATTCAGCCTCTGTCTCCTCAAATGCAGCCTCCATCCCACCAAATGCAGCCTCTCTCCCCTCTAATGCAGCCTCTGTCCCCCCAAATGCAGCCTCTGTCCCACCAAATGCAGCCTCTGTCCCACCAAATGCAGCCTTTGTCACTTCAAACCCCCCCGTCCCGTTCTCCGCACAGCGGTACTTACCTTGCTGTTGTCCTCTCCTGCGGTGTCTCTTTCCACTGGCAGCGGCGATGGAGCTGCATACTTCCTGTTTCCTCTCTCCCGGACGCAATGGGAGAGAGAAAAAACAGGAAGTGACATCTAACTCAGATGTCAATCAAACCGCCCGGCTGTAGTAATATATACTACAGGCGCCGGTCGGAAGCTACTCGGCACTTCAGAAAGTGCCGCAAGGCGGACTAAATGCCCGCAAATGAAGCGCCACGTCTGCAAGATAGTGATTGCTTTGACGTGGCGCTTCCTACAAGTGCACTGTGTCTGGCGTTGCACTGTGTCCGGCGTCCAAACACAGTGCACTTAAGGTACATTTTTTTGGATTTTTTTTTTTTAAAGGGCAAGTTTTACATTTTTTTGGTGGCTGCCTGGAGGGGGGGCGGCGCCTATGCACCCCCTATGGACGGGCCGCCACTGGGAGGAACATAGGATTGCCCTGAATGGTTAAATGGCAGGATATACTCAAGGGTAACCCCAGTAGTTTCCGCACTTCTCTCCACGCAATAACTGTGTCTTTGATAAAAACACTTATTTTAAGATGGGGTGGTAGAGCTCGAATATTCAAGTGTAAGACGGCTGACAGAGTGTGCGGAGAGGCCAAAGCGCTCTCAAGTATATTATTAGAGTACTTTGATTTACCAGACAACCAATCAAGGCCTTGTCTAAGCAGGCAATAGAGGTTGTAAAAATGCAAGCCTGCACCACCCTCGGACTTAGGGAGACCTAGTTTTTGTAACGCTATGCCCATATGAAGGCCACAAGTACCTTGTGTGTTTTCTGTATATCAGAGTGCTTTAATAAAAATTATTATGGTTTGCATTGGATAAAGTTGACATGCAAATTAAACCATTTTAAAGAGGTGACATCTCCCAAAGAACGAGAGGGGAAGGGTTGCCCAAGCTTCCAACTCCTTTACAATTTTGGTTATCAGAGGTGAGTAGTTAAGACCGTATAGAAGAGGAAGGTTCTCGGCCTATATGGATACCCAAGTAGGTGATGTGGTGAGCCACTAAGGTAAAAGGGGATGATGACCTCCATTTAGCTGATACCCAGGGGTTTAATAGTAAAACCTTGCTTTTGTCAAGGTAAATTCTAAAGTCTGAGCTTACTCAAAAAGGCCTCAAAGAGTTCTCTCAGTTTGTCAAAGTGCAAGAGGGTCAATGGAGAATAGTAATATGTCAACGGAATTGAATATTGAATATGTCAATGAACAAAATATTTGGTTACCTACAGTGATACCACGGATTCCGTCAGATGAGTTAAGTATCCTGGGCTCAATAGCTATATTGAAGAGTAGAGGGGGCATCCCTGTCCCATTCCTTTTGTCAAAGGGATTGTGTCAGAGACAAAATCAGGAGTGATGAGGTGAGCCGTCGGGGATGCATACATTTGTTGTTGAAAGTGCACAATCAGACCCGAAAAACCGAATACTTCCATCACTTTGAATAGCCACGACAAATTGATATTGTCAAAAGCTTTTTCGGCATCGAGTGAAATGATGGCTACATCTTGTTCTGGGTGTGATTTAGCATACTCCAGCGCCATCAGAACCTTACGGATGTTCAAGGTGGCAGAACGCCCTGGAACAAAACCAGATTGGGCTGGGTGGAGTAAAGAGGGGAGTAATGGAGCTAGACGTGAGGCTATTATTTTATATTTCCCTGATCAATGTAGGTCTCAATCTCCCTGATCAATGTAGAATTTTAATGTCTACATTGATCAGGGAGATTGGACGATATGAGCCCGGGTGTAGGGGGTCTTTTCCTTTTTAGGAGATTAGTCTAATGTGTGCCTGCGTTCCCGTGGGGAGATAGGGGCCACCATGCCACATAGCGGTGAAGACATGTTTCAGAGTGTCAGGGATAAAGTCTTTTGCCAATTTGTAGAATTCTGCTGTGCAGCCATCTGGGCCCTGGGCCTTGGCGGATGCTAGAGGTTTAATAGTCAGCTGGATGTCCTTCAAGGAGATGGAAACTTTGAGTGTTTCTAAGTGAGTAGAGATGAGCATAGGTAGGTGGGTCTTAGCTAGGAAGGCCTCTGCCATCATCTGGTCATCCTTAGGGTACAGGGTCGTAAAGTAGTCAGCAAGAAGTTTACTGATTTACGCAGGTGTGGTAACAATGGAGCCAGCAGCGTTTTTTAAGGCAGAAATGTGGGTAGGTCACCTAGGGCCTGAGCATAGTTTGACCAATAGTTTGCCCGCCTTGTTGCCAAACCTGTGAAAACGTAAGGCAGAATAAGATGTTTTATCTGCTTCTTGCTGTTCTGCCCACATGTCAAAACTGTGTTTAGACTGTTGCCAGGTTTGTACGTTATCGGGGGTACGGTTTAATGTAAGACGTTTGTGTGCTAAGCGTAAAGCATCTCTAAAAAAGCATCCCAAACAGAGGGGGGGGGGAAGAAAAGGAGGGCTTACTGAATGATAGATTTGCACATCACTAGTAAGAAAGTATAACCACTTTATTCTGGTAACAAAAGTTTAAAACATGGTAAGTGACTATGGTCTTTAATTTAAGGACTTACTGACATAATTTGGCTAGCCACAATGGGGCGAGCCAAAAAATTCACACACATGTAGGACAATAACAACACAAAACATGTAACAATTAACTAAAAAATGTCCGGACGCCAGGTATATTGGGACTGATTGTATCCACACATCATTTCCGCCCGGACGCCACGATCGTCATGATCGTATCCCCCACTTGATTTGGCGAGTTTACCAGGAAGTAGAGTTTTCTCACATGTCCGGCACAATGGAAGGAGCCAAGGTTCGGCCTGTGTAGATCGGCATGTACCCCTGCATGTACCCCTGTTTATGGAGAAGCGGCAACTTTAAGGTACACCAGTAGCAATCCACTGGATGGTTTTCTTACCTCACCAGGATACACGGATGTCCTGCTTTGCGCCAGATGAGGAGAATGTAATACGCCTATACAGATATGGACTGAGCAATCCACAGGAGTGGTAATGTATGACCTATAAGATGATCCTTTTCTCATACACTTAAAACCAAACATTATAAGTCCTCTGGCTAGGCTGACTCCATGTAGGGGATATAGTAAAAGGATGCATTGTTATCAAGCTACACCAGAGGTGAAGTCATAGGACTATACTCCTGTGTTCTTTCCTCATGGACCATAGGTCCTCATGACATTGTCATATCTACAGCCTTACCTCTGGATTTGCGACTGGATATTACCCTTGGTCTCCCCCTTGCCCATTTTTTCTCTCCTCCTTCCCTTTATGGCTCGAGCCTCCAGGGGGTGTTATGGGGTTATATTGTTATTGTCCTATATGTGTGTAAATTCTTTGGTTCGCCACATTGTGGCTAGCCAAATTATATGTCAGTAAGTCCCTAAATTAAAGACCATAGTCACTTACCATGTTTTAAACTTTTGTTACCAGAATAAAGTGGTTATACTTGATTACTAGTGATGTGTAAATCTATCATTCAGTAAACCCTCCTTTTCTTTTCTCCCCCCTCTGTTTGGGATGCTTTTTTACATATGCCTAAAGGCTGAATGATAGACTCAATTTGATAGAGATATACACACATATGACATGGGTACTTTAAGCCTCTTTTTTAATACTTTTAAGGTAACGCATCGCTAGCCTGCATGTATTGTTGCCCAGAGTGTTTCTTAAATTGGGTAGTGTATGAAATAATTTTTCCCCTCAAAAATGCTTTACCTGCTTCCCAGAAAAGGTTTGGATCTGTAATGTGCACTCCATTTGTAGAGGCATATTCTGCCCAGGCTTCATATATAGCGTATTACGGAAATCCTCATTATCTGCCAGATAAGAAGGAAAGCACCATGTGGGTGAGGGAGATGAGGGTTTGGCATTTGTTAAGTGTATCCCTATTGGACTGTGGTCCGAGATTCTCGCGTCACTGATTTCCATGTCATGTAATGCCGATAGTAGCGCGGAGGAGGCAAAGAAATAATCAATACTTGAAAAAGAATTGTGAAGGGGCGTAAAGAAAGTAAAATCCCAGTCCATCGGGTGCGTTAGTCGCCATAAATCTACAAAATGTATGGAAGCGATGGATTGGGCTAAAAGAGTTTCGTCAGCAGTTGGGAGATTGGCTTTTCGCGGCGTACGAGTTGAACACTGGTGCGGTCCTCCGATAAGGACATGACAGAGTTAAAATCTCCGCCTACTAAATGAAGAGCTTCAGGGGCACTCAATATCCAGGATATCATGTCTTAAAAAGAGAGAGTGTCAGGAGAGTTAGGGGTTAGGGGTATGTTGGCGATAGCTATGTGTCATTGTAGTGTCATTTTGCGGCCAGTCGAATCAGAAAGTACACATCGAATAGCATGTCTCCGATTTCTGTGAAACAATACAACCACTCCAGCTTTGCGACCTATGGCTGGAAAGTCCAAAACCCCACCTACCCATGATTTACGAAGACGGGTTAAATCGTCTGCAGATAGGTGAGTCTCTGGGAGGATCACCACATTCGTCCGCAGACACTTCAAGTGTCTAAGGATGGACATGAGTTAATTTGGGGAGCAAAGCCCTTTAACATTCTAGGAGACAATTTTTAGGTGATTCCCATCGGTCTGAGGAGCCATGTTTGGAGTAAGGGAGAATATGTAATTGGAGGCTAAGCCTCCTGTTGTATATTATGCCTTCTGTCTGAGATTCACCAAAACATTGTAAGTCACCTGAGGATGTAATTACGAAACGGGTAAATATAGTCAACAATTAATCAGAACAGAAATAATAAAAACAAAAAACATCAAAAACAAAAAACAAATCAGATGGAAAAGCCACCCATCATATAATGCTAGCTTCACTTTTTCCACATGAGGACCAACATACAAGTGGATCTCGTGCCAAGCGCTTGCTTCTCCCCTAGAGGTGAAAAAGGAGCTTCAGGAGGAGGGGAGAGGAGTAAGGGGGAGGTGAAGGTAGGGGGTAGCGGGGGAGGGTAGAAAGAGGGAGGAGGGGAAGGGGGGCCACTTAAAGCTGGGTCAAGAGACAGGCTTAGAGGAGCGAGAGTGTGATCCAGGGTTCAAACTATAGAGGGAGCAAGAAGCTGGCTAACTACCGTAAGCTTAAAAGGTAGCTATACATATATTCAACTTGAAGCAATAGTGATAGATCAACTGTGCAATTAACAATCAAGAACAGATAATAACAGAAAAAATGCAACGGTGTATCCCCTAAAATGTAGTAGGGAGTTCTGGGGAAGAAAAGACAAAGGGGCAGAGTTACCCGTCTCCTGCGTATCTCCAATGATGTAGAAGTTTCAGAGGCTGTTCAGTGAATTCCAGGGCGGTCATCTCGGGGAGAAAAGCGGCTACATTTATAAGGAGGCTTATTTGGGCTGTGATGATGTCCAGGTAAGGCGGAAGAAGCATTGGCGGACTTTGAAGAAGAGCCATCAGTCAAATTGATGTGTTCCATTTCTATGGAGAATTGTTGATGTAGTGCTCCGCGTCATCCAGGGAGGTGAAAGTAAGATTATCTCCTGTGTGGAATTGGATATGTAGGACTGCTGGGTAGGCAAGGGTGAATTTGACTTGATTGCTGTATAGTGTCGAGCAGATCACTGAGAAAGCCTTACGTCGTGTCATCACTTCCACTGAGTGATCCACAAAGAGCAATAGTTTTGCGTCATCAATGGTTAGAGAACGTGAGAGGCAACATTTCTGCATAATGGCATTTTATCAACATAGTTGAGGTATCTGACAATGACAGGACGGGGTTTCATGCGATTTTCTGCATGATGGGCCCATTCGATTGTGCAGGGGATGCAAAGGCCTAATTGTTCAGGGATGATATTAGCGCATAGGTCTGTAAGCTGGGCATTGGAGACCGATTCTGGCAGACCTATAATGCGCATATTATTTCTTCGCAAGCGATTCTCCAGGTCATCTAATTTTTCCCAGATGTCTCTGTTAGAGGTTGATATGCAGGCTAGCAAAGCTGAGTTAGCTGTGGCCTCATCCTCTAATGTAGAAATCCTCTCTTCTGTGTCAGAGATCCTCTGAGTCCATGTCCGGAGCTCAATATGAAGCTGCTCTAGTCCCCTCTGCACCGCAGCATCTACTTTGGCTGCTAGTGTAGGAGCAAGGAGGGAGACAACAGCCTGTGCTGTACCAGCGGGGGAGGTGGGGTCCGTTTCTGCTGTGGCAGGTGCCGCTGGAGACTGCAGTGTCTCTGACATGAGCAGAGCGGCCGCCATATTGCCTGTGTCCGTGGCCATGTCTCCCGCTGGCTGCAGTGTGGCGGAGACCGAGCGGGTATGTGATCGCTCCACAAAGCAATCCATAGGGGCCCCACAAGGTAGCAGAGACAGGGGGAGTCACCCTGAAGCTTGGGAAGGCTTTTTTGCCGAGCATGTGGGGAGTTCAGCAGGAGCTGGCTCTGCTCACTTCCTCCTTCATGGCTTTGTTTATAAACAGCTGTTGGTGACAGTGACCGCTGCTAGAGTATTTTTTTTTTCTATGCTTTCTATCTGTACACATACAACATTATAAGACAAAATGATTTTCTTATAATAGACAGTGCATTGCTTAAAAAAAAAAAAAAACAAAAGAAGGTAAAAAACATTTTGTCCATTTGTCAGACTATAATATGAAAAGAGAGAAGCATATTTATTAAAACATTGTGCAAGATAAAACCCATGTATGTACTTTAAAAAACAGTCAATATTATTTAGTCAAGCAAATTAGTCATAGAGTGATTGTCAAGTTGAATAAAGTGGTTCTATGCATTAAGATAAAAAACCTTCTGGGTGCAGCTTCCCCCTCAGTCCCCCCTTATATTTACCTGAGCCCCATCTCCAGTGATGTGCATGAGAGCAGCAGCTCTTCTGGGTCTCTCTCTTTATCGGCTCGCGCAGCAGCAGAAGCCTTTGGCTCCTGCTGCTGTCAATCACAGCCAGTGAGCCAACGAGGAGAGAGCATGGGGCAGGCCTGAGCCACACTCTGTGTGAATGGACAAAGTCCATTTACAGGAGCACGGCTCAGGAGCAAGCCTGCTCAAGAGCCCCAATAGCAAGAGGCTTGCTATTGGGGGCACTCGGCAGGGGGAGGAGCCAGGACCACCAGGGTGGGACCCAAAAAGAAGAGGATATGGGCTGCTCTGTGCAAAACCTTTGTATAACATGTCTGTTTTTTTTTTTTAAATACAACCTTTAGAATCACTTTAATGTATGACAATGCTGCTGTATTGGGTCTGGGTATGTAGGCATCAATGATCTCTTATCATTAAATGGTTAAAACAGTCTACAAATGTCATCTGTAAGCTAATGGTAAATTTGGTTAAATATTTGGCACCATGCAATCAGCTCTGTACTTCATGTGCCTTGGTTTGAAAATTTCCCACCAAGATCATTTTTATTGATACTCCCTTTCAGCCCATAAAATAGCTTTATCTGTTGCGTCTGTTGGACAGGTACACTTTCAATCTTAATATTTTTAACTTCAAAACCTTTTTAATAATAGACCTACCTACAAAAAGCCTTTTCGCTCTAAATCCATGTAATTATAAAACATTTTGCCAAATTGTTTTGACTTTTTTTTCTTTTTAATTTTACTTGCTTGTCTTAACTATTCTTAGAGTTTCTTAGTGCACAAAATTTAATGAGGAAATGGCATTAATCTATGGTTTATACTCATTTGAAATGTAATGGCTAATCAGTTTAATAGACCCATTTTTCATCTTAAATTAGCCCTGTCAGAGTGACTCACACTTTCTACATAAATGAACCTCTAATCACATTTTAACGGAAACGTATCTGTCAGTCTTGTTTAGTTCAAGCAAGACAGAGTAGTCCCAGGTTGTTACAACCTTTTACCAAGGTGTTGATCGAGAGCCATAAAACTGCTTCCTAGCTCTACTAATCTTCAGAAAAAAATTGTGGAGTCCCTTGCTGTGTATTTTACACCTGTAGGTTTGGAGTAAACAATTTACTGTGAAGAAGGATGGCAGGCACTGCCCTTTTTGCATTTAGTAAGCGTCCTGGGTGATGTGTTAGCAGTCACCGCTACATGTTCATTCACATTTTGCTTCTGGAGTTAAAATAAAACATTTATAAAAATGTATTTCCAGGCAAAAACTTTTTTTAATTTTGGATATAGTGGGCAAGTGATATATCCTCTGTTATGTTTTTATTGCTGCCTGTGTCCCCATTAGGGAGATTCACCCTTTCTATCTGTACTGGTGACCATTGTCGGTGAAAGAAAATTAGGGGAAATCCAAAATTTTACAAAGGCACAAAAGGTAAAAGGAAGTTGTCCAATGAGGACTCCTGTTGTGGTGCCATCTTGGTTCTTTAAATTATATAGTGAGCTATAATAGGCGCTGAAGGTGTCTGCCATATCTTGTGGGTTTAATAATTTCTCACCTGTATGGGGGTGGTAGAGGTAAGGTAATTTTTGTTTAAACGTTCTATCTCTAAGTTGGTGGGCAAGCAGTTTACCCGCTTTATTGCCGTGGATGTAGAAATTTGCCTTTAGTGATTTTACCTGTGTGTGGTGCTGACTCATTAAGATGTTTCTAAGGTCCAGTCTCGCCTGACTGAGTTGCTCTAGAGTATGAGGTAAGGGGTTTTGTTTATGGGATTAATAAATAAAAAAGGTGCAGCGCTAAATCAATAAATGACCATAGAGAGAAATATATTGACACAGGGAGCAAAAAGAAATGTCCAATAATAAATGTCCAAATAAGCTGACATAAATCCACCAGGAGTGTGATGATAACAGCAAACAATTGTGACTGATACTGGAACCCTTCACCATGGACCAAGTGGCCTCTCACCTGGTCCCAAAGGTAATCAGGCAATCATATAAGGTCAGCAGGTAGCAGGAGATCTTTAACACAAGGGACTCCTCCGGGTGATCAGGTAGCAGGTGGGTATCATTACCATGAAATCACAAAAGGGACAGACATAGTGCTCTCCGTATGCAACAATTTATTATAAAACGAATAAAATCAAACTTACATAGCAGGCACTTCTCAAGTGCCAGGGAACGAACATGGACACACAGTACAGTGTGTGAGCGGTGGAGCATGCGCAGTAGCCGCGGATGACGTCACGACGTCACGTTCTAGACGCGTTGCGTCCCAGTGGGCGGGGACTTCCTCAGCAGATGTCGTGACTACGTGGGCACCCGCACTATAAAGAGGTGAGTTGTTATGGCAACACCAGAAACAACTACAAATGACGTATACCGGAAATGGGCGGGCTCCGGAAGTGTCTCCACACACATCATTCCGAGCCAGTAAAGCCCAATTTAGTATTGAAAAAAGCTCAAAAATACATATGAGATAAAATAGGACTATATAAAACAAGTACAATCTGGTGTCAGCACAAGACACACACAAAGTGTAGTCTTGAAAGAACAGTGACAGAACACCATAATACCTAAAATAAATAAATGACTAAAACAATGCACAAAAATGCATGATAACTGTCATCCGCGGCCACCGACTGCTCACCAACATGATATAGTAAAATGAGAAAATTATTACCATCATAGTACTTCTCGTTACATGATATAGTAAAATGAGAACATTATTACCGTCACAATACTTCTCGTTACACAGATAATCAAAGAAAAGAAAACTTTATCGATCAGATATAAAGCAATTGGTATCGAATTCTACATTTAACCCATCGGGGTACATGACCCCTGTCTCATAAATCCAGTGGGATTCTCTTTTACTAAGCTGCCGGATAAAGTTACCCCCTCTCCAGTGCTTAGTAACCCTTTCAATGCCCCAGAATTTTAAACACTTAGGGTTTTGCTGGTGGAAGATCTTGAAATGTCTGGACACGTTATGGGTCTTAAGACCTTTCTTAATATTATTAACGTGTTCAGCCAATCTGACATGTAAGGGTCTTGACGTTCTTCCAACGTACTGTAGACCACAGCTACACTCCAGCATGTAGACCACCCCAATAGTGTCGCATGTGATGAGCTGTTTAATCTCATACTCCCTGTTAGTAACCGAAGCCAAGAATTTTTTTCTCTTTTTGATATTTCCCTTGGCATGCTTACAGGGGACACATCTACCACAGGCGTAAAAACCTCCCAAGAAGGAAAAAAGCTTATCTGAAGTGGGTACTGGGGGGTTAAGAACACTGGGTGCCAAACGATCCCTAAGCGTAGGGGCTTTTTTGTATATAAACTGAGGTCTATCAGGTAGTATAGGGCCTAAGACTCTGTCTTGTTTCAAAATAGCCCAATTTTTTTGAATAATTTTCTCAAATTTCCGGTATTGAATATTGTAATCCAATACCATTTTAAAATTGTGGCTATCACCAGCAGGGGGCTTAGAGGTGTTGGCAATGAGTTCATTCCTCTCTAATAACATGATTTTAGATACCTCTTCATCTAATGAAGCCCTATTGTACCCCTTCTGTTCGAATCTCGAGGTGAGGACCTCAGACTGGCTAACGAAATCCTCCACAGTGGTGCAATTCCGACGCAGTCTAATATATTGCCCCCTGGGAATGTTGCACAACCAGGAGCTGTGATGGCAACTCCCCAGGGGAATATAAGAATTGCGGTCGGTGGGCTTAAAATGGTTGGTAAGAGAGAACCTATCATGCAAGATACTAATAGATAAATCCAAAAACACTACCTTTTCAGAGCTGATGGTCCATGTAAGAGATATATTTCTGGAGTTGTTATTTAGTGATTGAATGAAATCATCCAACCTGGATCTCTCACCATTCCAGATTAAGATGAGATCATCAATGAATCTCTTGTAGCACAACAGCTCGGGGGGGCGATGGAGAAAGACCCCTTCATCCTCCCAGTGGGCCATAAAAATATTGGCCACACTGGGAGCAAAGCGGGCCCCCATGGCAACACCCCTGGTCTGCAGATAATATTCTCTGTTATACCAGAAATAGTTCCTCTTGAGGCAGAAGTCCAAGCAACTCAAGAGGAACTCCTGGTGACCACCAGATAGGCAAGACGAAGCTAATGCCCATTCAACTGAGGTCATTGCATCCTCATGGCCAATAATGGTATACAGTGAACCTACGTCCGCTGTTACCAAAAACGTGGAAGGCGAGCATTTCAAAGTTTCAAGGATCTGAATGATATGTTTTGTGTCCTTCAGAAATGCTGGAGTTTGCATAACTAAGGGCTGCAAAAAAAAGTCGATATATTGTCCCAATCTGGCAGATACAGAATCGATCCCATTAACAATGGGTCGTCCAGGGGGGTTGGCCGTGTCCTTATGAATTTTTGGTAAGAAATATATAACGGGTGTTCGACAAAATAAAGGATCTAAGTATAAGGCCTCTTTTTTATTCAGGATCTTACGGTCTTTACCGTCCTCAACAATGCTATGTAGCTCGTCCTTAAAAGATAGCATGGGGTCTTTGTTCAGGATATGATAAGTGTCACGGTCAGATAAAAGGCGGGACATTTCATTTTGGTAATATTCTTTACTTAGAACAACCAGCCCCCCTCCTTTATCCGCCGGACGGATCACAATGTCCTTTCGTTCGGTTAAAGATTTTATTCCCCGTTTAATAAACAATGGATCAGAAACTTTTTTAAAATGTAACTTCTCCAGATCTTTGGAGACCATATTTTTAAAAACATCTAAATGTTTATTATCTGAAATCTGGGGGTTAAATGTAGATCTGTTACGCAGAGTGGAGTAATTCTGTCCAGAGGGCCTGGGCCCTTGAGAAGGATGAGATAGAAAATATTTTTTCATATTCAATGTTCTAATGTATTTTTGAATACTGACATAAACACTGAATTTGTTAAGATTTTTTATAGGTGCGAATTTTAGACCACGATCAAGGACCTTGACTTCATCGTCACTAAGAACAGCATGACTGAGATTATAAATCCCTAAACCTGATGTGGCTTGGATTTTTTGTATTCGCTTCCCCCCTCTGCTTCCTCTCTTTGTTTTCGCTTTAGGGGGGGTTTGGGTTTGATGGTGTGTGTGGTACCCGGTGTCGCCAGGGTTCCCCCTGGGGAACCGGATACTGAGATGGGGGGTATCTCGGTGCCCCCCGTTGTCCTAAAAAATCATCATCATTGTTGTAACGGTAATTATATTCTGTGAGCGGTGCATACCTATTCTGTGTGGTGATGGGCCTTTCGTACACAGGGTGAGGACTATTTCTAAACTGACCCTCTCTTCTATCATTTGGATAACTGTTCCTGTAAGGAGGGGGGTCAGGGAGGGGTGGACCCCTCGGATTCTGTGGTTGTTGAGTGTATGGCCTGGAGCTTCCTCCTCTCCCTCTTCCCTTTGTGTTTTTCCCTCTTTTGTTGTTGACTTTCCTAAAACCATTGTGATTATGGTAAGGTTGGGGTTCAGTGGGGTGGGGGAGGTCATATTCATAAACAGGGTTCACTCTAGGAGTACCGAAAGGAGCAATTTCAGTACTCAGTTGAGTGGTTTGAGAATTAGGGGCAGTGTCCTCTACTGTGGGAGTATTTTGCCATTTAAAAATCACCCCTCCATTAAAATCATCAAAGTCCCTGATGAATAAAATGATAGAAGAGAGGGTCAGTTTAGAAATAGTCCTCACCCTGTGTACGAAAGGCCCATCACCACACAGAATAGGTATGCACCGCTCACAGAATATAATTACCGTTACAACAATGATGATGATTTTTTAGGACAACGGGGGGCACCGAGATACCCCCCATCTCAGTATCCGGTTCCCCAGGGGGAACCCTGGCGACACCGGGTACCACACACACCATCAAACCCAAACCCCCCCCTAAAGCGAAAACAAAGAGAGGAAGCAGAGGGGGGAAGCGAATACAAAAAATCCAAGCCACATCAGGTTTAGGGATTTATAATCTCAGTCATGCTGTTCTTAGTGACGATGAAGTCAAGGTCCTTGATCGTGGTCTAAAATTCACACCTATAAAAAATCTTAACAAATTCAGTGTTTATGTCAGTATTCAAAAATACATTAGAACATTGAATATGAAAAAATATTTTCTATCTCATCCTTCTCAAGGGCCCAGGCCCTCTGGACAGAATTACTCCACTCTGCGTAACAGATCTACATTTAACCCCCAGATTTCAGATAATAAACATTTAGATGTTTTTAAAAATATGGTCTCCAAAGATCTGGAGAAGTTACATATTAAAAAAGTTTCTGATCCATTGTTTATTAAACGGGGAATAAAATCTTTAACCGAACGAAAGGACATTGTGATCCGTCCGGCGGATAAAGGAGGGGGGCTGGTTGTTCTAAGTAAAGAATATTACCAAAATGAAATGTCCCGCCTTTTATCTGACCGTGACACTTATCATATCCTGAACAAAGACCCCATGCTATCTTTTAAGGACGAGCTACATAGCATTGTTGAGGACGGTAAAGACCGTAAGATCCTGAATAAAAAAGAGGCCTTATACTTAGATCCTTTATTTTGTCGAACACCCGTTATATATTTCTTACCAAAAATTCATAAGGACACGGCCAACCCCCCTGGACGACCCATTGTTAATGGGATCGATTCTGTATCTGCCAGATTGGGACAATATATCGACTTTTTTTTGCAGCCCTTAGTTATGCAAACTCCAGCATTTCTGAAGGACACAAAACATATCATTCAGATCCTTGAAACTTTGAAATGCTCGCCTTCCACGTTTTTGGTAACAGCGGACGTAGGTTCACTGTATACCATTATTGGCCATGAGGATGCAATGACCTCAGTTGAATGGGCATTAGCTTTGTCTTGCCTATCTGGTGGTCACCAGGAGTTCCTCTTGAGTTGCTTGGACTTCTGCCTCAAGAGGAACTATTTCTGGTATAACAGAGAATATTATCTGCAGACCAGGGGTGTTGCCATGGGGGCCCGCTTTGCTCCCAGTGTGGCCAATATTTTTATGGCCCACTGGGAGGATGAAGCGGTCTTTCTCCATCGCCCCCCCGAGCTGTTGTGCTACAAGAGATTCATTGATGATCTCATCTTAATCTGGAATGGTGAGAGATCCAGGTTGGATGATTTCATTCAATCACTAAATAACAACTCCAGAAATATATCTCTTACATGGACCATCAGCTCTGAAAAGGTAGTGTTTTTGGATTTATCTATTAGTATCTTGCATGATAGGTTCTCTCTTACCAACCATTTTAAGCCCACCGACCGCAATTCTTATATTCCCCTGGGGAGTTGCCATCACAGCTCCTGGTTGTGCAACATTCCCAGGGGGCAATATATTAGACTGCGTCGGAATTGCACCACTGTGGAGGATTTCGTTAGCCAGTCTGAGGTCCTCACCTCGAGATTCGAACAGAAGGGGTACAATAGGGCTTCATTAGATGAAGAGGTATCTAAAATCATGTTATTAGAGAGGAATGAACTCATTGCCAACACCTCTAAGCCCCCTGCTGGTGATAGCCACAATTTTAAAATGGTATTGGATTACAATATTCAATACCGGAAATTTGAGAAAATTATTCAAAAAAATTGGGCTATTTTGAAACAAGACAGAGTCTTAGGCCCTATACTACCTGATAGACCTCAGTTTATATACAAAAAAGCCCCTACGCTTAGGGATCGTTTGGCACCCAGTGTTCTTAACCCCCCAGTACCCACTTCAGATAAGCTTTTTTCCTTCTTGGGAGGTTTTTACGCCTGTGGTAGATGTGTCCCCTGTAAGCATGCCAAGGGAAATATCAAAAAGAGAAAAAAATTCTTGGCTTCGGTTACTAACAGGGAGTATGAGATTAAACAGCTCATCACATGCGACACTATTGGGGTGGTCTACATGCTGGAGTGTAGCTGTGGTCTACAGTACGTTGGAAGAACGTCAAGACCCTTACATGTCAGATTGGCTGAACACGTTAATAATATTAAGAAAGGTCTTAAGACCCATAACGTGTCCAGACATTTCAAGATCTTCCACCAGCAAAACCCTAAGTGTTTAAAATTCTGGGGCATTGAAAGGGTTACTAAGCACTGGAGAGGGGGTAACTTTATCCGGCAGCTTAGTAAAAGAGAATCCCACTGGATTTATGAGACAGGGGTCATGTACCCCGATGGGTTAAATGTAGAATTCGATACCAATTGCTTTATATCTGATCGATAAAGTTTTCTTTTCTTTGATTATCTGTGTAACGAGAAGTATTGTGACGGTAATAATGTTCTCATTTTACTATATCATGTAACGAGAAGTACTATGATGGTAATAATTTTCTCATTTTACTATATCATGTTGGTGAGCAGTCGGTGGCCGCGGATGACAGTTATCATGCATTTTTGTGCATTGTTTTAGTCATTTATTTATTTTAGGTATTATGGTGTTCTGTCACTGTTCTTTCAAGACTACACTTTGTGTGTGTCTTGTGCTGACACCAGATTGTACTTGTTTTATATAGTCCTATTTTATCTCATATGTATTTTTGAGCTTTTTTCAATACTAAATTGGGCTTTACTGGCTCGGAATGATGTGTGTGGAGACACTTCCGGAGCCCGCCCATTTCCGGTATACGTCATTTGTAGTTGTTTCTGGTGTTGCCATAACAACTCACCTCTTTATAGCGCGGGTGCCCACGTAGTCACGACATCTGCTGAGGAAGTCCCCGCCCACTGGGACGCAACGCGTCTAGAACGTGACGTCGTGACGTCATCCGCGGCTACTGCGCATGCTCCACCGCTCACACACTGTACTGTGTGTCCATGTTCGTTCCCTGGCACTTGAGAAGTGCCTGCTATGTAAGTTTGATTTTATTCGTTTTATAATAAATTGTTGCATACGGAGAGCGCTATGTCTGTCCCTTTTGTGATTTCATGGTAATGATACCCACCTGCTACCTGATCACCCGGAGGAGTCCCTTGTGTTAAAGATCTCCTGCTACCTGCTGACCTTATATGATTGCCTGATTACCTTTGGGACCAGGTGAGAGGCCACTTGGTCCATGGTGAAGGGTTCCAGTATCAGTCACAATTGTTTGCTGTTATCATCACACTCCTGGTGGATTTATGTCAGCTTATTTGGACATTTATTATTGGACATTTCTTTTTGCTCCCTGTGTCAATATATTTCTCTCTATGGTCATTTATTGATTTAGCGCTGCACCTTTTTTATTTATTTGTCTGGAGGGATTTGATCGTTTACCCTGGTGTTCAGCTGCTTCAGTTATTTTTGTGTCATATGTGCGCTGATATATTTTTATATTTTTGTTTATGGGATTGTTCTACCGGTATATAGGTTATATAGGTTAGAGTATCATTCAGCTGCTGTGTCCTAAGCCTCCTAGCATTGGAGCTCTGCTTCATTAAAATACCACGTATGAATGCCTTATGGGCATTCCACAGCGTGAAGGGGTCTTCTGTGGATGAAGCATTCAGATCAAAAAATTCTTGTAGGGCTTGCTGTATCTGATGCTTGTGCTCAGGGCGAGCCATCAGCACAGCATCGTTGCTCCAACTGTTTTCCCCTCCCAACCGTGATAGACACAGGTGTGTGGTCTGACCACGTAATGTTACCAATTTCCGACCTCTGTATATTCTGTAAAAGGAACTTATCTGTTAAAAAAAGTCAATGTGGGTATAGGTTTTGTGGGCATGGGAAAAAAAGTAAAATCCTTTTCTGTGGTGTGTTGGCAGCGCCATACATCGAATAAAGAGGAGGAGTCCAGAAAATTTGTCAGGGTTGCTCTGTGGGACCGATTCGGCAAGGAAATAGAAGCGTCCATCTGACGTTCTACAATGGCATTGAGGTCACCGCACAATATGATGTGTCCCTGGCAGATAGGTTGCACTTTTTTCAAAAATTTTTTTAGTGAAGAAATTGGTCTGACATTTGGTAGGTAGACATTGATAATAGAGTATAGCACATTATTTATCTGACAAACTAGAATTAAGTAGCGTCCCTGTGGATCCGATACCTGCGAAACCAATGTGAATGCAACAGATTCCTTAACTGCGATAAGAACTCCCCTTTTCTTGGTGGAATCATTGGCTTGATGCACATGGGGGAACTTCTTGTGGTGAAAGACAGGAGGTTTCTGTGAAGCAAAGTGTGTCTCCTGTAAACAGAAAATGTCACAGTTGAGCCTTTGCGCCTCTTTCCATACCATATGTCGTTTAGTGGGGCTATTTAAGCCTTTAACGCTTAGAGAAGAAATCTTAAACTGCATCTTGCAGGGCATCAACCTTAGGGGCACCAGAAGATGATCTGGTAAAGATTTCAATGTTTGGTGCCAGCGGCCGTCTTGCAATGTACCCTGTCACTAGGCGTAAGGTCCAGGTCCTGGAGCGCGTTAAGGCTATGGGTGGTGAGGAGGTATTAAGATCGAGTATCTGGGTGACATAGAAAACAGTCTGTAAGGGGAAAAAAATGAATAGAAAAGTCCATTTGGGGTTAACTAACCAAAACGTGAAGCAAAAAAGTATGATTCCAGCCGGAATCTGAGCGGAGTGTAAACCGCGACTTTCTGGGGTGCAACTGCAACTGTAAAATTTCAGTGACTATTATATGTACGATACAAGCTCGCTGGAGCCATAGTAGCTTGGGTGTGTTGCGGGTCATACAGGCCTGTGTTTAGAAGAAAATGCCTGATCTGGCAGATCCTGAGGAAGAGATGACGGTCCGCCTGGTGTAGAAGTTTCGGCTTCTAGGATTTGCCAATCTCGCAGCAAGCGGAGGCCATCCGCAAGAGAATTAATCGTGTACAATCGATCATCCTTAGTGATGAGAAGTTTAGCCGGGTATCTCCATTGATAGGAGATATGGTGATTCCTTAAAGGTTTCGTTATGGTGGCCAGCTGCCTACGTTGCTGTGTGGTGTGCGCTGACAGGTCTATAAACAATGAAAGTGATTGCAGTTGTTCTGGAAGTTGATCAACTTGCCGGAAGGCAGCCATTAATTTTTCCTTGGTTTGGAAGAAGTGTATACGGGCGATGGTGTCTCTGGGCAGGTGATCAGGAATATGTTTCGGTTTTGGAAGTCTGTGTATGCGATCAATTAGTAGTTCCTCCAAAGTGAGGTCTGGCAATGCAGCTTTCATCACATCCGTGAAAAAGGCCATCAGATAAGCCTGCTTAACCGACTCTGGGACCCCTCTTATTTTTTAAATTACTGTACCTATGTAAAAATATCTGCATGGAGTGTGCTTCTCAGGGAGACTAACATGTCTTTCAATGTTGTGTCAAGCACCAGCTGGTTTGCAGTAGGGAACTCTGATATAGAGTCTTGAAGTTCACTGGTGTCATTGAGGGAGCCTGCCATGTCACTCACCTCCAGGACAGAGTCTGATGTCTCCTGTGGCTTGTGCTTGGCTTTAACTGGGCTGGAGGAACATGAGGAGGATTGAGAAGTCCATCTCCTGACTTCTGTGGAGAACGGCAGAAGTCAGGAGATAGATGCTGCAAGCGTCTCTCTGCTGTGCTAGGGAAGCCACGCTTGTTTATGTTGAGACCTGCCAGCGCCATCTTGGCTAGAGGAGCCGCGTGGCAGCGGGCAGAAGTCTGTCATTCTCCTGGACATGTTTTGTTCTTTTCTCCTGCGGGCCATGTACTGTGGCGGTGCCCGACCTGGAGGAGGCTAAAATCGCTGGGTTTCCTGACACTGTACGGGTGCTGTGAGCTCCGGCGAGCTGGCTGTGCACAGAGCAGCAGTATCAAGCGGCCATCTCCCATGCTAGCCGGCCACGCCCCCCCCCCCCCCCCCGGACTCCTGTTGTGGGAACATCTATCTAGGATCTACAGTGCATCTGGAAAGTATTCACCTTTTCCACAATTTGTTATGGTACAGCCTTATTCCAAAATGGATTAAATTCATTATTTTCCTCAAAATTCTACAAACAATTCCCAATAATGACAATATGAAAGAAGTTTGTTTGAAATCCTTGCAAATTGATTAAAAATAAAAAAATGAAAAAAATCACATGTACATAATTATTCACAGCCCTTGCTCAATACTTTGTTGAAGCACTTTTGGTACCAATTACAGCCTCAAGTCTCACATGTACAGTGCCTTGAAAAAGTATTCATACCCCTTGATATTTTCCACATTTTGTCGTGTTATAATCAAAGATCAAAGTAATTGTATTTTATTGGGATTTTATGTGATAGACCAACACAAAATGGCACATAATTGTGAAGTGGAAGGAAAATTATAAAGGGTTTTCAAAATTTTTTACAATACATTTCTGAAAAGTGTAGCGTGCACCTGTGGTAAATTCAGTTGATTGGACATGATTTGGAAAGGCACACAGCTGTCTGTATAAGGTCCCGCAGTTACCCGTGCATGTCAGAGCACAAACCAAGCTATGAAGTCCAAGGAATTGTCTGTAGACCACCGAGACAAGATTGTATCAAGGCACAGATCTGGGGAAGAGTACAGAAAAATTTCTGCAGCGTTGAAGGTCCCAATGAGCAAAAAGTGGCCTCCATCATCTGTAAATCGAAGAAGTTTGGAACCTCTAGGACTCTTCCAAGAGCTGGCCACCCAGCCAAACTGAGCGATCAGGGTAGAAGGGACTTAGTCAGGCAGGTGACCAAGAACCCAACGGTCACTCTGACAGAGCTTCAGCATTTCTCTGTGGAGGGAGGAGAATCTTTTCGGAAAAACAACCATCTCTGCAGCACTCCACCAATCAGGCCTGTATGGTAGAGTGGCCAGATGGAAGTCACCCCTCAGTAAAAGGCACATGACAGCCCCCCTGGAGTTTGCCAAAGGCACCTGAAGGACTGTCAGAATATAAGAAACTAAATTCTCTGGTCTAATGAAACAAGGATTGAACTCTTTTGCCTGAATGGCACCTCTCATCCTCTGGCCAGAGACATCCTTGATGAAAACCTGCTCCAGAGCGTTC
Source organism: Lithobates septentrionalis (assembly GCA_037952835.1). Lineage (NCBI taxonomy): Eukaryota > Metazoa > Chordata > Amphibia > Anura > Ranidae > Lithobates > Lithobates septentrionalis. Next base: position 1,607,728 of record JBBDGP010000385.1, read on the forward strand.
TGGACCTCAGACTGGGGCATAGGTCAGAGCTGTCTCTTGGCCTAGGCCAACAAGGCCAAGGCCTAGGGCGGCACACTGCAAAAAAAGTCCCCTCCTTGACCCGTCCTCCCGAGTCCCGACTCCCGCATGGAATAAAAGTGACACTGGGAGCAGTCCTGAATGCATGGGACAGGGGCGGACTGAGCCGCGGTAGTGCTGGCTCGGCTCCGCCTCCACCTGAATCCTGGCCACTGGTGACATCACGGCAGCGACTCCCTCCCTGCCCAGCAATCAAAGCAGAGGGGGACTTAACTTTCTCCTTCTCCAGCGCGGAGGGGCTCAAAGCAGCTGCCTGGCCCCTTGAGCTGAGCCCCGCCCTTTTGCATGGTCCTGGAGAGTCCGCCGTTGGTCCGGGGGCGGTGGGGTGCAGGGCAGCGGCATTTTCAAAAAGCAAGAGGGAGACCCCGGCAGCTGGGAAGAGGCTGACAGCTTGCCACAACCAAGAGCCCGGGAGGGAGTGAGAGAAGACTACGCTTCACCGCCACACTGACTTGATCAGCATCCCCGACTCCTTCTCCAACTCCTCTCCCAGCTGTGACTGTCCTGGAACAGGAAGACAGGCTGACCATGAGGTAGGTGCATCACACTCGACTACCAACACAGACAGGCTGCCTGGAACAGTCACAGGGAGGGGGCAGTAGTAGGGACTGCAGGCATGGCTAGGGGGTCTCTCTCTCCCACCACCCTCACCTTCTCCCCCCTCTCTTACACCCACCCCTCTCTCTCTCTCTCCCTCCCGCCCCCACACACCCATCCCCCTCTCTCCCCACCCCCACACACCTGCCCCCCTCTCTCTCCCACCCTACACACCCACCCCCACCCCACTCTCACACCCCCTCTCCCTCTCACACCCCCACCCCCCTCTCTCACACCCCACACACCCGCCCCCTCTCTCTCCCACCCCCCTCTCTCACACCCCCTCTCTCTCTCACACCCCCACACACCCGCCCCCCCTCTATCTCTCACACCCCCCCTCTATCTCTCACACCCCCCTCTCTCTCCCGCCCCCACACCCCCCCTCTCTCCCGCCCCCCCACCCCCTCTCACACCCTCCTCCTCTCTCTCCCCCACCCCCACACACCCGCCCCCTCTCTCTCCCACCCCCGCCCCCTCTCTCTCCCACCCCCACCCCCCTCTCTCACACCCCCACCCCCCTCTCTCACACCCCCCTCTCTCTCTCCCACCCCCTCTCCCCCCACCCCCTATCACACCCCCCTCTCTCTCTCTCACACCCCCCCTCTCTCTCCCGCCCCCACACCCCCCCTCTCTCCCACCCCCTCTCACACCCTCCTCCTCTCTCTCCCCCACCCCCACACACTCATTCATTCATTCATTCACCCGCCCCCTCTCTCCCCCACCCCCCTCTCTCACACCCCCTCTCTCTCTCACACCCCCACACCCCCCCTCTCTCCCACCCCCACCCCCTCTCTCTCTCCCACCCCCTCTCCCCCACCCCCTATCACACCCTCCTCCTCTCTCTCCCACCCCCACCCCCCTCTCTCACACCCTCCTCTCTCACACCCTTACACCCCCTCTCTCCCACCCCCTCTCTCTCTCCCACCCCCTCTCACACCCTCCTCTCTCTCCCCCACTCTCTCCCACCCCACACACCCACCCCCACACACCCCCTCTCTCTCCCCCCACCCTCTATAACACCCTCCTCCTCTCTCTCCCCCACCCCCACACACCGGCCCCCTCTCTCTCCCACCCCCACCCCCCTCTCTCACACCCCCCCTCTCTCCCACCCCCTCTCACACCCTCCTCCTCTCTCGCCCCCACCCTCACACACCCGCCCCCTCTCTCTCCCACCCCCCTCTCTCTCTCCCCCTCTCCCCCCACCCCCTATCACACCCCCTCTCTCTCTCTCACACCCCCCCTCTCTCTCTCTCACCCCCCCTCTCTCTCCCGCCCCCACACCCCCCTCTCTCTCACACCCTCCTCCTCTCTCTCCCCCACTCCCACACACCCGCCCCCTCTCTCCCCCACCCCCCTCTCTCACACCCCCCTCTCTCTCTCACACCCCCACACCCCCCCCTCTCTCCCACCCCCACCCCCTCTCTCTCTCCCACCCCCTCTCCCCCCACCCCCTATCACACCCTCCTCCTCTATCTCCCACCCCCACCCCCTCTCTCACACCCCCACCTCCCTCTCTCACACCCTCCTCTCTCACACCCCTACACCCCCTCTCTCCCACCCCCTCTCACACCCTCCTCTCTTTCCCCCACTCTCTCCCACCCCACACACCCACTCTCTCCCACCCCCTATCACACCCTCCTCCTCTCTCTCCCACCCCTACACCCCCTCTCTCCCACCCCCTCTCACACCCTCCTCTCTCTCCCCCACTCTCTCCCACCCCACACACCCACCCCCACACACCCCCTCTCTCTCTCTCACCTTCCTTAACCCTCTCTCTCCTCCCCTCTCTTGCATGCAGGCAGGGGGAATCAATTGGACAATGACTGACAGGTAACAGCAAGTGAGAGTTACTGAACCCACCCCCCCCAAGCACTGACATTGCACCCACCCCCCAAGCAAAGATACGGAACCCAAGCACTGCCACTGATTCCATCCTCCTAATGAAGGACTACAGGTTCCAGCATGAACCCGTGAGATCTAAAGGGTTACATCTCTAGATCTTAGAGGTTCATGCCGGGACTTGTAGTCCTTCAATTTTGGAGGGAGACACATCCTTAGATCTAAGGAGCTCATGTTGGAACTTGTAGTTCTTCACTTTTGGGGGATGTGACCCCCCCAGCAAGTGCCCCTCAGAGCTGAGGATGCGACACGCCCCCCCAAACTAGTGAAGGACTACAGGTTCCAGCATGAACCTGTAAGATCTAGGGATGTGACCCCCAAAAGTGAAGGACTGCAGGTCCCAGCATGAACCCCTCAGAGCTGAGGATATCACCCCCCCTAAAAATTAGTGAAGGACTACAGGTCTGAACATGAACCCGTGATAGCTCAGGGGTTCATACTGGAACTTGCAGTCCTTCAATTTTGGAAGAAGTCACATGCATTAAACAGGAAGGGGTGGGATAAATTTACATGGGGGGGGGCGTCTGATTTTAGTCTTGCCTAGGGCAGCACAAAACCAAAATACACCACTGGCATAGGTTCATCTTCCAACGGGACAACAACCCTAAGCACACAGCCAAGACAACAAAGGAGTGGCTAGGGGACAACTATATGAATGTCCTTTAGTGGCCCAGCCAGAGCCCAGACTTGAACCCGATTGAACAGCTCTGGAGAGATCTGAAAATGGCTGTTCACCGGTGCTCCCCATCCAACCTGATGGAGCTTGAGAGGTCCTGCAAAGAAGAATGGGAGAAACTGCCCAAAAATAGGTGTGCCAAGCTTGTAGCATCATACTCAAAAAGACTTGAGGCAGCCTGTAATTGGTACCAAAGGTGCTTCAACAAAGTATTGAGCAAGGGCTGTGAATAATTATGTACATGTGATTTTTTTTTTTTTGTTTTTTTTTTTTAATAAATTCGCAAAGACTTTAAACAAACTTCTTTCACATTGTCATTATGGGGTATTGTTTGTCGAATTTTTAGGAAAATAATGAATTTAATCAATTTTGGAATAAGGCTGTAACATAACAAAATGTGGAAAAAGTGAAGCGCTGTGAATACTTTCCGGATGCACTGTACCTTTGGGAGATTTTCTCTAACTTCCTGTTATATCTCTGGGAAAGAAAGTGAAGGGAAACTTCCCAAATGTTACATGGATGGTGAAAAAAAAATCCTCACATGGGTTTTTAACTCTTCTGTACCCTATCCAAAAAAAAATTGGCTACATACATTTAAAGCAGAAATTAAAAAGATGTCAGACCCCTAAGAAGTTTTTACTTTTAGTGCAAATTTTTATTAAGTATTATGAACAGTACACCGTTCATTAATGCAACAACCATCACTTGAAGCCTTAAAGTTTTAAACAGTAGAAATTTTTTTCTTTCTTCTTCATTCATTGTTAAAGTCTGACAATAGAACAAATATAATCGTTGGTGAAAATAAAAAAAAAAAGGATAACAGACAGTACATCATGAAGTTGATGAAGTTGCCACCTTCAAAGACAAATTCTGACACAGCTTAATAGGGGTTTATGTACTAAACCTGGAGGGTGCAAAATCTGGTGCAGCTCTGCATAGAAACCAATCAGCTTCCAGTTTTTTTTTTTGTTAGAGCCTAAATTAACAAACTGGAGTTGGAAGCTAATTGGCTACCATGCAAAGTTGCACCAGAGTTTGAACTCTCTAGTTTTAGCAAATCAACCCCATAGGGTGAGGGTTTATAAGAAGAGTGAGCTTTGTGAGTGTGATGGATTTTTACATTGGTTGGTCACAGTGAAAGATAGCAGCAGTAGTAGGGGTTGTTGAGCTGTCTGAGACTTGTATACAGATAAGGCTAAATTTCCAGACGTAACACATTAGGAAAAGTATCTTTATCTTTTGCCAGGTGGCTGTAATGTTCATATCTGATTGGACCCCACTGAAAGAAACTGTCACTTTTTTTCATAACTAAGGATTCGTATTCTTGTGTTATAGCTTTGTCAACTGAGCCTATAACCTATAGCTATCTATGGACAACTATCTTGGTTCCCTGGATAGTGATTGCACAAAGGTGGCGATGGTGGATAAAGACAAAGTCATTGCCAGGATAAGTAATGCGATTTTATTTGAGGGATAATATGATCTTTTTGAGTGGTAATAACTACCAAAAATCTAACAGATTACACAGGGCATATGCACATAATCTTGTAAAATATACTTATATAAGTCCAGTTTAAATCAACCCTTTTGCCAGTGTTTACTGAACCCATCAACACTTTTTTTTTTTGCCATTGCTACTGAACCCATTACCAAATACAAAATATTAAGCTCATGAGTAAATGATTTGAGCAAATTTAGCGAACAAAAACTCTGCCCAACTTTGCCTCCCATTACAAAGTTATTCCCAATAAGGAGCTGCCTTTTTTCCTTCTGCACAACATACATGAAATATGTGCAACCAATTGTGACCAGTTAGTCACAGCTCACACCCTTCCTATGACAGCCATATCCCACTGCTCTCTGTGTTAGCCAATGGCCAGGTGGAGAGATTAAAGATGGAGATGAGTGCTTAGCAGTTTACTTTTGACAAAAAGGTCAGTCTTTGCATAACAGTAACAACATTGCTTAGTCTGCACGTGTTTTTAAAATAAGCTGCCACTGTGTTTGCTTATTGGGAGAATGGAAAGATCCAATGTATTATTATTATTATTATTATTATACAGGATTTATATAGCACCAACTGTTTGCGCAGCGCTTTACAACATGAGGGCAGACAGTACACTTACAATACAAATCAATACAGGAGGGATCAGAGGGCCCTGCTCATTAGAGCTTACAATCTAGAAGGGAGGGTCAAGTGGAACAAAAGGTAATACCTGTGGGGGTGAGCTGATGGAGAAAATGTAAATAAAGTTGTTAGGTGTGGGTAGGGTAGGCTTCTCTGAAGAGAAGGGTTTTCAGGGATCATCTAAAAGCTAATAGAGTAGGAGACAAGCGGACAGATTGGGGTAAGGCATTCCATGGGATTGGAGAGGCTTTGGAAAAGTCCTGGAGGTGAGCATGGGAGGAGGTGACGAGGGAGCTAGAGAGCAGGAGGTCTTGAGAGGAACAAAGAGAAGGAGTAGGTTGGTATTTAGAGACTAGGCTAGTTATGTAGCTGGGGGTTAAATTGTGGATGGCTTTGTAAGTGGTTGTTAGTATTTTGAATTTAATTTGTTGGGTGAGCGGAAGCCAGTGGAGGGATTGACAGAGAGGGGTAGCAGACACAGAGCGATTGGTAAGGTGGATGAGTCTGGCAGCAGCATGCATGATGGATTTAAGGGATGATAGACTATGTAGAGGTAAGCCAATGAGAAGGGAGTTGCCGTGGTCGAGGCGAGAGATGACAAGCGAGTGAATTAAGAGCTTTGTTGTGTCATTTGTTAGAAAGGGACAAATTTTGGAGATGTTGCGGAGGTTGAGGTGGCAAGATTTGGACAGTGATTCGACATGGTGCTTAAAGAAAAGTTCAGAGTCCAGGACTACACCAAGAAACTTGGCATGTGGGCATGGGCTTATAGTTGTGCCATCGATTTTGACAGACAGATCAGGGGAAGGGAAAGAGGCATATGGGGGAGGAAACATTATAAGTTTGGTTTTGGATAGATTGAGTTTGAGGAAGTGGTATGACATCCAGACTGATATATCTGATAGTAAATTAGCGATACCTGAGGAGACAGATAGAGTGAGCTGAGGGGTAGAGAACTAGATTTGGGTGTCGTCAGCGTAGAGGTGGTATTGGAAGCCATGGGAGGCTATCAGCTGACCCAGGGAGGATGTGGAGATTGAAAATAGGAGAGGTCCAAGAACAGAACCTTGGGGGACCCCAATAGAGAAAGGAAGAGGAGAGGAGGAAGTAGAGTTGTAAGAAACACTAAAGATGCGGTTGGATAAGTAGGAAGAGAACCAGTGAAGAGTACAGTCACGGAGATCAAAGGCGTAGAGTTTTTTGAGGAGGTGGGGGTGGTCAACCGTATCAAAGGCAGCAGAGAGGTCCAGGAGTAGGAGTACAGAATAGTGTCAACTGGTTTTGGCTGTTAGTAGATCGTTTGTTAGTTTTAGGAGAGCAGTTCCTGTGGAGTGTCGAGGACAAAATCCAGACTGAAGGGGATCAAGAAGGCTATTATGAGCAATTATCAGTTGGTTGTAGACCAGACGTTCAAGGAGTTTGGATAAGAAGGGGAGCAAGGAGATGGGGCGTAGGTTGTTAAGATTGGATGAGTCTAGTGAGGGCTTTTTAAGTATGGGGCTGACAAGTGCATGTTTTATAGAGTTGGGGAAGATGCCAGAAGAGAGGGAGAGATTGAAGATGTGGGTTAGAGAGTGTAGCATAGAGCCAGAGGGTGAACGTAGCATATGCGAGGGAACAGGATCCAGCGGACTGGTGGTAAGGTGGACGTTAGCAAGTAGTTTAGCAACCTCGTCTATAGTGGTGGGGTTGAAAGAGGGAAGTAATGATTGTACCTTTGGGCATGAAGTGTAAAGCGTGGAGGGTATCTGAACAGTAGAGATCTCCTCACGAATTGTATCAATCTTCTGTCTGAAGTAATTGGCGATCTCCTGGGCAGTGAGTGAGTTGGCGGGTGGAGGCGGTGGAGGACGAAGTAGAGAGTTGAAGGTAGAGAAGAGTTATTGGGGACGGGATGATAAGTTGCTAAGGAGAGTGATAAAATAGGTTTACTTGGCAGTGAGGAAGCTGGAAATGAATTTTTGGAGGGCAGATTTATATTGGTTGAAATCTTTCTGAGACTTATGCCCTGTACACACGATCGGACATTGATCGGACATTCCGACAACAAAATCCATGGATTTTTTCCAACGGATGTTGGCTCAAACTTGTCTTGCATACACACAGTCGCACAAAGTTGTAGGAAAATCAGATAGTTCTGAACGCGGTGACGTAAAACACGGAACTATAAATGGGGCAGTAGCCAAAAGCTTTCGTCTCTTAATTTATTCTGAGCATGCGTGGCACTTTGTGCGTCGGATTTGTGTACACACGATTGGAATTTCCGACAACAAATTTTGTTGTCGGAAAATTTTATAGCAAGCTCTCAAACTTTGTGTGTCGGAAATTCCGATGGAAAATGTGTAATGAAGCCCACACACGGTCGGAATTTCCGTCAACAAGGTCCTATCACACATTGTTCGGAAAATACGACCGTGTGTACAGGGCATAAATCTTACGCCACAGGTGCTCATGAGCACGACTATGTTTTTCAGACTTCTAGTATCATCTGTTTGCCAAGGTTGAAGGGGTCGGGGTCTGATTCTGTGTGTAGTGAGGGGGGCCAGTGAGTCCAGTGAGGCTAGAAGTGAAGCGTTGTAGACAGAAGTGGCTAGGTTGGTGCAGGATAGGGGTGAGATTTTGTCATAGAGGTTGTAGGTAGCAGAGTAGAGAAGAGAAGTGTTGAGATGGCATAAGTTTCTCCGGGTAACTTTTAGGCGGTTGGAGGGAGAGGAGGTGGAGGAGAGGAAGAGAGTGAAACTAATAAGGTGGTGATCAGGGAGAGGGAATAGATAGTTAGAGAGGTTGCATGGAGTGCAAAGGTGGGAGAAAACAAGGTCAAGGGTATTGCCTTCAGAGTGAGTAGGAGCATGTAACCACTGCTTCAGGTCAAAGGAAGAGGATAGGCTGAGAAGTTTGGAAGTGGCAGGAGTGTTGGTATTAATAGGGATGTTGAAGTCACCCAGAATGATTGTGGGGATTTCAGAAGAAAGAAAGTAGGGTAGCCAGGCAGAGAAGTCATCAAGAAAGGTTGATACTGGTCCAGGGGGGCTGTAGATCACAGCTATTCTTAGAGAAACTGGAGTGAAAAGATGAATGCAGCATGCTTCGAAAGAGGAGAGTGACAGATAGGGAGGTGGCTGAAGTACCTGAAAGGTGCTATGTGGGGCTAGAAGGATTCTGACACCTCCTCCCTTCCATCCACTGGATATGGAGGAGTGAGTTCAGAGAAGACCACCATGGGATAGGGCAACAGAAGACGCGGTGTCGGATTCATGAAGCCAGGTTTTGTAATGGCGAGTAGATTAAATGAGTTGGCGATAAAGAGGTCATGGAGAGAGGTGAGTTTGTTACAGACAGAGCGGGAATTCCAAAGGGCACAAGAGAATGAGAATCTGGCCTTGGGAAGAATGGAAATGGGAACTGAATTGTGTTGATTGTGGCTGCTGCCAGAGGGTGCAGGGTGATGGCTGCATGGGGTACAGTTAAAGGATGGAGGCCCGGGGTTTGGGGATATATCTCCAGAGGTTAGGAGAAGCAGGAGGGTGAGGGAGGTAATATGGGAGTGGGATTTATATGAAGGGACATGCCCCAGGGTCTTGGAGATTTTTTGTGTGTGTGGATTTAGAATTAGCAGGAGTTGGTGGGTGCAGTAATAACTAGAGGACAGAAGTGAGGGTGATATATATATTCTGTGGGGGGAGAAGGGGGATGAAGGAGAGATAGTTTAAGGATAGAGGATAGAGCTGTCAAAAGGGGTGGTAGAGAGTGCATGTTACAAGTAGAAAGAGCTGAAGGGGTAAACAAGGTCACCTGATGTCTGTGTGGTGTTTTTCAAAGTATATTCTTGTGTTTATTTGCTTTGTGCATTCACGGAAGTGCAGAGTCAGAAGTGCTCCCACTTCGTTCTGCACTCCTGTGACCCATTTTCAGCTGACAGCGGTCTGAAGCCCTCTATTGGCTAATGTCACACACCCAATCCATACTCCCAAAAGATCCCAACCATATGATTGGGATCCGCCCAGGAGCTTGGACCAGCAGCTGGCTCAGCCTCTTAGTAAGTGGCTGAGAGCCTGAGTCAGCCGCTTTCTCCCGCTCCACAGATCTGTGTTCCAATAAGCGCTGGAGGGGGAAGAGCAGTGAGCCAGTGATTGATAGTCACCAACTCTCTGCTCATGTAACACTAAGATCTGAGCAATCAGCGGTCTTCGTGGTTGATCAGGCTTAGAGGCTGCAGGGGACAGGTGCAGCATCGGACCAATGCTGCATCCACCATGGTGAGTATCATTTTTTCTATTTTTTCTTATTCCATACTTCTCTTTTAAAGTATTTCTCAAGGAAAAACGTTTTTACCATTTTTGAAGAAGTATGCTATGGTTAAAACCTTGTTAGTTTTTAGGGTTTTTTGTCATCCTTGTATTGTTGAGCTTTCCATCCACTTCTGGTCTTGTAGACACAACAGTGAGAGGAGGTGTCAGGGCATGTCTCCAAAATGAGGCAAATTCTCTCTTAAAATGTTTTGACCAAAACAAATGTCCACTTTGTATGATTTTCTCTTGTATGATGAACCAGAAGTTCATATTCTGGTGTCTCAAATATTTAGATTTTCTTTTATTATCAATCCTGGTGGCAATGGTCGCTAGGAGGATGAATCTACCTAGACAGCAATGAAAACATAAAGTAGGTTCTAATCACTTATTACTCTAGCCAAACCCCAGCTCCCTATAATTGAAAAGCTCTTATACTCACTTCTCCAGAGGCCTACGTTTCAGCCTCCCCTCTGTTCCAGCACTGAAGCTTCTTTCAGTTGCCTCCTCATTCAACACTTCTGAGAGTCAGATGCTTGTGTCACCCATTGAGTGTTGTAGTGGCATAGGGATTGGAGGAAGAATCCGAAGTGTACTGAGGGGAACACAGGCTTCCAACACTCCCACAAGTGTCAAATGCTGAAAAGATCTGAAAAGGCTTTAGTGCTGGAATGGAGCAAAGTTGGGAGTCACAGACTGCCAGAGAGGTGAGCATCCTACCATCTCCATCGTCAAAAGCTGATATTTGGATTTCTTTGGAAGACTGATTAGGTCTATCAAACTGCAGACCCAGCCCAGAAAATTCAGCTCACTTAGATAAATCATCTAAATGTGCCTTATCATATGGTCACCAATAGGGATGAGCCGAACACCCCCCGGTTCGGTTCGCACCAGAACCCGCGAACGGACCGAAAGTTCGCACGAACTTTAGAACCCCATTGACGTCTATGGGACTCGAACGTTCGAAATCAAAAGTGCTCATTTTAAAGGCTAATTTGCATGGTATTGTCCTAAAAAGGGTTTGGGGACCCGGGTCCTACCCCAGGGGACATGTATCAATGCAAAAAAAACTTTTAAAAACGGCCGTTTTTTCGGGAGCAGTGATTTTAATGATGCTTAAAGTAAAAAAAAAAGTGAAATATTCCTTTAAATATCGTACCTGGGGGGTGTCTATAGTATGCCTGTAAAGAGACGCGTGTTTCCCATGTTTAGAACAGTCCCTGCACCAAATGTCATTTTTAAAGGAAAAAATCTCATTTAAAACTGCTTGCGGGTTTAATGTCATGTCGGGTCATGGCAATATGGATGAAAATCAGTGAGACAAACGGCATGGGTACCCCCCCAGTCCATTACCAGGCCCTTTGGGTCCTGTATGGATATTAAGGGGAACCCCGCACCCAAATTAAAATAAGGAAAGGCCCTATATACTCTGAACAGCAGTATACAGGCGGTGCAAACAAGACAGGGACTGTAGGTTTGTTGTTAAGTAGAATCTCTTTGTAATTTTGAACGGGTACATTTTTAACGTGTTTAGCTCCAGCCAAAAAATCTTTTCTAAGCTTTTTGGAAAACATAGGGAAGGGTTATCACCCCTGTGACATTTGTTTTGCTGTCTTTCCTCCTCTTCAGAAGATTTCACCTCACTTTTTTGTCCCAATGAAAAATGTTTTTTGAAAATTTGGGTTTTTTTGTGGAACAAGGATTGGAAAGCATCAGTGGAAAGGAGAAATTGTTTTCCCATATTAACTCTTACAGGAGAGAATTTCCCTTCCTAGGGGTAGATTTCATCTCACTTCCTGTTGTCTCCTTCCGTTTGCAAGTAGGAGTCGTTTGTAAGTTAGATGTTTGAAAGTAGGGTCCTGCCCTATATACTCAGCAGAAATTTGGGCCTTAGGTGTTGCTGTGGCCACAACACTGTAAGCCCTCACAGGGCCCTGCTGTGAAATATTAGATCAAGAATTGTAATTACATGCCCCTGTTGAACAGGAGCTGAAAAATTAGGCCTTAGGCACTGGTGCTGGTGCCACAACACTGCAACCCCTCACAGACACTCTAGTTAGAACGCAGGAACGAGCCCTGCTGCAAAGTATTGCATCAAAAATTGTAATTACACGCCCCTGTTAGACAGGGGCAGAAAAATTGGGCCTTAGGCACTGGTGCTGGTGCCACAACACTGCAACCCCTCACAGACACTCTAGTTGGAACGCAGGAACGAGCCCTGCTGCAAAGTATTGCATCAAAAATTGTAATTACACGCCCCTGTTAGACAGGGGCAGAAAAATTGGGCCTTAGGCATTGGTGCTGGTGCCACAACACTGCAACCCCTCACAGACACTCTAGTTGGAACGCAGGAACGAGCCCTGCTGCAAAGTATTGCATCAAAAATTGTAATTACACGCCCCTGTTAGACAGGGGCAGAAAAATTGGGCCTTAGGCACTGGTGCAGGTGCCACAACACTGCAACCCCTCACAGACACTCTAGTTGGAATGCAGGAACGAGCCATGCAGCAAAGTATTACATCAAAAATTGTAATTACACGCCCCTGTTAAACAGGGGCTGAAAAATTGTGCCTTAGGCACTGGTGGTGGCGCCCAGAACCAAAAATGTTCTTACAAGCTATCAGCGTGATGATTGAGGAGGAAGAGGATAATTACTCAGGGATAGTCACTCAGCATCAGCATAGGCAGTCTTTGAAGGGATCTGAGATTTCAAAAAAAATTATTCGGTTACATCAGCATCAGGTGCTTGGTAGCTGGTGGTGATCCAAGACTGATTCATTTTTATGAAGGTCAGCCGATCGACCGAGTCGGTGGACAGACGCACCCTGTGATCGGTTACCACGCCTCCAGCAGCACTGAATGTGCGTTCCGAAAGAACGCTGGATGCAGGACAGGCCAGTAGCTCAATTGCATACTGTGCAAGCTCTGGCCAGTGATCCATCCTCAAGACCCAGTAACCCAGAGGATTTTCGGTGGGAAAGGTGTCCAAGTCTGATCTTGCCCCTAGGTATTCCTGCACCATGTAAAACAGACGCTGGCGATGGTTGCTGGAACCGATCATACCTTGGGGCTGCGGACCAAAAAATTGTCTGAACGCATCGGTCAGACGGCCACCTTCTCCACCGCTCCTTCTTTGACTGACCGAAGCCTCAGCAACACGTTGTCCAGAAACAGGAGTTTGTAACCTCCCAGTCTCTGGGAACGCGTTGCACAGACCTTTCTGCAAGGCCTCCCGAAGATGTTTCATCCTCTGCTCCCTCTGCGATGGCAAGATAAGGTCCGCAACCTTACCCTTGTAACGTGGATCAAGGAGGGTTGCCAGCCAGTATTGGTCCTTCTCCTTGATACCACGAATACGAGGATCCTTACGCAGGCTTTGCAGGATCAGGGAGGCCATGCAGTGTAGGTTTGCTGAGGCATTCGGTCCGGAGTCCTCTGGGTCACTAAGGACAACAACGTCCGCAGCCACCTCCTCCCAGCCACGTACAAGTCCATGTGTTCCTTGGGACTGATCCCTTAAAGACTGCTGATGCTGAGTGCCAGGCTCCACCTCCATACTGACACAATCTTCCTCCTCCTCCTCCTCCTCCTCTTCCTGTGTGATCGGCGGGCACGCAGGAACACTGTCTGGATAAAGGGGGCCTTGAGAGCTAAGGAAGTCCTCCTCTTCCTGCCTCTGTTCTGCCTCAAGTGCCCTGTCCATTATTCCACGCAGCGTGTGCTCCAACAGGTGGACAAGGGGGACAGTGTCACTGATGCATGCACTGTCAGTGCTCACCATCCTCGTGGCCTCCTCGAATGGTGACAGGACAGTGCATGCATCCCTGATCATGGCCCACTGGCGTGGGGAAAAAAAAACAAGCTCCCCTGACCCTGTCCTGGTGCCATAGTCGCACAGGTACTCATTGATGGCCCTCTGCTGCGTGTGCAGCCGCTGCAGCATGGCCAACGTTGAGTTCCACCTGGTGGGCATGTCACAGATTAGGCGGTTCTTGGGCAGGTTAAACTCCTTTTGGAGGTCCGTCAGCCGAGCACTGGCATTATATGACCGGCGGAAATGCACACAGACTTTCCTGGCCTGCCTCAGGACATCCTGTAAGCCCGGGTACCTGCCCAAGAACCGCTGCACCACCAAGTTAAGGACGTGAGCCAAACAGGGCACATGGGTGAGTTGTCCCTGTCGGAGGGCAGAGAGGAGGTTGGTGCCATTGTCGCAAACCACCATTCCTGCCTTAAGTTGGCGTGGCGTCAACCACCTCTGAACCTGCCCCTGCAGAGCTGACAGAACCTCTGCCCCAGTGTGGCTCCTGTCCCCCAAGCACACCAGCTCAAGCACCGCATGGCATCTTTTGGCCTGCGTACTTGCGTAGCCCCTTGAACGCCTACGGAGCACCGCTGGTTCCGAGGAAGAGGCCATGGAGGAAGAAGAAGAGGAGGGGGTGGAGGAGAGAGGTGTGTCACAATCAGCATTTTGGAGGCGTAGTGGCGGAACAACCTCCAACACTACTGCACCTTGTCCTGCATCCTTCCCAGCTGCCAGCAGAGTCACCCAATGCGCCGTGAAACTTAGGTAACGTCCCTGTCCATGCCTGCTGGACCATGAGTCAGCGGTAATATGCACCTTACCGCTGACCGCCCTGTCCAGCGAGGCATGGACATTGCCTTCCACATGCCGGTAGAGAGCCGGAATCGCCTTCCGTGAGAAAAAGTGGCGTTTGGGTACCTGCCACTGAGGAACCGCACATTCCACAAACTCACGGAAGGGGGCAGAGTCTACCAACTGAAAAGGCAGCAGTTGAAGTGCTAGCAATTTTGCCAAGCTAGCATTCAACCGCTGGGCATGTGGATGGCTGGGAGCAAACTTCTTTCGGCGGTGCAGCAGCTGGGGCAGGGAAATTTGCCTGGTACAATCTGACGTCGGTGTACCAAAAGCAGATTGCCCACAAGTACTTGGCTGTGACACACCTAATTCTACACCTTCATTCCTCTCACTGCAGGTCTCAGAGAGGACTGAAGGTCTAGTGGGGTTGGAAATCTCAGCTGATGAGGAGCAAGGAGAGATCCTCTTTGTTCTTTGGTGTGGGTCTTTTAGATATGCTTGCCAACGAACTGCATGGCAGGTCAACATATGTCTGGTCAAGCATGTGGTACCCAAGTGGGAGATGTTTTGGCCACGCGAGATACGCTTGAGACATATGTTGCAAATAGCAGCGGTGCGATCTGATGCACTGGTCTCAAAAAAGGCCCACACCAAAGAACTTTTTGAATAACGCGCAGAGACTGCAGCACCCTGCATATGTGGAGCTTTGGGGTGTGATGCAGTCAATGTGCTGCCCTTAGGCTGGCCCCTGGAGGGCATCCTGCCTCGTTGGTGATGTGCCGCCTCCTCCTCCTCCTCCTCCTCCTCCTCCTCTCTCCTATCAGGCACCCACGTTGAGTCAGTGACCTCATCATCCCCTCCCTCCTCATCACTGGAGCAAACCTGGCAGTATGCTGCAGCAGGGGGAGCATGACTGCCAGATTGCTGTCCTTCTTGGGCACCCCCTCTGTCCGTGCTCATGTTACTGCCTTCATCGAGCTCAGTATCATCATCAGAGCCTTCCAAACGCTGGGCATCCTCCTGGAGCATGTACCCAACACTGTGGTCAAACAGTTCGAGGGAATCCTCAGGAGGACATGGTGGAGCTAGGGAAGGAGTCACTGATGACATTGAGCTGAGGGAAGAGGCCGCTGCTTTGCCAGACAAAGCACCCTGGGCATGGGTGAGAGAGGATGAGGAGGATGAGGACGGCTTGGTCATCCACTCGACCAAGTCTTCCGCATGTTGCGGCTCAACACGGCCAGCTGCCGAAAAAAAGGCCAAGCGTGTCCCATGGCCACGTGCTGATGAGGATGCACCGTCTCCACGACCAGCACTAGACACAGAGCCTGCTTGCCCTCTCTTATTGGCTTCTGACTGTCTGCCTCTCCTTCTTGGCCTGTAGCTGCACTAAGCTGGGATAGAACACCTGTAATTTTCTTCAGGTAGCTTTATATACTGTAACCAGACAAGCCTGCCTGTCAGTAGGAAGATAACAGGAACGGATCTAGCTGAACACTGTGAGCAGGACGCACTGCACTAAATGTAAATAGCAGGAATGGATCTAGCTGAACACTGTGAGCAGGACGCATTGACTGCACTAAATGTAAATAGCAGGAACAGATCTAGCTGAACACTGTGAGCAGGACGCACTGCACTAAATGTAAATAGCAGGAACGGATCTAGCTGAACACTGTGAGCAGGACGCACTGACTGCACTAAATGTAAATAGCAGGAACGGATCTAGCTGAACACTGTGAGCAGGACGCACTGCACTAAATGTAAATAGCAGGAACGGATCTAGCTGAACACTGTGAGCAGGACGCACTGCACTAAATGTAAATAGCAGGAACGGATCTAGCTGAACACTGTGAGCAGGACGCACTGACTGCACTAAATGTAAATAGCAGGAACAGATCTAGCTGAACACTGTGAGCAGGACGCACTGCACTAAATGTAAATAGCAGGAACGGATCTAGCTGAACACTGTGAGCAGGACGCACTGACTGCACTAAATGTAAATAGCAGGAACAGATCTAGCTGAACACTGTGAGCAGGACGCACTGCACTAAATGTAAATAGCAGGAACGGATCTAGCTGAACACTGTGAGCAGGACGCACTGACTGCACTAAATGTAAATAGCAGGAACAGATCTAGCTGAACACTGTGAGCAGGACGCACTGCACTAAATGTAAATAGCAGGAACGGATCTAGCTGAACACTGTGAGCAGGACGCACTGACTGCACTAAATGTAAATAGCAGGAACAGATCTAGCTGAACACTGTGAGCAGGATGCACTGCACTAAATGTAAATAGCAGGAACGGATCTAGCTGAACACTGTGAGCAGGACGCACTGACTGCACTAAATGTAAATAGCAGGAACGGATCTAGCTGAACACTGTGAGCAGGACGCACTGACTGCACTAAATGTAAATAGCAGGAACAGATCTAGCTGAACACTGTGAGCAGGACGCACTGCACTAAATGTAAATAGCAGGAACGGATCTAGCTGAACACTGTGAGCAGGACGCACTGACTGCACTAAATGTAAATAGCAGGAACAGATCTAGCTGAACACTGTGAGCAGGACGCACTGCACTAAATGTAAATAGCAGGAACGGATCTAGCTGAACACTGTGAGCAGGACGCACTGACTGCACTAAATGTAAATAGCAGGAACAGATCTAGCTGAACACTGTGAGCAGGACGCACTGACTGCACTAAATGTAAATAGCAGGAACGGATCTAGCTGAACACTGTGAGCAGGACGCACTGACTGCACTAAATGTAAATAGCAGGAACAGATCTAGCTGAACACTGTGAGCAGGACGCACTGCACTAAATGTAAATAGCAGCAACGGATCTAGCTGAACACTGTGAGCAGGACGCACTGACTGCACTAAATGTAAATAGCAGGAACGGATCTAGCTGAACACTGTGAGCAGGACGCACTGCACTAAATGTAAATAGCAGGAACGGATCTAGCTGAACACTGTGAGCAGGACGCACTGACTGCACTAAATGTAAATAGCAGGAACAGATCTAGCTGAACACTGTGAGCAGGACGCACTGCACTAAATGTAAATAGCAGGAACGGATGTAGCTGAACACTGTGAGCAGGATGCACTGACTGCACTAAATGTAAATAGCAGGAACAGATCTAGCTGAACACTGTGAGCAGGACGCACTGCACTAAATGTAAATAGCAGGAACGGATCTAGCTGAACACTGTGAGCAGGACGCACTGACTGCACTAAATGTAAATAGCAGGAACGGATCTAGCTGAACACTGTGAGCAGGACGCACTGACTGCACTAAATGTAAATAGCAGGAACAGATCTAGCTGAACACTGTGAGCAGGACGCACTGCACTAAATGTAAATAGCAGGAACGGATCTAGCTGAACACTGTGAGCAGGACGCACTGACTGCACTAAATGTAAATAGCAGGAACGGATCTAGCTGAACACTGTGAGCAGGACGCACTGCACTAAATGTAAATAGCAGGAACGGATCTAGCTGAACACTGTGAGCAGGACGCACTGCACTAAATGTAAATAGCAGGAACGGATCTAGCTGAACACTGTGAGCAGGACGCACTGACTGCACTAAATGTAAATAGCAGGAACAGATCTAGCTGAACACTGTGAGCAGGACGCACTGCACTAAATGTAAATAGCAGGAACAGATCTAGCTGAACACTGTGAGCAGGACGCACTGACTGCACTAAATGTAAATAGCAGGAACGGATCTAGCTGAACACTGTGAGCAGGACGCACTGACTGCACTAAATGTAAATAGCAGGAACAGATCTAGCTGAACACTGTGAGCAGGACGCACTGCACTAAATGTAAATAGCAGGAACGGATCTAGCTGAACACTGTGAGCAGGACGCACTGACTGCACTAAATGTAAATAGCAGGAACGGATCTAGCTGAACACTGTGAGCAGGACGCACTGCACTAAATGTAAATAGCAGGAACGGATCTAGCTGAACACTGTGAGCAGGACGCACTGACTGCACTAAATGTAAATAGCAGGAACGGATCTAGCTGAACACTGTGAGCAGGACGCACTGCACTAAATGTAAATAGCAGGAACGGATCTAGCTGAACACTGTGAGCAGGACGCACTGCACTAAATGTAAATAGCAGGAACGGATCTAGCTGAACACTGTGAGCAGGACGCACTGACTGCACTAAATGTAAATAGCAGGAACAGATCTAGCTGAACACTGTGAGCAGGACGCACTGACTGCACTAAATGTAAATAGCAGGAACGGATCTAGCTGAACACTGTGAGCAGGACGCACTGACTGCACTAAATGTAAATAGCAGGAACAGATCTAGCTGAACACTGTGAGCAGGACGCACTGCACTAAATGTAAATAGCAGGAACAGATCTAGCTGAACACTGTGAGCAGGACGCACTGACTGCACTAAATGTAAATAGCAGGAACGGATCTAGCTGAACACTGTGAGCAGGACGCACTGACTGCACTAAATGTAAATAGCAGGAACAGATCTAGCTGAACACTGTGAGCAGGACGCACTGCACTAAATGTAAATAGCAGGAACGGATCTAGCTGAACACTGTGAGCAGGACGCACTGACTGCACTAAATGTAAATAGCAGGAACGGATCTAGCTGAACACTGTGAGCAGGACGCACTGCACTAAATGTAAATAGCAGGAACGGATCTAGCTGAACACTGTGAGCAGGACGCACTGACTGCACTAAATGTAAATAGCAGGAACAGATCTAGCTGAACACTGTGAGCAGGACGCACTGCACTAAATGTAAATAGCAGGAACGGATCTAGCTGAACACTGTGAGCAGGACGCACTGACTGCACTAAATGTAAATAGCAGGAACAGATCTAGCTGAACACTGTGAGCAGGACGCACTGCACTAAATGTAAATAGCAGGAACATATCTAGCTGAACACTGTGAGCAGGACGCACTGACTGCACTAAATGTAAATAGCAGGAACGGATCTAGCTGAACACTGTGAGCAGGACACACTGACTGCACTAAATGTAAATAGCAGGAACAGATCTAGCTGAACACTGTGAGCAGGACGCACTGCACTAAATGTAAATAGCAGGAACGGATCTAGCTGAACACTGTGAGCAGGACGCACTGACTGCACTAAATGTAAATAGCAGGAACGGATCTAGCTGAACACTGTGAGCAGGACGCACTGCACTAAATGTAAATAGCAGGAACGGATCTAGCTGAACACTGTGAGCAGGACGCACTGACTGCACTAAATGTAAATAGCAGGAACGGATCTAGCTGAACACTGTGAGCAGGACGCACTGCACTAAATGTAAATAGCAGGAACGGATCTAGCTGAACACTGTGAGCAGGACGCACTGCACTAAATGTAAATAGCAGGAACGGATCTAGCTGAACACTGTGAGCAGGACGCACTGACTGCACTAAATGTAAATAGCAGGAACAGATCTAGCTGAACACTGTGAGCAGGACGCACTGACTGCACTAAATGTAAATAGCAGGAACGGATCTAGCTGAACACTGTGAGCAGGACGCACTGACTGCACTAAATGTAAATAGCAGGAACAGATCTAGCTGAACACTGTGAGCAGGACGCACTGACTGCACTAAATGTAAATAGCAGGAACGGATCTAGCTGAACACTGTGAGCAGGACGCACTGACTGCACTAAATGTAAATAGCAGGAACAGATCTAGCTGAACACTGTGAGCAGGACGCACTGCACTAAATGTAAATAGCAGGAACGGATCTAGCTGAACACTGTGAGCAGGACGCACTGCACTAAATGTAAATAGCAGGAACGGATCTAGCTGAACACTGTGAGCAGGACGCACTGACTGCACTAAATGTAAATAGCAGGAACAGATCTAGCTGAACACTGTGAGCAGGACGCACTGCACTAAATGTAAATAGCAGGAACAGATCTAGCTGAACACTGTGAGCAGGACGCACTGACTGCACTAAATGTAAATAGCAGGAACGGATCTAGCTGAACACTGTGAGCAGGACGCACTGACTGCACTAAATGTAAATAGCAGGAACAGATCTAGCTGAACACTGTGAGCAGGACGCACTGCACTAAATGTAAATAGCAGGAACGGATCTAGCTGAACACTGTGAGCAGGATAGGGTTGCCACCTTTTCTTCAAGCCAAACCCGAACACTTTTGCGGCGCACGGCAATTTTTTTGTAGTACATGCTATATGATTGTAAAATACCTTGGGTTACCCAAAGAGAGTAGTAATGAGGTGTGCTACAGTGAAAAGTGGCTGTGGCCCAATTGCATCAGTGGGGGGGGACTTAAAGGGGCATGGTTAAATAAAACAAAAGCATTAGTGTACCCATAAAATATGATTCGATTAATAAAAGAAATGTCCGTTAAAATATGAAAATAGCCTACCTTAAAAGCGGACACTGTCAGCCAGTAGGGCAGTGGATGGTGTCAGTAGAGCAGTTGATGATGTCAGTATGGCAGTGGATGGTGTCAGTAGGGCAGTGGATGGTGTCAGTAGGGCAGTGGAAGGTGTCAGTAGGGCAGTGGATGGTGTCAGTAGAGTGGATGGTGTCAGTAGATGGATGGTGTCAGTAGGGCAGTGGACGGTGTCAGTAGGGCAGTGGACGGTGTCAGGAAGGCAGTGGACGGTGTCAGTAGGACAGTGGACGGTGTCAGTAGGGCAGTGGAAGGTGTCAGTAGAGCAGTGGACGGCATCAGTAGAGCAGTGGACGGTGTCAGTAGAGCAGTGGACGGTGTCAGTAGAGCAGTGGACGGTGTCAGTAGAGCAGTGGATGGTGTCAGTAGAGCAGTGGACGGTGTCAGTAGAGCAGTTGATGGTGTCAGTAGGGCAGTGGAAGGTGTCAGTATGGCAGTTGATGGTGTCAGTAGGGCAGTGGATGGTGTCAGTAGAGTGGATGGTGTCAGTAGGGCAGTGGATGGTGTCAGTAGGGCAGTGGATGGTGTCAGGAAGGCAGTGGATGGTGTCAGGAAGGCAGTGGATGGTGTCAGTAGGGCAGTGGAAGGTGTCAGTAGGGCAGTGGAAGGTGTCAGTAGAGCAGTGGAAGGTGTCAGTAGGGCAGTGGAAGGTGTCAGTAGGGCAGTGGATGGTGTCAGTAGGGCAGTGGAAGGTGTCAGTAGGGCAGTGGACGGTGTCAGTAGAGCAGTGGACGGTGTCAGTAGAGCAGTGGACGGTGTCAGTAGAGCAGTGGACGGTGTCAGTAGAGCAGTGGACGGTGTCTGTAGAGCAGTGGACGGTGTCAGTAGGGCAGTGGACGGTGTCAGTAGGGCAGTGGACGGTGTCAGTAGGGCAGTGGACGGTGTCAGTAGGGCAGTGGACGGTGTCAGTAGAGCAGTGGACGGTGTCTGTAGAGCAGTGGATGGTGTCAATAGGGCAGTGGACGGTGTCAGTAGGGCAGTGGACGGTGTCAGTAGAGCAGTGGAAGGTGTCAGTAGGGCAGTGGACGGTGTCAGTAGGGCAGTGGACGGTGTCAGTAGGGCAGTGGACGGTGTCAGTAGGGCAGTGGACGGTGTCAGTAGGGCAGTGGACGGTGTCAGTAGGGCAGTGGACGGTGTCAGTAGAGCAGTGGACGGTGTCAGTAGAGCAGTGGACGGTGTCAGTAGAGCAGTGGACGGTGTCAGTAGAGCAGTGGACGGTGTCTGTAGGGCAGTGGACGGTGTCAGTAGGGCAGTGGACGGTGTCAGTAGGGCAGTGGACGGTGTCAGTAGAGCAGTGGACGGTGTCTGTAGAGCAGTGGACGGTGTCAGTAGGGCAGTGGACGGTGTCAGTAGGGCAGTGGACGGTGTCAGTAGAGCAGTGGAAGGTGTCAGTAGGGCAGTGGAAGGTGTCAGTAGGGCAGTGGACGGTGTCAGTAGGGCAGTGGACGGTGTCAGTAGGGCAGTGGACGGTGTCAGTAGAGCAGTGGACGGCGTCAGTAGAGCAGTGGAAGGCGTCAGTAGGGCAGTGGACGGCGTCAGAAGGGCAGTGGACGGTGTCAGTAGGGCAGTGGACGGTGTCAGTAGAGCAGTGGAAGGTGTCAGTAGAGCAGTGGAAGGTGTCAGTAGAGCAGTGGAAGGTGTCAGTAGGGCAGTGGACGGTGTCAGTAGGGCAGTGGACGGTGTCAGTAGGGCAGTGGACGGTGTCAGTAGGGCAGTGGACGGTGTCAGTAGAGCAGTGGACGGTGTCAGTAGAGCAGTGGAAGGTGTCAGTAGGGCAGTGGACGGTGTCAGAAGGGCAGTGGACGGTGTCAGTAGGGCAGTGGACGGTGTCAGTAGGGCAGTGGACGGTGTCAGTAGGGCAGTGGATGGTGCCCGGGTCTCAGGCGGGCAGAGACCCGGGCACATGTTTCAAAACCCGTACTGTCCGGGTGAATCCCGGACAGGTGGCAACCCTAGAGCAGGACGCACTGACTGCACTAAATGTAAATAGCAGGAACGGATCTAGCTGAACACTGTGAGCAGGACGCACTGCACTAAATGTAAATAGCAGGAACGGATCTAGCTGAACACTGTGAGCAGGACGCACTGACTGCACTAAATGTAAATAGCAGGAACAGATCTAGCTGAACACTGTGAGCAGGACGCACTGCACTAAATGTAAATAGCAGGAACGGATCTAGCTGAACACTGTGAGCAGGACGCACTGACTGCACTAAATGTAAATAGCAGGAACAGATCTAGCTGAACACTGTGAGCAGGACGCACTGCACTAAATGTAAATAGCAGGAACGGATCTAGCTGAACACTGTGAGCAGGACGCACTGACTGCACTAAATGTAAATAGCAGGAACAGATCTAGCTGAACACTGTGAGCAGGACGCACTGCACTAAATGTAAATAGCAGGAACGGATCTAGCTGAACACTGTGAGCAGGACGCACTGACTGCACTAAATGTAAATAGCAGGAACAGATCTAGCTGAACACTGTGAGCAGGACGCACTGCACTAAATGTAAATAGCAGGAACGGATCTAGCTGAACACTGTGAGCAGGACGCACTGACTGCACTAAATGTAAATAGCAGGAACAGATCTAGCTGAACACTGTGAGCAGGACGCACTGCACTAAATGTAAATAGCAGGAACGGATCTAGCTGAACACTGTGAGCAGGACGCACTGACTGCACTAAATGTAAATAGCAGGAACGGATCTAGCTGAACACTGTGAGCAGGACGCACTGCACTAAATGTAAATAGCAGGAACGGATCTAGCTGAACACTGTGAGCAGGACGCACTGACTGCACTAAATGTAAATAGCAGGAATGGATCTAGCTGAACACTGTGAGCAGGACGCACTGCACTAAATGTAAATAGCAGGAACGGATCTAGCTGAACACTGTGAGCAGGACGCACTGCACTAAATGTAAATAGCAGGAACGGATCTAGCTGAACACTGTGAGCAGGACGCACTGACTGCACTAAATGTAAATAGCAGGAACAGATCTAGCTGAACACTGTGAGCAGGACGCACTGCACTAAATGTAAATAGCAGGAACAGATCTAGCTGAACACTGTGAGCAGGACGCACTGACTGCACTAAATGTAAATAGCAGGAACGGATCTAGCTGAACACTGTGAGCAGGACGCACTGACTGCACTAAATGTAAATAGCAGGAACAGATCTAGCTGAACACTGTGAGCAGGACGCACTGCACTAAATGTAAATAGCAGGAACGGATCTAGCTGAACACTGTGAGCAGGACGCACTGACTGCACTAAATGTAAATAGCAGGAACGGATCTAGCTGAACACTGTGAGCAGGACGCACTGCACTAAATGTAAATAGCAGGAACAGATCTAGCTGAACACTGTGAGCAGGACGCACTGCACTAAATGTAAATAGCAGGAACGGATCTAGCTGAACACTGTGAGCAGGACGCACTGCACCAAATGTAAATAGCAGGAACGGATCTAGCTGAACACTGTGAGCAGGACGCACTGACTGCACTAAATGTAAATAGCAGGAACGGATCTAGCTGAACACTGTGAGCAGGACGCACTGCACTAAATGTAAATAGCAGGAACGGATCTAGCTGAACACTGTGAGCAGGACGCACTGACTGCACTAAATGTAAATAGCAGGAACGGATCTAGCTGAACACTGTGAGCAGGACGCACTGCACTAAATGTAAATAGCAGGAACGGATCTAGCTTAACACTGTGAGCAGGACACACTGCACTAAATGTAAATAGCAGGAACAGATCTAGCTGAACACTGTGAGCAGGACGCACTGCACTAAATGTAAATAGCAGGAACGGATCTAGCTGAACACTGTGAGCAGGACGCACTGCACCAAATGTAAATAGTCTAGATAGAAGATAACAGGAACGGATCTAGCTAAACTGAATACAGTGTATATATATATATGCAACACCTGGGATGCATATATATACACAATACACTGTAAGTGCAGCTAACTGACTGACTGTTCTGCCTAATCTATCTAACTCAAATCAAATGACACTGTCTCTCTCTCTCTATCTCTCAGCACACCGGAACACACACTACACAGGGCCGCCGTGCAGGCGGCCTTATATAGTGTGGGGCGTGTACTAAATCCCCTGAGCCATAATTGGCCAAAGCCACCCTGGCTTTGGCCAATTACAGCTCTCTCTACTGACGGCACTGTGATTGGCCAAGCATGCGGGTCATAGTGCATGCTTGGCCAATCATCAGCCAGCAATGCACTGCGATGCCGCAGTGAATTATGGGCCGTGACGCGCCACACGAATTTGGCGCGAACGGCCCATAACGTTCGCAATTCGACGGACGGTCGAACAGCCGATGTTCGAGTCGAACATGGGTTCGACTCGAACACGAAGCTCATCCCTAGTCACCAATATCTAACTTATGCGAGTGTGCAAACCTTAGGACAGGGCTTCAGAGAAATGTAGGACTTTCAGTGTTCAGAGGTCTTGTGCAGAGTTTGCTGCATTAAGCAAAATTGCACATGATTAAGTATGATTTGAGCCAAAGATAATGTAATGAAGCTTTTACTTGCAATCTTTTTTATCCTTTGATGTAAATTGAGGCTACTCACTTATTGCCTGCAAAGTGCATCTTGTACTTGAAAGAATGACAGAAAAAACTGCACATGTTGAATGGCTAAGAACAGTAATAAATTGAACTGTGCTCGTTTAGGATCCGTATAGGAGAGTAAATGGTTCCCTGATAAAGACGGCAGGATGCAGCAATCTCTGAAGCTACAAGTGAAGAAAAACAGCTGAGCAGATAAGTACTGTCTTGGATGAATATATTGTCTGATTTATACCTAATAGCAGAGTAGAAACTAAGATTGTATAGACCTTAATCCTGATTGTCTCATCCTTCAAGCTGTTATTATGAAAGGTTCTAATAACCAGTGGCGGCTGGTGCTCAAAATTTTTGGGGGGGCCCAAACAAACTGTGCCTATCAAACGCTGCCACTGTGCCATCAAATGCTGCCACTGTGCCCATCAAACGCTGCCACTGTGCCCATCAAACGCTGCCACTGTGATATCTAATGCTCCCACTGTGCCTTAAAATGCTCCCACTGTGCCCATCAAATGCTGCCACTGTGCCCATCAAATGCTGCCACTGTGCCCATCAAATGCTCCCACTGTGCTATCAAATACTGCCACCGTGCCCATTGAATGCAGCCACTGTGCCCATCAAATGCTCCCACTGTGCCATCAAATGCTGCCACTGTGCCTATCGAATGCTCCCACTGTGCCTTTAAATGCTGCCACTGTGTCTATTGAATGCAGCCACTGTGCCCATCGAAGGCAGCCACTGTGCCCATTGAATGCTGCCACTGTGCCTGCCCGCCATCTTCCTGGCAGTTACTCTGTCTCAGTGGAGCAGCGGGAGATGGCGGTGGGCAGCGAGCGGTGTCCTCCATGCTCCTCCATGTCCTCGATGTCTTCTCCCGTCCTCTCCTATGACTGGATGCCTGAAAGGCATCCAATTACAGCGCCTGTCGTTTCAGCCAATAAGGTGACGGGTAACAGACCCGAGCACCTTATTGGCGGAGAGGCGGTTCAGTGTTAGGAAAGCGAATATTCATTCACTTTTTTAACACACCTGGGTGAACTGCGAGAGCTCGCTGTTTACCTTTTTTGACACCTATTAGAGCCTAAGGCTCTAATTAGGTGCTTCAAAAACAGCCCCCCCCCACCACTGTAATTCAGGCGCTCGAAGAGGGGCGGGGCGCCTGAATAGAGGGTGGCAGCAGCGGCTATGGATAGATTCATGCAATGCATGAATCTATCTATTGGTGATAGAGGGGGGGGCTGGAGAGAGGGGACGGCACCCGTGCGCCCTTATGGATGCACCGCCACTGCTAATAACTACATATTGCAAAGGATATCAGCAAATACATATGTTACTATTATTATTAATATTATTAATATTATTATTAATAATAATAATAATATTATATTTTGACTAGTGTTGGAAAATACAGTAGCCAAGTTAAAACTTCTCTAGGCAAATAAATTCTACATCTTCTCCTTGCCACCTCTCAACCATTCATTACTTTAAAAATAATAAAATAAAAATTATACTCACCTCTGTCAGCGCCCTGAGTCCCTCACTGGCACAACTTCCCGATGCAATAACAGGTGATCTAGTGCTGCTGTCTGTGGCCACACCATCTAGTTGTCCTTAATGAGATATCATCAATTCCGGAGGCTAAGAGCACCCTGCAGCTGGATAGCCATTAAAAAGTGTCCATGTCACCTAGGCAGTGACATAGGCATCTGATGGGCATCTAATGAAGAACCCTCAAACTCTGCAGTGAAGAAGAATGAAAACTCTGGAACTTGGCATGTGATATTAAAGTGGTTGTAAACCCTTAGGGTCCTTTCACACTGGGGCGGTTGGCAGGCGCTATTGCGCTAATAATAGCGCCTGCAAACCGGCCCGAAAGTGCCGCTGCTTTAATTCCAGTGTGAAAGCCCCGAGGGCTTTCACACTGGAGCGGTGCGCTAGCAGGATGGGAAAAAAAGTCCTGCTAGCAGCATCTTCGGAGCGGTGAAGGAGCGGAGTGTATACCGCTCCTTCACCGCTCCTGCCCATTGAAATCTGCAGAGGCGCTTTGCGATGGATTTAACACTTTCTCGATCACTATCGGGGGGGTAAAACCCCCCTGCTAGCGGCCGCATACCAACGCCGCCCCCCGCCCCAGTGTGAAAGGGCCCTTAGAGACCACTTTGTGCTACAGGTAAGCCTATAATAAGGTTTACCTGTAACTACCCAGGATATCTCCTAAACCTGAATGGTTTAGGCGATATCTCCTGACACAAACTGAAGCAACGGCACGTAAGTGCCGTTGCTTCAGTGAGTGTGCCATTACCGCGCGCATGCTCAAGAGTGACGTCATTGTGGCTCCGGCCAATCACAGCGTCGGACCCGTGATACCCGGAAGTAACCCCCAGGAGTGATATCGGACGCCAGAGCGGTGTATGGACACCGCAGTGAGGGCTTCGATCTCAGGTGATTATTACATAATGAGCTACTGGCTCATTATGCCTTTGTCTTGCAGGTGTTGTTTTTTTCGGTTTTTTAAGTGGGTTTACAACCACTTTAAACATGGATTTGGGTAAGTAAATGGGCATTTAGTCTTTGGTTAAGCTAATTCAGCTTTTAGTTGGGGGCGAATAAGCCTGCAACAAAAACACAACATGTGAAGCTGATATCAGAACAACTGATCAACACACATTTGGGTCAATGATTTAGAAAGTATTAAAGCCAGGCAGTCAACATTTTCAGGGGGATGTCAGCAATGGCAGCCATCATTCATAACAGTTGTCCTTTAAAAGCGTACATTAACTCATGTTGGTTGGACTACTGTCAGCATTCATTTGATTCTTCTTTATCTCCTGTGTGTTAATAAAAATAATGATGATAATACTAACAATATTACCATTATTACTATAAGTGGTAAACATAGTAGTAAAGCAAACTAAAATGTTTTATTGTAACACTATGCCAGATCGGCCCATACGTTTTATACTGTTTTTTATAATAAAGAAAAAAAATATATAAAACACACATGCCTAATGGCCATCACTATGATGGACAGCCTCACTGTCCAGTAAGAATGTGCATGAGGCAGGAAGGGGCAGGCAATCTTCAGCACTACCAGGAATGTCTTTAGCTTTGCCTGTCAAAAAAGCCCAACATTTAACTATTGTGACTGGAAGGAAGAGAGGAAAGATCCCTGGTGCCACATGTCCACAGAGTCCTATGGTGGTATGAGAGAGACAACCTCAGTCTGGGCTTCCACCAGGCCACGCCCCCAAATTTGACTATAGTGACTAGGCTACTACTTTAGGTATCTGAATTTTATGCCTGGTCACTGTATCAGGTTATCAGATCTCACTGTAATGCCGCGTACACACGAGCGGACTTTACGGCAGACTGTGCCCGGCGGACTTTTCGACGTACTTTACGACGAACTTTCTGAATGAACGGACTTGCCTACACACAATCCACCAAAGTCCGTCGAATTCGTACATGATGACGTACGACCGGACTAAAACAAGGAAGTTCATAGCCAGTAGCCAATATCTGCCCTAGCGTGGCTTTTTGTCCGTCGAACTAGCATACAGACGGCGGACTTTTCGACCGGACTCGATTTCGACGGATTAATTTAAAACATGTTTCAAATCTAAGTCCGTCCAACTTTTGAGAAAACAAAGTCCGCTGGAGCCCACACACGATCGAATTGTCCGACCAAATCCTGTCCGCCGGGCAAAGTCTGCCGTAAAGTCCGCTCGTGTGTACGCGGCATAAGAGATGTCCATCTACAGGCACAAACAGATGATAATTTATTGAAATAGCAACATGTTCATTGCATTGAACATTCAAACGTTTTCCTTTAAGGAGAATTTGAGATGTTATATTAACTTCAATATGCTGCATGTAAGTTGACCTCAGACTTTGCACACATATTTGAAGTACTGAAATGGACCAATTTTGGAAGCAGGGGAATAAGGTTTCTGGGAAGTTATCTACTCTACATGTATGTTGATTTTGTTTTGGCAGTCATCAAATGAAGGTTGGCTTAACAGATACATTAAAAGGTAAATGATTTTTAAGTGGAGTGTCAAAGCAGGCAAACATTAATTTTTAATTTTGGAAAAATAAGAGGTTATAATCCCTCTCGAGTGTTTTTTTTTTTTTGCATCTTTTTAGAAATTCTATATATAGCCCTACAGAACAGCCAGTGCACAGTCTACATTGGCTTTGCTGCTTAACTGCAGACAGGAACCGGGCACTTTATTATTATCAGAGAAAAGAAAATAGAGTATACACTACCATAGATGCAGCTAAAATGGAATAAACACTGCCATATACTGGCTGAAGAATATATCTGTAGTTGTTGTACAGAAATGTATGAACAATGTATTCCAACATTTCTATGTCCCATTAGAGAGATTTCTCTTCACTTTCTTTACCAAGAATTTTATTGAGTTTTAACACAAAAATACAGTAAAGAATATCACTGATGTGAAATCAATTAAAGGGTACAATGTATCCGTGAATACTAAGAACATGACAGGGAACATGAGAATGTCTTGAAGCGCCAAGAACAGAGGGAAATACATTAATGCAAGAAAATGACAGCAATCATTACATAAACACGTAAATATTGAGGTTTCAAAGGAATATACTAGTCACAGAAGTTAGGATTAGGTATGTAATAGAAACAAGCTCTTGATCTACGTATAAAGAGTTGCAATAACTCAGTTTAATTTGTTATCAAGAGTGTGCTATATTACAGCATTCCTGTATTTTTATTCTCTGAATGATAAGGGCGATGAATAACAGTATGTTTGAAGAAGAAGGATAATATAAGGCTGAGGAGCCCAATGGGAGGATAAAAGGGAGAGATGTTGGTAAGAGAAGATACTTGAAAATAGGGGGGTAGGTTAAAGAATGATGTTGTAAGCTTCGGAAGATAAAGGGTAACTGGGGCAGTAAGAGGGAGATGGAGAAAGAACTGTTATTTATGAGCATTTATGAGCAAGATATATTGGTCAGGTGTCACTTATAAAGTGCAGGGGAGGTGATATCAGGTATAATGATTGAGGTTAGGGACATTTGACAGAAGAATGAGTATAGAGGTTCTCCATATCACAGGTATCAGGATCAGAAGAAAATCATAGTCAATTAGGATCTGACAGTAAGGTTAAGGTTGTATAGTTAAGGATTCTTGAAAGTGGTACCAACAGTTCCCTTCACTTTCTGCCCCATAGCCCCATTACCTAAATACAACTCCTTATGATGTGCTGGGTGCTGAGCCTTCTATCTTCCTTACTGCCTTCTTCAGTTGTCCATAACAGTGCCTGTGTTACAAGGACACATCCTATAGGCTGTTCAGTGGTGGGGGGCTCTCAAGCTCCAGAAGCCTGTACTGCATGATGGCATCATGAAGAGAAGACTGGTCAGCACAGGCACAAACTGTAGCTTTGGATTATTGGGTCTCATTTGCAGAATTGGCACCCTCAAGGGACATAAAAGGCAAATGTATGCCAGAAATGGGTTTTAACAATATGGAGAGTAATACCGGCCATCAAATGAAACTGATCAGTGGGCTGCTAGTGCTTTGTGGCTCAGACGTCAAACAATCTATTCTATTTACTTTTATCTGGGAGTTCTAATGTTCAAAGCCCTAAAAAGTCAGCAGATTTCTAAAGTAGCTTCTGATAATCTTCAATGTCCCTGTACTATCTAACTTCCCTCTTTGATGAAAGCAAATCAACTGAATAGTCTTTGTGTCTGCATATAGCTTTATTGGGCATAAGACAAGAAGTCTAAATTAGCAGAACCTCTATCGATTCCAGTAAAACTCTAAAGATGTGCACAGAAGGGCAAGGATGAAAGTGAAAATGTATACCAGTACACCTGCTTGATTTCCCTGGATATGGTTGGTAAATAGCCAAGGTGTGTTGCACTTTTTCTTTAAAATGGAATTTGCAGCGAGTCCCCAAAAGTTTTGCAATTGCATAGCATACTTGCACAATATGGTACACTTATCCTCTAGTGTTCCCTTCTCCAGCAATGCGAGGTCAGCCCATGACCTAATTTCTGGTCTTCTTTTGCGTCCAGGGTCTTCCCAGTCCCCAGTTGAAATATATATCCTGCAGAGAATCAGCCTGGGGCAGGTTTAAGAGGGGTTTAACTGTAGAGGGCAGGTACTTCCCCTTCAGCTCTGCTTATTAACCACTTGACCTTCAGAAGATTTACCCGCCTTCATGACCAGGCCATTTATTGCGATACAGCACTGCGTTATTTTAACTGAGAATTGCGCAGTCGTGCGATGCTGTACCTAAATATCCCTGATGAAGTCACGTGACAAGTGACACAATGCGTCGGGTGGAGCCTTGTGGCGCCACTTCCGGTGCCGACTACGGAAGCATGGTGAGGAGGCGAGTGTGTCACTACTCCCATTTTATACTGCGGTTTTTGTTCTTACTTGATTGCCATTCACACAAGAAGTAAGAACCCGTTCAGCTCTGCTTATTAACAACTTGACCTTCAAAAGATTTACCCGCCTTCATGACCAGGCCATTTATTGCGATACAGCACCGCGTTATTTTAACTGACAATTGTGCAGTTGTGCGACACTGTACCCAAATATCCCTGATGAAGTCACGTGACCAGTGATGCAATGCATTGGGTGGAGCCTTGTGACGCCACTTCCGGTGCCGATTACGGAAGCGTGGTGAGCATGCGTGTGTCACTACTATAATTTAATACTGCGGTTTTTGTTCTTACTTGATTGCCATTCACACAAGAAGTATTTATCCTTTGGAGCAAGCTTTTTCTCTGTATATGGAATTACCCATTGATGAGCGCAGGATGTGTTGATGCTAAGATTCCATGCAGCATTTCGTCTTCGCTTGGGACCTGAATGTCTTCACAGATCCACCAGCGGGATTCCCCATTTGCTGTCTCATGAGCCTTGTTTTACCCTTTGGTCATTGTTGGAAGAGAGCGGCCAATCTATAAATTTAACAGACCGATTGATGCTTTGTTTTTTCTACTATCAAGTTATTTATATGAGATATACATCTCTATATGAACCGATTCCTACCATTGGGCTTTACTTGGACTTTTGTTTGCATTTTTATTTTTGTTTATTTTACTTTATTGTACGTTATATTGAATAAGTGTACCACTCCCATTTCTCTTTTTTTTTATGTGTTTACGCAGTGTTTTTGAGTACACTACTAAGTAGTTGCAGCTATTTCACAGCTATTATATATTTATTATACTTTTGTTCTTTTTGAGTTTATTTTGATTCCTTATTTTCACTATATTTACTGGAGTTTGGAGTTTAATGGTTTATTTTTATTTTAAACTACACATAGTAGAGCGCAAGTTTAATCACTATAACAAATAAAATGTATGTCCTTTTTTAAACAAATAGAGCTTTCTTTTGGTGGCATTTGATCACCTCTGCGTTTTTTATTTTTTGCGCTATAAACAAAAAAGACCCACAATTTTGAAAAAAAAAACAATATTTTTTACTTTCTGCTATAAAACATAACCAATAAAAAAATATTCAAAAAATCAAATTTCTTCATAAATTTAGGCCAATATATATTCTGCTACATATTTTTGGGAAAAAATCCCAATAAGTGTATATTAATTGGCTTGCGCAAAAGTTATAGCGTCTACAAACTATGGGATATTTTTATTTATTTTTATTTATTTATCTATTTTTACTAGTAACAGCAGGCTGGGAAGGGGTTACCATCAGGGCGATCAAAGGGTGAAATGTGTGCCTGGCCTGTGTTTTTCTAAAATGTGGGAGGTGCTTTTACTAGGGAAAGGCATGGATCCATGTTCTTGCTTTGCAGGAACACATGATCCTTGCCTTCCGTACTGATAGAATGCTGTTCTGCCTCTCCCCTCGATCATCGCTGGATGCCAGCGGACATCGAGTCCGCGGTACGCGCCGCTGGGCTCCCGCTGTGTGTGATCACAGCGGGAGAAAGCTGCCAGCAGCAGACATGCGCACGTCCTACCCAGAAGAGCCGGACGTGTGTGTGTATATATATATATATATATATATACACATACACATACACACACACATACACACACGTGAACCGGCACACAGGTGCTGCCCTGTAGCAGTAAAACTGAACCAGTTAAGCAGCTGAGCAGAGAAGGTGGTGGTTGGCAGTTTTGCTGTCTACAAAGAGGAGATCTGGATGCAGTCTGAAAGACTCAATTGTCTGAGATTACCCTGCTTGGTGAGGCAAATAGACTGTGCACTTTTGCAAGTGCAGTTGTTCTAGAGCTTAGTAAATGAGATAAATGTTCACTTTACAAAGAATACCCAATTACATGCAAGGAAAATAAAAAACACCATTTTGCTTGAGCATCATTGGATAATGCAAGATAGCAGAGCTGCCAGTCATTTACTAAACTGTGGAGCAACTGCACTTGCAAAAGTGTACATTCTATTTGCCTTTAGTAAATCAACCCCAGTGTGTGCTGTAGCTGACTATGCTGAAACTTGTACATAGGTGACTGTATATTATACTGATGGGAAGATTTACCTGTCTTGCTTAAAGGGGTTTAAACCCTCATGTTTTTTCACCGTAATGCATCCTATGGGCCGAGTCTGGCATTCTGTGTCTATGCACGCAAATGCTGGACTCGGGAGCGTGCCCGCAAGGTAACCCCCCGGGAGAACGCTTCTCCTAGGGGGTTATACGATGCAGGGAGGATCTGATAGCGCCGTCAGGGGGACCCCAGAAGAGAATGATTGGGGCCACTCTGTGCAAAACTAACTGCACAGTGGAGGTAAGTATGACATGTTTGTTAATTTAAAAAAAATAAAATGAGCCTCCAGCTTGTGAATAATGATGATATGTGTCAGGAGATATGTAACCCTACAGTAACTGACCCAGGTTTGCTGGAGGTGTTTGCAGGATTGGAAACAGAGACTACTTCCTTTGAGCCAGACCTATCAGATCTCGAGGGCTCCCAGGGAGATTTTCTTAATGCTCAAATGAAGGACCCCACTTTGATACCCGCCAGTGAACAGATCACAGTGTTAAATGGTGAGCCACAGCAACCTGGGGCAGATATGTGGTTCCCCCATTTTGCTGTGATTCACAATTTGTTGTAGAGAGTAACCAAAGAAAATGCTCCACTGTGTTTGAACAACTTCTGGTACCGTGGTCTTTCAGGCTAATGCCTATGTTTGCAAGAGCCTGCTCATGTACTTGGGGGTCACCTCAAGGCAGCTAAAACACAGGAATGGGTTTGCAATGGTTTTACTGGTCCGGAGTATATCAGGAAATTAGGGAATACTATGAGTCCTATCCAACCTATCAAAGAACTGCACCAATGCCCCATTTTCACTTCAGATTATCGAGGTGCCTTTTGATCATGTAACAATGGACTTGGTGGGCCCTTTACCTAAGTCAGCTGGGGGACACCAATACATTTTAGCTGTCTTTGACTATGCCACAAGGTATGTGGAGGTAGTCCCTTCAAAAAATAGCGTATTGCACTGGAGTTGTCTCACATGTTTACGAGAACAGGGCTCCCATCCAAGATATTGACTGATCATTGTCCCCTATTTATGTATAAAGTGATGATGGAGCACTGTAAACTGTTTAATGAGAAACTGCAGTCTGCTCACATAATTTGTAATAAAAACATCTTTGCCATTCTGAAGCTTCCCTCCAACCACATTGCATATTATTTTATACATGTGACTCTATTTGCCAAACATGCTGCAAAAATCTCCTTCCACCGAGTCTGGCTGCAACCATTTTAACTGTGGGCAGCTGAAACTGCTGCCTATTCACTTCCTGGATTTAGACACACAGAGGCACACCTCCAGCTCTACAGCTTTCATTGGCCCTCTTATGACTCATCCCCCCTCCCTTCCTTGCAAACTCTCGTGAAAGTGAGAAAGAGAGGGCTGTGCATGATGTCATGCAGGAAGTGGGCTATATAAGGTATTTACTGTCAGAAAAAGAATGTTTTATTATCCAAAGTTAAAACAACAAGGGCAGAAGATTTAATACATGGAAAGATGAAAAATTACTGAAGTTCCGCTTTAAGATTAAGCCCCTGTGGACCTTAATGTATCATCCACAAACTGATGAGTTAGTGGAGCAATTTAACAAAATCTTAAAGGGGATGTTTAAAAAAGTGGTTGAAGAAGATGGTTGTGACTGGGATTATGTGGCGCCTCTCTTATTGTTTGTCATATGAGAGGTACCCCAGGCATCCACACCGTTCTTGCACTTCAAGTTGGTTTATGGGAGACACCCCCATGAATTGCTGTACGTAGTGAAAGAGACGTGGTAACAAAAGGCTTCTCCTTATTGGAGTGTAGTGGACCACATCGCACAAATGCAGGACCGAATGGCAAAAGTCATGCCCCAAGCTAGAGAATATTTGTTGGCTGCACAAAAGGCGCAGAGTCAAGTGTACACCCAGTCTGCCAAGGTTTGAGAGATTAAACTTGGAGCAGCACCAGGCAAACCTTCTTAGTTGGCTTTACATTGTGAGTGGAGTACTTTCACTGGATTGCTTCAGTGGATATTCTTGTACACTTTCTCTGGAGCATCTGTTTAGTTTCCTGGAGTGACTTTTGATTATCACTGCATTCACTTTCTGCAAATAGGTGTGTTCTATTCAGACTGTAGTGGACATTAGATAGCATTGAAACTACAGGCACAGTATCCTGTTTCATATTTATTCCATACAAGTGATGTGGGTTTGTGTAATGTGGAATTTCTCACACTATCTTTACAAGACCTAGCCTGGTGGCTGGATTAGATCATTATGCTTATATTTTACTATTTGCACTACAAATGAGCCATCCAATGGCTTTACACCACCAGACTGTGCATGCTTGCCTCTCCTTTTTTGCTTTCACTATTCCATACAGACTCATTTGTTTATGCTAGCAGCACCTGTACAGTGTGGACACTTTACAACCACTGAGATTATTTGTTTTGGCGCCTAGATATCTACACATATTTCCCATTCCCCAGCTGGGCAACCACTGATGATGTAACACCTGCATATGCAGAGTGGAGTTACATCGTCCCAGCACCTGGCTCCATTCTTGATACCCTACAGATGCAGGGAATGTGCTGAGAGTATACACTGCACTGTGCAGGTACTTTAACAAAAACTCTTCTACCAGTTAAAACTCTTTCTGGCAAAAGAGATGCTTTAAGTCAATTGTACAAATAAATGTACCTACAAACTTTTTTAATTTTTTACTTGAGTTCTGGTTTAGGTTCTAGAACGGCTTGTATGTTATTGATATACTGTACATTGTACTACTTTTAACAAGGCCAAAATTACATTGCAAAGCTGGCTTAGCTATACAATGATGAGGGAAGTAAACAGGATACATGGCATGTGTTTTCATTTAACACAAAGCGTGTTTGGCAGAAAAAAACAGTAATCAAATATGTTTGATGTGTGTTTATTTTTCTAAATATATCCCTGGACAGTGGAAATTGCAGTTAGATGACTGAAAAACACAGGGTTGTCTGCTTCTGCCAAAAGTGAATGAAGGCTGTAAAAAGTCCAAAAGATATATAAACAAAAGAAAACGTGGTCTTTCAAATAAACCTACCATCCTGTATTTATTAAATTGTCCAAAGCAAAAATGCAATTGGATCTTTTAATACCTTTTGGAATCTATATAAATGAGATCCGCACCCCAATCCCTGCTTTTCCAAGTTAATTTATTTGAACATCCGTAAAGCAGCTGCAACCATGATGTCTCCACCCAAGGACCACCATCTCCTTAACGCCTTCACCAAACAATGGCTTGATCACAAGCTTGTGTTCCCATTCACACCTTGTAAAACTTTTGGAAACTTTAAAACAGCATTTCTTCGTCCAATAAACGTATTCTCCCCTCAATAGATGAACAGCAGTCACCAAAAAAAGGGAAACGACAGGATAATCGTGCAACACAGTTTTATTAAAATACCCTAATAAAAACTCATCCCACAATTCATGCACTTACACATTGGAGTCCCCATACCGGCATCGACTCGATCAGCATATCTGGATAATCCAAAACCTATCAAGTAATCCGACCTACACCGCCGTTCCTCTTCATCAGACTTCCTGATGACGCTAATACAGCAAAATGCATAGAGGTTGGATCGCTGCTCCCATACACGTGGACCGCAGGTGACGTCACATCCATTTGTCAGTTGGAACGCACGCCAAAGCTTGGTAAGAGGAATGGCAGTGCAGGTTGGATTACTTGACGCGTTTTGGATTATCCAGATATGCTGATCGAGCTGGTGCTGGTCTGGGCACTCCAATGTGTAAGCACATGAATTGTGGGATGATTTTTTTAATGGGCTATTTTTAATAAAACTGTGTTGCACGATTATCCTGTCATTTTCCTTTTTTGGGTGACTGGTGTTCATCCATTGAGGGGAGAATATGTTTATTGGATGAAGAAATGCTGTTTTGATGTTTCCATCTGTTTTTTCTGGCTAAATAATAAGGCGTGATTGGTCCAGAGGGCCTCAGGGATCTTTGCGATATTTGCATCACTGACAGTTTCAGAATCACTTACATAAAAGCACAGTGGATGGGATCAAATCTAACAAGTGCAAAAACACTGAACTTTGTGTTTGAATATTATTAAGGACTTTTCTTTTTTTGGTTTTTCGGCTTTTTGCTTCACATGTTTTTTCACAAATGTGTACATTGATTTACAATTTATCACACGGTTTGGATTTGTATGTTTAAAGTGATTGTAAGGGTAATTTTTTTTTTTTAAATAACAAACATATCATACTTACCTCCACTGTGCAGCTCGTTTTGCAAAGAGTGGCCCTGAACATCCTCTTCTGGGGTCTTGGGTGGCTCTCGCGGCTCCTCCCCACATCTGATTACCCCCTCGGAGAAGCGCTACGCCGAGGGGGTTACCTTGCGGGCACGCTCCCGAGTCCAGCATTTGTGTCTATAGACACAGAATGCTGGACTCGCCCCCCCCCCCCCCCGGCGCCCGTGTCATTGGATTTGATTGACAGCAGCGGGAGCCAATGGCTGCACTGCTATCAATCTATCCAATCAAGAGCCGGGTGTCCGTGCAGAAGGAGCCAGCACGTCCCCGCCGACTGAATGAAGGGGTTCAGGTAAGTAAAACAGGGGGGGGGGTAAGGGGGCCGGTGACTGCCAGGTGTTTTTTTTCACCTTAATGCATAGGCTGCATTAAGGTGAAAAAACACGTACCTTTACAACCCCTTTAATATTGTGATATTTATGGCACTTTAGAGATACTAACCAGATATTGTCAAGATATATTGTTTTTTGAAACACAGGTCACTAAATAACACTTAGGAGGACTAGCGCCACTTTATTTATAAGGTTTTGGATTATTTGGTGTGCTTCACACTTAAAGGGGCAACTGTCAGATATATAACTTTTAATACAGGATATTCAGGTTGGCGTCATTTATACCAGTGTAGAATTTGATTATTTTGGCAAAATTAACTTGCAAGAATATTTTATTTTGTATGTAATCTATAGAAAAAAAATAAAAATGAATAAATATTGTTTATTTTCTACTTTGTTAGATTAAATTAATAAAATAAATAAAAATCACACTAAAATTATATTTCTAGTACATAGCATGGCAAATTTATTTTCAAATTAAAGAAAGGCATTTTTTTTTTAATTGTACATTTTTTGTTTTTATGTAACTCTGCAAAAAAGCAGAAAAATTAATGCCCCAGCTCCAAATGCCCTATGCGCAATTTTGAAGCGTTTCATGAGCGTTAAGGCACTTTAAAACTGCTCCACAATGGAAAGTCACATTACAGGAAATAAACTAATTTTAATGCCCTGCAACCACACCGCAACCGTGCCGCAAACGCCTGCCAGAGCATTTGCGAAGCATTGCCATAGACTTGTATGGGAGGCGTTGAAAGGCTTTAAACGCATTCTGACTCAAAAGGAGGCTTCAATTTTGAAGCGACACTAACGATTCATGTTTTAATAATGTGAACAGCACTGTGTGCTGTCCATTGTCTCATATGCATAGTTGTTTGTTGGGCGATTTTAACACCCCTCAAACGCCTTGCTTTTAATGCCAGTGTGAACTTAGCCTTATACTTTGACTCAACCCCTTCAAGTGTCACTTTTTGCTGGAAAAAAATTGTGGAGAAATATATGCAAATAAAACATATACAAACTAAAGTAAGGGAAATAAATAACAATAAATGCACCTATTGAAATACTATAGTTACATTGGTCCTTTTTAGTAAAAGTGACATTGTTAAGTAATTTAAAAGCAAATTTGGAGCAAGAAACCTTCAACAGAAAAAAAAAAATCAAAAATGATCAAGAAAAAAAGGTTGTTAATATGTATCTCAATGCACCTTGTCTTATTTAAATTATTCTTTGATGTGACGTGTCTTTGAAAATACATCTGTCTCTGATTAGATATATATGAAAGTCAAAGTACAATAGCTTGTGGAAAGTGGTTTATTTACATAAAAAATACTCTTAGAACAAATTTGTCACATACTAATTGATTAGCCGGAAAGGAAATTAGGTAAGGCCATTGTAGATTCATGTTAGAAGCTGATTGTGTGATCAGGAAGCCAAGGACTACAATCATTGAAATTACAGAACATAAAGATCTGTTCCCCTGTGAATGACAGTGACAGGGTCTACGGTGATAAAAGGAGCCTTGACCTTTTCATGGTGAGTAGTGATAAAATGAGGTCATGATAAATAATAGCATTACAACAAAAGAG
Source organism: Lithobates septentrionalis (assembly GCA_037952835.1). NCBI lineage: Eukaryota > Metazoa > Chordata > Amphibia > Anura > Ranidae > Lithobates > Lithobates septentrionalis. The sequence goes on from JBBDGP010000385.1 coordinate 1,647,760, forward strand.
AAAGAAATAAATACCGGTAGTTGATACTGTACATCTGGTAAAAGTGAATGTGAATATGGTAAAATTATAGGCTAACTATACACTTAAATGACAAGTATAGCAAAAAATATTATATTCTGGTAACTAACTGCATGGATTAATGCAGGCAATGATATTATTTAGTATATTGATTATTTTTGCTATTCTCAGAGCAGGCTATTCATCAAGGAACAGGTATGGTTGGGACAACCATTTGATACTGCCAATGGTGCTTACAACGGTCAGTTTTTATACATTTGGTGTAAAGTGCATATATATATATATATATATATATATATATATATATATATATATTGTTTTGGACAGAGTAGAGAAGAGTTAAAATCTCTGATAGCCATGCGTGGCAGCACCTAAAATGGACCCTTATTCAGGGAACCCCGTCCTACCCCAGCAGCACAGTCCTCTCTAACGGCACTACCGCCAGCGATCTCCGCCTGGATTGACCCCCCCCCCACGTGTGGCGGAAGCCCCGGGGACACCCCCAATGTACTCAGGAGCAGTGAGGAGGAATCTAAAGCTGGCCCGCGGCCTCCCCCTCCATGCTGCAGCAAGGACTCACAGCAGGTAACCCTCCCCTGGACCCAGCTTCCCCAGCATCCACTGAATCCCTCATAGAACAATCCCTGACAGACCTGGACTTCTCCCCCATGGAGGCCGGCCCCTCCCAGACCCACCAGCCACTACAGCCTGGGGACTCAGGCCTACTGCAGCCTGTTAATGTGGCAGACCTATTTGCCAAGTTTGCTGACCTTCTGGATAGAGGACTGCACAATACAGCTAACAAGATTACGAGCTCCAGAGCATAGAGGCCCGCATGGAAATCATAGAAACTAATCTGGAAGCCACAATTATCAGAACGAATCAAAACACTGCTTGTATACAGCTACTGCAGGAACAACTAGAGACTGCCAATGCTAAAATTGATGACCTTGAGAACAGGAATAGGAGGTACAATTTCAGAGTCAAGGGGCTCTCAGAGTCCTATAAAGATATCCCTGAAACCATAAGATCTTTCATTAAGGACTTGCTCCCCGACACGCCTCAGCACAGACTGGAGCTGGATTGGGCTCACAGAGCTCTCAGACCCCCTAGGGCGGACAGCCTCCCCCGTGATATCGTGGTGAAACCACTTTTCTACTCTGTCAAGGAGGAGGTGATGAGGAAATCGAGAGCCATGTCCAAAGTTGTGTTTCAGGGCCATCATCTGCAAGTATTCGCGGACCTGTCTCTATCTACTATCCAAAAAAGGAGAGCCTTACAACCGTTAATTTCTTTGTCCGTCAGGATCTGAAGTAAGTATTGGTGGCTATTTCTGTTCCAACTTAAACTCCTCTTCAAAGGCAAAGCATACACCTTCGGATCCCTACAGGAAGGAGAAAAACTTTTGCTGCAACTAGGTCTCATCAGCCAAGACCCGAATACTCCACAGCCTGGATCACAACCGAACTCAGCAAAGAGACAACTTCCAACCAGCCTCTTGAATCTGGTCTGGAAAAATACCAGTTCAAAGAAGTTCAAGGAAGCCATTCCTCCCTGAACCTCATAGGATGATCATCTTATTTTTACCCTTTTTGTCTTTTATTCCTCCCAACTGCTAACTCCCCATCTGTGCCTCGTGAGACGAGTACCCCTTAGGAATACCCTTACGCCTCTGCCGAGGAGGTCTCGTGAGGCACTTAACCCGGGAACAAAGAAACAACAAAGGCGCCTCTAAGTGCAGAAGTGCGCCTTTGTTGTTTCTTTGTGTCATTATAGAGCCTGCTTCAGTCTTTTAAAGCTGCAGCCCTTTTTGCTGAAGATCATCCCACCATCCTTACCAACACTTTTCTCTTCATTTTGGACTGCCTACTTTTAATAGAGACACCATCTGGATTACGTTAGTCCTGTGCGCCCTATACACTTTTTTTTTTTTTTTCCACTTAACCCGGGAAGAACACTGACTCGGATTTTGTCCCGACCAACCACACCAGGTCCACCCCCCTTTTTTATTTTATTATTTTTCTTTTTTTACCCTTTGCGGGGGGTGGTGGTGGTGGGGGGAGCTAAACATAGCTCCTGAACAACCCAGGGGAACTTTCCATTACAGTTAAAATGTTTTGGAGAGACCCCTTCTCCTTGGCTGTCCCCCCTCCCACATTCCCACCCCTTGCCCTCAGGACCCGTTAAACCTTAAGGATCCAGGCTAGCACTTTTCTGCCTAATAGATGTCTTTAGTTATTGCTAACTGTTGTTTGCTGCATATTCACCTCCAAGTCTGCCTTAGCCTCAGAGCTTGTTATGTTAGAGGTGACCTTGTAAAAGCTGGGCCCAGTGCCCCTTTTTGTTATACACAATCCATTGCATGAGGCCTCTCTGCTGGGGTGGTGTTCATGCACCCCTTCCTGTCTAGTAGAACAGGTACCTTCCCCTTCTCTGGACAAGACCAAGCCCCGTTTTCTACAGGGATATCAGTGTGACCCACACCTACTGATGGAGGACTCTTTCTTTCCTTCCTCTTCAACAATGTTTTAATTATCCTTTCATTGCAGAAGTTGAGTGGGGGGTGTCCCCCGATACATACTGGCGCTCTCAGTGGTACTCATCTGGCGTGTGGACTGCCTTGGGCCCCGTGGACTCCTATTGGTAAGTGCTACTAATCACCTAGAGTGGCTCCCACCTCTGCTTGATGGCTAACAACCCTCCAGTAACGATACGCCTTAAAATAGTATCATATAATGCTCAAGGTTTGAACTCCCCAGCTAAACGACATAAAGTTTTCCAATACCTTCATGCCCAAAAGGTGGAAACACATTTCCCTAAACGTTTCAGCCCATCCTTTATCCACTCCAAATTCCCTTTCTTCTCACTGGCCAATGCTGAGGACAAAACTAAGGGAGTGGGCATTTTCATCTTTAATCTTTAAAATCTCTGGCAAATCTGAACTCAAAGACCTAGAAGGTAGATATATCATCATAGTGGGGGAATTGGACAACTAACTATACTTATTCATATCGTACTATGCCCCCAACAAAGGCCAAGTAGGCTTTTTTCAACACTTGGCATAAAACAAGTAAAAATTCGCGCTGAACTGAAAAAAGGAAGCGGCCAGCAAAGTTCGTAGATAACAAACAAAAAGTCACCTGCATAAAAATTATTGCGGCGCTGAAAAGTTCAAAAATAAAATTGAAGAGTGGGAGGAATCCAATCACCAAATATATTGTGCAGATGTAGAAAGAGTCACTCGTCACCACGTGGTAATGTAGTCTGCTTACCAGAAGGTTTTAAGGATTAGGCATAGATGATAAATTCTCAATAGCATCCAGCAAATCCAGCCCACTGGAACCCCTCATCAGACCACAACATCCATGGGATTTCCTTCACATATAAACATCTCCCAATGGTCACTTCAGAATTAGGCATCATATATCCGAGAAAAGAAAATGAAGGACCCATAGTGAAGCCCGTAATGATAGATAAAAAAACTTTTATTGTAGTAACTTACAGTTGAAGCTTAAAACAGCATGCATCAATGATAGGAACAAACGGCTGCAGCAATCAGCGTATGGATGTCAGCCTGCCTGACATGTTTCATCGTAACAGATGTCTTCAGCCTGATTGCTGCAGCCGTTTGTTCCTATCGTTTTTTTCAACACTTGTTCTGGCGTTTTCAACGCCATTGGTGGAGGGCACAGTGATTTTTGGTGGCAACTCCAACACAGCTTTTGACCAGGGGCTGGACAAGTCAGGCCCCCCTGGCAAACACCTCACTAGACCCACCAAACAGAGCCTCCGCATAGCCAAATTGATCTTCCAGCATGGACTGGTGGATATTTGGAGAGAAGTGAACCCCACTCTGCGAGACTTCATACATTTCTCTAACCCCCACAGATCTTTCATGAGAATTGATCGTATCCTCATTTCTCCAGCCTCCATTCCACTAACGAACAGGGCCTACATCAAAGATGTGGTCTGGTCGGACCACTCCATGGTGGTTTTGACACTTCAGCGCTCGGTGGGTCACAAACCCTGTAGGCGCTGGAGGCTCAATGAGTTCATTCTGAATGATCCGATCAGAGCAACAGAAATCGAAAATATCCGAAATTATTTCCTTACAAACGACACGTCTGAAACTAGCCCCTCATGCCTCTGGGCGACACACAAGGCCGTCATTAGAGGTCAACTGATTCAAATAGCCTCCCAGATTAACAAAGCTAACAAAGCAGATTTACAAAAGTTAGAGCAGGAGTTTATAGCCTTAACTAAAAAACATAAGGCCAACCCAAGAGCTGTTCCCACAACTAAGCTGGATGCAGCCCGTATGGTATTGAACCTAGCCCTAACTACAAAGGCAGAAAAATGGCTGCGCTGGAATAGATCCCGGTTTTATTGTTATCGTGATAAAATCGGTTCTATGCTCACAGGCAGGCTTTCACCAAAATTTAGAACCCTGGCACTCCCCAAAATTAAAATTCATGGCGGTACTGCCTCAGAACCCCCATTGTATCATGGGGGAATTCCAAAACCTCTATAAATCCTTATACAGTGGAGAGAACAAAAGGCAGTAAATCTCTTCCTTGACAACATCCAGATCCCCATATTGGAGGATAGACACCGCCTGAAATTAGACGCCTCTATCTCCACAGAGGAAGTATGCGCGGTCATAAAAAATTTGAAATCACATTCTGTGCCCGGATGGCTTCTCAGTACCCTATTACAAATCATTTTCCACCACACTCGCTCACTATATGGCTCGCTTTTTTAATGCTCTTAGACAGGGGGGCCAATTAGTCACCTCAATTAACACAGCCTATATTACAGTCCTACCCAAACCAGACAAAGATGCCAGCTCATTCAGCAACTATAGGCCGATATCTCTCATTAACAATGACTTAAAGATTCTGACAAAAATCCTTGCATACCGCCTAGCCTCCATCATTAGCCTATACATTAACAAGGACCAAGTGGGTTTTATCCGGGGGAGACAGGGTCCTGATCAAACCCGACGCGCAATTGACATAATATCCCTCCTCAATTCTAATTGGGACAAGGGTGCTCCCAGGCAGGGCTGTATGCTTTCCCTGGACCTTCAAAAAGCATTTGATTCTGTTCAATGGCCATACATCTTTTCCACTTTAAAACAATGGGGTTTTGGGGAATCATTCCTCAATGTCATGCATGCCCTTTATTCATCTCCCTCGGCTCAGGTGCGTCTGCAGGGATTTTACTCTGAATCGTTCCCCATATCAAGAGGCACAAGACAGGGATGCCCACTCTCCCCATTAATTTTTGCCATAGCAATCGAATCTTTGGTGATAGCCATCAGAAACAATCCGAACATCCAAGGCATTTAATGCGGATCCCATTGCCACAAATGCGCATTATTTGTGGATGACATTTTACTGTTTGTCTTTTCTCCAATAACCTGCCTTCCAAATATATGTCGTCTCCTAGACGAATTTGGGGCGGCCTTGGGCCTTAGGGTCAATTACAGCAAATCCCAAGCACTTAACATTAACTTCCCAGATACTCTTTTAGCCAGGCTTAGGGAGAGCTTTCGGTTCACCTGGAATGACTCAGCAATTATCTATTTGGGGATCAAACTGACCCCCAGGATTGAACTCCTCCACCAAGCAAACTACCCACCACTTTACCAAAAATTGGAAGAAGACCTCTCCCGGTGGTCCCAGGTCTCCCTATCCTGGTTGGGCAGAATAAACACAATTAAGATGACATTACTCCCCTGCATCTTATACTATTTTGGAGCCCTCCCGATCCCTGTTGACAAAATTTGCCTAAAACATTTTCAAGCCAAACTCATTAAATTCATATGGGGCAAAGGGGGCCACAGATTTTCCAAAGCTGTCCTATTTAGATCTAGAGTGGAAGGGGGATTGGGCCCTCCCAATCTGCTTTGGTACTTCTAAGCACCCCGACTGGCTCAGTTATCGGCCGTGTATTCACGCTGGGAACAACACGACCGGATACACATAGAGAGGCAGGAGGTCCCCCTTCACACACTGGACTATCTCCTCTGGAGCCCTGAGAAACAGACCTCCAATCCTTTCACCAACACTGTCACATTCATTCGCTCTTTGGGATAGCCTGAAAAGCAACAACCAACTGACCTTCCCCACAGAACCGTTACAACACCTATTCCAAAACCCAGAGCTTTCCCCGGGTCTTAACATAAAAGCCTTCAAGTGGTGGCTCGACAAAAGGATATACAGAATAAGACACTTCCTTAGACCTCCCGGCCCATTCTCTAAAGCATTTTGCGTTAGTAACCTAGATACAGTATGCCTGCATCCGAATTCTTTAGATTTACACAGATCTCAAACTTCTTACACAAACGTTGCAAAACACTTCCAAACGGACCTCAAATAACTGTATAAGAACAATGGTGTGGTCAAGCTGATGAGCAGAGGGGGGGAAGCTCAGTGATTTACAAGGCACTGTTATCCGCACAGTCCAAGACACCCTAAATGCTGGCCTGGGAGGAAGATTTGTCCCAACATTGGAAACTGGAAACTTGGCATAGGAATTTCTCCCAATCTTACAAAGGCATTCTCAATTCAGGTCTCATGGAAGCAAGTATAAAAGTGTTAACTAGATGGTACCTAGTCCCTTCGAAGCTGGCAAAAAGCACCCCCCCTCTGTTATCAGGGGTTTGGCCTAAGGGGCGATATGCTCCATGTGTGGTGGACTTGCCCCAGAATACGCCATTTCTGGCACAAGATCTTCTCATGGATCCGCAAAATCACCACAATTTCTGTCCAAACGTCCCCCCTCATAGCGCTCCTTAACTTTCCAGTAAAGGAGGCCTCCGGGGTTCACAAAGCCTCTTTTTTTTTATCATCCTAGGAGCCAAGCTTACCCTGGCTAAAGCCTGGAAAAAAACATCTGTCTCAACCCTTCTAACAAAAAAAAAAGATCTCCTGGATTATGAACCAAGAGAAGATGGCAAGTGTAATCCTGGACAGCTCCGACAAATTCAAACAAACTTGGGAACCCTGGGCAACATTTGTAGGAGTTACCCTTTAACATTGACCTTGAGAGTAACTAATACTCACCCCCCCCCCCCCCAGTCGACTCCCATTCTTATCTACATCCCTCTTCATCTCTTTCTTTTTCTCTCTCTTTCACTTTCCTCTTTCTGTTAGTTACTGGGCCACTGCCTTTCTCCAAGTAGGCCTAGCCAAAATCAGGGTCAGACACAGCCCCAGATTTGGTCCCTACATATCCCTCTATATAGCGGTTTCCTGGTGCCCAAAAAACAGTTATATGTTTCATTTTTATTCACCAGGGTTTTATCAGTAGCCTCTCTTGAACTAGACTCGAAGTATCTCGCGTGCTTAGAGTCTATTTGACATGTTTAGTCAATTTATGTTTTAGAACTAAAAAAATGGTTGAAAAACCTGCGCTAATGAGCAAGACAAAGACAAATAAAGAAAGCTTGAATTCACAAAATGCAGCTGCAACAAAATACTTCAAATATCCATAAAGTAAAAAACATATATAAACTAAAAATTGTGCGCTTGCATAACATGTAGTGAGGTTTTACAATTAGAAGGCTCCTAGGGGTAATACCCGGAGCTACAATATGTTTAAATCCCAATACAGAGAAATAACAAAACAACAAGTTAAGGTTGTAAATTATAACATATCTCCATAAAAAATTAATAGAAAAAGAAGTGAAAGTTCTGAAGATGCGATTGAACGCTCAATCGTTTGAAAGACACCACATTCAGTCCATGAAAAACAAGATAGCAAAAACAAAATATGTGAAGAAGAAAAGTCGTTCCTTTGATGTGTCACATCAGGGTAGAAGGTGAAAAGGTGCAGAAACACTTCCAAACCACCATTAGTTGCGGGAGAGGAGTAATGGATGTGCCCTTACCCCATTTGTTGGACCTCCTCTGTGGCGAGGTCATACGAGCTTGCAGATATAACCCTCTGCAGGGACAGATAAGGTATAGATGTCCGGGTCTTGTTTACAAGCACCACCAACTCAGAGCCGATCTTACTGCTGCAGCGTCAGGAGGGAGACTCGTGGTTCGGAGGATCCATAAATAAGAAAGAAGGGGAAAAACTCCAATGGTGTAGTAATAATAATAAGGAATTTATTACTTAAAAAACCGAAGGTATGAATACAGAAATTCAAGTATAAAAATCATTAGATTAAAAAGCCGGCATAAAAACAAAGGCTGAACGCCCGTGCAAACATGGAACACGTGATGGCAAGCACTGCGAGGCCACGCCCTACATGTTTCGTCAACTAATGTGGTTCTAAATAAAATACGGTTGTAATCAATCAATCATTCATTGGTGATCCAACTTTTGTCTAATAGGGAGTATTGATTATTCTAAAGTCTGGATATGTGTTCACCCTTGGGTTTATGCTATGGGCTTCTTATGTCTAACAGATTCTAGTGTCTATCCCTTAGGTTGATGACTGTAAAGGGGGATGCTAGGGCTTGACCTGGCTGTCATGTCCAAACTTAAATTTAATATGTTTGAACTCTAAAATACAATAAGCTCAAACTTTAATATTACTTGTCTAAACCTCATATAATTTCTCTGGTAAATCTGGATATTTCCAGTTCATAGGCCCCTATTAAATTGATCGGGCCAATTTTTCATTTTATTTTTTCATTTTTCTACATTTTTTCATATTTTTTCATTTTTTATCTTCAAAAAATCTTTTAAAAACACTTTTTTCTCTTTTTTGTTCATTTTTTATTCATTTTTTTACTTTATTATTATATTTTTATTCTTTCATTATGTATATTTTCAATTTTTCATTTTTTCATTTTTTCATTTTTTATTTTTTTTGCTTGTTGTATTAAATGTACAGCACATTACATCATTTTTTGATTATATTTGAGCATATCATATGTGCTGTGGAGCGGTTCCTTACTGGCGCTGAGATGCTCTTTAAGTATGATTTTTTATCTATAGGACACCGGATGTTCTTGCCTATTAGACTTCGTTAGTTTATATCTGGTCTTGGAGTCACACGTTTGAGCATTTCCTGTTCACAGTTATAGTCCGCCTCTATTGGAGGCTTCCAATGACAGCCGGATCGAGGCTTGGTATGCCCCTGCGCATGCCCAGTCGAGTGACGGGCTTGCGCGGAAATGAAGCTTGGTTGTAATTTGTTTTTTGTCTTTTGAGCATTTCCTGTTCATGTGTTATGTTCCGCCCCTATAGGAGGTTTTCAATGACGACCAGATCGAGTCTCTGCGCATTCCCCGTCGTACGACGGGCTTGCGCGGAAACGAGGCTTGGTTGTACTTTGTTTTTATAAAAGGTGATGGTTCATTGCGTCGCCCGTGCCCCGTAGAAGACGTCACGTATGACGAAACATGTAGGGCGTGGCCTTGCAGTGCTTGCCATCACGTGTTCCATGTTTGCACGGGCGTTCAGCCTTTGTTTTTATGCCGGCTTTTTAATCTAATGATTTTTATACTTGAATTTCTGTATTCATACCTTCGGTTTTTTAAGTAATAAATTCCTTATTATTATTACTACACCATTGGAGTTTTTCCCCTTCTTTCTTATTTATGGATCCTCCGAACCACGAGTCTCCCTCCTGACGCTGCAGCAGTAAGATCGGCTCTGAGTTGGTGGTGCTTGTAAACAAGACCCGGACATCTATACCTTATCTGTCCCTGCAGAGGGTTATATCTGCAAGCTCGTATGACCTCGCCACAGAGGAGGTCCAACAAATGGGGTAAGGGCACATCCATTACTCCTCTCCCGCAACTAATGGTGGTTTGGAAGTGTTTCTGCACCTTTTCACCTTCTACCCTGATGTGACACATCAAAGGAACGACTTTTCTTCTTCACATATTTTGTTTTTGCTATCTTGTTTTTCATGGACTGAATGTGGTGTCTTTCAAACGATTGAGCGTTCAATCGCATCTTCAGAACTTTCACTTCTTTTTCTATTAATTTTTTTTGGAGATATGTTATAATTTACAACCTTAACTTGTTGTTTTGTTATTTCTCTGTATTGGGATTTAAACATATTGTAGCTCCGGGTATTACCCCTAGGAGCCTTCTAATTGTAAAACCTCACTACATGTTATGCAAGCGCACAATTTTTAGTTTATATATAATTTATGTTTTGGGCCTAGTCAGAGTTTATACAAGTTTGAGCAATTCTCAGTAATTCTTTGGGGGTGATGGGGTGTCGGGAGCCCTGCCACAGTGTGATCCCTATCGGGGTGGCGGAGCTTCCCCCTCACTACCCCCTTGTCCTTCCTCACGACATAGTCTTTAATTGATGGACACGGAGAGTTTCCGCTATCCGGAAACCATGATCATTTTGCACTGCCTATTTTGTCTGACACATGTATAATATCCTGTTTAGCTCATCTTGACTTACATGTTATTCATGTGACCATGTTGGTCGTCTCAGGGTCGATGGCCCTTATTGTATCTCTGTTTATTGATGTTTTTTTCTTTTATTGAAAATAAAATATATTGAAACGAAAAACCCCTGCTAGTCTATTTTATTTATTAATTTTTTATATTTTTTGCTGTCTGTGTTCCATTCGGGAACTTTCCATTCACTTACTGTGCTGGGGACGCAACATAAAGTTAAAGAAAAACTCCAAAAGTGATGGTGAATTTCTCCTTAGAGAGTTGTCTCTGGGCACGTTTCACCATTAGAAGATTTAACCTGTTTGAGGACAACCTTAACATTTTGGACTTCCCCTCACTTTTTTTCCCTGTGACAATGGTCACTGATGCAAACGAGGGGGGGGGGAGTTTAGCTTTGCTTGACGCTTACTTGAAATTTCCATTTGTCCACCCTGTCCATAGGGTGACAATGCTGCTGTACGATTTCACTACACAATGGACAGTGTCAGTGGCGTACCAAGGGGGGAAGGGGGGGTGTCCCGCACTGGGTGACGCACTTTGGGGGGGTGACAGGCCGACGTCGTTTAGGGGTCTCAGGCAGGCCCAGAGTAGCCATACAGCACACTAGGCACTTGCTCGATGGGCCGCAGTTGCCGGGCCAGGCTCCCGGTCTGGTATCTGCAGGTGGAGCAGCGGCCACCCTTAAAAAATATGGCCACATGCAACTTTGGAACTGCAGGCTGGGCTTGGGCAGGACTCGGGAGTTGGGCAGGCTTAATAAGGCTTGGACAGGGGGTGGGGTGAAGCACAAAGCAGCGGAACTCAGGAGTCACAGTGCGGGCTGCTCTATCATTGGGCTAACTGACCTTCCTACGCACTGGAGCCTGTACTGGGTAAGCCACGAATGATACAGCCAGGGATAGGGCAGTACAACCAGCCCTGTTGTATGGGGCCCGGCCAGCAGGGGGTGCCCGAGCAGATTTCTAGCTAAAAAAACGAATTAGCTAAATAACTTTTTTAACTTGCACTTACTTGATTGGCAAGGTATATAGTACCTTACTGGGCCCCATCAGGTTAATAGAGGGGCTCAGGAGGTAAGAGAAGAAGAGGGACTTTTTCTCCATTTTCGGGTGGAGGCATACAATCCCTGCTCTGCATCAGTGTACCTTGTGCTCACTGTATGCTTTCCTCGACGGATGGATTCAATTGGGCTCCCTTCCCTCAGTAAGTGCCGTGCTGCAGCCTGAGGGAGAGACTAATCACACAGGAGGCTGAAAGAAAGAGTAATCCCGACATCGGTCCACAGGCAAGAAATCCCCCTGCACACACACACAGTGACACATCACACAGACTGAGGCTCAGTCCCCTGACTCCCCATTGTGTGCTCATGGTCATTGTCATTATGATGATCAGAGCACAGCAGGTGTTGTATGGCTCTGTCAGTGTAACATGCTGTTGGGTGCTGGCTTGGTAATATATGGCTGTACTGTGTGTTACAGACTATAACACAGCACAGCCATAACAAAGTCAGCACCCAACAGCATGTTACACTGACAGAGCCATACAGCACCTGCTGTGCTCTGATCATCATAATGATAATGACCATGAGCACACAATGAGATGCTACTTTACACATGTGATGGGGGGAAGAGACAGTAAAAACACACAACCAAGCTGCATTGTTACCACCCCCTAAACCACTCCCCTTTGAGAATTTTTCACCCAAGCTTTGTCTGCCTGTCAGTTTTTCTGTGGACCAGTGGGTATAATAGCTGCGTATGATGGCACAGTAGCGGCAATTGATGGGCACAGTAGCTGCGTATGATGGCACAATGGCAGCAATTGATGGGCACAGTAGCGGCATGTGATGGCACAGTAGCTGTGTTTGATGGCACAGTGGCAGCAATTGATGGAAACAGTAGCTGCGTATGATGGCACAGGGGCGGCAGTTGATGGCACAGTGGCTGCCTTTGATGGCACAGTGGTGGCAATTGATGGGCACAGTAGCTGAGTATGATGGCACAGTAGCTGTGTTTGATGGCACAGTGGTGGCAATTGATGGGCACAGTAGCTGCGTATGATGGCACAATGACAGCAATCGATGGGGTTTTTTTTCTGAATTTTTCAGTTTGTTTGCGTCCCCCAAAAATTTTGAGCACCAGCCGCCACTGATGTGGACCTGATTGAAAGCTCCATATAGGTCTACAGGAGTCCAGATATGAATTGACTTGTGGGCATTCAGGTGAAAAAAAAATAACTGGAAAAGAACATCCTTTTCTATTTTTCCAGACCTAAATGTGACAGATCAGAGGTAGCCTGATGTAAATGGACACAAGTCTGTGGTGTATGAGGATACAAGCTGAACAGGCACAGATGTCAAAACACTGACATCTTTCCCATTCAGATCCAGTTATGATTGGTGGGGTGCTGTAAAGCTTCCTGGTGGTGAAGCCAAGGTGGGTTTAGACTACGGTCCGAACATGCCTGAGCTCATCCCTGCTAATTAGTTGTTGTCAAAAAAGTTCTAAAATAAGACATATCTGCTGTTTTATGATAGTGTAAAAAGTTTAGAATAATAATGGTTATTAAAGGTTCACCTTTTGGAACATGTTACATGTTTCAGCTCCTGCCACCATTCCCCATGATTTCATGACAGCATGGGGTCAGGGCCGGAGCCAGGGGTGGGGTTGTGGGTGGGACCAAGGGGCCCTGTCAGGTAAGCTGTACGGGGCCTCATGATTTCTAACAGTGGCCCTGGATACAGCAGAGTGTTCAGCAGCTTTGCCCTGGTCCCTGTCACACTGACCTTGAAAACCAACATCTGTGACACTGACTGGGTTGGGGGCAAGGAAATAACACATATATATGTACACAAAAAAAACTTCTAAATCACAATTGATCTACAGGTGTTCTCTTCCCTGTGAGTTGAAACCTAACAATCCAGCGTAAGATTAGAGTGATCTTTTGTGAGAGGCAGCCTGGAACAGCAATCTCTGCAAACAAACATAAAACAAATCTCTCCTGCGCTCAGGTGTCCAGGAACTGAATATGTGGTGCGACCACCTATAACGAGGTATTGCCTAGCGTCTTGCAGCCCTCCTCTGAACAATGGGTATTCATGCTAGAAAAAACAGAAAAAGAAGGAGGGTGCACTAACCTAGTGCATTACCACTAATAAACTTTATTGCAGCATAAAAACAGCAAAGATTATACTCACAAACGAGCTATCGAAACCAGCTTTAAAAAAGGGCGCAAGTGCGCTGTTCTATGGATCGACACACCAGGACCTATTGCCAAGAGGATCAGACCGGTGCAAATGGCCAATTGCACCGGTCTGATCCTCTTGGCAATAGGTCCTGGTGTGTCGATCCATAGAACAGCGCACTTGCGCCCTTTTTTAAAGCTGGTTTCGATAGCTCGTTTGTGAGTATAATCTTTGCTGTTTTTATGCTGCAATAAAGTTTATTAGTGGTAATGCACTAGGTTAGTGCGCCCTCCTTCTTTTTCTGTTTTTACAGCAATCTCTGACCATCTCTTCTCAGTCTCTGACCATCTCCTATATCGTGCCCACAGTCTCTGACCATCTCTTTTATCAAAATGTAAAGTTGTGGGGGTGCCAGATATAGGATCCGTCCCAGGTGCCAAATTCTCTAGGTACGCCCTTGACAGTGTTGTCATTTTGTGAAAGGCAGTGGAAAAATATAGAATCTACCAGCGGAATTAGTAAAACATACAGAAGAGACTGAGAAGACAAACTAACTACTATGTTAATGCTAATGCTAGACTGCAATATATATTTAATGTTGTATTTTGTCCATAGGTCACTTTAAACAATGTTGACAGTTAATTGAATTATTCTGCACCATTTTATATCCGTCAGGGACCAGCGGTGGGATTCCGCTTACAGAAGCGTGTGTTTCTGCGCCCTATTGTAAGGTTATTACAAAAGTACTACATTCTCGCAGCTGGACCCATTAATTATTTATTTTTTTTTGCATTGTGGGGAATCTGACAGAAAAGTTTAATACCATCCTTTATCTTTGTCACTGCAATTTGGTGGAACTTCTAAAGATGGGGTACCACTAGAGTCACCATGAAACAATTTTAAATACTCTTATGCCCCGTACACATGAGCGGAATTTCCGTCGGAAAAATCTTGGATGGTTTTTCCAACTGAATTCTGCTCAAGCTTGGCTTGCATACACACGGTCACACAGTTCTCTGCACTTTTGACTGTCAAGAACGCGGTGACGTACAACACTACGACGAACCGAGAAAGTTCAATGCTTCCGAGCATGTGTGGTTTTTTGCGCGACGGAATTGCATACAGATAAACGTAATTTCAGTCAAGAACATTTTCCGTCGAAAAAATAGAGAACAATGAACTGCACTGGGAGGAGGAACCGAGATGGCAGCCCTGGGAATCTTCACTTGTAGCCATAAGCCAGCCATGACAAGGAAAAAGGGGGAGGACCAGCCACACCAGGAGAATCCAAGCTCCCAAACCACTCGTTCAGCTAAGGAGAAGGGGAACCAGGCGGCAGCAGCCAAGTTGGAGAGGTATGTGCATACTCCTACACAGTCACCAGCTAAAGGTAACCAGCAAACCCAAGCAAAATCTCAGACAGGAGGCCCTGGGGACAGAAGAAGCCAAGTTTGAATGTCAACGGTACTATCTACTACAAAAACTATAAGTAAAAAAGGCCCTGAGGGTGACACCCTGGGAAATGTGACTGAAACTGCTCTTGATTTAAGCGCACCAACTGAAGTTGAACCAACATTGAAGGATGTATTGTGCGCAGATAACGCTTGCAAAAGCTCACTGAGTAATTTGTGTGATCAGTTAAAGGGCATAAAGGAAGAATTATTTTCAATGAGCCAAGAGCTACAAAAAACGGTGGAGAGGACAACTACTTTGGAGGAGAGGTTAAGCCAGGTTGAGGACAATCTATATCCAACGAAGCAAGAGTTTAAAACAATGCAAGACCAATTGGGCCTGTATAAATACAAAATGGATGAAATGGAAAATAGGCTACGCAGGAACAACGTGAGGGTGGTGGGCCTTCCGGAGTGGCGTGAAGGCTCCAACCCCTTAGAGTTCATGGAGAAATGGCTTAGGGAAATATTTGGGGCAGAGATTTTTTCGCATCTTTTTGTGATTGAGAGAGCCCATAGAGTGCCCTCTAGAGCTCCACCACCAGGGGGACACCCCAGATCGGTAATTATGAAAATGCTAAATTATAAGGATAAGGTGACTTTGATGCAAAAAGCTAGAGAGATGGGTCTTCTACAATGAAGCTAAGATTTCACTATATCCAGATTATTCACCGGACTTACAGACGCGTAGGGCGGAATTTATGGCAATTAAGTGCAACTTACAGAACCATAAAATTACATACACATTGCTGTACCCAGCACATCTACGCATAATGGCCTTAGGGACAACCCATTTTTTTTGACTCGGTTGCAGGGGTAACAAAGTGGCTTGAAGATAGCAAAAATAAGTTATAGGGTTATAGACCGCAGCTGTTAAATAATTTTAGCTAATTTTGGAAGTATGTATTGATTTTTGATATTTACTTAATAAGGAAGTTAAGCAAAGGATGGAGCCAGGGGGGGGGGGGGGGTAGTAGGTGAAAGTCACTAATGAAAGACTGGTTGTTTTTGCTTAAAAATGTTATTTTGGTAAGTTTGAAATGGGTCAGGGGGTGGGAGGGGGGGAGGGGACAAGCATGAAAAAATAATGAAATGAAATCACATTCACGCAGGGTTATGGAAAAATGGTTGGAATGGATTGGAAAGAATGATATGGTCACAAGCAATGCCCCTAGGGCTAGCCTAGTTAGGCATAAGGGGAGGGAGGGGGGGACATCTAGGAAGCTAAGGGGAAGGGAGGAAAATAATATGGAAGGGAGGTGTGGAAGGGAGGTGTAGGGAGGGTTTATAAAGTAAACTCACGAAGGGGGGAGGACAGATAATAATAGAGTATACACGTATATGTTATTCACATTTGATAAAAAACAATATAGAAAGTGAAGGTAGAGAGGGAATAGCCCACAAGGGTCTTTTTGTTTTTTTTTGGTTTGATACAATTTTAGCACCGATTGCCCCTTTGGAAGGCACAAATAAACAAATAAAGTGTTTTTTGGTGAAAAAAAAAAAAAAAAAAAATAGAGAACCAGCTCTCAATCTTTTGCTGGCGGAAATTCAGACAGAAAAAGTTGGATGGAGCATAGACACGGTCGGAATATCCGACCAAAAGCTCCCATCACACTTTTTTTGACGGAAATTCCGCTCACTTGTACAGGGCATTAGAATATTATTGATTTACCATATCTGGAAATGTGTTGTATTAAAACTCCACACACCCTGATGTATTCTTCACGTAGAATATAAAATGCATTTACTAGTAGCTGTCTATTCACCAATCACATTTTTATATGTGTTCCTTCCAGAACAGTTATACTTTTGTGCTAATGTAAAATAGTAAATCAAAGCTTAACATACATAAGAATTGCATCCTATACCTATGAAAGGTCTTGGTGCTGACAGTGATCCAAATTCAGGAAGGCTTATGGAACCTGCATTTTGCAACACAAATTTCACAGATACTGCAGCCCTATTTTTTATACATTTTCTTTGTTTTGACTCATTTTAATATGCCTAGATATCAGAAAGCACTTGGTGTGTGTCATTAAGCAGCATGGAGCTACCCATTTTGATGCCTTTGTGTGCAGGGCTTGTGCCTGTTATTTTTTTTTTTTACAGTAATAATGCCGATAAAAGAAAAAGGAAAACATCTGATTGAAATGCAGTACAGAGAGAGAAACTATAAAATTCCCATTGAGTAGCTTTTAAAGTGCATTTAAACCCCAAAACAATAATAGAATAATTTGCAGTTTACCTGTGATGTGATGGTTGCATTAGTTTTCTTTAGAATTTTTTTTACTTTATTTTTACCTGTTTTTACCTGTTGATCCTATGAATAATAAACTTTCTGTCACTGTGTGGCTACACTCATTTCTCCACTGTATATTACATTTATCTCTTCAAAGTTTAGATACATGTAGCACTACACCCACAGGAGCCACTGAATATTCCGGGTTCCCTGTTCCCTCACTAAACCCTAAGCAAAGCATTATCCCTGGTGACACCACCAAAATACCTTGGCCAGGCAATTCCCTGCCTATAACACAAAAGAAAATTGCACATTAGCTTGTATTAATATCAATAAAGTGGTAAAACAGGAGAAGGAAAACAGTCAATTGAAGTTATCAAATAACAAACTAATACAGAAAATGGGCAATTTGACACAGTACAGTATTACTTTACTCACCTGTCCCGTCGGACTGAAGATATAAATGATGGCTCTCAAACTGAGATTTTTTTCCCAAGTGCAAAAAAAAAAAGGCAAGAACCAACACAGGACTAGCTCACTAGTGGGCTCTCGGTAAGAAGAGTCAGGAATTAACCTTCAAGAAATTTTTAGCAGGAAATCCTCCCAACAATAAACCATAAACACCTGATGAATTTTTCTGCCAGCTAGGTGGGGCCCATACGTTGGTGCACAATATGGACGTAGTCTTTTTAAGAAGAAACAAAATTATTCATATGGGTGATAAAGTGGCCAGCAGAGTTCACTTTTTGTAAATGAAGAACCACTTTAAGAATAGTATATGGTAGGAAGAAGTTACTTTAACAGAAGGGGGGGGGGGGTTGTAAGAAATATTTCCCTTTAAATAAAGAAACTGATCTTGAGCCGCTAACTCCTTCTTTGGATGGCTTGAGCTTGAGTTGGAGAAAGTGTAGAGTTCTGCCTAATGGGGGGGAGGGTGCAAGAGTTAACACAGATATTCTGCAGACAGTATTTGTAGAGACAGTTAAATATGTTAAACTACAGCAATAGATGGGCTCTGGCACATGTGCTATCGTCATGAGACTGTACTGTTCAATATACTTAAACTTACAGCAACTGGAAATAGCAAACCCACTTGAAACAAGGGTAGTGTTGTATGGATTAGGAACCCTCTCACCCAGTCCTTAAGCAAAGCAGAGCGAAGCGTTGAGCGTCCTGTTCAAATCGTGGGAGACCTATTTGAAAACAAAGTCTTATCTCCCTTCCATGTACTACAGGCCAAGTGGCACATCAGTCACTGAGACTTTTATAAATATTTACGCATCAGACATGCCCTGCGTGACACTCTCTGGACCACCTCCACCCTGCCTCAACAAATCATTCAAACTTACAAGCATCCCTCCCGATCCTGCAAAGGGATCTCCACTATTTATAAAATGTTAGCACAAAAAGCATCAAAAGCTTCCTCTATGGAGAAATGGGAACATTATCTCAGAGGAACCTATCACAGAGGAACCTAAAAACCGGAATCAAGCAACAACCTACTCGCTAAGATTTTCCAAGTGCCTGACATTCTCCACCTATGGTAATACACTCCAGTCAAACTGTCTCATATATACCCATCGCACTCAAATCGCTGTTGGATAAACTATCATTTACCAGGCACATCCCCTCAATTATGGTGGTACTGCCCGCCCCGGAAAGTCGTGAATACCTTATTTTCTCAACTCACAAACTCGCATTTTTCATTAACCTCTCAAATCGCTTTGCTGGGATTATGGATAAAACTCCATCATATGATTACACGTGTTCTGATAACTGCTAGCCATAGCCCGAAACTGAAAATCCATTCACCCCCCTACCTCTCAGCTATGTATCTCCATTCTTAACCAGAGTCTTCATATGGAATATATGTATGCTAAAGCACATTATACCTTAAAAAAATGTTTTACTCATTGGGCCCCTTGGTTACGAGAACCCAGATGCATGCTGGATCTCACATAAAAATAATACCTGTTTCCACCTTCTAGCCACTAAACCTTACTCCCAGCAAAAATCAGTATTAACCCTATAACCCTATGACCTATGGTACTAGTAGCTCATATTGCACCCGTTTTGTCCTGCCACAGGGTCCTCTCAGGCCTCTGTCTCTTGCCCTAGGAGCAGACAAAGCTTCTTACTTAGCATCCAAATGCTTCTTTCTCACTATAGTAACTAGCTTGGTACTCATGTTTAAACTTATTTCTCCTGTTGACAGTTGGGTTATATACCCGGTGTTACTGTTTAGGTTTGGAGCACTTCTCAACCCTGGTTTGTGTACTTAGAGCCCCCTCATTAGGGCTTGATGTTATTCAAAGTGGTCCATACCAACTGCTTTGCATTCATCTATAGCAAAGCATATGCCTTTCTCTATGTAAACAAGTACAGAGACACCTGCCAGTTTGATAACAGCATTGCAACAACACTTTTCGTTTACATGGTGCACCCACTCATTTCGTTATTTAGGAATACATCTTACTCCCACATTCCAGGCTCTCTTCCACCATAATTACTCTCCAACTGTCACTCACATAAGATCCATGCTGAAAATTTGGACCACCTACCATATCTTTTTTCTGGGCAGAGTCATTGCCATAAAAATGGCAATCTTGCCCAAAATTATTTTCTTTTTCAGAACTCTACCCATTTATGTCTCCAAGTCGTATATAGAGGCCCTTCCAAAGGAACGTTAACAAATTCATCTGGCACTCTAAAAAAAACGAGATTCCACAATTCCTTAGACCACAACCACTTGGATGACTAGGCCTCCCTGATCTCTGGGGTTATTACTTAGCAGCGAGATTCACCCAGACTGCTCAGTGGCACACTCCGGGGACAGATATTCCTTGGCTAGCTTTTGAATCACACTCAGTGTTTCCACCTCCCAGGCTTACTATGGTCCAGATCTATTAGACCCAGTCATTTAGCTCTACTAAATAGCATAGTCTGTCAGGCTCTCTATCTTTGGACTCTATGTAACACCAAAATTAAATTGACTTCCCCACTCGCACCCCTATATTCCTTTGTGGGCGACCCAGACTTCCTACCAGCCTTCCGTAAAAAAGATGGCGTCCACATTTGGAGCTCATGTGGCTTAACTATATTTACATCATTTAAATCTGATTCACATTTTAAGACCTTTTCCCAAATTCAAGAAGAACATAACCTACCCTCCTCAGAGCATTTTAGATATCTTCAGATTCAACGCTTTTTTCAGAGTAGAGGCACACTAACATCCCGCTTACATCACAACCAATTTGAGCATATATGCGAAAGCACGTCCAGAGATAAAGGTGTTATTTTACGTATCTATAAATATCTAAATTAAACGTTTTTTGCTTAGAAAACCAAACAAATGATCAAATTGGAAATTGAAGCTGATTTAAGTTTCTCTCCCCTAGAGCGGGAAGACTTGTTAGAAAATAAAAGCAATAAAACTTCACACCAGATGGTACTTAACACCCGCTAAGCACCATATCATGTACCCAACTTCATATCCCCAATGCTTTCGTGGCTGCCCAGACTCAGGCTCCTTTATCCACATTTTCTAGAGTTGCAAACACCTTAAACCTATTTGGCAACAAGCAGCCATGAAATCATCCACTATAGCATGTCGCCTCATAACATTGACAGTACAGATGTGCCTTTTTTTGCCCCTATTCTGGATGTTCCTATTCCATGTCAGAGATTAATTCATAACCTTTTTGTTGACATTCACTGGGTTATTGCACTAAATTGGCACTCTTTTACCGCTTCTTGGTCACAGGTGCTGGCCAGAATGGAAACAATCAGACTTACAGAAAGAATCCATCACACCCTGTATGATACGAGACATCTATTTGACAAGAAATGGGAGCACTGGGATTCCCCCTTCTAAGTAATATATCAATCGTTATAGGTGATATGGTGAAGTTTGTATTTCAATATCAATACATTATTTTTTGCTGTTAATGTCTCTCTTGCACTGACATTTTGTGTTGAGCTGCTATAACATGGCATCTACGTTCTGGTGCTCTTCTTGTGTTACACTCTATTTCTTCATTGAATCTGATGGACTTTTCCCTTCCCAGTTAATGTCAAAGAGTATATTATTCTTTTCGGATTTGTACTATCCATGTAATACCAACCTGTTATTTACACTCAGTATGTAAAATGATTGTCATGACTCTGCAGTAGTGTTCTTGTCTGTTTGCTCACCTTTCTGTTGTGTTCAGCTTAGAGGCCGGTCGCTGTTCACCTGTATGCTTAAGTATTCTTCCCTCAAGCATGGCTCCACCCCAGCCTCTTTTTATAATTAGGAACACTGTATTACCTGTGGACTGCAAGCCAAGCCTTGCTGATCAATATTGTGTGTTTGGCTTCTGTGTGCTCATTGTTGTGTGTCCAAGTCTGATCCTGTTTACAGACCTTGGCTTGTTCTTGACTATCCTAGTCTGCTTCATATGCCGACTTTTGGCGTGTTCTTTGACTATCCCTATCTGCTTGTTGCCCTGACCTTTTGGCTTATCTCCTGACTATCCTTGTTGTCCCAGGCAGCTGCTTCCTTTCTATCCTCCAGTAGTCTACCATGAGCGTGAGCTGGGAGATCCTGGGGGCCACGACCTGGAGCCAGACAGCAGCAAAATCCATCCCCACCATCAGGGGCCCTGGTGAACACCAGCTGGCTCTTAGTTTCCGCGCCCTGGAAGATCTCATGCTCTAGCTCCCAGTGTGATCTGTGTTGGTGCTCCAGAGTACCTGCTTTCCTGAACCACCCAGAACTCCATCTGCAACAGTCAGCCGTAGGGTCCACTAACTCTGTGGTGCACTCCTGACCCCAACAGGTTGCATCTGTCACCTGGCCTCAGGTGACCTGACAATGATCTTCCAATAAAAAGGTTTGTAAATAAAACAAGTACAGAGGCAATCTACTCACCTGTTATTACCTTATTGTATAATCTGTACGACTATTTTATCATATGTAATACTTTATATCTCAATAAAATTACAAGTTACAAAAATGATGTTTCATTTCAACCAAGGAAAATATGAATATTTCACATTTACTGTTTTCAGACAGAAGTTGTAGGCTCAATTTTGTAAGTTCACCAGGGTAACTTAACTGCTTTGCTGAAAAAAAGGCTGTTTACGAAGCTTAATACCTGGAGCTTAAAAGAGAGGCTGTCTTAGCTGTGTTCTCTCTTTAGAAAACCCAGTGTCAGGTCCCTCACTTACCAGACAGGTGAGTCCGCTTGGGCAGAGGGTAGGCTCCCTTACGTATCCGACTCGGGGCCCCTGATAGAGCAGACAGGAAGCCCGCGAGTACGGAGTGGTATGAGGGCCTGGTATATGGATCCTGGAGAAAGGTGGTCTTTCAAGAAGCAGGTAGAACTCAGGAACGCTGGAACTGATGCTGAGCAGGAGCTTACTAGGCTGGTCACACACAGGCAGAGGTCGGCAATGGGCTGGCAACAGAGGTACAAAAGGAGCAGGCAGAAGCGGGGTCAAACAAGCCGGGGTCGGGTTCAGTCAGGGAGGTCCAAAAGGCAAGCTGGATCGTAACAGGTCAAAACTTCAGAGATACGGAACACAGAGAGGATCACGGAACTTAGGCACAGAGCTGTTGATCAGGCAGCACCGAACAGGGATTGAGGCAGACCTAAATAGGCCGATTGGTGCCAAACGCCGCGCTCGCGCGCGTCGATTCGCCCATGCGCCCGCGCACATGCACGCGCCCGAGCGCGCCTCCGAACCCCGGGTGCATGCCAGCACTACCAGCCATGCCCGCAGTAACGCCCATAGGCGAACGCGTGCTAGCGCGAACGCGTGTGCACGCGCGTGCGCGGACGCCACCCTGCACACCATGGCCGGCCAGACCAGACACGCTGGTGCCCCCAGGAACACGCGCCCCAGCACGCACAGAACACGCGCACCAACGCACCCCGGCGCGCACCGGCGCCCAACCAGGTAACCTCTCTGACAGTGCCCCCTCCTCAAGGGCAGACTCCGGATGCCCAGCTGGGCCATCTTCGAGGCATGAGAAGCTTTTAATGACTGTAGGAGTCCCCTGGCATGCAAGTTGATTTCTGGTTCCCAAGAATTGTCTTCGGGCCCATGGCCCTTCCACTTTACGAGGTATTGGACTTGGTTGCGTCTTCTTCTGCAATCTAAAATTGCCTCCACCTCAAACTCCTCTTCGCTGTTAACTAGGATAGGCTTGGTTGGGCCGATACTATGGCCAACAAAGGAATTGGGGTTGACCGGCTTCAAAAGGGACACATGGAAGACTGGATGTATCCTTAGGGAGTTAGGTAGATCAAGTTCATATGCCACATTGTTCATTTTTCTTTTAACCAGAAAAGGACCCAAGTATTTAGGGCCTAGTTTTCTGGACGGACAGGCCAACTTTAGGTTAGTAGTAGATAACCAGACTGAGTTGCCAGGTTCCAGGACGAGTTCTCCGCGTCTCTTCCTGTCAAACATTCTTTTGTCATCTTCCTGAGCCTTGGCCATGGTATTCTGCAGTAATTTGTTATTTATTGAGAAAAAGTCGAAGGTTTCAGATACTGCAGGGACGAAGCACTCGGGTATAGACCCAGGCAAGATGGATGGATGGAAGCCATTCTTGCTTCTGGCATAGGTATTACAGGACTCAACATACTCCTTGCAATCCTTAACAAGGTGAGGCCACCAGAAGGTGCGTTGTACTAGATCGATTGTCTTCCGTGCGCCAAAGTGACCGGCCAATTTGTGATCATGGCACAAGTTTAACACCTGTACTTTTAGCTCCTCAGGGGCCACAATTTTGTTTTTGTACCAGAACAGCCCATCTTTGGTACAAGCTTCAGCAGGTGATGTCATTCCCATAGAGGACCGTCTGATCTGAGAGATTAGATCTTCTTGCAACATCAGGAAATTCCCAGAAGGGAGGATGGTGTCTGGAGGCAGGCTCTTCTCTGAATCAAGGAACATGCGGGAGAGAGCGTCGGATTTCACATTCTTGGATCCAGGTCTGTAGGTGATGTGGAATATGAATCGGGAAAAAAAAAGTGCCCATCTGGCTTGCCGGGGTTTTAGTCTCTTAGCCGTCCTTAGATATTCCAAATTTTTATGGTCTGTGTAGACCAAAATGGGGTGAGCTGCACCCTCCAGGAGATAACACCATTCTTCCAAAGCTGCCTTAATGGCTAGAAGTTTCCAATCTCCCACGTCGTAGTTCCTTTCGGAAGAAGAAAGTTTACGTGAAAAGAATCCCACAGGGTACAGGAGTGCTTTAGCGCCTTGTCTTTGTGAGAGCACAGCTCCTACCGCAACTTCGGAAGCATCCACTTCTAATACGAAGGGTAAGGCTGGATTGGGATGCTTGAGGATAGTAATCGTAGGGTCTATGTACCGGGAGAGTTTCTGCCCCCTTCTTGCTGAACACATCCAGGAAATCCCGGTAGGGTTCGGGAAGTGTTTGACAAGACTTGGCTTCCGAATCTAAGCAAAGGCACTGAAATGGTGTCATGGGGGTTCCCAACAAGCAGTGTTGTTTGCAATAATCGGACAAAAACTGGATCTTGCCTGTGGACCAGTCGATACTGGGATTGTGAGCCTGTAGCCAAGGCATTCCTAAGATGATTGGAAAGAGAGGAGAGGAGATGACATCCAGGCGTAAAAGTTCCTGATGTTCCGGGCCAATAGTGGCCAGTAAAGGAACAGTCTCCTGGGTAACAGGTCCGGAGCTGAGGGTGGAGCCATCCGCTAAGAATACTGCCAGTCCCTGGGCCTTGGATTGGATAGAAATGTTATGGTTTTCGACAAAGGTTCGGTCAATGAAACCGCTGCATGCTCCCGAATCAATAATGACCGGTACTGGGATGTTCCTTGCAGGTAGCTGTAATATAACAGAAAGTGTTAAATGGTTACCGGATCTGGGCGAGACAGGTGCACACAAAGAAGAGGATAGCAGGCACTTACGTCTCTTGTTGGGGCATGCCCTTACAAAGTGTCCAGATTCTCCACAATACAGGCACAGATTGAGTGCGCGTCTGCGCGTCTTCTCCTCTGGGGTCAAAGAGGGACGGAGCAGTCCTAGCTGCATGGGTTCTGGAGCTTCCTGGGCCGGAACAGATGAGACAGGAGAAGCTTGGTTTGGGGCACTAGGAACCCTGGGCAACATCCAAGTGAGACGTGGGTGGCCAACGGACCTCTCAGAACGTCTCTCTCTAAGACGGCGGTCAATCTGAATTGACATGTTTATGAGCTCATCCAGCGTCTGAGGTATCCCCACACGTGCCAATTCATCTTTAAGGGGGTCGGACAACCCCAGCCGATATTGGTGACGCAAGGCCGCGTCATTCCACTCTGTATCAGAGCTCCAACGTCTAAACTCTACAACGTAATCTTCGGCTGCTCTGCGGCCTTGTTGTAGAGAGTGCAAGGCGGCTTCTGCAGTGGCCGTTAGTTGGGGGTCCTCGTATAGCTAAGACTTTGCTATGAAGAGGTCATCCAAGGAATCCAGAGATCTGGATTTTTGCTCCAGCAGACGGTGGGCCCAGGACTGGGGCTCGCCGGTCAGAAGTGATATAACGAACCCCACCTTAGTGGCTTCCAAAGAAAATGTACGGATTTGCAAGGCAAAATAAAGTTCACACACAGGCAGAGGTCGGTAACGGGCTGGCAACAGAGGTACAAAAGGAGCAGGCAGAAGCGGGGTCAAACAAGCCGGGGTCGGGTTCAGGCAGCAGTCAGGGAGGTCCAAAAGGCAAGCCTGGTCGTAACAGGTCAAAACTTCAGAGATACGGAACACAGAGAGGATCACGGAACTTAGGCACAGAGCTGTTGATCAGGCAGCACCGAACAGGAATTGAGGCAGACCTAAACAGGCCGATTGGCGCCAAACGCCGCGCTCGTGCGCGCACCGATTCGTCCGCGCACCCGCACGCGCCCGAGCGCGCCCCTGAACACCGGCGTGCACGCCAGCACTACCGGGCACGCCCGCAGTAACGCCCATAGGCGACGCCACCCTGCACGCCATGGCCGGCCAGGCCAGACACGCCGGTGCCCCCAGGAACACTCGCCCCAGCACGCACAGGAACACGCGCACCAACGCACCCCAGCGCGCACCGGCACCCAACCAGGTAACCTCTTTGACACCCAGACTTCTCTACAATGCTGTGCCATGGGTGTTCTATGTAGTAAGTGTACTGTATACAGATTTTTAGATTTATAATAGAAAAAAAAATTTAAAATAAAAATAAAATAGCTAATAAAAAACGTATAAAAATATATATAAAATTGACGGCAAACCATCACACTAACACGCCATATTATTTCTGCTTAAGTATCGTACTTTCCCATTAATGTACTGCACACTTTTCTGTATTATGTAGTGACAATATATACTGTAAATGCAGAGATTACCACTCATACCTGAGAATGTTGCAGCAAGTGTTAGATCTCTTTATCTCCCTGAATGAATGGGGTCAGAGTCATTCGTGTCAGCATTCTTTTCTAGGCTGTGTGTGAATGATAGCTCCACTTATCCACAGAGATGAATGGAGCCTGCCCTTTACCCAGGAAAGTACATCTAAGAGCAAAGCAATAAACTGTATCTGCATGACACAGTTCATTGTTTGTCTGAATGAGCTCTAGAAAATAGACTTTCATCATTTATAATGGTCTCTAGATGGAAGAAGCCTACAATATAATGTCCCTAACACAGTTACATACTATCATTATTACTCTTCTTATAAATAATAATAATTTGCTGCAAAGGGTTGTGAAATATTCTGTACTGCTGTAGACGAGACATCACAC
Organism: Lithobates septentrionalis; assembly: GCA_037952835.1. Lineage (NCBI taxonomy): Eukaryota > Metazoa > Chordata > Amphibia > Anura > Ranidae > Lithobates > Lithobates septentrionalis. The sequence continues at coordinate 1,674,824 of JBBDGP010000385.1, forward strand.
ATCATCCACAACAGTTTCTGCCCCAGAAGAGCAATTGAAAGGACCCACAACCACCATACATAGTTCTTATGATTGATTTATGTAAGCTGTGACTTATTCTGCAGCATCTCTGTGCCTACTATTGCTGCCTCGTATTTTTAAAATGGTCACACACATTAGAATTTGATTTCCCAATCTCTGTACAACAACTATGTGATAAAAGGACCTACCTAAAAAATCCATTCAATTTGTATCTAATCAGGTAGGTTGTTTTAATGCATGTAACCACTTACCAACTTTACATTCTATAATTTATTTAGGATGAATCCTTTACCTTCCTTTATTAAAGGAAAGCCTTTATATCAAAGGAGTAGCAGTTTTTATTACTGAATGGCAAACTAGTTAGATGGAGCATTTTTTTATTTTTTCTACAAATATATTGGCAAAAAATGTAACAAAAATTGGTGACTTGATTCAAACAAAGTAATTTAAAAAATGTTGCTTTATTTAAACATTGGTTACAAAAACAAAATACACACATATGGTAAATCAGGGGTAGGCAATTTTTTGAGCATAGGGTGCCAAAAATTTTTTTTCAAACAAATTGAGAGTGCCGGCTACATAAAACAATGTCAACTTCACACCCTCGATTACGAAAAGGACATTTTAAAATTAGTAAATTTAGTAATTTCTGGAAACAACTTCAATAATAGTAATAAACTAACATTGAGCTTTAAGTGATATAAATGGTAACTTACCTTTGTTTCAGAAGAGGTGTGCTATGAGGTAAATCTTATAAACTTAAAATTAATATGCCAGTAGAGTTCAGTAGAATCTACAGTTGGAAAAAAAGTGTGAGCTGATATTGGTCATCCTAATAAGGATCCGAATAAACTGATCTTTTAGATCACTCCCAATTCCAGCCCCTTCACATCTCAGATAAGTCCCAATTATTGCACCTTCACATCTCAGATCAGTCCCAGTTCCTGCCCCTTCACACCTCACATCAGTCCCTATTCCTGCCCCTTCACATCTCAGATCAGTCCCTATTCCTGCCCTTCACCTCATATCGCCCCAGTTTCTGCCCCTTCACACCTCAGATCACCCCAGTTCCTTCCCCTTCACACCTCAGATCACCCCAGTTCCTGTCCCTTCACACCTCAGATCACCCCTGTTCCTGCCCCTCACACCTCAGATCACCCCAGTTCCTGTCCCTTCACACCTCAGATCACCCCTGTTCCTGCCCCCTCACACCTCAGATCAGCCCAGTTCCTGCCCCTTCACACCTCAGATCACCCCAGTTCCTGCCCCCTCACACCTCAGATCACCCCAGTTCCTGTCCCTTCACACCTCAGATCACCCCTGTTCCTGCCCCCTCACACCTCAGATCACCCCAGTTCCTGCCCCTTCACACCTCAGATCACCCCAGTTCCTGCCCCCTCACACCCCAGTTCCTGCCCCTTCACATCTCAGATCAGTCCCTATTCCTGCCCTCCACATCTCAGATCAGTCCCAATTCCTTCACATCTAAGATCAGTCCAAATTCCTGCCCCTGTACACCTCAGATCAGTCCCAATTCCTTCACATCCAAGATCAGTCCCAATTCCTGCCCCTGCACACCTCAGATCAGTCCCAATTCCTGCCCCTTCACACCTCAGATCACCCCAGTTCCTGCCCCTTCACACCTCAGATCACCCCAGTTCCTGCCCCTTCACACCCCAGTTCCTGCCCCCTCACACCCCAGTTCCTTCCCCTTCACATCTCAGATCAGTCCCTATTCCTGCCCTTCACATCTCAGATCAGTCCCAATTCCTTCACATCTAAGATCAGACCCAATTCCTGCCCCTGCACACCTCAGATCAGTCCCAATTCCTGCCCTTTCACACCTCAGATCACCCCAGTTCCTGCCCCTTCACACCTCAGATCACCCCAGTTTCTGCCCCTGCACATCTCAGATCAGTCCAAATTTCTTCACATCTCAGATAAGTCCCAATTCCTGCCCTTCACACCTCAGATCACCTCAGTTCCTGCCCCTTCACATCTCAGATCAGTCCCTATTCCTGCCCTTTTACACTTCATATCACCCCAGTTCCTGCCACTTTACACCTCAGATCACCCCAGTTCCTGCCCCTTCACACCTCAGATCACCACAGGTCCTGCCCCTTCACACCTCAGATCACCCCAGTTCCTACCCTTCACATCTCAGATCAGTCCCTATTCCTGCCCTTCACATCTCAGATCAGTCCCAATTCCTTCACATCTCAGATCAGTCCCAATTCCTGCCCCTGCACACCTCAGATCAGTCCCAATTCCTGCCCCTTCACACCTCAGAGCACCCCAGTTCCTGACCCTTCACACCTCAGATCACCCCAGTTCCTGCCCCTTCACACCTCAGATCACCCCAGTTTCTGCTCCTTCACATCTCAGATCAGTCCCAATTCCTTCACATCTCAGATAAGTCCCAATTCCCGCCCCTTCACACCTCAGATCACCCCAGTTCCTGACCCTTCACATCTCAGATCAGTCCCAATTCCTTCACATCATAGATCAGTTCCAATTCCTGCCCCTGCACACCTCAGATCAGTCCCAATTCCTGCCCCTTCACACCTCAGACCACCCCAGTTCCTGACCCTTCACACCTCAGGGCATCCCAGTTCCTGCCCCTTCACACCTCAGATCACCCCAGTTTCGGCCCCTTCACATCTCAGATTATTCCTAATTTGCTACTTTACAGGCATACTAAGGACACCCCCCAGGCACGATATTTAAAGAAATATTTCATTTTTATTGTTTCACTTTAAGCATTATTAAAATCCCTGTTCCCAAAAAAAACGGCCATTTTTTTTTTTTTTTTTCTGAAAGTAAAGTTTATTGAGTTATTGAAAAAATACATCAATCAAGAGAGAGGAAGAGGAGCACAACGCTCATCGAGTACAAGTTATAAAAGCGGTACAGCGGTTATATATGATGTCAACAGTAACTCTTGAATAGTCATAGACTTGTAACATAAACAAATATGTTGCTATGGGCGTTGGGAGTCTCGGCACCAGAGCCCCTTCTGGGAACTAACTGCTCTGGTGAACCGGGAAATCCCGAGCCCACTTCGTTACTAACATGTGGAAAAATGTCCAGGATATAGAAACACAGCTTTAGAGACCGGATAAATAATAAACAGGATAAAACTGAAGGGAGCTTGTATCTATATGACAACTGAATACCATGCTAATAACGTAATTATACACACATTACTTTAATCAAAAAAGCCTATCGGTCAGTCGACCTCTCAGGGTGGATTAAACATTGGCCGGTCAATCCGGACCGAAGCATGTTATGCTTGGGGGATAAGGTGGTATTACTTTTGAGAATCTGCCCTGAGAGCCTCCTTGAGACCAATAACCAATGTAATAGAAAGTACCGAGAGCCTGAGGGACCAGTATTAAAATAGGGAGAAAGTAGAAAAGTGAGAGGGGGAAAGAAAGAATTTAGGAGAGACAGAGGGGATAGAGGGGGTGAAAGGAGTAGCTGATCATCAGGAGTGATGGGAAGGAAGTGCACAGGAGACCCCTAAAAGAGAGAGATTGAGAGTCCTCAAACTATAAACCATGCTTATGAACTATCGATCACACATACAGAGGGTGCCCCACTAGATTTGCCCAGGGTTCCCAAATAATTTTGAATTTGTCTAGGGTATCTAGGATAGTATTGGATATTTTTTATTGCAGCATGATCCAAGTAATTTTTTGTTTGGCTAACCGAATGGACACTTTCGGTGATTTCCAGGACCGGGTGATGGTCATTTTGGCCCCCACTAGAATAAACTGGATCAGCTTCTGGGTATGTTTGGAGATTTTAGGGATGGGACCATTAAGCAATGCAATAGTTGGATCTTGTTTCAGGGTACAACCGCATGTTCTGCGGATAAGGGAGAAGATCTTGTTCCAATACATTCTGATTTTAGGGCATTCCCATAGTATGTGTAAAAGAGTCCCCACATGACCGCAGCCTCTAAAGCAGAGAGGCGACGTTTGCGGATAGAATTTGGCTAGACGTGACGGTACAAGGTATCAGCGTGTAAGAATTTTCAGCCCTGCTTCGTTTATTGAAGTATTAACCATACCTTTAAAGGAGCGGGCAAAATTAGTATGCCACTTATCCAGGTCCCAGCTGAAGTCAAGATCCCTCTCCCAGCTCATCGTGTACGCTGCTTTTTCCGTGGGTTCCGCCAGGGAAGAATAGATAAGAGAGATACCTCCCTTTGTGTCTGAGGCCGAAGCACACCATTGTTCATAAGGCGTTACTAAAAGATGGTTCTCATTGCTCTTCCATAACTGATTCAAAAAATGTGAAAGTTGAAAGAACCTAAATTTTTCGGCTGAGGGCATTTCTAGTTTGGAAATACAGTATGCTAGAGTGAGGGGACCATTGGAGTTGAAGAATTGACCAATTCTATAAAGGCCCTTGTCAAGCCACCATTTGAAGGCTCGAATATCTAATCCAGGTGGGAAATTATGATTCCTGAAGATATGTGCCAGGGGATGCCAAATGGAGATGAGGGGTTTGAGCTTATGAAGGGCGTCACAAAGTTTCATTGAGTGAGATAATGTGGGAGCTAATATAGGGGGATGTTTTTTGGGGATATTCCAAAGCAGGAAGTCCAAGGTGAAACCAGGGACCGCCTCTCGCTCCATGCCCACCCAGTCTGGTTTGGGTCCTTTCATATAAATAGTTGAAAATTGGCTCAGTTGCGCTGCCTGATAATACCACCAAAGATTAGGAACCCCTAGTCCTCCCTTTTTTCTGGGTCTAAAAAGCACCTCTTTAGAGAACCTGTGGCCTTTTTTATCCCATATAAAGCGGATTATGGCGGATTGTAGGCGTAGAATGTGCGATTTGGGGACTGGGATGGGTAAGGAACGAAAGAGATATAATAACCGAGGTAGGAGTGTCATTTTGACCGCGTTCACTTTACCTAACCACGAGAGCTTATATAGCGACCATTGGGTCAGGTCGTCTGTGAGCTTTTTGAACATGGGGGGAAAATTATGTTTATAAAGTGTATCGATTCCAGACGTAAGGTTAATGCCAAGATAAGGGAGGGATGCGGAATTCCATGAGAATGGAAATTTACTTTTTAGGTTGTCAACGATGTCTTGAGAAATTGAAACATTAAGAGCGACTGATTTGGAGACATTAACCTTAAGTCCGGAAGCTGATTCAAAGTCTTGTAAAAGTTGCAGTATGTTAGGGATGGAGATTAGGGGAGATGTGACGAACAGGAGGACATCATCTGCGAATAAAGCCCATTTGTGAGTATTTTGTCCACAACGAACTCCATGGATGTCAGGGTGTTGTCTAATCGCGATGGCTAAAGATTCGATAGCCATCGCGAAAAGAAGGGGGGAGAGGGGACATCCCTGCCTTGTTCCCTTCTGTATAGAAAAATTATCTGATAGATGTCCTTGTAATCTCACCTGTGCCTTAGGTTGGTGGTAGAGGGCTCTCAAGATATTAATAAAGTTTGGGCCAAAACCCCATTTATTTAAAATTGTGAAGAGATAGGGCCAAGCCACTGTGTCAAACGCTTTTTGGAGATCTATGGAGAGGAGGAGGCCTCCCTGAGGAGGTCCCCCATCCCACCCCGATATAATTAGGGAGACTGCATTTATTGCTCTCCATATCTGGTCCGGTCCCTGTCTCCCCGGTATGAACCCCACCTGGTCCTTATGTATGTAGGTACCTATAAAAGAGGCAAGTCTATTGGATAATATTTTTGTCATAAGTTTTAGATCGTTATTAATTAATGAAATAGGTCTGTAATTGCTGACTTCGCTGGGGTCTTTACCTGGCTTGGGTATGACCGAAATAAAAGCCAAGTTGGCATTAGGATCCAGCGGGGATGCTTTGGTTAAGGAGTTGAAGAGGCGGACCAGGTACGGAGAGAGGGCATCTATAAAAGTTTTATAATAGTGGTTTGAGAAACCATCTGGGCCTGGGGCTGAGTCTTTTCTAAGCCCTTTTATGACTGCTCGGATCTCGGATTCTTGAAATGGGGATTCCAAGATGGAGCGGTGGGATTCAGAAATTTTAGGTAATGGGATTTTTTCTAGAAAAGCATCCAGTTTTTGTTGAGAAATTGGGCAATCGTCGGAGTACAGGTTGGCATAAAAGGATTGGAATGATTTAAGGATTTTACTTTGGTTTTGGGTGTGCGACCCGGATTGGGTTTTTATTTTGGGTAGGGCAAATGACCTATGTTTCGGAGTAAGTTTGGCTGCTAACTGGGGGCCAAATTTGTTCGCGTGCAGATAAAAACTGCCGCTGAGCCAATGAAGGTGCTTTTCTGCGTTGGAGGTCAGGGCTGAGTTAAGAGATAGTCTAATAGTATCAAGTTCAGAGAGAATGTTAGAATTGGGGTTCAGTTTATGGGATCTGCTGAGATTTTTGAATTCTTTCTCTAGCTTCATGATATCTATTTGCCGTTCTCGCTTTAATTTGGCCTCTAATTGAATCAATTTCCCTCTAATTACCGCTTTGTGGGCATTCCAAAGAGTAGTAGGGGAGATGAGTTGGATATTCCTAAGATTACCAGGGAGTGGTCGGACCACGGAACATCGTGGATAGAGGCGTGGCTAGCAAAGTGTATATCAGAGTTCGACATGAAAATGTGGTCGATTCTAGCATATGTCTTGTGGGGAGCCGAGTAGTGTGTATAGTCCCTTAATGAGGGGTTTAATTCCCTCCATGAGTCAATGAGGCCCACCGAGTGAAAAAGTCTGGCAATCTGGAGGCTCTGTTTGGGGGGTTGTTTAAGGTGAGGGATCCCCTGAGCTGCTTTATTTAGGATCTGATCAAAAGTAATGTTGGAGTCCCCCCCCATAATCACCCTACCCTCAAAGTGGGGTGAGAGATTTGCCAATAAGGAGGAGAAAAATTTAGCTTGGCCTTTGTTAGGGGCATAGTATGAAATGATAGTGTAGAGGTTACCTTCAATCAAACCTTTGACCAATATATATCTCCCATCGTTATCTTTAACTGTTAAAATGTGAGAAAAAGGGGTCTGTTTGGAGATTAGGATGGCTACTCCTCTTTTTTTCTCGCTAGCGTTTGCAAGGAAAAAAGTGGGGTATTTGTTGTGTAGAAAAGAAGGCGAATAGTTTGAGGGAAAATGGGTTTCCTGGAGGAGCACGACATCTACCCCTCTTGAATGATAGCTTTGGAAAGCTTTGCGTCTTTTGACGGGCGAGTTAAGCCCTTGGGTGTTATGAGAGGTCACCTTAAGTGCCCTCTGTAAAGGAGGTGGGTCAGCCATAGTCACAGAGGGAGTGATCCTGGTGTGTTAGGTGCGCACCTACCCGGTTCCCTAATGAAGCAGCGCTGAGTCTGGGAGGGAGATCTTGTTGTCGCAGCGGAGTGGTCTGGATAAAGCTGGTCTCCTGTGCACATTCCTGAAATAGAGAAAAGGGTAAGGAGGAGAAGGGGGGAAAGAGGGGAGTGAGAAGAAAATGAAGGAAGAAGGGAAGAATCATTAAATAAAGCAATCTAATAACGTCAAAAAAGTCTAGGCGTATGAGCCCAGAAAAGCAATGAACCGGACTGAAAAGTTCAGTTCAAGTCTGAGACCCAAAAACAATAGGGTCTCAGAAAAACACGAACAACCTCAGCCGAGGCTGTTAGTCTGATGTAACCAGTGGGAGGGTCTCCCCTGGTCACAACAGAAGGAGTGGCGATGCTAGCCCAGCCGAGCCGCCGGGTCCCCATCTATTGGGGAAATATGGAACCTAAAGAACGTGAAAGTCAAAAATTTTAAATATATACCCATATAAAGGAAAGAAAACAAAAATGAGGAGTTGAGCTCCACCTCTAAGAGGTACCTGGGCAAATCACTACCTTAAATAAAAATAACAAAACAATTCCTACCATAGGAGATATCTTTCCAGTAATCGGGAAGGGGAAGGGAGGGTGGGAGTAGGGATATGGAAGGGGGGGGGGAGTGAGAAGGGGCACGACTTTATGCCTTGGCTTTCCCGGAAGTCATTATAACCTCAAGTGCGGTCCATTATGAAAACCAAGGATAATTGTCTAAAGATATATATAAAAAAAAAAAAAGGAAGGGGGGGGGGGGTAAAAACATCTTGGGATCATCTTCCCCCATCTTTATTTTGAGGATGTGAGTGGAGAAAGATCAGGTAAGTGCGACACACGTACCCCTCGCTCAGAGGGTATAACCTGGAGGGGAGAAGGTAGTCACACAGTCCTTGTAGAGCCAGATAAAGAAGAATTCATCTTGGAGGAAAGGAGTCGCGGTGGCGCTTCAGTTGCTGTTTTTTCCAGAGGGGAGTGATGGGGCTGCCTGGAGGGGGTCTCTTCAAGGAACTTGACCTGGACGGAGGATCCTGGGGGGAAGCTTCTTGAGAGATGAGTCCAAGTCGCAGGAGTAAGTGTTCACCTTCTTGGAATGAAGAGAATCCATACGATCTTTCCTTATATTGAAACTGAAGACGGAAAGGGAAGGTCCATCGATATTTAATTGATTTCTGTGAGAGGATTTCAAGGAGAGGTTTCAATGCTCTTCTTTTTAGAATTGTAGTTTTGGAAATGTCAGCGAAGACTTGAATCTTGTTTCCTTGGAAGGATAAGGTGTCCAGATTCCGAGATCTTTTCATGACTTCCTCTTTGGTTTCGTAATAGTGGGGCTTAACCACTATATCCCTCGGGAGCCCGTCCTGTCTGGGTGGCTGCAGCGCTCTGTGAGCTCTGTCAATCTCTAGTTTGTGATCAGAGATATCTGGGATAAGTTCTTTCATGAAAAGCTTCACTGTGTCATGAACATTAGTAACAGCTTCAGGGATACCTCGAATGCGGAAGTTACCTCTCCGATTACGATTTTCCAAGTCGTCGATATGCCCTAGTGCCGTATCAAGTTGTTCCTGCATCAATTGAATGCACTCAGTATTCTGATTGGTGCGCGCAACAGTATGATCCACGGCTTGTTCAATTAAGTCAATGCGGGCCCCCAAGCTCTGTAAGTCGGCCTTTATAGACGTGGTGATCTGCGCTGCATTTTGGGCTAGGCCTGTGGCCAGCATGTCTGAAAAACAGTTCAGGAGTTGTGCCATGTCTGACTGGTGGGGAGAGTTCAGATTTGCAGCCTGTTGCATGGCAGGGGATGGGGCGGGAGCGTGCAGTGATGGGATATGGAGCATATCAGATAGGGCCCTGTTATGCTCGGGAGTCTTTGCTGTTAGGGTGAGCCGTCTTGGGGGGGGTATTACTCACAGAGGATCCCAGTGTGGTAGTGGCGAGCTGTTCCTCCTCAGGGATGTCTGCCATGAGGTCTCCGTCTCCTGTGTCTGCATGGGAGGAGGCCGCGGCCGCCATCTTAGAAGCAGTGGGGTCGGGCAGGTCGAAGGTGAGTTTCCTGCTAACCGCTGAGCGATGTGAGCGGTTAGGCATATAAATTTGTGCCCATGGACCTCCTCTACCTGTGGGTGTTCAGCAGGGACGGTTCCGCTAAAGAATTCAGCGTCTGGGGACCGCGGAAGGCTAGGCTGCGACGGAGCTCCCGTTCAGAGCGTCTTCCTGGAAGTCCCGCGCATGCGCACTCCCCAAAAACGGCCATTTTTAAAACTTGTTTTTGCATTGATACATGTCCCCTGGGGCAGGACACGGGTCCCCAAACACTTTTTTATGGCAATAACTTGCATATAAGCCTTTAAAATAAACACTTTTGGTTTTTCATGTTAGTGTCCCATAGACTTTAACGGCGTTTCGCAACTTTCGAATTTGCCATGAACGCCGCATATTGTTCGCTGTTCGGCGAACGGGAGAACATCGGTCTCACCCCTACTCCCAAAGAAGTAGATCTGTGGTCTAAGAAATGTGTTGAAGATTTTTTAACCCCCTGCTTCAGTGATTTCCAATATGATCAGGAAACTATGTCATTCATATTTGAAAGATATAGAAGGAAAACATACAGTATAGAATTACTTGGTAGCCGTTGAAATATAAGACCTTTTGTGTTATATTACATGTATAATTTTGTTTTATATATATACAGTATGTACACTGTACATTTTGCCATGTGCTTTCTTTAAACACACCTTATGCACTGTACATCCCTGATGAAGCTTTGCTTCTATGCAAAACATGTTGGGTTATTGGATTTTTGTGGTTTTTAATTATATATTTCTTTATTCTTCATTATGGTCACGCCACTTTGATTTATTGGGGCAATGTGGATTTAGTTGTAGGAGGAAAGGGGAGATTTTCATGCACAGTAATCCTCGATATTAATCAATGCCTTTGGGTTGTGGTATGTGGCCAGGATACTGACCCTACTCTATACACATCTCTACTCAGACAGAAAGATTGACCAACCGCAGCTAAAAACATACTTGCTGTCAGGTTGTTATCTCCTTATAATGAAGGCAGTTGTATAGCTGTTTCATCATTTTGTGTTTTTGCACTAATTCCGCATTGCCCTATAACAGTGGTTCTCAACTCCAGTCCTCGGGACCCACCAACAGGCCAGATTTTAAGTATTACCTTGGGGAGATGCAGACTAGAATACTGCAATCACTGAGCAGCAAGTGATATCACCTGTGATGTATTTCAGCTATCTTGCAAACCTGGCCTGTTGGTGGGTCCTGAGGACTGGAGCTGAGAACCACTGCCCTATAAGGTTATACACCTGGCATTCTTATGACTTCCTTTCATTTTCTACATTATGGATTTTTAGACAGTTATGAATAAAAGTTTTAGGTCATAGTGGGTTTGGTGCGTGGGTATAGCGCACTCTTGCTGATGTTTCTCTATTAATATTTTTAATTTCTTTGAATCATTATACTCTAAATAGTACCACTTTTTTGTTCCATTTATTTGCCATTATTTGATATTTTGGGATGTGGGTGCAAATACGTATAACCATACATCCTCATAAAATATTTTTTTTTTTTTTACAGAAATATCAGTCAGACATTATTCATCATAATGCTTCCACTGCATCCACATCAGTTCAAGTGGCACACAATTCTAAAACATTAGAGTAGAGGGAAATGTTTTATGAATCATCCGCCTATACTGACAACTCTTGAATCTGTAGCCCCTTTTTGATGAGACTGTTCAATAGCGCTTCTACTCACCTGATGTATTGCTGCTAAAAGAAATATTAAAATTCCCTTCTTAAAGGATATAAGCATTCCAGGCGAAGTGCAGTTATCCTTTTTGACTTCCAGGACCTAAAGCATCTACTATAGCCTACTTATCTCACCCCACAGCTTCTACTTGCTGCACTGTTGACATTCTTTGGTAACACTTTTGTTCTGGCTGTGCCTGCACAGTAGCACAATAGAGACAACAGGGAGACAGTCCTACAGTGCTTTACAGAGATCTACTGTCAAGTGCAAGCAGTGCAAAGGTAATTTTACTGATGACATTATGGGGGGGTTGGCTGTGGTGTGGAAGTACTGTATGTATGCATATGGAGAGGTGCAGGGTAAGGATAGGGCACTAAGGCTGTCCTACATGCAAGATACCCCTGTAGGGGTGATTGGAGCTGGTTTGTGACTTGGTTGTGGTACCCCTCCATACATGCCTGCGGTCATACCACTAGAGTAATGTCCTTACACTGGTTGGATACCTGTATTTAAAGTCCTCCATGTGCCTGGTTTGCCTGCCATCTGCCACGCTACATAGAGGGATGCTCCAAAACCCGCTGTTCATCTGGTGCCTGGTTTACCTAAGAGCCTGTGGAGCTTACTATCTGGTAAGCATGTATTTAACGGTGGAGGATCACTGCGAGGGGTGTCTTTCCCACTTTCCACCTTTCCACACTGATCCCTATAAAGAGCTATCAGGGGACTCTTCCCATCTTCTTAGAAGATTCTTTGTTCTTGTCTAAGGACTTTGCTGTTTATTAACTTATTCAATATCACTATTTTGGTTTGGCACCTTTTGTTCTTTATGCACTTGTAATAGTCAGATACTATTTGGATTTTCTGTGCCATAATTTCTTTTTATGATCCTATATATATATTCATATTCATAATTGGTGTTTTTTCACATTCACTTTATCACACAATTTGAGGGTTTAGCGCAGTTTTTTTCTTTGTTTTCCTAAGGATAAATAGACTCTGTATGAAAAAGTGCTCTTATTCTGTAAATTAAGCCTGTTATGCCGAAAAAAATCCCAAACTCACCTCCCAACCTTGTCTAGTGCAACACACACACTCTAATCCACGTCATTGCTTTCCAAACATTTCATTACTTCCAAGTATAGGAGAATATCTTACATGAGGAAAACATCTCTTCTGCCACCTAACTCTTCGCAATACAATGCTTTGGGCTAGTCCCCAGGTCCTTCCAGTGTTGCGAGATGGAGGTGTGATGGTTTATATTATATATAAATGTTTTATAAAGTTGCACAGTTAAAAAAAGGAAGACAATAAAATTCATATTGTACTATGAGCTGAGTAGTCTTTGTGGAATCCTATAGCTCTGACTCTGGAATCTTCAAACTCTGGTTTGTGAATTTTAATTGAATTTTCCAGGTAGAATTCTGTGTCTGTACAGAGTGTAGTGTAATTGTATTCAGATAATACTGAGTGGTCACGCTGTACTGCGTAGGTGTCATATGTCTGTACAGAGTGCTGTTGTACATAATATTTCATTTATGCGTGCTGCCACATCCACCCACAACAAAATAGTTCACATACTTTCACTATGCCAAAATTAATATATATTCATGACTTTTTCCTACAAATCCAAATGAAAACACAGCAGGCCACTTGTTATGAACTTCAACAGCATTATCTAAATGGAACTGAATTAGCATGAAGCTCTATAAAGAATTATAGTATATGACAAATGTACTTAGGGAATACTTACTAATGGTCACATTCCTTCCTTTTTATATGCCAAATTTTAGAGACCTGTGCCTTAGACTTTTGCTGTGGCCTAACCTAACAGTCTGACCACCCAAACCAGTGGCTGAATGCTTCAACTTAGTGAGCAGCAACATGGCTTTACGGAACTGGTCTTCTGGCCTCAATTCCTACCAGAGGCCTTTATGTCCACATTTGTGTGGGTGTCTTTCCCCTAATCTAAGAATTGAAGTCCTCGTAGGTCTGAATGTCTGTGATAGGGACATTGGATTGTAAAGCAGGAAGCAATGTAAGAGGTTTCATGTTCTCTGCAAAGCTTTGTGTAATGTGTTGGTGATACATATGGTATATATTATAAGAGGTAACATGGTAGTTTAAAAGACTCACCACAAAAGCCAACCCTAAAATGGTAGGTATAGGGGACCATCACAGAAGCCAGTTCTAATATGGTAAATTTGGGGGCCCACCACAGAAGCCAGCCCTAACATTGTAAGTATAGGGGGCCCACCACAGATGCCAGTCTTAACATGGTAGGTTAAGGGGGTCCACCACATAAGTCAGCACTGACATAGTAGGTTTAGAAAGACAACAACAGAAGCCAGCCCTAATGTGTTGGTTAAAAAAGGGGCACCACGGAAGCCAGCCCTAACATGGTAGGTATAGGGGCGCACCACGGGAGCTAACCGTAAAATAGTAGGTAAAGGGAGCCCACCATAGAAATCAGCCCTAACATGGTAGGTATAGGGGTCCACCACAAGGCCTGTCCTAAGAGGGTAAGGTATAGTGGACCAACCACAGAAGCCAGCCCTAAAAGGGTTCACCACAGAAGCCAGCCCTAACATGGGGGCCCACTACAAAAGCCAGCCCTAACATGGTAGGTAAAGGGGCTCTCCACAGAAGCCAGGAAAATATAAGCAATTCAAACTCCAGCTTTAATGTTGTTGTAAGCAATCACAGGGTAACCTGAATGTGGCCTGAGACCATACTCAGTTATTACTTACTTAATACTTATTCAATGTATCATTTTTAATTACTACTTCAGATTCCTACAGCCTCTAAGCAGACAATTGCAAAGGCTTTAAAGTCCACTACTTTATGCTTGCTATAAGCTAAAAAACACGATTAACCTGGCCATGATCCATAGCAAAATCGAAGATACACTTTTCACTAAAATTCCACAATATTTGAAAGTCTGGTAGCCATGAGTGCCATTTTGTACCTCCTCAATTTGGTGAATCCTTGTTATTGCCTTGACCATACTCATTTTAGTTGCCACCATGGTCTCCCATCCTCAGTAATTTAACAGTTGGTGACCTCCGGAAATATTCTGGGCCTTTTTGGCCCAAAGAATTTTATAGCCAAGTCAAGTATTTGGAAACCTAAGTAACTGAGACATTGTCTGAATGAATACTAACCAAATGACCATGCTGTTCATGTATATCTGTACCAGGGGTCGACCGATTATCTGCACGGCCGATATTTACTTTTTTGAAGAATCGGTATCGGTAACAAACTTACCGATATTGCTTCAAGTGGTTGCAGGCATCACCCGGTACCATTCTTTAGAGCGGACGGTCGGCTTTCTTGTAATAACAACCGATGCGGCTAAGCAGCCAATCAGCCGTTATCACAAATAGCGAGAGGGTATGTCTTCCCTCCCTCCCGACGCCTATCAAATCTGCTGCAGGCATCACCCGGTACCATTCTTTAGAGCGGACGGTCAGCTTTCTTGTAATAACAACCGATGCGGCTAAGCAGCCAATCAGCCGTTATCACAAATAGCGAGAGGGTATGTCTTCCCTCCCTCCCGACGCCTATCAAATCTCAGCCCGGATCTCCTGTCCCACCAGGAGGCCCAAGCAACCAACCGATTGCTTTGTTTGGGTCTCGTAACCCAGAAGCGATGTCATGACATCACTTCCAGATTACTCTCATCCTAAAGGCGCCAGTTTAAAAAGATAGAACGTATTTAAAAACGCTGATCTTGACATTTTGAATACTTTTAAGTGCAGTGGAGGGGTTTGGGGTCTTATAGACCCCAGATCCCTCCATAAAGAGTACCTGTCACTGCCTATCACTGTCACAAGGGATGTTTACATTTCCTTGTGACAGCAATAAAAGTGATAAAAAAAAATGTAAAAGGACAGTGTAAAAATAAAAACTTTAAATCTACAGAATATCGGCACCTGATATCAGCTATTGGACTTAAAGGCAGCCGAACAACTATATTGGTCGACCCCTAATCTGTATACTATGAAGCTTTAAGGTTCCAATAAACAAACTAAACAAGAAAAAGTGTCATTTTTTTGTACTCTGAAAATAAGTATGAATAGAAATATCTGAATACCCCAGTACCCTGCCATGTGCCCGCTGATAGAACAATACAGCACATTCACTGTATGTTCTCCAAGGAAGGATGTATAAACAGCTCAGCAGTCTTTCCTTTCAGTAGGACTCATGTGTAAGAACACGGAACTTCAACAACTCTATATTTACTCTGCATGTTTTTCATATCCTTCCATTATGTTAATGCTCGCTGTAAAGCAGCTGGAGCACTGCACAGACAACACATCAACACAGCGCAAACATACATTTTATAATAACACCATGTTAGACACTAACATATTTATAGCCTAAGAACTAAAAGATCTTTAGGAACCCACTAGGGATGCAAACTACCGTTGCCAATGAAACAGTTTTCACACACGATTCCCTAGAGCTCTTTTCAATAATTTCTTTGATTGCGCAAAGAAACAAAATTATGCACGCCTCCCCGAACAACAAATAAAACACAGGTTTAAAATCATTACTCTGCTTTGATCTTTCTTTGTCTGAAATGTAACTAAAATCATTCCACGGTACTTTTTTTTTCATGTAATTGCTTAGAGACAACTCAACTTAAACCGCCCGATAATGATTTCAAGAGAAATTATTTTTACATACGGAGATATTATTGGAACATTTACCTGAAATAAAATTATAACACAGCTTTCACTTTTTGTTCAGCTTTCTGTTTTATTTTTTGATTACTGTATTAAATGTGCGCTTTGGTCAATGCTCTCTTTAGTGTTCATTGGTCATCTGTATACCAGGAAATGAGATTAGGGATCTGTTCTGCTTAGCCATATTATTTTTTAACATACAAAAAAAAGGAGTATTAAAGGTTTCGTAAAAAAATAAAAAATAAATAACAAACATCTGCTCTGCGCAATGGTTTTGAACAGAGCAGCCCCAGTCCTCCTCTTCTTGGGTCCCCTGACGGTGCAAAAGCCGCTTGCTATGAGGGCGCTTGTGTGAACTTGCTTGCTCCCAAGCCCCACTCTCTGTGTCCATAAGACACACCGAACGGGGCTCGGCCCCCGCCCCCACCCCTACTCCCTCCTCACTGGCTGTGATTGACAGCAGCAGAAGCCAATGCTGTCTCTCAGCTAAGGAGGAGGCAGAGACCCAGCCGCTCTCGTGCACATCACTATCAATGAATACAAAGCTTCCTCTGATTGGAAAAGGTTGTTACAACATCAGCCTGCCTCTCTGACAGCCTGCCTCTGACTGGAGGAAGCTTTGTACTCATTGATAGAATACACCGCTTATTATGAATGGCTGCTGTGATAGACTCTACTGTGTTCCGGGTATGAGACGTTCTATGCATAAAGGTAAAAAACCCTCAGTATGCACCTCCCCCCGCAGCCCCCCCCCCCCCGTTCTTACCCAAGCCTGATCGTGATCCGGTGATGTGAGAGTGACTGTGACTCTTCATTAGCTGAGAGACAGCTTTGGCTCCCCTGCTGTCAATCACAGCCATAAAAGAGGGAGCGGGGGTGGGGGGGGGGGCAGTGCCAAGCCCCGTTCTGTGTGTCTTATGGGCACACACACAGTGGGGCTCGGGAGTGAGCGAGTTCACACAAGTGCCCTCACAGTAAGCAGCTTTTGCTATGGGGGCACTTGGAGAAGAGGGGGAGCCAGGAGCACCATCTAGGGACCCGAGAAGAGGAGGATTGGGTCTGCTATGTGCAAAACCATTGCACAGAACAGATAAGTATGAGATGTTTGTTATTTTTTTTAATTAAACTAAACTCGCTCATCCATGTCTTTATGGACCTTGTTTGTGCACTGGTGTGCAGTCATGTTGGGACAGGAAGAGGCCATCCCCAAACTGTTCCCACAAATTTGGGAATATGACATTGTCCAAAATGTCTTGGCATGCTGACGCCTTAAGCATTCCCTTCACTGGAACTAAGGGGCCAAGCCCAACCCTTGAAAAACAACCCCACACCATAATTCCCTCTCCACCAAATTATTTGGACCAGTGCACAAAGCAAGGTCCATAAAGACACTGATGAGCAAGTTTGGGGTGGAGGAACTTAAATTGGCCTGCACAGAGTCCTGACCTCAACTCAATAGAACACCTTTGGGATTAATTAGAGCGGAGACTGTAAGCCAGGCCTTCTTGTCCAACATCAGTGCCTGACCTCACAAATGCGCTTCTGGAAGAATGGTCAAACATTCCCATAGACACACTCCTAAACCTTGTGGACAGTCTTCCCAGAAGAGTTAAAGCTGTTATAGCTGCAAAGGGTGGGCCAATTCAATATTGAGCCCTACGGACTAAAACTGGGATGCCATTAAAGTTCATGTGCGTGTAAAGGTGTCCCAATACTTTTGACAATATAGTGTATGTTAGAATTCGTGTTCTTGTGTGTAAAGACAGGCGCCCCATTACTTTTGGTGATATAGTGTATATATATATATATATATATATATATATATATATATATATATATATATATATGTATATGTATATACATACCAACTTTATGACCACTGACAGGTTAAGTGAATAACATATTGTCCCTTGCAGATTGTTGTGTATGGTGCTGCATAGCCGTAGATCAGTCAGGGTACCCATGCTGACCCATGTCCACAGCCAAATGCCAAATGCACCCACAATGGGCATGTGAGCATCAAAACTGGATCACGAAGCAATGCAAAAAAGTGGCCTGGTCTGATGAATCACGTTTTCTTTTACATCATATGAATGGATGGCCGGGTGAGTGAGCATTGCTTAGCTGGAGAACAGATGGCACCAGGATGCACTATGGGAAGAAGGCAAACCAACTAAGGCAGTGTGATGCTGTGGGCACTTTTCTGCTGGGAAACCTTGGGTCCTGCCATTCATGTTCCTTGACATGTACCACCTACCTAAACATTGTTGCTGACCAAGTACACCTCTTCATGAAAACAGTATTCCCTAATAGCAGTTGCCTTTTTTGCAGGATAATGCACTCTGCCACATTGCAAAAATGGCTCAAGAATGGTTTGAGGAAACAATAATGAGTTCAGGGTGTTGACTTGGTCTCCAAATTTTTCAGATCTCAATCCAATTGAGCATCTGCGGGCTGTGTTGGAAAAACAAGACTGATTCATAGAGGTCCTACCTCGCAAAGGCTTGGTGCCAGATACCACAGCATACCTTCAGAGGTCTAGTGGTGTCCATGCCTCAACAGGTCAGGGCTGTTTTGGAGGTAAAGGGGGACCTACCCAATATTAGGTAGGTGGTCATAAAGTTATGGCTGATTGGTATGTATATAAATGTATATATATAGTAAGAAACAGTGGCGGTGCGTCCATAGGGGTGCATGGGCGCCGCCCCCTCTCTCCAGCCACCCCCTCCAATGAATAGATTTATAGCATAAATCTATTCATGGCCACCGCTGCCACCCCCTATTCAGGACCCCAGCCCCTTTTCGGGCACCGGGCGTCTGAAATACAGCGGTGGGGGGCGTTATTAAAGCACCCGATTAGAGCCAAAGGCTCTAATAGGCGTCAAAAAAGGTGATGCTTGGCGCTCGTAGTTCACCCAGGTGTGTTAGAACAACGAATGAATATTCGCTTTCCTAACACTGAACCACCTCTCTGCCAATCAGGTGCTCAAGAGGAGAGGAGAGGAAGAGATGCATGGAGGACACCGCTCGCTGCTGTCACCCGCTGCCGTCACCCGCTGCCCCACCGAGACAGGGTAAGTGCCGGGCCGACAGCGAGCAAGCGGGGGGAGATTCACAGTGGCAGTATTTGATGGCACAGCGGCAGTATTTGATGGCACAGTGGCAGCATTCGATGGGCACAGTGGCAGCATTTGATGGCACAGTGGCAGCATTTGATGGCACAGTGGCAGCATTTGGTAGGCACAGTGGCTACATTTGATGGGCACAGTGGCTGCATTTGATGGGCACAGTGGCTGCGATTGATGGGCACAGTGGCTGCAATTGATGGCACAGTAGCTGCAATTGATGGCACAGTGGCTGCAATTGATGGGCACAGTGGCTGCATTTGATGGGCACAGTGGCTGCATTTGATGGGCACAGTGGCTGCAATTGATGGGCACAGTGGCTACATTTGATGGCACAGTGGCTACAATTGATGGGCACAGTGGCTGCGATTGATGGGCACAGTGGCAGCATTTTAATGGGCACAGTGGCTGCATTTGATGGGCACAGTGGCTGCATTTGATGGGCACAGTGGCTGCATTTGATGGGCACAGTGGCTGCATTTGATGGGCACAGTGGCTGCGATTGATGGGCACAGTGGCATTTGTTTGCGCCCCCTCAAAAATTTTGAACACCAGTCGCCACTGGTAAGAAAGTGGGAACATTGAATCATTTGTAAAAGGTAAAATCTCTTATTTTCCTTCATACTTTGTATGAAAATGTTATCATTTGAAGGTTGGGTTGGTTTGTTTATAGGACCAAAGAATTAAAACTTTAGAGACAATGGGGACAGATGGACAGTCCGTGTATGAATCCTTAACTGAAGGAGATTGGTAATCGCTGTGCTGGGGCAGGCTGAAAAGTTATATGGTACTCAGTATGTTCTGTGTGCATCCGGAATGAAACTTAACCAGCACAGCCACAGGATATTTCAGTAGAAGTCGTGCACTTCCATTATGGAAAGGAGCTGGAACCTCTCCAGCATGCACAGGCCAGCCAGTCATGGATATCCTGCTTTGGCCACAAAGGGCCTGTGGAGGAAGCAAGCGCACAACAATTGGGGAAAGGTTTGTAACCACAGGAGTCAAATAAATGAAGCCAACAGCAATTGCTGCCAAGTGATGCAATCCATAAAAAAGGCTCCTACACTACAACATTCATCATTCGCTGTGACCTTCCAGGAATGCGCTGACAGACGCAAAGTGTTTTGTGTAACATTCTGCCAGTGAACTGGAACTCACTTTACATACTGCTGTGCATCTTGATGAGGGGAGCCATCTGCTGGCTGAGGAAGTTACAGCATTATACATGCCACAAATCAGAGCATTATTTATAGGTACACATTATGCAATTGTATAAATCCCCCATTTAGTTCATATACCAGTACAGTTTATATTTATTAAAATAAATAAACTCCTCCATGTGCAAATGACAGATTTGAAGCCACACACAAAGCTTGTGATTCAACCCAGATCAAAACAGTTTGCAGGCTGCAATTTTTTTTGTTTTAAAATTAAAGCTGAACTTCCAAATATTGTCTAATTATAAGAGGCATGTGTATTCTTATTGTGATCTCTGTGTGCTTTGTGTATTTCTTCTGATCTGTGCAGTAATCCCGTGTAAAACGTTATCTCTGTGTAGGAGCTTCCTGTAATAAAAATCAGTCATTGCTGCTACTCTCCTTGTGCAGGTGACTGGTCTTGTCTCCACCCCCTCCTGTAGTTGTCTACAGGCAGCCTGTAGTGGGTGGGTCTGCTATGTCCCACCCACAGTTCTGGTCTCTCTGCACAGGCTGTGATGATGCCACTGCTACTTTCACATGATAATATCTGGGTATGCAAACTCATTTGGTACATAAAAAGAGGATTTATATTGCCTCTGTTGAGGAATACATCTAAATGGGTTTTAGCAACTGGAGTTCAGCCGGTCACATGGGCTCCTGTTGAAGACTACAATTGGCAATGCCGACACACTGTGCTGTATCACAGTGGCATCACTAGGGTTGGTGTCCCCTGGTGCGGTAAATTATTGTGTCACCCCCCCCAGTCACTGAGCAATCTGGGGCACTGAGCAGGCTAGCGCATCAGCACAGCTCTCCCCCCTGGCCTGCCGCGGTGCTCTGTCCTGGCGCTGCGCAGTGACAGCAGGAGCAGGATAGAGCAGTAGACACTGGGCAGGCTAGTGCATTGGGCTCTCTTCTGTCTAGCCTGCCGCGGTGCTCTGCAGGGCCCTGGGCAGGCTAGTTTCAGGACGGCAGCGCACGATCACGTGCATACCCAAAAACATGTGCGTACCCCAAACCACCCCCTGTAAATGTGGTTTATTCCAGTGCGCCGATCCATGCACTGTTACGGATGGGATGTGACACCATCACGGGCGGATATCCCTTCCTTCTTAATGGTGTCACCCAGGCCTGGACTGGGACAAAAAATAGACCCAGGCATTTTAGACTGAGCAGCCCAGTGTAATCGCACAAGTGTAAATTCCCCCCCCCCCAGTGTAATCCTTCCAGTGTAACAGTGTAATTTCCACTCCCCCCAGTAAATCCTCCCAGTTTAATCTCCCATAGTGTAAATCCCCCCATCATTGTACTCCCCTGCATAAATCCCCACACCATTGTACTCTCCCATGTAAATCCCCTCAGTGTATCCCCCGTGAACCCTCCTCCTGTGTAAATACCCTCCAGTGTAATCTCCCCAATGTACCACCCCTGTGTAATATCCCAATGTACCCCCCCCCCCCTCTGTGTAATGCCCCCAATGTACCCCTCCTGTGTATTCCCCCCAATGTACCCCCCTCTGTGTAATCCCCCCAATGTAACCCCCCTGTGTAATGCCCCCTGTGTAATCCCCCCATGCCCCCCCCCCCGTGTAATCCCCCTAATGTAACCCCTCTTTGAATATCTGCCCATTGTGACTATATAGTGTATATCTCCCCTCCCCATATTTACAGACCTCAGATCAGCAGGGCTCTGTCCACATAGATGTCCCTCCTCCTAGGCTCCTCCTCCTGTTGTGGATATACTGTCAGAGTGGAGGAGGACCCCAGGCTCCATCAGCTGTGAGGTATGTACCAATTGTGACAGGCAGCCGGTACCTCTCCCTCTGACTTAATCTGCGTTTGTTCACTGTGGCTATTCAATAAAATGAAGAAATTTTAAGAGCAACAACCGGAGTGCGGATCATTTTTTCAACACCTCTCCCCACCTGCCTGTCACAATAATAGGTGATTGAAGTGCTGGTTCTCGGAGGATATGCGGGCGCCGGGCATTGGGCTATGTGGGACACAATTCTTTTTTCTCCTCCCTCCTTGAGCATCCAGCTAAGTACACAGCAAAGATACCGGAGTGCCCAGGGGAAGAAGGAAGAGGAGAGGGCAGCAGTGGGGAGACTGTTGTCATCCCAAACAAGAAGTATCTGAACAAGGAAACGTATTAATACTAATTAGGCTACACTCTTCTAGCAAAAAGCTCTGTTAAGCAAAAAACAGGATAGGGCATATTTTGTTTTCAAACTCTTTTTTGTTCAGCAGTAAGTTTAAAGTTTGGTCCAGCTTCTGGGTAATAAAGTCCACAGTCCATTAGCATTCATTGTACAGCGCTCCTTGTGGACTACATGTCCCATGATCCAGTTTGGCAGCTGATTGTCTCAAGCACTGCTGCCAGGAAGGAGAGGGGGCAGGAGCGGGGAGGTGAAGGAGGAAAGCGAGCACAGAACATACAGCCCGCTCTTACAGCCATTAGTTAGAAGACTAACAAATGAACAATGCATACAAAACCAATTTGCTCAGTAGATCACTTTTTCATCCAGGCATAGCTATAGGGTGGCAGTGCATTCCATTATTCAAAGTGGTAACTCCACTGGCATGGAAAAATATAACATAATATACAAAACAAAATATAGTATATACAGTTTTTACACAAGCAATACTGTAATTTAATGTTATTAGAATATTACCTTTTCTTTTCCATTTCTTGTCAAAAGTATTTTATTAAGTACAAAGGTAATGCACAAATAACATAGAGTGAATACAATATATCCGATGTGAGGAAGCTCCTTTGCACGTATTCAAAAATAAAATCATTTTTAATAAAGTACAATAAGACAATTTATGATATAAAAAAAAAATAGATTTCCATTTAAAATTAAGAGATTTAAAAATATTGTAAATTCGACAAAAACAATTTCCTTATTTTATTTCTAGACATCAAAAAAGATTATTATCTAAATAAAAATTGGAGCTTCAAATTAACAAAAGAAGGTAATACACAGAAAGATAATGAAAAGGAAGAAAAGTAGGAAAAGGGGAAAGAAAGAAAAAGTAAAGAAGTCCGCGAGGCCAGGACGAGAGCCACCACTACAACTAGGGATAGAATAGTTTAAATCTTATGTCCTTTTGTTTGAGCTACCATGGCAGTAGCACATTATTGTCAAGGGTTGGCATGGTATATGCAATCCAAGGCTGCCACTTCTTTTCCATTTCAATGTGCAGCACTGTAATTTTCTGCAAAATTTAATGCAATACGGCAACGTTGAGGTGTTTTGTACACAGATGGTGTACACACCGTCCCCAGAAATGTTGTTTCCTGCTTGTGTGATTGACTCACTGATATTCCTAGAGGTCTACATTAGGATTCAACTCAGATTTTAGCCATTCCATGCAACATGCAATTCATATTGGTGAGATTATTATATTACATTATATTATATTCCCTAAGTTGGAAGTGAATCCCTTGCAGTACTTTGGCAGAAGATACGGTACATGATTTGGGATATCTAAACAAACCATGCAGAAGGAAGCTGGGTTTGCTTTAATGTCCCAGGTCACTTATCTTTTACCATATAAAGTACTGTGAAGAATTGTTATCAGACTCTAGCACTCTTCAAATTTATGCACTCTACAGGAACCTGAGCTGTGGAGGCTGGCACCCCTGGTGTGTACTGCATGGAGGTGGAGATATTCCCTAAGGGTTAACTACTTATAAAAGGATGCAGACCCTGCAAATTTTCTCATCAGAACACTGATTATAATGAAACAGTCCCTCCCACTCAGAATCAGTATTTAAAGGACATAGTGGGACTAACAGCTATTTTGTATCTGCAACAGTGATAAAATTCCTGCAACATACTGTACATTGATCAGCCAGAGGGGATGCTTTTGTTTCTCGACGAAAGTAGAACTAAGCTTGTTTTGAAAGTTTGAATGTACAGTATCTCACAAAAGTGAGTACACCCCCTCACATTTTTGTAAATATTTTATTATATCTTTTAATGTGACAACAATGAAGAAATTATACTTTGCTACAATGTAAAGTAGTGAGTGTGCAGCTTGTATAACAGTGTAAATTTGCTGTCGCCTGAAAATAACTTAACACACAGCCATTAATATCTAAACTGCTGGCAACAAAAGTGAGTACACCCCTAAGGGAAAATGTCCAAATTGGGCCCAAAGTTTCAATATTTTGTGTGGCCACCATTATTTTCCAGCACTGTCTTAACCCTCTTGGGCATGGAGTTCACCAGAGCTTCACAGGTTGCCACTGGAGTCCTCTTCCACTTCTCCATGACAACATCACAGAGCTGGTGGATGTTAGAGACCTTGAGCTCCTCCACCTTCTGTTTCTTCTGTTTGGTGATGCCCCATAGATGCTCAATAGGGTTTAGATCTGGAGACATGCTTGGCCAGTCCATCACCTTTACCCTCAGCTTCTTTAGCAAGGCAGTGGTTATCTTGGAGGTGTATTTGGGGTCATTATCATGTTGGAATACTGCCCTGTGGCCCAGTCTCTAAAGGGAGGGGATCATGCGGGCGGCACAGGGGTGTGGGCGGCACAGTGGTGTAGTTGGTAGCACTCTCACCTAGCAGTAAAAAGGGTTGCTGGTTTGAATCCCAACCATGATACTACCTGCCTGGAGTTTGCATGTTCTCCCTGTGCCTGCGTGGGTTTCCTCTGGGTTCTCCGGTTTCCTCCCACACTCCAAAGACATGCTGGTAGGTTAATTGGCTTCTGTCCAAAAATTGGCCCTAGTATATGAATATGAGTTGGGGACCTTGGATTGCGGGCTCCTTGAGGGTATGGACCAATATATGTGTGGAGCGCTGCGTAAATTGACGGCACTATATGGATACCTTAAATAAATAGGGATAATTGTAGACACGCACCCACACTCACTCAGGTTGAACTGGATGGACTAGTGTCTTTATTCAACCTTACTAACTATGTAACTATGCTCGGCTTCAGTATATCACAGTACATGTTGGCATTCATGGTTTCCTCAGTGAACTGTAGCTCCCCAGTGCTGGCAGAAATGATGCAGCCCCAGACCATGACACTCCCACCACCATGCTTGACTGTAGGCAAGACACACTTGTCTTTGTACTCCTCACCTGGTTGCCACCACACACGCTTGACACTATCTGAACCAAATAAGTTTATGCTGGTCTCATCAGACCACAGGACATGGTTCCAGTAATCCATGTCCTTAGTCTGCTTGTCTTCAGCAAACTGTTTGCAGGCTTTTTTGTACAGTACATCATTTTTAGAAGAGGCTTCCTTCTGGGACGACAGCCATGCAGACCAATTTGATGCAGTGTGCGGTGTACGGTCTGAGCACTGACAGGCTGACCCCCCCCCACTTTTTCAACATCTGCAGCAATGCTGGCAGGACTCATACGTCTATTTCCCAAAGACAACCTCTGGATATGATGCTGAGCATGTGCACCCAACTTCTTTGGTCGACCATGACAAGGCCTGTTCTGAGTGGAACCTGTCCTGTTAAACCACTGTATGGTCTTGGCCACCGTGCTCCATCTCAGTTTCAGGATCTTGGCAATCTTCTTATAGCCTAGGCCATCTTTATGTAGAGCAACAATTCTTTTTTTTTCATATCCTCAGAGAGTTCTTTGCCATGAGGTGTCATGTTGTTTATTATGAGGGGACAGCAAATTTACACTGTTATACAAGCTGTACACTCACTATTTTACATTGTAGCAAAGTGTCATTTCTTCAGTGTTGTCGCATGAAAAGATATATTAAAATATTTACAAAAATGTGAGGGGTGTACTCACTTTTGTGAGATAATGTATTTGATAGTATAGAAAACAGAGAGGCATTAACATATAGGACAGGATTCAGAAAGTACACCCCAAGTTACTCGGTGGGGTGAGCTAAGAATTTTTGGTGATTTTGATTACACAGAACTCAAATGAAGCCAATTGTGTGAATTTAGCATCAGTAGCTGGTTTCATGTGTTCCCTTGAGTTGCCATTTATATTAAGTACAGAGAGAAAAGATCAGTTTTCATTAATTAATATCTTATGTTTTTTTTTTTTATTTCAAATGTGTATGGATAGAAGTGCATGTATACTATATGACCAAACATTTGTGGACACTTGACCATCATACCTTCTATATGGCCAAAAGTATGTGGACATCCCTCCGGATTAGGTTAGATGTTTTTACTGAAGGATATTGTTAATGCCACAGCATACAAAGACATTTGTGTGTATCCAACTTTGTGGCAACAGTTTGGTAAGGGCCCTTTTTCTTTTCCTGCATAACTATGTCCCTGTGCACAAGGCCAGATTAATAAAGATATGGTCTGATGAGTTTAGGGTGGTGGATCTCAAGTGGCCTGCACAAAGGCTGACCTTTTCACATTTGAACACCTTTGTGATAAATTGGAACACCAGTTGTGAACCAGGTTTGCTTGTTAAACATTCGTACCTAACCTCATGTTTTTTTGGCTGAACTTGCACATATACCCAAAGATACATTCCAAAATTTTGTGCAAAAGTGAAGGCTGCTATATCCCCAAAGAGGGGGACCAAATTCATAATAATGCCCATGAATTTGGAATAGAAGGTCCAACAAATTCATACAAGCATATTAGTCAGTTGTCCACATCTTTTGTTCATATGTGTATGAAAAAATTAAAAATGGAGAGTTGAGACCAGGAAAGAAAGGAGAAAAATTGTGACCTTAACTGCCTGTTCACACCACATGTAGGCCACTGCATTTTTTTCTTCATCAAAAAAGCATGCAAAGTAGGTTTTATGGTTTCCAATGGTATAGTTCACACCAGTGCAGTCAGTTCCAGGACTTTCCAGTTCCAGAAAAAAAGTTGAACATGTTGTATTTTTCCTGCACTGGATTGTACTGGAACGTGGTAAAACACATCAAAAATGCACCGGAATGCACTAGAATGCATCAAAAATGCACCAAAACACTCCAAAAGTGCAGTAAAAACACGCATGCAGAAATGAATTACGTACTGATCTGGTGTGCGTTTTTGTGGTGTAAACCAGCCCTTAATGGGACTTCTACATATATTACACATATTTGTATATTCCCCACTAGTGGCTTTTTGTAGGTCAAGCAGTGCAATCGGTATCCATGTATCCATCTACTGCTGAGAGAAAATTAAGTACAGAATAAAAAAAAAATACCTAGAGACTAAATTGTTTAAATGATTATGGATTTGAGCAAACTGATAAACCTGCCCTTTAGAACTAGATTGATTTATGTAGACAGCCTATAATATGTGATTGCTTTTTGGAAGTCATATTCTTTAACCGACAAGCTCTTTGCAATACAAATTGCCCATTACAAGGCAAGGTCAAATGACAGGTACAAAGTGCATATCACAAAAGACAGTATTATATATCCTAGAGGTCATATGTCAGGCACCTGTCTCATAGTCTTTGTCCTTCTATGGATCTAGCCAATTCATTAACTCGCTTTACAGTATTCAGTATCAACATGTCAGCAAATAAAGAACAGACAGAGATAACAATATGTTCTGTCATTTGTTTTGTCTTCTCTTCCCGTGCATATGCTTCTCCAGACAAAATTTAATTAGCCATCTCCAAACTCTGAGCGAAGCGAGTCAGCCTGTACAGCAAACAAGGCGACAGCTTCATTAGATTCCTTCGGCAAAGCTGTATATTTGATACGCAGAGTTTGCAGAGCTATGGGAGACTCAAACTCTGCTTAAATTGTTGTTTTTCAGATGGCAGAGAACAAAAAGAGCTCTGATATAACCACTGCCACACAGTCCATGTGAGGTTTCAATTTCCAGTAAACAAGCAGTGGGATGTAAGAAAAAAAACAAATGATTTTACTTTATAATTAATATATTATGCAACAGTGATGAGTAAATGTTTGAAAAACAGGCAAATCAGCAACTGCCTACATTTTTAAAGCTTACAATTTAAAAACATGTGAATTTAAAAAAAAAAAACTATTATGCCCCGTACACACGGTCGAATTTTCAGATGGAAAATGTGCGATCGCAGTGTGTTGTCGGACACTCTGACCGTGTGTGTGCTCCATCTGACATTTTCCATCGGATTTTCCGACACACAAAGTTTAAGAGCAGGCTATAAAATTTTCCGACAACAAAATCCGATCCTTTAAATTCAGATCGTGTGTAGACAAATCCGATGGACAAAGTGCCACGCATGCTCAGAATAAATTAAGAGACGAAAGCTATTGGCTATTGCCCCGTTTATAGTCCCGACGTACATGTTTTACGTCACCGCGTTCAGAACGATCGGATTTTCCGACAACTTTGTGTGACCGTGTGTATGCAAGACAAGTTTGAGCCAACATCCGTCGGATAAAATCCATGGATTTTGTTGTCACAATGTCCGATCAATGTTCGACCGTGTGTTCGGGGCATTACAGTTTCCCAATAATGCAGTTATTAACAAGAGCCATATCATCAAAGATGTGTTCCTGTTCGGCGTTATCAACAGGTAATTATTACGTGACAGATTAATGTGTAAAGCTAATTATATATGTTACAATGTTCCTAGATATACTAACAACTAAGTATCGCAAGGGCCTGGCTAATTGGATACAAATTGATTGGATTGTTTAGGGTCCGTGTTGACAGGCTTTGGGCTTATGTCAATGGCATCAGTTTGCCATCAGATTGATTTGCTTCTGAGACCGTCCAGAATTTCTTAACGGATGCGTTTGACCTGCAGTTAATCTCCTTTTGACCTGCAGTTGACTTGCTTTAAACAGGTTTTGTAACCCAATACGCTAGTATGGGAATGAAAAACCTTTTTGATGCAAACAAACGCCCATGGACAAAGGCCCCAAGGTAGGCCCTTCGTTTTGGTAGATCTAAAGGAGATTGTGCAGACATTGCACAAAAAGATTGGAATGTGTTTGGCTAGCTTCGGTTTAAGTTATCTCTAGCCAAAACTTAAATGGAGAAGGGTTAGGTTTATTTTGCTTACAAGTAAAAATCCATTCCACACCAATGCCTTCTCCACCAAAACAAGAAAAAGAATGGGTCCAGACAGTCAACGTTTTTATGTACCTGAAGCTTTTGTTTAATTTTTTCTAAGTTTCTAATTTTACTCTTGGTGTGCTGGCCATTTTTAGATTTGTATTGATATCTGTGTCTCCATGGAGCGATTCACTCTACTTATCCTGGTGACCAATGTAAATCATAAAGTGGTGAGAAATCCAAAATTTTACAACTGTCACTGCAATTAATGCTGATGGGAAATCTTCAATGGGGACACCTGTATAGCATCCAACTGTCCCTCTCCATTGGCAGGACAGTCCTTCTTTTGGGATCAAATCCCTCTGACCCTTTTCCTTCTCAGTTCTTCTTTTTGTCAAATGTTTACACCTCTAAAATGTACTATGTAACTAGCAAGTGCTATACTACTGTAAATCTTTCATCCAGCTCTCATAATATTGCATGTGTTATGTTTAAAAGCCAGTACAAAAAAAATAGTTGGGCAAAAAGCAATTGAGGGTTTAATCACAACTTTTGATTTTTTTATTTTATATGATCTAAAAGTTGTGCCTTTTTCTCATCTCAGAATCTTGGAGGGTATGCACCTGTCCCAGTGTCTCCAATGGGATGTTCCTCACCTTGGAGAAATCTTCTATCCTTTACCTGTTTTGTCTCTATTAAAGGAAAGGAATGGAATTTCCACAATGGGACACAGACAATAAAAAAATAACACATTCCCACTCTATGCAATAAAAAGTTTTGGTTAGAGATACACTTCAATTTTGTACAACTGCTTTGGATTTGGTTTTAATATTTGTTATTTAAAGTTTGTGCTTTGGAAGCTGGTCAACAAAAGGCTTCTAAACCATTTTTAATCTATGTGACACAGCTGTACTCTCCTTATTTTAGGATTTTAAGGAAGGAGGTAGGCCAAAAATCCTTAAAAAAATCCACTTTGCGAAACACAGAACACAATTACTGAAGGCAAGGCTAGCTGTATTAAAAAACAAAAGTTTTCAGTGGCAGGCGGTGGATGATGTTACATATTCTGACAGTCATACTGAACTCTTGACTGCACATGTCCAAGATGTTTACATCATTGCACAAACATGCAAGCTGTCTCCAATTTGTTTTAATTCACAATAGTGTGGGTCTCTCTAGGGTATATCATAGCGGTGCCTTTGCCATATGTCATTCCAGCAGATACACACAGGAGAAACCAAAAGCCTCAGGAAGGAAATGAGATGTGGTAAGGAAAGAGTGGCCCTGTGGTTAGGGAACCAGACTCTGTAATGGAGAACCACAGTCTGAGATCTATTGCCAACTGTGTGTCATAAGTCAATTTATGTTTGTCTATTCTAGTCCTGAAAGAACATTGTGCCAGGACTGTAGGCCACCAGAAGGATGTCTTGTGTTTGGGTTTCGCAACAACCTTAGCAGATGTGTGTCAGGTCATGTTCCTTCTTCATATTATAATGTAATTTATAGATCATTGAGAAGAATACTTTAGAAGGGAGAAATTGTCCAACAGGCTTACAGAGATGAGCGAAGCAAGAGGCACAAGCTGTGAACTGACCTGGATGGCACCAATTTGCCTGATGCATATCAGTGAATTTTTGATCAGATCACATCAAATATGTTTGCACAATTTTCAGTTTCTGAGAACATTTGGAAGGCTTTTCTATTTTGCATTGTATGATTCTATTCTCTCCTATACCTGTCCATAGTTTTACATAGTTTTAAATAAACCCAATATAAAAGCAATGCATTGGTATAGTGGTCACTATTTCCTGCTCAGTGTCATCATCAGTCACCAGTTATTTGCAAATCAATTTATGTTAGCAATAGGATGCTCCCCACTCTGTCGTTATAGAGACACATTGCCAAGTGGACTTTCTATGGTTGTGCTTACTTAATCTGCAGCTATATCTGTATGTTTATCCAAAGGCTATAGCCAGCCATACTGGGCAATTGAGATTGATGAACTGTGTATGTGTGTCGATATGGGTAGATGATAAAGGTCTTCAAAGGTGTCATCTTTTTTAAATAGTATATAAATCGTTCAAAAGGACATTGAGAGCCCATTCACGACATTGTGTTGTGTTAGCACATGTTACTGGCATTGCTGTGCTGCTGTGCCATCCATTTTGAATGGCACTAAAACCACAATCCTGTTTCTTGAAAAGGACAATGAGGGCCCATTCACACTATTGTCTTGCATTATCTCACACTACAGGCATTGATGCACTGCAGTGCCATAGATTTTAAATAATAATACCACAACCAGCAGTAATGCACTACCATACGTTATGGTGTGCTGCATTGCAAAAAATGGTACTTGCCCTTTTTTGTGCCTTTTTTGATATTGTGGTAGCTGAACATGACGGAGCTTCATATATTAGAGGGGCTTGTGGTGGCTGAATTTTTTTTCTTACAAAATAAGATTAATTCACTAAGTTATAATATATGATTTACTTGCCATAAGATGGTTATTTTCAGCCATGTGAATGGTGTGTGTGTGGTTTGGGAGGACATAAACATTTTGTACATAGTCCCTTATTTACTAACTTTGTCCATCATGGTCACATACGAATTAACTTTGTAAGTAGTGCATCCAACAACTGTTAGTAGCTGCAATATATTAAAGTTGACCTCAACTGAAAAAGTGAAGGTTTGCGATCTTATATCTTATAGAGAACATCTAGAAATGTAAGTTGTGCACAAACAGTACTCTGAGAACTCTTGTCTTGAATTCTGCCTGAAAATTAGCAGTGCACTTCCTGTGTCTAGTTATTTGTATGCCTATATCTGCAGTTTGAGATCACCTAAGACCTACATGCTGCCTTGGACTGCATGATTAGACATGAGATTTGGGGATGTCACTATTATGATGCTCTCGGTTCTCCTTGCTTGAGAGAAAGCTGTATCCAAGGACCTGGACCTGTAGTCTATGAATCGGTGCTCCACCTTGCTGCATCTTGATAATTATTCAACCAGTCACCATGGGGGTAGCTCTAACAAGAGGAATCAAAGTCCGTCCTTCCTCTACCAATGTATTCACTTCCACAAAGAGATACTGTTTAGATCAAGGCATGTGTACCACTACCCCTGCAAAGGTTGCTGCTAAAAGGCTCCCCTATTTCTGCACAGCCAGACAATATGAATTTCCAACTTGCATCCACACAAGAAATTAGTCCACGGGCTTGTTTTTGTTGTTTTATTGTGGAAAACAACTTGGATACTGTATAGGGATTATGCGATGCCCAACTTGACTTGAAGAACAGAAGAGGACAACTTCCTTCCTATGTACAGAGAGAAGATCCTAGACTGCTCTCCTTGCTAGAAACACCTACTCATGGATCAGTGGCAAAGTCTCTTACATACTAGGAGCTTTCAGCCCCTTTGGAAAGTAGCACAAAATGTTGAAATGCTGCATGCAGGAGTATCTCCTCTCCTCTTGTAGAACTGCTCCCAGCTCCACCACCTACAGGAACTACTAGCCCTCCTGGCTGCATGACTACCAGCCCACCCAGCTGCTCTGAAGATCTCCTAGGACAAGAGATAAGGGGTTAAGCACAGCGCTGTCCTTTGAAAGCTTGCTACATGTGAAATCTCTCCCCTTGTGAATCCCTGGGTGTGCTGATGTACTCACTCTGTCCTCCTTGCTTCCACTGCTCTCAGGCAAGAATCCTGTTCAAACCATGATGCTGAATAAATCTTCTTAACCATTAAGCCACCGCCCACCGTCATATGACGGCGGGACGAGGCTTCTGTTGTTCTGGGCGGACGTCATATGACGTGATCGCCCTCCGGAGCCACTAGGAGGCGCGCGCGCGTGCCCGCTGCGTCGCTCGGGACCCGGTGCGCGTGCCCGGCGGCCGCGATGTCCACCGGGCACCCGCAATTGCCGGGTAGCAGAGCAGGACCGTGGATCTGTGTGTGTAAACACACAGATCCACGTCCTGTCAGAGGAGAGGAGACCGATGGTGTGTCCCTTGTACATAGGGACACCGATCGGTCTCCTCCCCTAGTGAGTCCCCTCCCCCCAAAGTTAGAATCACCTCCCTAGATCATAAATTAACCCCTCGATCGCCCCTAGTGTTAACCCCTTCCCTGCCAGTCACATTTACACAGTAATCAATGCATTTTTTTTGCACGGATAGCTGTATAAATGTGAATGGTCCCAAAAATGTGTCAAAAGTGTCTGATATGTCCGCTGCAATATCGCAGTCACAATAAGAATCGCAGATCGCCGCCGTTACTAGTAAAAAATAAATAAATAAATAAAAATGCCATAAAACTATCCCCTATTTTGTAGACGCTATAACTTTTGCGCAAACAAATCAATATACGCTTATCGCGATTTTTTTTTACCAAATATATGTAGAAGAATACATATCAACCTAAACTGAGGAAAAAATTTGTTAAAAAAAAAAAAATTGGATATTTATTATCGCAAAAAGTAAAAAATATTGTGTTTTTTTCAAAATTGTCCCTCTTCTTTTGTTTATAGCGCAATAAATAAAAACCATAGAGGTGATCAAATACCACCAAAAGAAAGCTCTATTTGTGGGGAAAAAATGATAAAAATGTCATTAGGGTGCAGTGTAACATGACTGCGCAATTGTCATTCAAAGTGCGACAGCGCTGAAAACTGAAAAATGGCTTGGGCAGGAAGGGGGTGAAAGTGCACTGTATTGAGGTGGTTAAGCTAGCCTGAGCCCAGCCTGGAGGCAAAGGCCCTCCTAGACCTAGGAGACCCCTCCTAGGCCACCGACAGCCTCCCCAGCACTTTATCTTTCACCCGACTCTCCTGCTGGCATGGCTCCATCATATTTAAGGGCTGATTTAGCCACCCGGCCAGAGCATTCTGCCTGGGGTTTGGCCGAGTTCCCTCAAGTATGGAGATCAATCCTCCTGGCCTCCGCTCACTAACTTCTAGAAGTTTCTCCAAACTTCCAGACCCAGAGGGAAGTACCAGAGACCTGCCTCTGTGAGTCATCCAGCCTGATCGGCAATAAACCCTTGCCCCAATTTCAGACTCACAAGCCAACCATGAGTCATAACATAAATTTGCCTGCACTAATCTAGTAGCACACTAGATGGTGCTACACATGGTAAATCAGTAATGGGGAAAAGATCTGCTGCAGGGGGCATACAAGCAATACTGGCGACTAGTCATTTGTCCTCCGTTTGCCTTTTGAGTTTTTGAGCACAAATTCCACATTGCAGGTCCTATATCATAATCCAGGCACATACTACAATCCAAGATCTAACTCCATACTTTGTGGTTAACTAATTTTAACTAGCAATATCCTTGTCACAAAACATTGCAATTAAAAAGATATCAAAGGAAAGGCTGTACTTACTGTTTCAAAAGGGGATATACAGGACTTGTGGATACATTTGTTAGCAACTTAATAACGGATCTGGACATGAAATTGTAAATGATAGAAACATTTACAGAATATTCAAACCTAGTTTGCTGCTTGGACTGTGAATGGTAAAACATTTCGGTGTATTAAAGATTTAGCATCTAAAGATTTTCCTAAAAATTGACAAGCCTTATGCCCCATACACACAATCGGACTTTCCAACAACAAATGTTGGATGTGAGCTTGTTGTCGGAAAGTCCGACCGTGTGTATGCTCCATAGAACATTTGCTGTCGGACTTTCCACCAACAAATGTTTGAGAGCAGGTTCTCAAATTTTCCGACAACAAGTATCCGAGCGTGTGTACACAAGTCCGATGCACAAAAGTCCATGCATGCTCGGAAGAAGAGCCGCACTGGCTATTGAACTTCATTTTTCTCGGCTCGTCGTATGTCTTGTACATCACCACATTCTTGATGTTCGGAATTTCTGACAACATTTGTGTGACCGTGTGTATGCAAGACAAGTTTGAGCCAACATCCTTCAGAAAAAAAATCCACTGTTTTGTTGTCGGAATGTCCAATCATGTGTACACGGTATTAGTGTATCAGATACCGTAACTAAATTTCTGTACAACTGTTGATATTTACATTCCTGTGGGTGTTTGCAATTGTACTTCGATAAAAGTAAGGATTGGCAATATCTTCTTAAAGTGGTTGTAAACCCTTACATAATATTCCCCTGAAGTGACTGGCCTCAGTTGATACACAGAGAAAAAAATCCTCCCACATAAACTGTACATGTCTATCTGCAAGCCCTCTCTTCTCCAGAGCCATTTAAAGTGGAGAGTGTAAACAGCATTATTTAGCTCCAGCAGGCAACGGAAGGGGATCTGACATCACACACTGCAACAGCACAGAGCTAGGTGTAATCTGAGACCTGAGTCGAGGGAATGGACACACACCCCCTCTACACAGTCTAATGGGGAAAGGCTGTCAATCACCTGCTGTGTGCTGGAGGGAAGGGGGTTGGGTAATCCACCAAGATTCGTTGATGATGGCATAAATGTCAGATGTCAGAAGAGACTTATTAATATAGCAGAGCAAAGAGACATCTACTAGAAATGACACTAGGTGTTTTGGATTGAGGTAAACACACACTATAAAAGGATATACTTCGTACATTTTTCATTTCAGAGGTTTAAAACCACTTTAAAGTGGAGCTCCACCCAAAAGATGAAGCTCTGCTTGTCTGCTTCTTCTGCTGCCACATTTGGCACCTATTGGGGAGGGGGGGGAGTGGGTACCTGGTTTTGACAGCCGGAAATGTTCAGTCCCACTCCTCCTTCCCCCGCAGCTGGTTCACAGAGCGTGGCGCGGTTCGCGCATGCGCAGTAGGGAAGCGGCTGTGAAGCCGCAAGGCTTGGAACCTGGAGCACCGCTTTAACAATGGTGAGTGGGGAGATGTTTATCTATCCTTGAGTAAGGCTGGGTTCACACTGGTGCGACACGACAGCCGTCCTACTTTGGATCCGACTTTGCCCTGCGACATGAAGCCGGCATATGTCCGACTTTCAATGAACGGGGATCCGACTTGGATCCCCGCCAATGCCCGGCACTGTGTTTGGTATGAATCTTTAGGGGGAACTCCGCGCCAAATTTTAAATAAAAAACCGGCATGGGTTCCCCCTCCAAGAGCATACCAGGCCCTTGGGTCTGGTATGGACCTTGAGGGGAACCCCCTACGCCGAAAAAAACGGCGTGGGGGTCCCCCCCAATCCATACCAGACCCTTATCCGAGCACACAGCCCGGCCGGACAGGAATGGGGGTGGGGACGAGCGAGCGCCCCCCCTCCCTCCTGAGCCGTACCAGGTCGCATGCCCTCAACATGGGGGGTTGGTGCCTTGGGGGAGGGGGCGCACTGCGGCCCCCCCACCCCAAAGCACCCTGTCCCCATGTTGATGAGGACAAGGGCCTCTTCCCGACAACCCTGGCCGTTGGTTGTCGGGGTCTGCGGGCGGGGGGCTTATCGGAATCCGGGAGCCCCCTTTAATAAGGGGCCCCCAGATCCCGGCCCCCCACCCTATGTGAATGAGTATGGGGTACATCGTACCCCTACCCATTCACCTAGGGAAAGTGTCAATTAAAAAAAAAAACACTACACAGATTTTTAAAGTCATTTATTAGACAGCTCCGGGGGTCTTCTTCCGATTTCGGGGGTCTCTCCGGTTCTTCTCCACGCTCTCCGGATCTTCTGCCGGGCTCCTCCGCTCTCTTCTGCTCTTTTGCCGCGTTTTAGGGGGCGTGGTCATCACCCGAGGACCACGCCCCCTTATGCCGTCACAATCCCAGCATGCCCAGGGATTGTGACGGCATAAGGGGGCGGGGTCACCGCCTATATAAGCCATAGCAGAGCGCACAGAGAGCATTCCAGCCGGAGAGAGCGTCGTGTCAACATCAGAAGAAGAGAAGAGGGCAGAAGGCAGAAGACTGAAGACTGAAGACCTGGCTCCTCCGCTATAGCAAAAGAGCGGCAAAAGAGCAGAAGAGAGCGGAGGAGCCCGGCAGAAGA
The DNA here is from genome assembly GCA_037952835.1 of Lithobates septentrionalis. Taxonomy (NCBI): domain Eukaryota; kingdom Metazoa; phylum Chordata; class Amphibia; order Anura; family Ranidae; genus Lithobates; species Lithobates septentrionalis. The sequence goes on from JBBDGP010000385.1 coordinate 1,711,876, forward strand.
TCCGGAGAGCGTGGAGAAGAACCGGAGAGACCCCCGAAGTCGGAAGAAGACCCCCGGAGCTGTCTAATAAATGACTTTAAAAATCTGTGTAGTGTTTTTTTTTTTAATTGACACTTTCCCTAGGTGAATGGGTAGGGGTACGATGTACCCCATACTCATTCACATAGGGTGGGGGGCCGGGATCTGGGGGCCCCCTTATTAAAGGGGGCTCCCGGATTCCGATAAGCCCCCCGCCCGCAGGCCCCGACAACCAACGGCCAGGGTTGTCGGGAAGAGGCCCTTGTCCTCATCAACATGGGGACAGGGTGCTTTGGGGTGGGGGGGCCGCAGTGCGCCCCCTCCCCCAAGGCACCAACCCCCCATGTTGAGGGCATGCGACCTGGTACGGCTCAGGAGGGGGGAGGCGCTCGCTCGTCCCCACCCCCATTCCTGTCCGGCCGGGCTGTGTGCTCGGATAAGGGTCTGGTATGGATTGGGGGGGACCCTCACGCCGTTTTTTCGGCGTAGGGGGTTCCCCTCAAGGTCCATACCAGACCCAAGGGCCTGGTATGCTCTTGGAGGGGGAACCCATGCCGGTTTTTTATTTAAAATTTGGTGCGGAGTTCCCCCTCAAGATCATCAGAGCACAAGTCGCGTGCCGAAGTCGGATCATGCGAGACGGCGATCCAAATTCAATGATAGTCAATAGGCTGAAGTAGGATCAAAGTCGGACCAAAGTAGTACAGGGAGCATTTCTAAAGTCGGAACGACTTGTGTCGGACCAGTTAGGACGGCTCCCATAGGGAAACATTGAATTTCACACGTCATGCGACATGAGCTCCCAATGTCGGAGCGTTTGTCGGACCAGTGTGAACCCAGCCTTAGTCATGGCATATGTACAGTACTTTAAATTATGCCTGCTTGCATGGAGACTTTTTAAAAAGCTGAAAAACCTCTGGTTGTCAGCAATTATTGTCCTTCAGAAAACACCGATGGCCTGAAAGTACAGTCACATTTCACCTGAAAACACCTTTTTTTTTTACATTGGCCATAGTTGATCAAGTTGTAACAACACTTAAGCCTTGTACACATGATAAGATTATCAGACGAATGATTGTCAGGTTTTTTTTGGATGCTAATCTCCATATCAAAAACGAATAAGTTACTAAAGCACGAAAATTCTTGTTCGACAGAATAAAAAAATTCGAAAGTGATGTAATGTATTTGTATTGTATTTTTGGACGAAAACTATACCGATTAAACGAAAATCGTATGATCTGGTATCGTACGAGAAAATTTTTCATGTTTGTCACTTTGGAAAATTTCAGACGAAAGCTGTGTACTAACCATTAGATTATAATACGATTGGTTAGAAAGGTGTATTTTTCGTACAATATTCTGATCATGTGTACGGTGCTTATAAGAGACGTGATAGATCTTCTTACTAGCCCACTGCCCAACCCTCTTATACTCACCTAAGTTGCATTCGTCCAACAATCTGTTGTTATCTTGCATCCTCCCAGGATACAATTCTTGTGTCTAAGCAGGAAGCGATCAAGCCCAAACCCTGTTATCTGATGATGAGGAGAGGCAACATTATCAATGCTGTGTAATCTTTTACACCATCTGACATGGAACTTATACAGTGTATGACGAAAATACTAAAATTACATGCAGTAATACTATTGAATTTATTCTTCTCCTCAGTTTCACAAGGGAATCGGAGGGCTTCAGTAACCAAAACTGCAGTGTTTATCCTCATGACACACTATAGGAAGCACCTCCATGGTTAACAGAGGACAGAATTATAATTAGACTTGGGAAACTTAACATTAATAAATCACCGGGACCAGATGGCTTACACCCGAGGGTACTTAGGGAACTCGGTCAAGTAATTGCCAGACCATTGTTCCTAATTTTTACTGATAGTCTACTGACTGAAATGGTACCAGCTGATTGGAGAAAAGCCAATGTAGCACCAATATTTAAAAAGGGCCCAAAATACATTCCTGGGAATTACAGACCAGTTAGCCTAACATCAATAGTATGTAAACTCTTGGAGGGGATGATAAGGGACTATGTACAAGATTTTAGTAATGAGAACAGTATCATTAGCAGTAATCAGCATGGATTCATGAAGAATCGTTCTTGCCAAACCAATCTATTAACCTTCTATGACGAGGTGAGTTGCCATCTAGATAAAGGAAGACCCGTAGACGTGGTGTATCTGGATTTTGCAAAAGCATTTGTCACAGTTTCCCATAAACCTTTACTGTACAAACTAAGGTCCATTGGCATGGACCACAGGTTGAGTACATGGATTGAAAACTGGCTACAAGGGCGAGTTCAGAGGGTGGTGATAAATGGGGAGTACTCGGAATGGTCAGGGGTGGGTAGTGGGGTCCCACAGGGTTCTGTGCTGGGACCAATCCTATTTAACTTATTCACAAACAACCTGGAGGATGGAGTAAACAGTTCAATCTCTGTATTTGCAGACGATACTAAACTAAGCAGGGCAATAACTTCTCCGTAGGATGTGGAAACCTTGCAAAAAGATCTGAACAAATTAATGGGGTGGGCAACTACATGGCAAATGAGGTTCAATGTAGAAAAATGTAAAATAATGCATTTGGGTGGCAAAAATATGAATGCAATCTATTCACTGGGTGGCGAATCTCTGGGGGAATTTATGATGGAAAAGGACCTGGGGGTCCTAGTGAATGATAGGCTCAGCAATGGCATGCAATGCCAAGCTGCTGCTAACAAAGCAAACAGAATCTTAGAATGTATTAAAAAGGGCATTAATTCCAGAGATAAAATGATAATTCTCCCACTCTACAAGACTCTGGTCTGGCCGCACCTAGAGTATGCTATCCAGTTCTGGGCACCAGTCCTCAGGAAGGATGTACTGGAAATGAAGCGAGTAATAAAGGGTCTGGAGGATATTAGTTATGAGGAAAGGTTGCGAGCACTGAACTTATTCTCTCTGGAGAAGAGACGCTTGAGAGGGGATATGATTTCAATATAAAATACCATACTGGTGACCCCACAATAGGGATAAAACTTTTTTGCATAAGGGAGTGTAATGCCGTGTACACACGGTTGGACTTTACGGCAGACTTTGCCGGCAGACGGGATTTCGTCGGACAATTCGATCGTGTGTGGGCTCCAGCCCGAGTCCGGTCGAAAAGTCCGCTCGTCTGTATGCTAGTTCGACGGACAAAAAGCCACGCTAGGGCAGCTATTGGCTACTGGCTATGAACTTCCTTGTTTTAGTCCGGTCGTATGTCATCACGTACGAATTCGACGGACTTTGGTGGATTGTGTGTAGGCAAGTCCGTTCATTCAGAAAGTCCGTCGGGCAAAGTCTGCCGTAAAGTCCAAACGTGTGTACGCGGCATAACAAGACTTGTGGCCACTCATTAAAATTAGAAGAAAATAGGTTTAACCTTAAACTACATAGAGGGCAAGGATATGGAATTCCCTTCCACAGGCCGTGGTCTCAGCGGGGGGCATTGATAATTTCAAGAAACTATTAGATAAGCACCTGAACGACCGCAACATGCAGGGATATACAATGTAATACTGACTAAAATCACACACATAGGTTGGACTTGATGGACTTGTGTCTTTTTTCAACCTCACCTACTATGTAACCCATGTAACTATGTACTAAATGGACCAGTGCTGCCACCAGGTAACATGGCAAGTGACATTCCACATTTTGTGGCAGGCAGCGTGGCAAGTGACATTCCACATCTGGTGACAGGCAACGTAGCAGGCAGCGTGGCAAGTGACAATCCACATCTGGTGGCAGGCAGCATGGCAAGTGACAGTTCACATCTGGTGGCAGGCAGCGTGGGAAGTGACAGTTCACATCTGGTGGCAGGCAGCCTGGCAAGCGACAATTCACATCTGGTGGCAGGCAGCGTGGCAAGTGACATTCCGCATCTGGGGGCAGGCAGCATGGCAAGCGACGTTCCGCATCTGGTGGCAAGAAGCGTGGCAAGTGACATTCCACATCTGGAGGCAGGCAGCGTGGCAAGTGACATTCCGCATCTTGGGGCAGGCAGCATGGCAAGTAACACGGTTAGGGCTCCCACTGATTCTGCATTATGGTGAGTTGAACTATTTCATTAATTACTACAATGTAATAATAGAAATAATGCGCTTTAATCACCCTGACACCATATCAAGCATGGTGCCGTGATGATTGAAGCGCTAACACCAGCCATTGCCTGACAAATTGCCTGCGAAAAATCGCTTATCCCCCCCCACGCAGCCGGTCCCCGGTGCCAAAAAGGTTGGGGACCACTGAGCTATAGTACTGTATGGTAAGGTAATTACATTTTTGTTTCAAATCTGAAGCTTTCAAAATAACACCTGGTGATCCTACTATGAAGGTCCTTCTTTAGGGACTTCCTGTTATAAGATGACTATGCCCTGTCCCTATCTCCCCACAGGCTTCTGATTGAGCCTACATATAGCTGTTTCAAAACACAATATGAAGGCATGATCTACTGTTACCATTAGATAACTGACCCAGAAAAATGCCATACAGCTATTGCAGGAGTGCATGCAAAAAGGAAGAAGATGCAGCAGATAAGCAGCACTGAGATGCACTGAAGGTTGAAAAAAGAGATGAAAGCAGTATTTTATATTTTAAAAAGGAAATTGTTGTCTCAGAGTGCTTTAGTAAACTAAATTGCAGAGTATAAATGTAAAGTTTACATCCACTTCAATGAAAAATACAGAGTCCGCTTTTATTCTGTTTTTCTAATCTTTTGTGCAATGACCTTTTGTGCAATAATCTCTTACTTATGTGCAACTGCCAGTGAAATAGCATGAACTGAAAACTAAATGAAACTGCTCTGCTGTTTAAAGGCCAGGTTAGAAAAAAAAAAGATTAGGAGGAACATGTTATGATTGGGATTATGCAAGCCTCTGAACTATATAACTTATTTATGCAGGTTTACTCATGAACAGTTTATATATATTTGGCTTTACTTAATTTGGTCGGGAATGGCTTTTAAAAGGATCTAGCTCCTAGTCCTTAGATGTGGTGGTTGCATTAGTAATCATGTTTAAGGCTAAGAATATTTTCAGCAAGTACAGAAAATACATATTTTTCCAGAAATGCAGTGTCCCTATCACTTTCTGTGAATAGAACTGATCAGTGGTGGCCGGTGGTAATTTTCTTTGGGGAGGCGGCAAACAGAAAGGTGCCGGACGCCTGAATAGAGGGTGGCAGCGGCGGCCGTGGATAGATTCATGCTATGCATGAATCTATACAATAGTCATATAGGGGGTGCCGTGCAGAGAGGCGGCGGCGCCCCTAATGGACAGGCCGCCACTGGAACTGATAGATCAAACAAAGTTATTTTATTCCCAAGATATTGAGGGTTCTTTACCAGGGGGAATGCTATATGCTTGTTAAATATCTTGCACCAGAGTTCACTTATGGAGTCTACTTGATTGGTGCTTCCCTTTGTTTTAATGCATGTCTAAAATCAAGATATTCATTTATAATGTGAGGGGCATATGTTCTCTGTATAAGGAGAGCAAATTTTGGTCAGAATTGTGGCTTATGTCCCCTCATCCAGAAGACCCATTTTACCAAAATCTGCTTTAAAACTACCCACATATACTTACCAACATTGGTTTCTAAGCAGCTTTACTATACCTAGGGCTAAAGGTGCAGCTATAGCTGTAAATAATACCTAGGAATACAGTTTCTACAACAGATAGTGCTAGTAACTAGGGATGGGCCAAACCGATCCCTGTTCGGTTCGCAACAGAACTTTCGGACACCGTGAAAGTTCGGACCAAAATAATAAACCCCATTAAAGTCAATGGGACCCGAACGTCAAAAATCAAAAGTGCCCATTTTGAAGGCTTATATGCAAGTAATTGGGCATACAATGGTTATAGGGGTCTGGGTCTTGCCCTTGGGGACATGTATCAATAAAGAAAAAGTTTTTGAAAAACTACATTTTTAAATGAGCCGTGATTTTTTGATTTTTAAAGTGAAAGCATAAAAATGAATAAATTCCATCCAATATAGTGCCTAGGGAGTCCCCTTAGTCTACCTGTAAAGTGGCAGATCTGTACCATGTTTAGAATCTGCTGCAGCAATAATTGCATTTATAAAGCCAAAAAAAGACATTTTCCTGCAAGCTGACTTTATTTTGCTCAGCAACAGCTGGGGAGTCAGTGTGTATGATGAGGCCATAATGTAGTGCACTGGGAACAAGGTTAGAGATTTTTTGGATACATTCTAGTGTCACTTTGACTTTGAATAGAAGTAACGGGTGCGTAAAAATTGGTCTTTGGGTGTCGTGGCACCTTGCCACCATAACCCTATAGAGGTAATCTTGATGAAAGCAAGAATTGGCCTTGCTGTAAAAAAAATTGCAATGATATGCACCTGTCAAACAGGTGCAGAAAAAGTGGTCTTTTGGTGTCGGTGGCACCTTCCCACCGTAACCCTATAGAGGCACTCTTGATGAAATGAAGAATTGGCCCTGCTGTAAAAAATTGCAATGATATGCACCTGTCAAACAGGTGCTGAAAAATTGGTCTTTGGGTGTTAATTGTGCCCATGAAACCTATACCAAATACATTCTTCCAGATGAAGTGATTGAACACCCTCAAAGCTAGGCAGCCTCGAAGTCCTGCAGAGATTCCACATCCCAAAAAGTCTTAATCGGTGACATCGGCATCAGGGGCTTCATAGCTGGTAATCCAGGACTGATTCATTTTTATAAAAGTCAAACGGTCCACGGACTCTTTGGACAGACAAGTTCTATGAACAGTAACAAAACCTCCTGCAGCACTGAATGCCTGTTCTGAAAGCACGCTGGATGCAGGGCAGCCCAACAACTCAATAGCATACTGGACAAGTTCTGGTCAGTTTTCTATTTTCATGACCCAGTAAGTCAGTGGGTCGTCAGCTGGAAAGCTCTCCATCTCTGTTTTGGCCCCAAGGTAATTGTCCACCATGTGATGCAGACACTGCCGATGGGATGTGGAAGCTGACAGTCCTGGGCAGCGAGGACTAAAAAAATTCCGAAATTCCTCACTTATTTCTCTTCTCCAACGCTCCTCTCTTGACCAACAGAAGATTTAAAACTACGTTCTCCACGACTCTGTAACCTACTGGAGTCAGGAAAAACGTTCAATAAAATCCTCTTTAATGTGTCCTCAAGAGATTTTATCTTCTGCACTCTCTGTGGGGACGGATGAGTTCTGAGACCTTCCCCTTATAACGGTGGTCAAGGAGGGTTGCCAACCAGTAATGATACTTCTCCTTTATACCACGTATTCTTGGGTCCTTTTGCAGGCTTTGAAGCATGAGGTTGCCCATGTGCCTCAAATTTGCAGAGGCTTCAGAAGCAGACTCCTCAGCATGACAGCATCTGGAACTTCCTCCTCCCAGCCACATATTACTCCCAAAGGTCCTGGAGTTGTAAAGCCATCGCTTACAGATTGACGCATGTCTTCCTCCTATTTGAAGCCTATGAAAGTGCCAGAATCCTCCTGCTCATCCTCCTCTCCTCTCTCCTCCTGTATGTTCTGTGACATAGGAATGATGGTGTCTGGATAAAGTGGGCCTTGAGAGGAAAGGAAGTCCTCCTCTTCCTCCTGCTGCTCTGCCTCCAGTGCCCTGACCATATTGCCACGCAGAGTCTGCTCCAGCAGGAACACAACAGGGATTGTGTCACTGATGCATGCACTGTCACCATCCTTGTGGTCTCCTCAAATAGTGACAATACAGTGCATGCATCCTTAATGATCATCCATTGGCGTGGGGAAAAAAAGCTTAGGCGACCTGAGCCTGTCGTCGTGCCGTACTGGCACAGGTACTCGTTGATGGCCCTTTGCTGCATGTATAGCCACTGCAGCATTTCCAAAGGTGACTTCCACCTGGTGGGCATGTCACAAATCAAGCGGTTTACGGGCAGGTGGAATTCCCACTGAATTTCAGCCAACCGAGCACTGGCTGCGTATGACCCCCTGAAATAGCTACAGACTCTTCTGGCCTGCTTTGGTACATCTTGCAACCCTGGGTACGTACTTAGGAAACGCTGCACCACCAAATTGAGGACATGTGCCAGGCATGGCACATATGTCAACATTCCCTGTATAAGGGCGGACAGGAGGTTTGAGCCATTATCGGATACCACCATTCCTGACTCCAGCTGGCGTGGTGTGAACCACCTTTGGGCCTGTCCCTGCAGAGCTGCAAGAATTTCTGCTCCGGTGTGGTTCCTGTCCCCTAAACACACCAGCTGAAGCACTGCATGACACCTTTTAGCCTGACTCTGGCAATCGCCCTTTGAACGCTTAGGGGTACCTGATGTTCATAGGATAATTCTGCAGAAGAGGGCATGGAGGTGGCGGAGGAGGAGGAGGAGGAGGGGGTAGAGCTCACAGGTCTGGCATCATCACCACCAGCTAAGCAAATGTAAAGAAGAAGTTGAAATTTGTACGTAGATGCACTTTAATCAAGTAAAGAGGTGTTTGGTGCACTTTAATTTGAGTACTCACACTACACAGACACACTCCATGGATACACTATAATATACTGCAATATAATGCGCCAAATGTACGGTGACGCACAGAACTATATAGCATTAAACTGGCAGTAACGCACACTGAACTATATGGCGTTAAACTGGCAGTAAAGCACACAGAACTATATGGCGTTAAACTGGCAGTAACACATACAGAAGTAAATGGCGTTAAACTGGCAGTCCCTACTCTAGCTATACACTAATGTCAAGTTTACTGACACGGTCTCACTACACTACAGTGAAACTATCTGAGCTGTCCCTACTCTAGCTGCACACTATGCAAAGCTCAATGATGGTCCTCTTCACTACACTCACACTATCCCTAGACTGACACTAAACTAATATTCTACACTGACAATTGAAGCAAAATAGCACAGTATAGCACACTACCCTCTCTGTGCTCTGTACCCTGATTAGCTGAAGCTTTCACTGTTTCAGCCAATCAGGGCTTGTAATGCACTGTTCAGTGCCGCAATGCATTATGGTCGGTTTGGGGGGGGGGGGGGCGAACAAACGGTCAAACGATCCATTTGTTCGGCTGTTTGCCAAATGACCGAACAATGAAAGTTCAGGCCAAACTTATGCTCGGGCCGAACCATTTGCCCATCCCTACTAGTAACATCCAAGCGTGACAATATACAAAAAATAATTACTGTATTAAACAATCAAAACTCAATATCAAAAAAGCACCCCCGATTTTTACCAGGCAATTTCCACCAACCCAGGACATTAAAAGGATTGACAACGTTGTCAATCCTTTTATTGTCATGAGTTGTTGAAAACCACCCTCTAAAAATATGGGGTGCTTTTTTTATACTGAGTTTTGATTGTTGAATACTGTAATTATTAATAAAGAATTTTTTATAGTCACACTGCGTGGACCTTATTAGCACATTTTTGTAGAATTTTTACTCCTAGGTATTTTTTTTTAGGCGCTAGGTCTGCACCTTTAATTTATGGTGAGCTGGCGGACCTAAAATATTTATTTTCCTCTTTGTCCTCTAAGGACAAGTTCTGTGTAGCTATAGCTGTGCATAAAACCTGCCCTTTTTTATCCTGTGATCAATTAGTGGACCCCAAAGATCGCTTTCTATTTGTTAAAGGGGGACACAGGGTCAGAATATAACTTTGCTGATATTTATGGAATCAATTCATTTCTTACACACACATTGACTACCCTAGCCGATTTTTCTGAAAGCCTGCTAAAATCAATAGCTAGAAAACCATGCATGCCTCATCCAAGGATTATAGCTATCATTCTAAAATCCATAACATGTACTATAGAACTAACCTACTTTATATCAATCAATTTAATTGATAAATCCTGGAGCATACATCCTGTGAACAAATTAGAGTTTCTGGTCATGTTTCCCGTCACCTGAAAGCCGTATTAAACCCAAAAGCAAATATTTATTACATTGCAGTTTACCAATTCTTAGATGTGATGGTTTTTAGATGTGATTAGCTTTCTTCTTTTAACATTTCTTTTATGTTCACCTAGTGATCCTGCCAGTAAGTCTTTTGTTTTTCAACAGACCAATCTGTCCAAAGTAGCAGTTAGTTGGTTGAGGCAAACCATTTACCACTGACAGAGGTGCTTACAATGATCAGCTTGAGTTTGGCTTCAATTGGTATATGCTAGTACATCTAGCACTCCCCATGGAATGACTGTGCTGCTGCCCAAAGATGTCTGCCATGAGTGTGCCAGGGTGTAGGCACTGTAATACAGGAGGTGTGTTACTGGCTGGATCTCCAGGTGAAGACAGAGGAAAAAATACCTAAAAAAAAAAGAAAACTTTTAATGATTAGTAAGATGTAATTTATTACATTTTTGATTTGGAGTTTAATACCACTTTAACCTTCACAATCCTAATTTGATTAATAGAATGGAATATTTTCTTGTCAATGTTTCAGCAGATATTTCTGAGCAATCTGTATGGGAAAAGCATAAGCCAGTAATTAGAGATGAACAGTGGCAGCTGGTGCTAAACATTTTGGGGGGGGGCGGCAAACCAACCCCCCCAGGCCCGCACTCACACCTCCAGCGGTCCCGGCGCCGCGGCTTCCCAGGCTTCTCCTCCCAGCCAACCCGGTCTTCTTTAGATCTGCCTCTTGTCCTTATTGGCCCAGGACGAGAAGCCGGAACAGAACTCCTCTGCCAGATCCTGTGCTTCTCCATGCAGTCGCAGAGGGACTCATCTGTGCCACCCCGTCTCAGCAGTTGGCAGTAGAGAGAAGGACAGAAACTCAGCCACAGCAGCCACAGCACCCCTTGTCTCTACCTCCACTGGTCTCCACATTCAGCTGACTCCAGCCCTCCTCCAGACCCTGTACTTTCTGCTTCCCTACTCCCCCCCCCCCCCCAGCTTCTTCTCAGCAGCAGCACATGGTCTAGGGCAGTGTTTCTCAACTCCAGTCCTCAAGGCGCCCCAACAGGTCATGTTTTCAGGATTTCCATTATTTTGCACAGGTGATTTGATCAGTTTCACTTCCTTAGTAATTACCACAGCCGTTTCATCTGAGGGAAATCCTGAAAACATGACCTGTTGGGGCGCCTTGAGGACTGGAGTTGAGAAACACTGGTCTAGGGGGTGCACTGTGATGTAAGACAGGTTTGGGGGATTCTTGACTTCTGATAGTGGCTGGCTACAGATAGAACTGGCCCTCTGAGGGCGACCATAATGCTGATCTGAACCGGGATGAAATTGAGTTTGACACCCCTGCTCTAATAGATCTATAGGTCTAATACCTCAGAACCTGATGATAAGGCACTAGAATCCCCCAGCATATATCTGTGTTTTTCCCACTAAGAGAGATATCATACAGCTGATAGGGGCAGTGAAGAGCACTTTTAAAGAAGAAATAGAAACTCTTAAAGCAGAAATAAAGTTCCACTATCACAAACTGCAAGCAGACAGGCTGTTTACTGCAGAAGAGACATGCAATGTCTCTTCTGCAATAAAAAAACACATACTTGCCTGCTCGCTGTCTTCCCTGGTATGTAAACTGAGCTGTGTGTGCTGGGATGACTGATTTCGGTGCATGCACAGGAGTGACGTCATCCCGTGACATGCCAATGAAGATGGACAAAGACTAGCACCCAGCAGAAGATTCCTGGGCCAGCGAGGGATGGGGACCCTTGAAAAAAAGGTATATTTAGCTCTGCTTTAGGGTAGAAACTATACATAGGAACTCGATTAGAGACTTTTGAGACTTCATATGAAAATCAAGTCCAAACTCTTGAGCCCCTTAAAAGCAAATCTATGCGCCAAGATTTAAAGATTATAAAAACTGTGAAAGACACCATAACAGTAGTCAGGGATATGCAAATCGAAGTGTTAGCACCCTCATAAATCGTAACCACATTGCAAGAAGTATTTACACAAATTCTGAGTGATCATCTACTAGTTATTATTCAGGCCATGTGCAATAAGCCACAGGTAGACTTTGATGGGGAGAAGCTTTCATATTTTCTAGTTTTTTGTGGGGGATCCTTGATGAAGCAGAGGGCCCTGTGACCCCTGCTAGAGTTACTTTGTTAGGAAGAGGCAACATATCTCTGCTTTGAGGCACAGTTCAGACCTCCTTCGTTTCCTGAGTCAGCTCAGTCTGTCTGTGCTCAGTTGGAGAACCCTGGAAGAAATCCATTTACCACATTGCTAAAATACTTGGGGGACCACCACCACACAGGCATCCAGGTAGAGGCATGCCACACAGAAAAAAGAGTCAGGGTCGCCCTGAAATAAAGCTTAGCCTTCCCCATGTCTCATTCAGCTCACTTGATGGCCCGAATCACTCCTTAGGGTCTTATTAGGAGAGATCTTCTATTCATTTTTATTGACCACATTACCTACAGACTTCATTATTGCAGGAAAGCTTACATGGAAATCAGTACTCTGTTAAATCTAGTCTTTTAGTTTAATCAAATAGCCAAAAATGGAATTCTCTATAGATAATTAATTCTTTCTCCTGTATTGAAATTTTTAAGCAAAAGATTCCAAGCCTGCCCATCACAACAAGGTAGACTCTTCTATGGCAGGACCATATACTAAACTACGCTAACCTACTCAATTCTAGTCATCATTTCTCTGTGTTAAACGCGTGTTTGTAATGGGCCTCATCCTATAACCTACCTTCTTCCATTCCAGACTTTAGTTTTACATAAGAGCAACTCCTTTCTTACTCAAAATGGGTGACAGATCTAAATCGGCTGATGCTATTAACAAATGACACCCAGCTGCAAACTCTAGAATTTTTTTTACTAACCTGACACTGAGATTTAGGCGGGTTAACTTTATTAACATACATACATATATATTTACGGTGAGAAGATGGTGACGAAATTCATCAGTGCAGGGCCTAGTGATGTCATCACGCTTACCAGGAAGTAGTGGCAAAATATGCTGCAATGGTGATGTAGGAGTCTCTTTGCACAAGTTCTAATTAGGTGGTGCACTACTTATTTAGTCCAATTTTCTTGTGAGTGTGATATGTTTTATGCTTTTGAAAGCGGAGTTCCAGATGTTTTTGTGCTTATTAAAAATCAGCAGCTACAAAAAGGGTAGAAGCGGACTTTTATTTAAACACACACTCACCTGTCCCAGAATCCAGCGATGTGGCCGCCCGAACCCTCGGTTCTCTCCCTCTCTTCTCTCCGGCGCCAGCATTACAAGCGTGGGCACCCGGCTGTGACAGCTTGCAGCTTAACAGCCGGGTGCGCACTGCGCATGCGCAAGTCGCGCTGCGCCTTCTCAATTGCAGGGCAATCTTCTGGGACATGTCCCAGAAGATTGCAGGGAAGGAGGGGGAGAAGAGAACTTCCGCTTGAGTCGCCCAGGTGGGCCAAGCAGAAGTGGGAGCTGGGTACCTGTCAAAACTAGGTACTTGCTCACCCCAAAAAAAATCACATGCCAAATGTGGCATAGGAGGGGGGAGGAATGCTTAAAGTGGAACTTCCCCTTTTGGGCGAAGCTCCGCTTTAATAAATATCTTAGTAGTGTTTAATGGAATTTGAGAATCAAAGCTCCCTCATTTTTTCTTTCTGAGCTAAGGAGGCCTGGAGGAGTGTGTTACTGGAGGAAAACATCTCAAAACTACAAAAGAGGATCTTATGAGGAGGGATTAGCATTGCCTTGGAGTGAACTCTCTTAAAGGGGAATGCGCATTTGACCTATTTATAGTTAAATAGGATGAACCTGAACAACTCCAGGTTTCCTTCACCAACCTGATACTGAGATTTGAACAGATTAAGTTACTATTCATCCTAAAGGTCCCTTACCTCTTTCCAGCCAGAACAGCATAAGGATCCAAATTTGAAGGCAGTACCCTACTCAGAGATCTCATCAACAGCTATGGGTCAGCAGAGAAATTTCCAGACTCGTGGCCTGGCCAATCAAGTTGCCCCCTTCACACACTGAATAGCATCTTTCCAACATCACCCTAAACATCAGTCAGCCTTCTTACTTTCCAGATTTCTTTACCAAGCTGTACAGTACTTTTATTATGGATTTCTAAAGCAACAACAGTATATGCAGAACTTTAAAAGGAGACAGTACATTTACAATACAATTCAAGATGACTCAATACAATTTACTGATCCCGCAGTGCAGATGGATGCACATACATTTGTCCCTTACTAGCCTACCTTTTAAAAGACCGTGTATCTTCGTTCACTCACCAAGATGTATACACAGGCAAGCTTATCTATAGATCAGAGAAATCTTCTCAACCTGAAACCTGTCAAAATTAAAAATACTAACAGCATACAAGGAAATCTTCCCAACATGAAACATATAATCAGGGCCGTCTTTAAGGCAGGGCAAAAGGGGCAGCTGCCCTGGGCCCTGTCATTGTTGTGGGCTGCCTCATACTTGCCAACTATCCCAGTTTAAATTCCCTTGTCTCTTGAAGTTTTAGTCCCTTGACTTGACTTGACTCACCTGCAGACCCTGTGTTTACATGTAAATAACCGGCATTCATATGTAAATAGCAGCAGCATTCATATGTAAATAGCTGCATCCGATATAGATATAGCGGCATAGATATGTAAATAAAGGCGGCATTAATATGTATATCATGCCCCCTGCAGTGATGAGATGATGTGCTGTAACCTCTAGCAACCAATCAGTGGGTAGTATTACTGTACAGTAATCTCTAGCAACCAATCAACAAGCAGAAATCATGTGCTGTAACATCTAGCAACTATATAAATGGAGAGAACCGCGCTTGACCAAAAATTACAAATACAAAACAGCAGCAGCATATAGTGCGATTACACCAAAATAAATAGTCCTGTAAAAAGCTGCGCTAAGAAAAATTAGCAGTCTATGCAAATGACATCAAGGGGATTTTCAAATCCTTTCAAAGTAAAAACACCACCACCGTGTTCATCTAAGCAGTAGTGACAATCCACCGTAGTAGTTAAGCCTGCTTACCAGATGGCAAGCATAAAAGGGCAAGTGGCTTTAGCCCAGCCAAGGCCTTTTAGCTTGCTGGCGCTCCCGGTGTTCATGTGGGGGGTAAATCTCCAGGCTCACTTGCGTTGTCACGTATCACCATTCGACACAAGAAACACGGATTTTATACTATGGTGAGTTCTTCTTCCTTCTGGGTTATCCGTGTTTCTTGTGTCGAATGGTGATACGTGACAACGCAAGTGAGCCTGGAGATTTACCCCCCACATGAACACCGGGAGCGCCAGCAAGCTAAAAGGCCTTGGCTGGGCTAAAGCCACTTGCCCTTTTATGCTTGCCATCTGGTAAGCAGGCTTAACTACTACGGTGGATTGTCACTACTGCTTAGATGAACACGGTGGTGGTGTTTTTACTTTGAAAGGATTTGAAAATCCCCTTGATGTCATTTGCATAGACTGCTAATTTTTCTTAGCGCAGCTTTTTACATCTAGCAACTAATCAGTGAGCCGTAATGTGTGCTGTAACCTCTAGCAACCAGTCAGTAAGCGGAAATGATACACTGTAACCTCTGGCAACCAATCGCAATCACTGCCTGATCTAATACAGTAAACTGATTTTAAGTCTAGCTGCTATTTATTGTATGTCTCAGAGCAGGTGGAGAGCAAAATTGTATGGGCCGGGGGCCCAAGAAAACCTTTGCCCAGGGTCCAATCAATATTAAAGATGGCTCTGCATATAATATTAAAAATTCTAATTTAGAGAACAAACTTTAACATATACATATTACTGTCTGTATCTTTTATCCCCCTCACATTTTTGTAAATATTTTTTTATAACTTCTCATGTGACAACACTGAAGAAATGACACTTTGCTACAATGTAAAGTAGTGAGTGTATAGCTTGTATAACAGTGTATATTTGCTGTTCCCTCAAAATAACTCAACACACAGCCATTAAAGGGGTTGTAAAGCCTTGTGTTTTTTCAGCTTAATGCATCTTATGCATTAAGATGAAAAAACTTCTGACACTGACCGGCCCCCTAGCCCCCCATTTTACTCACCTGAGCCTGTTCTTTCCCTCAGTGGAGACACACTGTACCTCTCTGCCCAGGGTTCTTGGCTCTTGATTGGATAGATTGATAGCAGCGCAGTCATTGGCTCCCGCTTCTGTCAATCAAATCCAATGACGTGGGCACCAGGGGGCAGGGACGAGTCCGGCATTATGTGTCTATGTATGCAAATGCTGGACTCCAGGGCACGCCCGCAAGGTAACCCCCAGGGAGAGCGCTTCTCCTAGGGGGTTTACCGATGTGAGGAGGAGCCATGAGCGCCGTTGGGGGACCCCAGAAGAAGATGGTTGGGGCCACACTGTGCAAAACGAACTGCACAGTGGAGGTAAGTATGATATGTTTGTTATTTAAAAAAAAAACAAAAAAACTAGGTTTTACAACCCCTTTAATGTCTAAACCCCTGGCAACAAAAGTGAGTACACCCCTAAGTGAAAATGTCCAAATTGGGCCCAATTAGCCATTTTCCCCTCCCCGTGTTCTGTGACTCGTTAGTGTTACAAGGTCTCAGGTGTGAATGGGGAGAAGGTGTGTTAAATTTGGTGTTATCGGTCTCACTATCTCATACTGGTCATTGGAACTTCAACATGGCACCTCATGGCAAAGAACACTCTGAGGATCTGAAAAAAAGAATTGTTGCTCTATATAAAGATGGCCTAGGCCATAAGAAGATTGCCAAGACCCTGAAACTGAGCTGCAGCACAGTGACCAAGAACATAAAGCGGTTTAACAGAACAGCTTCCACTCAGAATAGGCCTCGCCATGGTCAACCAAAGAAGTTGGGTGCATATGCTCAGCGTCATATTCAGAGGTTGTCTTTGGGAAATAGACGTATGAGTTCTGGCAGTATTGCTGCAGAGGTTGAAGGGGTGGGGGGTCAGCCTGTCAGTGCTCAGACCATACACCGCACACTGCATCAAATTGGTCTGCATGGCTGTCATCCCAGAAGGAAGCCTCTTCTAAAGATGATGCATAAAAAATGCACAAGAAAGATCGCAAACAGTTTGCTGAAGATAAGCAGACTAAGGACATGGATTACTGGAACCATGTCCTGTGGTCTGATGAGACCAAGATAAACGTATTTGGTTCAGATGGTGTCTAGCGTGTGGCGCCAACCAGGTGAGGAGTAGAAAGACAAGTGTGGCTTGCCTACAGTCAAGCATGGTGGTGGGAGTGTCATGGTCTGGGGCTGCATGAGTGCTGCCGGAATTAGGGAACTACAGCTCATTGAGGGAACCATGAATGCCAACATGTACTGTCACATACTAAAGCAGATCATTATCCCCTCTCTTCGGAGACTGGGCCGAAGGGCATTATTCCAACATGATAACGTCCTCAAACACACCTCCAAAATGACCACTGCCTTGCTAAAGAAGCTGAGGGTAAAGGTGATGGACTGTCCAAGCATGTCTCCAGACCTAAACCCTATTAAGCATCTATGGGGCATCCTCAAACGGAAGGTGGAGGAGCGCAAGGTCTCTAACATCCACCAGCTCCGTGATGTCATCATGGAGGAGTGGAAGAGGTCTCCAGTGGCAACCTGTGAAGCTCTGATGAACTCCATGTCCAAGAGGGTTAAGGCAGTGCTGGAAAATAATGGTGGCCACACACATTATTGACACTTTGGGCCCAATTTGGACATTTTCACTTAGGGGTGTACTCACTTTTTTGGCCAGCGGCTTAGACATTAATGGCTGTGTGTTGCGTTATTTTGAGGGGACAGCAAATTTACACTGTTATACAAGCTGTACACTCACTGCTTTACATTGTAGCAAAGTGTCATTTCCTCAGTGTTGTCACATGAAAAGATAGAATAAAATATTTACAAAAAATGTGAGGGATGTACTCACTTTTATGAGATACTGTATATTAATGCCCAAGATTTTGGATTGGGATGTATAACAAGCTCTTATAGGTGTCATGGTACTTTTGGCCATATTGCATAATAAGAAAAAGTAATTAATGTACACGACAGTTATTGATTAGTTTGCCCACTCTGTGGAGAAAGCTATAGGATAAATTCCCGAGCAAGTTAAAAATATTTTCGGTGGTATGTAATTTGCTGATATCAAACAGTACAGTGAGAAAAGAATAGAGATATTAGATTTGCTGTATGTTCACACTATAAATCTTTAGCAGTAAATAGGATATATTTATATTTATTTCTTCTAAATTATGTAGTACTGTACAGGAGACAGCCATTACTCCTTCACAATTTCACCCTACATTTATTTTATATTGATTACACACGAAGACATGATGTGTTTTAAATGAAAAAAAAAAAGAATCAGACTATTTACTCCCAACAGAATCTATGTCACATAAGTCACTCAGTAAATGTATTTGCTAGTCGCATCCAGATAAATGATTCTGTTAAGCCAGCTCCAATGAGCTTTTAAATAGGCAATATTTCAAAATGTTTAGCTGGCTGTGAATATGATGTGTTATACAATTAGAGGGTATGTCGTTGGTTTTTGCAGCTTTATCAGAATCTTCCTCACGTGGCAACAGCTAACTTGCAAATATACACTGACTTTACAAAATTACTAGAACAGTGTTAATTTCCTCGACAAAAATATTTTCGGCATAATTTTCATCAGCTGCATGTTTTCAGTAATGAAAACGAAACAAAAATAAAATTCAAATTAAGTCAATTGACGAAAACTATGATGAAAATCAATTCCAATTTCCGTCAACGAATGAAAACAGAAAATGTGAGGGACAGACACTTATCCATCTGAACATCCGCTTTCCTCTGAGCTCCGCCTGTTAAAGCCCCCTGACTCTATCAGCAAGCTGTATTGGCTGAGAGACGTGGGCTCCCATCAAACCTTTCCTATGCAGTTCCACACATTACACTTATTCACACTATTTCTTTGGCGCCCTCTGCTGGCCTTTTCTAAATCAGCAACACAATTCCATCCCCAGCCTATAATAGTAGCTAAGGATGGGCTCAGGCATGTTCGCTTCTCAGTGTGCCCGTACCCGCCAGGAAGCTGACACTCCGCAGCGCTAATCACAGGCAGTGAGACATTTCCCGATCCGCCGCTGCACAGATCAGGAAATGTCTCACTACATGTGATTAGCGCTGCAACGTGTCAGCTTCCTGGCAGGCCTGGGAATGTGGAGTTGTGAACACACCTGAGCCCATCCTTAATAGTAGCGCATTCAAGTTTAACCACTTGCCTACTGGGCACTTTCACCCCCTTCCTGCCCAGGCCAATTTACAGCTTTCAGCGCTCTCACACTTTGAATGGCAATTGTGCGGACATGCAACACTGCACCCAAATTTAATTTTTAGAATTTTCTTCTCACAAATAGAGCTTTCTTTTGGTGGTATTTAATCACTACTGGGTTTTTTATTTTTTATTTTTTACAAAAGAAAAAGGACTAAACATTTTTTTTTTTAAACAAAGGTTTTCTAAGGTCAGTAAATTCTGTAAATAAGTAATTTTTCTCCTTCGTTGATGAGCGCTGATGAGGCAGCAATGATGGGCACCGATAGGCTGCACTGATGGAGTGGCACTTATGGGCACTGATGAGGCGGCACTTAAGGGCACTGATTAGGTGGCGCTGATGAGGAGGCACTAATATGCTGCACTGATAGGTGGCACTGATATGCGGCACTGATGAGCACTGATAGGCAGCACTGTTGGGCACTGATAGGCAGCACTGATGGGCGGCACTGATGGGCATTGATGGGCAGCACTAATGAGCAGGCACTGATGGGCACTAAAAGGCAGCACTGACTGGCATCACTAATGGGCACTGATTTGTGTCACTGATGGGCACTGACTGGTGTCACTGATGGGCAATGTTGGGGTTTTACTTTAATCAGGGCACTGATGCCCTGATTTCCTGTCCTGGTCTCCCCTGCGAGGAGATGCCGCTGATCAGCTCTCCGCGCCACACATTGTGTCAGTGTGATGCAAGGACAGCCGATAAACGGCAGTTCCGCATTTACATGTGGTTCTTTACCGAGATCGGGGTTATACCGCATCCTAGGAACACAGCGAGGCCACGATTGCAGCGCTGTGCGAGAGAGCAGCCGTTCTGGGGCACCATCATATGACAGCATCCCAGAGCGAGAGCCACACCGCTCCTCTGTCATTTGACAGTGGGCAGGCGGCACTATTGCACTACCACATAAGAATAAGTAGGGGTTCATCTACTAAGCTGCTGAAACAAAAAAAAAAAGAAAAGAAAAAGGCGTTTCTTATTTTTTTTTCTTAATATTTAATGTTGGTAATATATTCAGGTAATATGTGCAATGGCATTACAGCCAAGAGAGTTTACAGTCTTTTTTTGGGGGGAGGGGGAGTTATATTTTAAAGTTGCACTTCTGTTTTTGAAAAAGCAATATTTTTTTTGTTTGTGAAACTTGGTTTTATTTATAAAGACGTTATATATCACATAATGGCTAAATCTGTGTCTGTAGTGTATGTTCAAGCTTTAATACCATAAAAAATAACATGTTGTTAGATCTTTACTCCTGGAGTATATAATTACTTTGGCAATTCTAGAAAAAAGCTTAAATAATGCATTATAATTTAACTAAACCCATTAGATCTTAGTAGATTAAGATGTACTGGAGATTTTAGTCAACTAAAATACAACTAAAACTAAAATAATTTAGATGACTAAAATATGACTAAAACTAAAAATAGCTAACAGACACTGGAGTTGATTTAATAAAGCTGGAGAGTACGAAATCTGGTGCGGCTTTGCAGAGAAACCAATCAGCTTCTAGGTCTTTTTGTCAAAGCTTAATTGAAAAAGCTAAGAAAAAGTTAGAAGCTGATTGGCTACCATGCACAGCTGCACCAGATTTTGCATTCTCCAGTTTTAGTAAATCAACCCCAATGAATAAAACTAAATCAAAATTTGACATCAAAATTAACGCTGGACTGAAATATGCAGTATAAAGGGCTTCCAATTAATAACATGGCATTAGGAAACGGGTAAGATCACTAGAGTGACCCCTAATCCACCCCGGTCTTAAAAGGATCCCTTAACTGCTTCCCGACCAACTGCCACATTTATACTGCGGCAGGTTGGCTCCCCTGCGCGAGCCGTCGTAGCTATACGTCAGCTTGCGGGGTTGAGATAGCAGGCGTGCGCGTGTGCCCGCTGCACATAGGGGGTACTGATGCTCGTGGCCTATGGTCGCGATGACCACCAGCCACAAGCGATCGTGACCAGAAGACACAGAACAGGGACTAGTGTGTGTAAACACACACTTCTCTGTTCTATTCTGACAGGAGTGACAGATTGTGTGTTCCTAATAGCTAGGAACCACGATCCGTCACTTCCTCTAGTCAGTCCCCTACCCCTTCAGTTAGAATCACCTCCCAGGGAACACAGTTAACCCTTAGATCGCTAACCCCTAACCCAAGGGCTTTCTTTCAGCAGGAATGCTGGGGAACGCAGTTCCGGCACCTCCATAACTGAATGTATATAATGGCAAGGGGTCCTGGGGGTGTGCTGGAGGGTCTATTGATGCTGAGATGATCTGTTTTTGCAGAGGAAGGGGAGATCTATTGTGGCTGGGGTGGATCTTATGTTGTTGGGGGTATGTCGTTACTGGGAGGGATTTACTGTTCAGGGAAGGTCTATTGATGCTGGCTGATGGGGAATCTATAGTTTCTGGAGGGAATCTATTTTTGCAGGGGTGTCTATTGTTGCTGGGGAGGTCTATTGTTGCTGGTGGAGGATCTATTGTTGCTCAGGGTGGGTTTTATGTTGCAGGGAGTCAATCATTGCTAGGAGGGATCTACTGTTGAGGTAGGGGTCTAATGTTGCTGGCTGTTGGAGGGTCTATTGATGCTGGCTGTTGGGAGTCCATTGCTGCTGGGGTAGATCTATTGCCGCTAGAGTATCCATTGTTACTAGATTACCTTTTTACTGCCATTCTTGTTATCATTAACACATTCCATACAAAATACTTAGAACCACAAAACGATACTTGGTTCTCTATTCTTTAAAAGGGGTGGTAGTGGTACTGGAAGGTGGGTAAGGTGTGGAACAAAAGAAATTGTGCTCCGAGGTGGGTAGGGGGCGGAGTCAAGGGGTGACTCAGAAGGGAGGACTTCCTGCACCCATTCTCTGAGAAAAAAAGCCCTGCCTAACCCTAGTGTTAAAACCGTCACTGCCAGTGACATTTTTACAGTAATGAATGCATTTTTATAGCATTGATCGCTGTATTAATGCCAATGGTCCCAAAAATGTGTCAAAATTGTCCGATGTGTCCGCCATAATGTCACAGTCACGATAAAAATCG
Organism: Lithobates septentrionalis; assembly: GCA_037952835.1. Classification (NCBI taxonomy): domain Eukaryota; kingdom Metazoa; phylum Chordata; class Amphibia; order Anura; family Ranidae; genus Lithobates; species Lithobates septentrionalis. The sequence goes on from JBBDGP010000385.1 coordinate 1,734,190, forward strand.
CAGATCGCCGCTAATACTAGTAAAAAAAATAATAATAATAAAAATGCTATAAATCTATCCCCTATTTTGTAGATGCTATAACTTTTGCGCAAACCAATTACCAAAAATATGTAGAAGAGTACATATCGGCCTAAACTGAGAAAAAAATAGCTTTTTTTAAAAAAAATGGAGATATTTATTATAGCAAAAAGTCCAAAATAATGCTTTTTTTTCAAAATTGTCGATCTTTTTTTTGTTTATAGAGCAAAAAATAAAAACCGCAGAGGCAATCATATACCACCAAAAGAAAGCTCTATTTGTGGGGAAAAAAAAGACATCAATTTTGTTTGGGTACAACATCGTTTGTCAGTTAAATCAACGCAGTGCTGAATCGCAAAAAGTGCTCTGGTCAGGAAGGGGGTAAATTCTTCCAGGGCTGAAGTGATTAAATTGTACCCAAAGCCATTTTTTGTTTAGACTATGTAGAGCAGGGTTAAAACATCTGGGAAATTATTATCATTGTCTGTGTCCTCGCTAGGGAGATCTGCCCTTTCTACTTGTCTCACACACCATTGTCACTAATGCCGCGTACACACGAGCGGACATTACGGCGGACTTTGCCCGGCGGACTTTTCGTCGGACTTTGTTTGCTCCTTGCGCCGGACTTAAAAACGGACGGACTTGGCCACACACGGTCACTGCAAAAGTCCGCTGGTTTTGAACGCGGTGACGTATAGCACGTACGACGGGACTAGAAAAAGGAAGTCCAAGCCCCACTCCGGCACCCTTTGGGCTCCTTCTGCTAATCTCGTGTTAGTAGAAGTTTGGTTAGAGACGATTCGCGCTTTTCACACTTCAGCTTATTTCGTTCGTTTTCTGCGGTTCAGTTTGTGCTTGTGAGGTTTGTATCTGCTTTTCAGTGCGTGTTGGTCAGTTCGTAACCTGCCTTGCAGGCCGTTCTGCTCCGCTCGTTCCTGATTTTCAGGTCGTTCTTCATAGGCCTTGCTGTTCTTCAGTGCGTTTGTTATAAGTTTGTTAGTTTGAGCAGCCGACCGTTTTGAAGCCATGTCGAGTGGACGTACTCGTTCTCGAGTTCGTGCTGTGTGGGGACTTGGTGTTGGGGTTAATACTTTGACCCGAGTCCAGTCCATGAACAGGGCGAGGAGGAGTTCATGGACCAAGAATTGGTTGCGCCAGCGTGACCAGTTCTGTCATATGCCTTTGCTCCGTGAGCTCCGTGAGAATAATCCTGAGGATTTCAGGAATTTTCTCAGGATGACGGACCCCATCTTTGAGCGTCTTTTGGCTATGCTGACCCCCTATATCAGCAGGCAGGATACCTGCATGAGGCAAGCCATTAGTGCGGAGCAGAGGCTAGTTGCCACTTTACGTTACTTGGCGACAGGGAGAAGTCTTCAGGACTTAAAGTTCTCGACAGGCATCTCCCCCCAGGCTCTGGGGATCATAATCCCAGAGACCTGTTCTGCTATTATTCAGGTCCTGCAGAAGGAATATATGAAGGTAAGTTTTATCCTTTAACATTACATGATATGTATTAACTGTTTTTTGATGTATTGTAGAACTGTCCTCTTTACCTAATTGCCATGCTTTCAATCTGCTGTGAATGTCCCCTTTATCTTCGTGCATGCCTATTTTAATCATTTATTGCCCTATACATGCATAATTTCTTTCATTAACCTCCCCACCATGCAATGCTGGGTCCATTTTTATCTCTAGCCTATAGTCCATTGAACAATGTATATTGTCTGCTCCATTGTCTTGTTTGTCCCTCCCCCACCCCACAAATGTTTCAGCCAGTCATGTGTGTTTGTTAACTTAATTAGAACCCCTCCCCCACCCCACAAATGTTTCAGCCAGTCATGTGTGTTTGTTAACCTAATTAGAACCCCTCCCCCACCCCACAAATGTTTCAGCCAGTCATGTGTGTTTGTTAACCTAATTAGAACCCCTCCCCCACCCCACAAATGTTTCAGCCAGTCATGTGTGTTTGTTAACCTAATTAGAACCCCTCCCCCACCCCACAAATGTTTCAGCCAGTCATGTGTGTTTGTTAACCTAATTAGAACCCCTCCCCCACCCCACAAATGTTTCAGCCAGTCATGTGTGTTTGTTAACCTAATTAGAACCCCTCCCCCACCCCACAAATGTTTCAGCCAGTCATGTGTGTTTGTTAACCTAATTAGAACCCCTCCCCCACCCCACAAATGTTTCAGCCAGTCATGTGTGTTTGTTAACCTAATTAGAACCCCTCCCCCACCCCACAAATGTTTCAGCCAGTCATGTGTGTTTGTTAACCTAATTAGAACCCCTCCCCCACCCCACAAATGTTTCAGCCAGTCATGTGTGTTTGTTAACCTAATTAGAACCCCTCCCCCACCCCACAAATGTTTCAGCCAGTCATGTGTGTTTGTTAACCTAATTAGAACCCCTCCCCCACCCCACAAATGTTTCAGCCAGTCATGTGTGTTTGTTAACCTAATTAGAACCCCTCCCCCACCCCACAAATGTTTCAGCCAGTCATGTGTGTTTGTTAACCTAATTAGAATCCCTCCCCCACCCCACAAATGTTTCAGCCAGTCATGTGTGTTTGTTAACCTAATTAGAACCCCTCCCCCACCCCACAAATGTTTCAGCCAGTCATGTGTGTTTGTTAACCTAATTAGAGCCCCTCCCCCCACATTCAAATGTATCAATGGGCCATCATAGGTGGTGAGTAATCTTATAAGTGTGCCTTATGTTTTAATAAATTTCTATTACAAACACACATATTCATAATATTTGACTGCTGTTGTTTACTAATGTTTTGGTGTAATCTGATATACAATTTTTGTTATTAAAGTCCTTATCTTATTTTTTTTGCACTCCACAGTTTCCTACAAGTCCACAGGAATGGCAGACTGTGGCCTCCCAGTTCGCTGACCGTTGGGACTTTCCCAACTGTGTAGGGGCGATTGACGGGAAGCATGTCCGGATTGTGCCACCACCGCATTCGGGGTCATATTTCTTTAACTACAAGGGGTTCCATAGTGTAGTTTTGATGGCGGTGGTCTCGGCACATTTGGAGTTTATGTTTGTGGATGTGGGGAAGAACGGCCGGATGTCTGATGGAGGAGTCTTTGCACAGACCGAGCTGTGCTATCGTCTCCAGACCGGTGGCCTGGAATTGCCACCTGATGACGATAATGTGGATGGACTCCCCTCAGTTTTTATTGCTGATGAAGCATTTGCTCTCTGTGAGAACTTGATGAGGCCGTTCCCCCAAAGGACACTCACCCCTGAGAGGAGGGTATTTAATTACCGGCTGGCCAGAGCAAGAAGGGTTGTGGAGAATGCCTTTGGTATTCTGGCCAGCCGGTTCCGTATCTTCCTTACGGCTATTAATTTGGCGGACTATAAAATCAACCACGTCATCCTTGCTTGCTGCATCTTGCATAACTTTTTAAGGAGACATTCAGTGACATATCTATCCTCTGTTGGGCCTGAGCCCAGACTGGAAGAGGCTAGTAGCACTTTGACAGGCCTAGAAATTGGCCGTATTGGCTTGGCCCCCCGACCCGCACGTCAAGTGCGTGATCGTTATGTGAATTATTTTAATGGTCGGGGGGCCATTGCTATTCAGCAACATCTCTAATTTTTTAACAAAAATAAAAAAGAAAATTTGTTTATCTAAATATCTTGTTTTTATTGTTGTTTACCTTTAAGTTATGTCTGTCTCCTAGTGCACTTGTAGTAGTGTCAAGTGCATTTAGCTTTAGTTAATCAGGCCCACAAAAACAAACCCAAAATGTTGACTTCAAGAAACAGCCACACACATTGTATAGGGTAAAACATTTTACTTGGTGCACATTGAAAGGTGCATTTTTTATCATATTTTTGTGTTTTTTTTTTTTTTTATTTTGTCAAAAAATATTTTACGTTGTGTAAAAAAATTATCTTTTACAAAATTATTCAAGCCATTTTTTCAAAAATATATAGACCTTTAGCTCAAAACATTTACATACACAACAGTGTTTTTATAAACAAAACTTACAATACATTAACTTACAAAGTTCAATATTTCGAGAACGGTGCATGTAATGTCACCCTTGCAGAAATTGGTCATTTATAAGATGCTCAAAATTGAGCTTTACTAAAGGGTCAAGTCAACATGTGCTATCTCCTATCATGGGAGAGCAATGTACATGTTTTGTGTGTGCAATCCCATTTTTGGTTGCTCTCACCACCCAAGAATTTTCAGGATGAAGGGTTTGCAAACACAAAACAAGTACATTGCTAACCCATGATGGAAGATAGCACATGATGACACACCGTGTGCATCACACAATGTAAATTTGGGTATACCCCAAAACTTGCAAAATTGTTTTTAAAAACAAAATAACTTCACAAGGAAATGAAGAACATGATTGATGTTTTTAGCCCAAACGTGCTTATATTCTGCCCAAAACATCAATCATGTTCTTCATTTCCTGTTGCATGGAGTCCAGGCGAAGTTTCATGCTGTGAATTTGTTCACGCATTTGATCTATGTGGCCATTCCACAGCATTATCTGGCCTATTAGTCTTTGCGCACTGTCTGTGGTGAAGTGCTCTGCCGCTTGGCCTTCCACAACCAGAAACTCACCTAAAACGAGTGAATAAAAACAATGTTTACAATATGCACGCCAAAATACAGTAACTCAAGCTGGGGTGTCAGTCACTCACTTGGTGGGCTTGAAACCTCGCACACTTCCTCCACCTCTCCTTCCTCAAGGTCGTCGGGTGGGCGTGGTCTTGGGCTGGGGCTTGGGGTATCTTGGGCCTCAGGCTGGTGACTTGGGGGGGTCCTGAGATCCTTGGACTGTTGTCTGAGTCTTTTCTCCCCTATGAGATTATAAAAAAAGGTCAAGTTAAAACACACTGATCTTTTAGTTTTTAATAAAGAAAGTAAAATGTTGGTTATGATTTTTTTGCAAATTTTGCATCATAATAAATGTTGAAGACAGGATGAACATTACCTCTGAACAACAATTAGAAAGAATGCATATTTTTGGGAAAGTTTCACAGATGCTGACACCTCAATGATCTCCTATGTGTATTACCCCTCAAAAATTTATTTATGGTCACATAGTACACTAGAAAATGCATTTCCTTAGCAAAATGCGGGGGAATGCCCCATCATATTCCTCTATTATAAATCAGTACATGGTGTGTCTGTCCCCTCCCCCGGGCTCTGTAATCAGAGCTGAGATGCTCCGGCCACCTCCCCCCCTGTGTATAACAGAAGCTTTGGTAACCATGGCAACAAAACAAACACAGTACACTCTGATTAATGTCTAAAATTACACGAAATGACCTCTAAACAAAAAGCTTTTTCTCCAAAAAATTGTAAAATATCAAACTGAAAAGATATAGCCAGATAGATGAATATTTAGTGAACATTGTAAAGTTTGTTTGGTGTCTCTAGGTGAAAGTATGAAGGAGCTGAAACTTTTGGGAGCGGAAGAAGAATTGGAGGATTTCAAGCATGCTCCCATTGAATTCAATGTTTAAAAATGAGAAAAAAAAATGATTAGTTAATAAAGTATACATGGTATTAAAAAAGTTGAAAATGACCACACATCAGCTCAAAGAGACGAACATTTTAATAGTTGAATGGTTTTAATAGCTGAAAGTATGCAGAAGTTACGCAGAGCCAAAAAACGTACGGAATAATATTCCAATTCAATATTTCAAAAAATAAAATCGAAGAACAATAGTGGGACTGCTAAATCATTCCCACTAACTATAGTGCTCGTGAGTCCAGATGTGGAAACAGCTGCTGTGTCCTGTCCCTACATTACACTGAATCATTTTTGATGAAGCATTATATTTTCAAACACATCTACACCACATCAACTCATTGTGGGAATTCGCCAAATTATCAAGCCATAAATGTATGTCCAACCCTGTCCCATCGTATTTGGCGAAAAAATAACGTCACTTTCTAAAGTATCCGATCTATTCCAAAGAACGGTATTTACGAACGATGCAGAAAAACCGCCAAAAATAAGGATCAGCATGCAAGTTCTGTATCTCAATAGTAAACCACAAGTACTTACTTTTTTTCAGCAGCTTCTTGATTCGCCAATATTGTTCTGGCTCCCGACTTTTTATGTCAGACCACCGCTTCCGCAATTGTTCTTTCGAACGTTTTGTACCAAATTTATCTTCCAGAGCGGTGACAACTGACGACATTATTTTGTCCTTCCTCATATTGGGTCGTGTGTACGGTCCTTTTTTGCCATCGTAGTCCTCCCTTCTTAATATGGACACCATCTCCACCATCTCTTCAAAAGCCATGTTGGTGGCCTTATATCTCCTCCGGGATGTGGATGTTTGGGGCTCCGGGCTTTCCTCCGCGCTACTTCCACTTAATCGCTCCGCCATCTTTTGCTATCTACTCCCACTGCGCAACGAAGAGTGAAGGGGCGGGGCCAAATCGTACTCACGAACGTCAGGGGCGGGCGACGCAGGCGGAGCATGACACATGCGCAGTGTATATAAAGCTAGTACGATGGCCAACGTATGTCCGTGCGGAAGTAGCGAGCGGCACAAACGAAGGTAAGATTAAAGAGTGTGTGTGTGTGTGTGTGTGTGTGTTTGTGTGTGTCCCCGTGTGTGTCCCCTAGATTACAACACAAACTAATCCTGAGATTTGGGACTGACATTTAAGTTTTGATCTTGTGTCTTGTCTTGCAGAAATAATGAATCCCTTTAAAGAGGAAGAGTTTTTGATCCATTTCATTGATCTATATGAGCAGAAGAAAAACCTCTGGGAGGTCAAACACCCCCAATATTATAATCGTGATGTTAGGAAGGCAACACTGGGCACACTTTTAGAGTTTGTGAAGACTCGACTCCCCCAGGCAGACCTCAAGTTTGTGGACAGGAAAATAGGGATCTTGCGTAATATGTACAAGCGGGAGCACAGAAAAATCCAGGAGTCGCTGAGATCCGGGGCAGCAGCTGACCAAGTTTATGTACCCAAGTTGTGGTATTACCACAAACTGCGATTCCTGGATGAGCAGACCGAAGCCAGGCAATCCCTTTCCACCCTTCCCCCCACCCTTCCCCCCACCCTTCCCCCCACCCTTCCCCCCACTCTTCCCTCCAGCCTTCCATCCACCTCCACCCCAGCTGAGGAGTCCCAGGATGAACTGGGCCTTTTCACCATAGATGAAGTGGATGCGCCCAGCTTCAGCCAGGTATACTTTTTTTTGAAGATTTTGGGATTGTGTAAATGTTATTAATGATGTTAAGGTGTTCATTTTGAAAGTGCTTCATCAAAAATCACTTCTGCACAAAGAGTAATATGTAGACATATCACTAGACAGTAGTGGCCAAATATATACGTAACTTCAGATCTTGTTGATCATCTGAAATAATGGTGTGGTCAAATAGATAGCCTTTACTATTTTGTGTAATTATCTTTGAAAGTTATGAGCTGAAAATTGTGTGTGATTGCATAACAGAAAATTACAACTATGTCCCTTTTTTTTACCCAGGATGACCTCAGCCAGGAGGAGGCCTTGCCCAGTGGGAGAGAGGAGGAGGCTGTGGCTGGGCCAAGTAGAAGCCGCACGGAGTGCCAGGTGCCTCCCCTCCGCATTATACAGAAAAGGCCCAGGAGGATGACTGCAACAGAGCAGGAATCCCTAGACCTCATACGGGAAGCAAGCCTGATCCTGAGTAAACCTCCCAATGCAGAGGAGGCGTATGGCACCTATATAGCCTGCAGATTACAGGAGTTGGAAAAGGGCCAACGCCTCCTCTGTGAGGGTCTATTTTTCCAGGCTTACCAGAAGGGCTTGAGAGGGGAGCTTACTGCTAACACATATATAGCAGATGAAGGCACTCGTACGCCTCCTCCTCCTCCTCCTCCTCCTCCTGCCCCAAGTACACCACCAGAGGCACAACCTCCGAGGAAGGCTGCAGAGAAGCGTGGAGGGAAGGCTACACGGAAGAGTCGAAAGTGATGCCTGGTTTCTGTCTGTTCTGACTGTGCTCCCTGTGCTCCCTATAGTCGCAAGATACCTATTTTCTTGTCCTCAAACTTGATGTGTGTCCTGGGGGACGAAAGGCTTCCCAGATTCTAAAAGTGTGTCCAGTGTTGCCTTCCTAATTTTTTTGTTTATCAAATAAATACTTTTTGGTTTACCTTACATTCTTGCCTATGTCTTTTGATTCAAAAACGCCATTTGGTTTGGGAGTCGGCAGGTACAGGTCGAAAAGACTATGGGGTTGATTTGAGAAAAGCAAATAGTCTGTGCACTTTGCAGAGGGCAGTTGCCCTCTGCAAGTGCAATTGCTCCAGAGCATCAGAAATTATTTAAAAGCTTGACTTTGCAAAGAGTACCCAATCCTGTGCAAGTAAAAGAAAAAAAAAAACATTTTTGCTTGCACATGATTGGATGATGGAAGTCAGCAGAGCTGCTTCACATTTAATAAAGCTTGGGAGCAACTGCTCTTGCAGAGGGCAAATGCAATTTCCAAAATGCACAGGCTTTTTACCTTTATGAAATCAACCCCTATGTGTGTTTTTGTCAAATAAAAAGAATTTATTTTGATTTTACATGATTTTAGGAATAAATCAGCAGAGCTTCCCCGAATTTAAGCTCTTCCCCTCAGTTTTTCAGCGACTGCACTTCCAACAAGTGCACTTGGTGTGCAATTTCCCAAGTGAACGTTTCACTTGATATTCTTAAATGATTTAAGCCTTTTGTCAAAAACAAGCTCGGGGGAAGCTCTGCTGATTTTTGCAGAAAATCATGTAAAATAAAAATTAATTGTTTTGGTTTGGGCTTCCTTGCATGTGCCCCTCGGATACACAGCGAACACACTTCAAAATGCTCTTTATGTGGAATTATATGTATAATTAGCAATTGGAGTGAAAAATGATTTTGCCTTTGTTAAATACACCCCCCTATGTCTAATGAACAAGGGACAACAACCTCATTAAGGTTCTTTAAAACAACACAAAATATGAATGTTAATTGTGGTAACTTGAAAATACACACCAAAAATGTGGTTAACATTTAACACACATTGTAAAATAGCTAAAGTGCGGAAATAAAAAAAAAAAAAAATATTATCTATTTTAAAATTTAAAAGTTATGGAGATCTGGCTGTTACAAAATATTATATTAGTCATGGCAGGAGGATAAATCATGAAGAAAGAAGTTTATGAGAACTCTGTGTGAATATAAAGCAGAAAAACAACTTCATTACTCTCGCATTATCAATCCTAAAAAAAGGCTGTATTAAAAGACGACAGAAGAGGAATGTGCTAGCTTCAAGACGAAGGCTAGTTTTACCAGACCGAGCGCTTCCGTCTTGTAATTGCTTCAGAGCATGCGTCAGTTTGAGTTCGTCGGACTAGCACACAGACGATCGGTTTGTCCGCTAGAAAGCAGAGTCCGTCGGATAAATTTAAAGCAAGTTTCAAATCTAATTCCGTCAAACTTTTGAGAAAACAAAGTCCGCTGGAGCCCACACACATCGAATTGTCCGACGAAATCCAGTCCGCCGGGCAAAGTCCGCCGTAATGTCCGCTCGTGTGTACGCGGCATAAGAGTGAGTGAGAGAACACCAGAATTAGGATATGGATAGAAGGGAAATCTTCCAGGTTTCAATCACAACTGTCTAAGAGAGTAAATTAAATAAAAAGAGGAAAGTGGTGCTGCCTTCCAGCTAACGTGAAAAAATCCCTGTCAAACTATCAATGTAGTGACAAGTATAAATGGCAATGGCATACGTATATATCCCAGGTCTCCTATGCCAAGCCTACAAGTGATAGTGGGTTGGGGGTAGTGTGAAAAATAAATGAAATAAGCATATACATATAGAGGTTATATAAAAATCTCCTCTAGGTTAATCAATACTGCCATATGTAGTGTACACAAAAAAATATATGTGTAATAAAACATAATAGTAAACCAGGTACATATATAGAAACCATCAAATATAAGCAAACCAAAATCAGTGCAAAATTGTGTAACAGTAATGAAGTAATCAACATATAAAAAAGAAAAATCCAAATCTGCAACATACTTATAAAAATTATTCAAAAATAATGTCCATAATCAAAAATTCCCAAGGTGACTTGTGCAGGATACCAAAGTGACAGTTAAATCAGCTTCCGTGTCAGATAATAAAGTGACTTTTTCATGCTCCCCTTTTGTTTATGCACTCACCAGATCTCTGTACCCCTGCAGGGGTAAAAGGCGTATAATCAGATCTGCCTCTGGTCCTGATGTCCCAGTGGTCAATATGACTGCCTCTTCCATGGCGTTGTTGATGCAATGGGGTATCCACATGTAATTGAGTGTAAAAAATGGGCAATTTTTTTAAAGCGCATAATCTTTAAAAAAGAGAAGGGCTCCAATCACCCAAGCGTGCACAGAAATAAAAACAAATCCTTAGGTCTGGATGGCATGCGTTCCACAGACCACAACGCAAAAACCGGAAGTTCCGGAAGTGACGTGAATGTGTACCAAGCTCTGCCTTGCGCGTTTTGTCATAGGACATCGTCTGAGGTGGTGCCATCTTGGTACACCTTATGTCTTTTATAGTAGGCGGAGGTGCTAGCGCAGCCATTTACAATCTGGCCGCCTTACATAGAACTAAAAAGGGTGGGTTCCTATTTTGAATGGTGCATTACCTCATCCACCACATAGGGTCCATCTTAGTTTATGTTACCCATTCAATAAGGCAAATATATGGTAAATATCGCGGGCAAAACCACCTGCACCCTCTAGTGGCCCAAATTAGTAATGTATATATCAATCCACCTCCGCCTGCCAAACTGCAAAACAGATATTACCTGGTAAAACTATACAGATAGATAAAACAAATTAAAAACTTGCCATAAATTGGATGCATTCAAGGGAGATATACGAAGAATATAATGAGACTAGAATCAAAAAATACATACATATAAATTTTCCAAAATTACGCATTAAATTAATTAGTGAACTAGTTTAGCTCAATATACTCTTATACATTTAGGAAAGTAGACTGCTCTAGGAATACTGGGACTAGTAATAACCCCCATATTCCAGAGCAGTCAGAAATAGCAGACCCCCTAAACAGTTTTAACAGAGGACCATTCAAAAATTAGATAAAAAACAATTGAGGTCAATATCAATATTAAGGCCCCCAGGCACTAAAGATCCTAATCTATATATCCACCTGTGGTCTCGTTCATCTGTGGAGTTTTTTGGGGGAGGCAGCAGCTCAGCACACACCTAAGCACGGAATTCCAATTAAATATATCTCTGTTTACCTAGGATTTAAATCCAAATGATAGCATTAATGATGCATCTCTCATGGATGACTAGTTCTCCTTTTTCACTAAATGTGAAAATGAATTACTGCAAAATATCATCAAAAGGAGCCAATTCAAACTATGGGGAGTGGAAACCAATATCATGGTGATTAAGAATCTCTTGTTGTCCTTTGCCAGTCAAAAGGAGTATAAAGATGATATCAAAATACAAGCAAAGAAACAGAAAAAGTTCAAGAGGGATGTTTTGGACTATAAAAATAAAAGGGTTTACAAATGGCAAACCGAAATTGAAGAGTTCAGTGAAGATCCATGGATAAAAGCCCAGTAGGAGAGTTAGGAGGAGCGGAAGCTCTGATGACTTGCACCACACAAGATTTGAACACACCCCCGCTCAAAGACGGGAGGGACCATTTAGAACACCAAATTATCAACCAAGAGGGTTGGACAGGAGAAGAGAAAATCAGTATGAACCTCCATATGATAGATCACCTGCCACTCCAAGATACAATATCCCTACTAACAACAGATTCTCTCCTATCAGAAGGAGAGGACAACACACCCCCTATTGGAATTTCCATCAGGAGAGAGTGTTTAGGGAAGAGAGGGATTTTCCCCAGGGAGGACCACGAGAAAGACATCCACGGAGATGGAACAAACATGTCCCATACAGAGTACCAGGGTGGAGAGGCCAGCGGGTGAATGTAGGGGGAACCCAAAGAGGGCAAGGGCCACCCAGGAATTTAAGCAGGGACCAAAGGCCTACTGGGAATCAAAGGTATCCATATCCTCAGGGTCAGAGTGCACATACACGGAATGGATGGATCAGAAATCAAGACAGAGAACTGGAACAAATACAGAGAACTATAGAAAGAGGAAGTCGACAAGAGGAAAATGCGGAGGGAAGAAGAAAAAGAAGGAAGTACTAGGAGGCAGGATTTTTAATTCAAGCAATGTTAGTTTTTCTGAGGAAGAAATGAGGATTTTGGATTTAGGCCTCAAGTTTGCTCCTGAAAAGAACATAGACAAATTTGAGGTCTTCATTGACCTACAGAAGTTTATGCAGAGACTGAATATCAAGAAACATTTTGCATTGAATGGAGATAAAAAAAAACACCAGAACCTTCAGAGTTTACCCACACTACCCTCAGGAATAGCTCCATCTTCAATCCGAAGGTACCCTGCAGTCAATGCATGGGAGCTTTCAAGAAGATGGTAAAAAGTGATCTGAAGAAGTTAGAAAAGAAACATTCCAAGATTAGAAATATATGGAAACTCATTAAGGGCATAGGAAAGAAAAAGGAGGTGGTTATACGTCCAGCAGATAAGGAGGGCGGATTGGTTATATTGAATAAAAAGGATTATGAGGAAGAAATGGAAAACTTGCTTAAAGTGGAAAACACCTATAAGAAACTAAGAGGCAATCCTAAACAACAATATAAAAAGAAGTTAAGAGCTCTTGTGAAAAAAGGAAGCGAAATAGGAATTTTGAGTAAGAAAGAAGCAAAATATCTTGTTTCAAAATCTACGAAAACACTGGTGATATACTATTTACTGAAAATACATTAGAGAATTGAAAAACCACCGGGTAGACCCATTATAAGCGGAATTCATTCGCTTTTTTCCAGGCTAGGAGAGTACCTTGATCAGTTTTTGAAACCCTTGTACTTAAAGGGAAATAGTACCTTAGGGATAGTATGCAACTAATAAATAACTCCAGAGTGTCACAGGTGCTGCAAACTGTCTCGTTGCTACCATAGATGTCAATTCACTGCACACTAGCATAATACAGAAGGATGGCTTCGAGGGAGTTGAGAAACCATTACATGAAAATACAGGACTCAGAAAGGAATAGATTGGGTTTATTCTGGAAAATAGCAATGGAAAGCAATTATTTCTGGTACAAGAAAAATTATTATGTTCAGACTAAGGGTGTGGCCATGGGGGCACGTTATGCCCCCAGTGTGGCCAACCTTTTTATGAACATGTGGGAAGAAAAATACATCTACAGAAAGAAACGATCAGAAATGAAATTCTACCGGAGGTATATAAATGATGTGATCATCCTATGGGAAGGAACAACTGAATCTTTTAGAAAATTCCTTGATGAAATGAATCAGAACAAGTATGGGATTTCTTTCACTGGTAGCTGTCATCAACAGCAGATTATTTGGATCTACAAATTTTCAAGAAAGATGATGAGCTACACACTAAAACCTTCTTCAAACCGACGGATCGCAACGACTATATACCAACCTCAAGCTGCCATCACCCTAGGTGGAAAGAAAATGTTCCCAAAGGTCAGCTAATGAGGTTGCGAACAAACTGTCACACTTTGGAAGATTTCGATGTACAAGCTGATATTCTGATCAAGAAGTTTGAAGTTAAGGGCTACCAAAAAAGACCCTGGCTGATTTGAAGATCAAAGTAATGAATATGAATCTAAATACATTACTGGCGAAGAAAAACAAGAATGTTGAGTCCCATACGGATGTAGCTTTTATCACCGGTTTCAATAGGCAATACCAGTCAATTGAGTACATTATTAGGAAATACTGGCCCATTCTGAACTTAGATAGGTTTCTTTCTAAGATTCTTCCTAAAAAACCAAGATACGTGTAAAAAAGAGCTCCCACCCTCGAGAACCATTTGGTCCCTAACGTCATTGACCCTCCAAAGGCTGTGAAATTATTTTCAGAAATGAAATGATTTTATAGGTGTCAAAAACGCCTACCAAGTAGAGTAAGCAGGAAACAACCAAGGAAAAATAATCCTTTAGGTCTAGGACCAACAATAAAGAAAATCAAATCAAGGAGCTTATTACATGCAATAGCATGCATTTTACGTATGTTATTGAGTGTCCTTGTCGCTTACAGTATGTAGGCAGAACCACCAGACCGCTTTACATAAGGATTAGGGAACACATTAACAACATAAGAAAAAGTTTACCCACACATAATCTCTCGAGGCATTTTAAGGAAGTACATGACAGGGACCCCACAGGATTAATTTTCTATGGAATAGATCTAATTAAAGACCATTGGAGGGGTGACAACAAAAAGATATGGGTGTCACAGAACGAGACCAAATGGATACATAGATTAGGGTCTTTAGTGCCTGGGGGCCTTAATATTGATATTGACCTCAATTGTTTTTATCTAATTTTTGAAAAAGTTTTTTATTTAGGATGCACACATTCCACCATTTATGGTCCTCTTAATCTGTTAAAACTTTTTAGGGTGTTTGCTATTGCTGACTGCTCTGGATTTGGGGGTTTTACTAGTCCCAGTACTCCTAGAGCAGTCTACTTTCCTAAATGTATAAGAGTATATTGAGCTAGACTAGTTCACTAATTAATTTAATGCAGAATTTTGGAAAATGTATATGTATATATTTTTTGATTCTAGTCTCATTATATTCTTCATCTATCTCCCTTGAGTGCATCCATTTTATGGCATGTTTTTAATTTTTGTTTTATCTATCTGTATAGTTTTACCAGGTAATATCTGTTTTGCAATTTGGCAGGCGGAGGTGCATTGATATATACATTACTAATTTGGACCACTAGGGGGCGCAGGTGGTTTTCCCCACGATATTTACCATATATTTGCCTTATTGAATGGGTAACATCAACTAAGATGGACCCTATGTGGTGGATTAGGTAATGCACCATTTAAAATAGGAACCCAACCTTTTTAGCTCTATATAAGGCGGCCAAATTGTAAACATCTGTGCTAGCACCTCCGCCTACTATAAAAGACGTGAGGTGTACCAAGATGGCACTGCCTCAGACAACGTCCTATGACGAAACGCGTAAGCTGGAGCTTGGTACGCATTCATGTCACTTCCGGAACTTCCGTTTTTTGTGCTGTGGTCTGTGGAACGCATGCCGTCCAGACATAAGGATTTGTTTTTATTTCTGTGCACGTTTAGGCGATTGGAGCCCTTCTCTTCTTTAAAGATTATACGCTTTTAAAAAATAAATTTGATTAACCGGATTTATGCTATGAGTGCTCATTTTTTTACACTCAGTTACATGTGGATACCCCATTGCATAAACAACGCCACGGAGGAGGCAGTCATATTGACCACCAGGACATCAGGACCAGAGGCAGACCTGATTATATGACTTTTACCCCTGTAGGGGTACAGAGATCTGGTGAGTGCATAAACAAGAGGGGAGCACGAAAAAGTCACTATTATCTGACACAGAAGCTGCGATAAAGTGTCACTTTAGTATCCTGCACAAGTCACCTTGGGAATTTTTGATTATGGACATTTTTGAATAATTTTTTTAAGTTTGTTGCAGATTTGGATTTTTCTTTTTTATATGTTGATTACTTCACTACTGTTACACAATTTTGCACTGATTTTGGTTTGCTTATATTTGATGGTTTCTATATATGTACCTGGTTTACTATTATGTTTTATTACACATATTTTTCTTTTTTTTTGGACACTACACATGGCAGTATTGATTAACCTAGAGGAGATTTTTATATAACCTCTATATAAATATACTTATTTCATTTATTTTTCACACTATCCCCAACCCACTATCACTTGTAGGCTTTCCTCTTTTTATTTAATTTAATCACTTGACTTCACCTGTGGAGTTTTTTTGGGGAGACAGGAATTTGGCACACACCTAAGCCTGTAATTCCAATTAAATATAACTAAGAGAGTAATTCCCTTACTTTGGAGATATCTCCTTTCACATCCCATTGTGCCTCACCATGAGAGCTAAAGGAAAGTCACCCCAATGGAACACAGAGAGTGAAAAGCTATGAATGGTTTATACCATTCCTCACTCTATCCAAAACTAAAAAAAATATTTTGGTTTTACATACACTTATACTCAAACACCCTCCTAACATTCAACGTAATACTAAAATTTAACTATTAAAAAACAAAACTTAAACCCGACACTTAGTCTAACCTATAAATGTAACGTAAAGGGTATTTAAAGCCAAACCTTGCTTGAATGAAGCGGGATTTGTTTTGGATAGTATTAAAAAGGGTTATAACCTCTGCCAGGCTCAATAGCTGTGTTACCACTGGGGGAAGTTACGCTCTCAATTTGCCCTGGTGACTACTGTCATTGAATGTGAGGGAAAATACAAATTTTTGAGTTGTCACCAGAATAAGTATAGAAGGGAAATCTTCCAATAAGGGTACTTATTCTGGTGGCAAAAGTGTAGAATGGACCGCCCTCACTTTGAAAGCATTCTTTACATCCTTTTGTAGGGAAATTAGAGAAAATCTCCCCAACTGGATATAGACAGTAGATTCAATCCAAAACGAAATTACAAAACATTTTTGCTTTAGATATACTTTGACATTTATATTAATTCTTGACCTATCATTCAGCCCCCTAAATACATGCATACTTAATTTGTAAAGGTTCATGCCTACAGAGTGAGAAACTTCCATATCAAGCTCAGAAGACCATACATGAATTAAACAACTACGTTCTCTGAGTTAGAACCTTTTACATCAACAGGAGTTTCCAGGTCCCACTAGATTCCAGTGCCACCAAGGCTACATCTAGCAGTACTTGGTGGGCTCTCTTATCAGTGGCATCTGAGACTTAGCTCCATCCTTCTGCAAACACAGACTGGCTTTTACTCAGTGGTCTTGCTGCTCATTTGGTGAGCCCTAATACATCATCCTCTTAGAATCCACCATTCTGACTACTCTTTCAGAGCAACAGATAGGAGAGGCATATTGTTCTCTCTTAGTGTAGCCACTTTTGTATGACCACTGCACACTTTCTCTTCTGCCCCAACTTCCATCCACCAATCGGCACTTGTTTCCCACATGTCCCACAATAAAAGTACAGTAAGACTTCTGCTGTTTGCGTAAGTAGTATAGATTTTTCATTTAGGTGAATGAAGTTAAAGCATGAAGAAAACAAAAGATGGCAGCTCCAGCATCCAAGACATCCTCATACAAGTCTGTGAGCTCTCAGTGCACATGCATGGTCAGTGCCAAAGAGGATTTCTGCTAAGAAGTAAACAGTGCTGCAGGATACCGCTTTGGTACACAGGTCTCTTTGAAAGAAAACCTGTGTAGCACCCTGATGTATAGGCAGGGTTGCTCTTAAATTTATTTGCCAAGTGATAGTTGCCTTGGCCAATTCCTAGGAGGTCAACTGACTTTGCCCTAATTCTGGAATTGCTGGACTTCTCTCTTCTGTCGATAGGTGGCTGGAGGGCTGTCTGAGTGGACATGTGTTGCATTGCCCCGGGCTGCTAGGCTGGAGTCTGGGCCCTTTCCTGGGGGCATATGGCTGCTAGGTTGTCTGAGGGGCCTATCCAGAAGCAGGAGAGCAGCGTAGGGTTGGGATAGCGGCTTGCAGTCCAACCAAAAGTGACGGTTCTGCTGTGATCGGAGGTTGAGGGAAAGCTGTCGCCACTAAGGGACCATCCACCTTGTTACCAGGGACCACTGTGAGTAGCTGAGGAAAGTACCAGAGCAGCGTTCTCACCAACCAGGGACGGTGAAGAATTGGGAAACTTCAGCAGGTGCCAAGCCAGGGACCCAGCCAGTGGAGGTGATGCTTGCAGAACAGTATTGTGTGTCAAGCCAGGGACAGAGCACGTCAGCGGGGTGACGCTTGATGAGTACCTGTGAATATCTGTGAGTGCCAAGCTAGGGACCCAGCAGGGACGCAGAGGTGACGCTTGAGGAAGATACTGAGTGAGAAGATTGGAAGAGCTCAGGTGATCCAGTGGCAGTGGATCAGCAATTCTAGTGAGAAAGACTGGGAGCTCAGTTGAGTGAAGATCTACAAGAGGAGATTGTAGAGGAGGTAAAGGAATTGTTACAACTTGTGTTAGAAACTGTTACAAGACTGTTGCCATAGGAGACAGCGATCCTACTCGTGCAGATGTGGTGTCTTGCTGGATGCCTTTCCCTACATGGCTGTCTACCTGTAGAAGTCTCGGAGTCTGCCAGTTAACATTGCAACTACTAAAGGGTGTCCTGGCCCTAACTCTCTCTCACAGTTCTGTTTAAGAGACAACAAATCTCTGTGCATTCAAGTGTCTGGCACCCATTAATCTACCTTGCATTGCACCCACCATGCCTCGTAACCCTCTCTACATAGAAGGATGTCAGCTGTCCCTAACTCTGGAGGTCACCATTGCACCTGTAATTGTAAAATATGGAGGCTGCCATTTCTAATGCCTCCTTCTAAAAATGCTATCTATCTGGTTGTCATGGCAATCCAGCGTGTCTTCCATATTGTTTGATGATCACTAACCCACAACCAACACTTTCTGATTTTGGTTACTCCAGATCAAGGTAATAAAGTTAGAGACAGCCTTGCTTCAGAAGCTACACACAACCTGGTACTATGGTTCATATATGGTGGACCTGTCTGATCATCAAAGATCACAATTTACAGCCTAAACCACTACATTCTTCTTTTGCAACGTTCACAAAAACCCGTGGGAGGCATGTATTTGGGGAGCTGTGACAAACCTATCCCAATGATACTATACCATCAACAAATCCTTATTGCTCTTATATTTGCCACCACAAAGCAAACCATTGTCAGAGCATAGAAAACTCTTGCGTTGAGATTTTACAAAGTTAGCCATAGTATAGGTAAATCAGTATTTAGAACTCCAGTCAGAAAATCATTGCTAACCCCCATTACCACCCTTGCTCCTGATCAATGTGACTTTCTTTTAGTTAAACAAAATGTAAACTTACCCTGTTTTTCATTCTAAACTTGTGGTCAGGTGATGCCTTGGCTCTTTTTTTCTACTCATAGTGCGAGTGATCATCAGTGAGAGCAGGGAGCAGCATATTCATTCTCAACATTCTCACATCAGGGAAGTGGACGCTACCGAGAAGTGCAAGGCAGTGATGTTTTTGGGTATAGTAACACTCATTATCCCCCCTAAACACACGTTAAGCCAGGGTGCAAGAGATGTCTGTCACTGAATGTGGGCATTACTCTGCTACAGTAATGCCCACTGATGGGGTAATGCCCACTGGCAGCATCAAGAAAGTAATTACAACTCTCATGTAGTTTGCAAACTACAGGGCGTGTAAAGAAGACAGTGACCAGGACAGAAACTGGAGTGAAGCTGGTTGGCACAAAACTGGAAGTATAAACAAGCCAGAGCCAGACAAAGATTTTCAGGGGATGTCTGCAGGCACCACATAGAGCTCCTATAAAATATGTGATGGAGGTCAGGGTGTCCTGAGATAGCCCAGCTAAGGGAAAATGTACAAGTTAGAGTTCTACTTTAGTGATAAACACACTAGTTTACTAAAACATTGGTGACACTGGATATTCTATGTGAGATTATACTTTCATGCTAACCTCTGTAAGGTTGGGATTTCTCTAACTCGTGTGTTCTTAAGGGGAACAGATATCACCTCCCCCTTTCTATCTTCACCCCCCCCCCCCCCTTTTATTTTCTTCACTCTTTCTTTTTTTCTGTTTATACCCCTACAGAACAGACAGAGCACAGTCCATGTGGGCTTTGCTGCTTAACTGTAAACAGGAAACATGAAACTTTAATTAGGGAAAAGACAGAGAGCCAACTACAAACTTATACACACTGCCATCTACTCTTTGAAAAAGATATGTCTACTACATACTGATGTTCAGTAGTTTTTGCACAAAACACAATTCTGTATTCCAACGCTCTCCCTCTTTATTCGCTTGCCCTTTCTCTCTTTTTATAAGTGTATTAGTTATGCTACTGTAAACCAAAGAACATTAATTACATATATCAATCACTATTAAATGTTGACAAAAAAAAGATAACTATATGTAGCCACCTTGCCCTAAACAGGAGTGACTGTCTAAATTTACTTTGCTGGGAGGTGAACAGCCCAAGCTGATTTATAGTGCTGCACTGATTTTCCCTTTCCCTAAACCTAGTGCTGCTGTCACTTCTGCCTGGTGCCAGTAGGTATCACTGGTGCCTCTGGCAATAGAGAGCCCACAGTACTATCGGGTTATGAATTTTCAAATTCTCCATTTCCAGCCAATCACTCAGCCCTAGGGGTAAATACTACCCCAACCTGGCACTGGGGTCCCCTTACATGCTCCTGAGGTTAGGGGTGCGGTACACATATTTCAGGGTAAACTAGGAAGCTCCACCAACCAAAAAAGATACTCTGCAAAAGTAAGCAGAGTAGAGTAAATACTTACCCTTCCTCCTGCCTGTGCAGCTGACAATTGCTTTACTCAGTAGAAATCATTAATTGAAGTATAAGTGTCAGTCTGTTGTGTCCGCTGCAGTACTCACTGGTTCCTTCTGTGATCTCCCTATCACTACGGTGCACAATAATTAAAGTAAGTAACTTTGATTAAGCATCCACTAGCGGTGTGAAACGCGTCAACAACTTTGTTCCTGTACCTCTGTGATCTTCGTGACTATATGGATTTAATTGTTTTCAATAAAGGTGTTGCAACTGAGTGTGGCTGTCCAGCTACAGCTACACTGTAATTAAAGCAGTACTCCATCCACCAACCAGCACCCCCCTCCCCATCCTGCCGTTATTGGAACCTCTATTTGAGGAGTGGGTACGTCTATTTCTGACATGAAAATAAATTTTGCCAGCTAACTGGATAAACTGTTTCTTGCCCACATCCCTGGTACAGACAATGAACAAAAAGGGTTTCTCAAAAGTTGTGATTTTAACGGACCAGAAACAGTAAATGGTATAATACAAAAGTACAACGTTTATTATTGAAAAAATGAAAAAATCAAATAAAATTGTTCAATAAAAACGAGCACATAATGTAGCATATGGCAGCATTGAAATAAACCAAGGAATAACCTATTGATCAACTGCCTATATGTATAGGACAGAAGAAATTCCAACACGTTTCAACAGAAATATTGGAGGTCTTCTTCAGGGAAAAAGGTTATGCGGTTCCAATTTTTTCTCAAAATTATCCTATGTGCTGATGATTCAAGAACTGGAAGTCATAGCTCAAGAGCAAGATAAAAGAACTCATAAAAAGTGTGCCAACAGGCTAGGAGGGACAACACCGCCAGACCGGACCCCCATCTCAAACCAGAAGACACCAAAAGGGGCCAAGTCAAATGAAGGACCAGTGACTCTTGGTGGTGACTCCAGAGATCTTAGGTACATGGAGTATATGGGGTCACTGAGTGTAGGGGTAATAAAATTCACCGATATAGCCACAGGCTGATATGAATTCAAATTGTAAATGTATTTGCTAGATGCAACATGCAACAAGCATCAGGACTAGGGAGAGGACTGAAGATGGAACACCGGTTACAGGTATTATGCCAATCCCGGTAGACATCTCTTACATCAGACTGTAGCGTTCTATCATATCTTGTAATTCAGTGGTGCAGTGTGCAGTGTGCGAATGGCGTCTCCCACTAGTAGCAGTATCTTGGATCTCCTCAGCTCGCTGCCCCTTCTGAGTGCAGGCAGCCAGCTTCCATGACATACTAGGCTCAACCCCAGCTGCTCTGTGTATTGATCCTGCAGTCTCCTGGGAGATGTGGCGTAAGTATCCTAAGAGGCTGCATGATCAGTGACACATCATTTTGGGCTAAGCTGAAATGGCAGCAGGGGCAAAAATAAAAAAAATGTTTGTTTTTTTTAATTTCACGCAATTCTGCTTGGGAGGGGGTGTTAAAGTTAAAGTGGAACTTCAATTAAAATAGGAAGTTCCACTCATCCTCCTCCTCTTTCACCCACCAACCACAGCCCCCCCTTCCCCCTCCCGCCATTATTGGAACTTTTTTTGAGGAGCGGGTACTCCTATTTCTGACAGGTATCCGCTCCCACCTAACAGAGAACTACAGAAGATCACCCCCCACCTGCAACTTCCTGAAACAAGTCACACTTCCCAGGAGACTGCTAGACCATTAAGAAGCAGAGCGCATGCATGCACAGTGGGGGGCCAGCTGTGAAACAGCAGAAAGTCACAGCTGGCTTCTCACAATCAAGATGGTGGCTCTGGGAACCCAAAGACAGCCACAGAATCTGTCTCGGTGAAGACAGGTCTGGATCACTGGGCTGGTGAGGGTCTGTTAGCAGCTACAGTATTTCTAGATGCTCATTTCTTTTTTTTTTTTAAAGACCGAAGTTCCTTTTTTAAGATACATTTTTATTCTAGGTTCACACTATTACATTCCTAGGCAATCCACATGTGATTCAGTGTGGTGGTATTTGAAAACATTAATTTTGCATTGGCTCAAATTGCCCCTCGTCGCACCAAAGTAGTGCATACGCTACTTTTGGAAATGCACTGCGATCAGGTCACATGGTACTTTCGTACCATGTGATCCAGTGCAGGCAAATGCACTGCATTTGCAACCTGTAGAGAGGGTGTTAACATTGCACTGACACCTACAGCAAATTGCAAGAGCAGAGCATTTTAAATGTGGTGCAGAAAACACATGCGGATTGCAGGTTTGCTGCACCGCCTTCTTGTGTAAACGGGGGCTAAGCAGAGGACAGCAGAATTTTAGGTTTCTGATAGGGTTACTTTTTCAGACCTTTTACAGTTTCTGCTTATATACATTAATTAACTCCTAACAAAGCAGGCGGCCAGGCAATTAGCATTTGCAGAATAAGACTAGCAAAGGCATCCTCATATTTCAAAACAGGTTTCCTTTAAAAATCATTATTTTCTTTACAGCCCTATTTTTAATAAATAATAAACGCAAAAAGTAAAAATGACAGTGACCCTTTAAAGCACATGATTAAACATAATCAATTAAATGATATGATATGGAGCTTAATGAAATATTAGAAACACACACTATGTGATTTAATTTAATTTTTTGTTCCTGCCGATTCCCTGTGGATTATCACTTGCAAAGAACATTTTAATGAAATATTGATTCAGTACAGATCACGCACCCCGATAACTGTTACTGTGATTAACTAGCCTTTGTTGTGCTGTGTTTGGGAATAATCGCTCGGGCAAGGATTGCTCTTCAAATCCACTTCAGTGTTGTGCATTTTAATTGCAAGTGAAAGTAATCACCTCTACGCCAAATACCTGGCTGAGAGATGCAGTGCATTCAAGGTTATCGTTTTCTACGAGCTGCTAAAGCGCAAGAGAATGAAGTTTATTATTACACTCTGGCTGTCATTGTTCAGTTATAGGCATAACACAGATATAAATTGAAAATAAAATTTATTACAAAAACATACAAGACAATTGCATTAAAATGCATCCACTATTCACAAAAATGCCTTGAAGCACGAACAACACACCACCTACATACATATAAAACCTACTCTTTAAAAATCCAATTTATCGGGACGTGGCATTTTTATACTTAATTCCCATATCCACAGTACCACTCTGTGGTGATACGATTTCCAATCAATTGTTCAGTTATACATTTATTCTTTTCTTTCTGTACAGAAATGCAATTCATTTTGAAACAACATTTCTTGGCTAAACTGGTTTATTATTTTTTTTTTTCTGTTTTTCAAACCTCTGTAAAATAATGAGATAGATAAACCACTATATGGATTTATGTACTGTATGTGAGCCAATTATTGGCCAAGTTAGATTGTCAGTTATTTTAGGCCATATGAAGGCTCATTG
This sequence comes from Lithobates septentrionalis, assembly GCA_037952835.1. Classification (NCBI taxonomy): domain Eukaryota; kingdom Metazoa; phylum Chordata; class Amphibia; order Anura; family Ranidae; genus Lithobates; species Lithobates septentrionalis. Next base: position 1,758,075 of record JBBDGP010000385.1, read on the forward strand.
TCAAAATCGCTCAATGGAATCCTTATTACTTTTGCAACACCAGCAGCCTTATTTTAAACCAATTTGCTAAGTATTAAGACAGTCTTTCAGAATAATGGTTAACATATTGTATTTGAAATGTCTGAATAGCACTGCAGAATCGCATGACAGCTGGAGGTGTTCTCTAAGAAAAGTTGGGATTCAGAAATAACTTGCAGAGAATAGATTAGGGCCTGTTCATGTCAGCCTCATCTGCTGCAGTACAATGCACTAGCACAGTCCATTGATTTGAATGGGCTACCCAATGCACTACAACAGACCAAAAATCACACATGCAGCAATTTTGGCAGCAAAGCAAACCACACAATAGTATGTTGCCACACGTTGTGCTGAGATGCAGTGCAAGTTGACTGAGAAGGTGTGTTGGGTTGTCATCGAGAATTAATGTCACTACATTGCACCAACATGCATAACCTGCTACTTACTGCAGTGCAATGGTGTAAATGGGCCCTTAAAGTGAGATTGGCATCAGAAATATATATTTTTTCATTTTAAGTGTATGCTTGCTAAGTAATGTGTAGGTGTGTTACACTTGCAGGTATTTATTTCCTCTTGCAGAGATCACAGTACTCCCCCTGACCATGCCTTCATCTGCTATTTTCTTCAGCAGGACAGAGTAAATCATGTTCAGGCTTCAGGCTACTGTACAATGTACACATTCAGCATCCAATATAAGAATGTACAATGATCAAAACAACATGTAGCCATCCTATATTTTAGTGGGTGTCTAGATTTACATTTTCTAGGTAGTAGTTTACCTGGGATCATTGCTAGTTTCTCATTTGTTTCACAATTTCTGCAGCGCCCAACTGTTGCAGCTGTGCGCCACTGGCACTTGGAGCTGTAGTTATGGGACAAAAGCAAATCTTGTGCTATTAAGCATTTGTATCTTTTCTGGCTCCCACTAATACTTTCTTTCAGTAGAGTATGCTGGGAGAAAAAAAAAAGGAATGTGCTGGGAGAGGTTATAAAAGCTTGGAGAGTGGCTTGGTGAGCTCTGTCCCCCAGGCCAAGGCCTGGGGAGGATGTGTGCAGTGTTCTGTTGTATAAAACAGAATCCTATAGGGCCTAGCACAGGAATGTTCAAGCTGCCCTGCCAGGTGTAGGAGGGTATGCTTTCAAGGTGGAAGAGCCCAGAGAATGCCTGCTGGAGGGGGATTGGTGTCTCCCCTCTAAAGGTTCTGGCGCTCTCTTGGATTAATAGAGTCTGGAAGCTATAGTTGCTATTTTTAAACCTGACCCTAATCCTCTCTTCCTGTGAAGTTGGAGCAATAAATCTACAAATGACTAAAGTGACTGGCGCTCTTCCTTGTTATGCAATGTATCTAGTGAGACACCTGGCAGAGAAACCTGCCTGTGTCCTAGCAACAGAAGAATGGCTTGCGGAGGAAGCTTCCTGTGTCCTAGCAACAAAAGGCCATTTATGCTGTAACGCATATAAACCTTACTCAAACATTACATGAGTATATTATACAGAGCACTTTTTATGCAGGATCTTGCTGCCAGCTTTTTCAGCAAGATCCTGCTTACTAGTTGTCAGTGTTTCTTATTGCCATGTGCATCTAACCTTGAACTACTTGTCCAGAATATTTAATTTTTTAGAGTGCATGAACTGGGCAAATGTCCCTTAAAAACATGTAAGCTTATTTGCAAACAATCTGTTTTAAACAACTACGTTTATGCTCAGGAGGAGGCTGATGAGCAAGTTTCCTATTAGAAAATATAGTTTGCAATTGTAAACCAATCGTCAGTGTTGCCATTTTCGGATATGAGCTTTGGGATGAACTCTACGAAAGCTGTTCATAGCTTATTAAAGCCCTGCTTTCTGAGTACACACACTCCTAATTAACTATTAATTTCAAGACTGAGTAAAATACCTAATATACAGTATTTCAAGCTGAATATAAAAAAAAAAAAATGCAGGACCATCTGATTCTTTTTAATTTCCCTTTTGAGAGTGATTTGATTGCAAGAAATCCTTCCCTGGTTTCATAAGTCAATTCAAAGCTGTGATTGCCTGAGGCTGAAGCTTTGTCACATCACATGTACTTAAAAGCAGTTTGATTTCTGCAAATTTGCCAGAAATAGCTCTTTACTCAGAAAAAAAAGAAAAGAAAATGAAAACACCACTATGCATGTCCTTTACTATATACAAGAATATTATTAACCACATCAACAATATGTCAGAATGGATGTTTACTTATTTGGTGAAATACAAATTGCATTTTTAGTGAATTTAACTACTGTAGATTTATGCTAAAGGTGCCCATCGACATGCAACCAGTATAGGCGTCCCTTACTTGATTGATCTCTTTTGACAGGACTATATTGCACTTCAGTGGAATTCTGTAGTAAAGGACTGAAAAGCTGGATTGTGATTTTTTTTTTATATGAAGTGCGCAGGTCATATGCACACCAGAAGTTGCTACAATTGTTATACATAATGTTCATGCAGCAGTTAGAACTTGCAACCAACACTCAATATTTGAAGGTACATTTCATATGTATATGTTTTAGTGGGGTGCATTTACAAACATTTGCTGAATTTTTTGTGCATTTTTCAGCAAGCCTAGGGACAAATGGTAATTCCATAGGGACAAATGGTAATTCCATAGGGGCAAATGGTAATGTATGTAAAATGCAGGGCAGCAAACAAAAAACACAAAGGCATCAATAACCCTTTAGGTTTTGTTCACACATGCAGCTAGGTGGCAGTAAAATCAGGCAATTGTAGTTTTACCGCCCACCTGAACCTGGGCATGGAGCTGCCTCCTCACCACCTGTCAAAACAAGGCAATTGTACTGCAGTTTTACCGCCGACCTGAACCTGGGCATGGAGCTGCCTCCTCACCACCTGTCAAATGCCCTCTGGAGAACGATCCATTGGGTACTGCACATGCAGAAGAATCCTTAGTGTTTACATACCTTCTTAATAACTGGAAGTCTTAAAGTGATTGTAAATGCTCTTTTTTTAATAACAAACAGGTTTATACTGTGGCAGGATGAGCCCTTGTCACTGTTTAAAATGGTGGTTCACACCAGATTTTGTAAGCAGCAAGTACACTAATGGCACAGGTGTGTGCTGTCTTTATATAAGAGCCAAAGTTAGAGCTCAGAGCACTACCCTCCCGAGGGGTCAGTGTGTGAAGGAGCCAAGAGAGGTGCTGGTATGCACCATAATGTCCAGGTCAGGACAGACTAAGGCCCGAGAGAGAGTCCATGAGGGACAGAGCAGCTAGGGAGCTGCAAGGAAAGCTGCAAAGCTGAGGTACAGCATCTGTGCACAAATACTGTGATGTGTTTGAAGGTCAGGAGGACCAAAAGGTACTAACGGTCAGTTGGACCAATTGGTGCTACTCTGAGCAGTAAAGCTGCCACAAGAGAGCCATGAGGCTGAATGTTATGTTTGTTGCATTAATGGCGAGAACCCCGGGCATGGGAAGACATACCTGTATGAACTTTTGATGTTCTTTTAAAAGTGGGCAGGAAAGCCCTGAAAATACTTCTGGCGTGGAGTAAACTCACTGTTTTGGCACTACCACTGAGCTAAAAAACCCCAACGTGTCAATATACTTACCTGCTCTGTGCAATTTCATTGCACAGAGCGGCCCTACAATTCCTCTTTTCAGGTTGGTGCTCCTTGCTCCTCCTCACCACCAAATCCCCCCATAGAAAGCGGCTTTCTACTCATGCAGGCTCGCTCCCAAGCCCCACTGTCTATTGACATAGACAGTGGAACTTGACCCTGTCCCCTACTCCCTCGTCATTGGCTTTGATTGACAGCAGTGGGAGGCAATGTTTGCAATTGCCTCAGCATATAAAACGGTGGAGGTTTCATCTCATCTCTATTCTTCACTGATTTATATGGACTATCATATTTTATTTATCGCTGCATTTATGACCTATTGCCTCAGCATAGCCTGAGAGTTCAGGAAGTGAGGGGGGAGAGCAGCTGCAGTTGGGCACAACACTGGATCGAATGAGGGCTCAGGTAAGTAAAAGATGGGGGTGAGGGGGGATACTGATCAGTGTTAATTTCATCAACGAAAATATTTTCCTCATAATTAACTTCAGCCGCATGTTTTCAGTGATGAAAACTAAACAAAAGTAAAATTCTAATTAAGTTTATTGACGAAAAACTATGACGAAAATAATTCCAATTTTCGTCCACAAACGAAAACTAAATGAAAATGTGAGGAAGGGACATTTGCCCCCCTGAACTTCCGCTTTCCTCAGAATTCCTCCTGTCTGCTAAAGTCCCAGCCCCTTGACAAGCTGTATTGGCTGAGAGAAGTAGGCTCCCTCTGTTTGCCTGGCTGCTGCCTGGGAGTTCTAGAACAATGCCCTGCAATCCACATGGTGAGTGTTTCCCCTCTCGGCAAGGTAGCAGTGCTTAGCAATGTGTAAAATAACAGCCTCTCCAGACCAGTTCTCTGCCCTGTGCACTCCCTCACTCCCATTTACTTCCCCATCCCTACTACATGCCATTAGATTTCTACTCCAGGAGTATATAACGAGTTTGGAATTTCTAGAGAATGCTTAAATATTGTATTACAATTTAACTAAACCTATTAGATTTTAATCTACTAAAATATGACTAAAACAATTCAGATGACTAAAATACGACTAAACTGGCATTTTAGCCAAAAGACTATGTCTAAAACTACCGGTAATCAAAAATCGATGACAAAATTAACACTGATTCTGATGAATAAACATGTTTTACATTAATGCATTAATACATTAAAGTAAAAAATGTTTACTCTTTATAACCATTTTAACCGCTTCCTGACCACCCGCCGCATTTATACTGCGGCAGGTTGGCTCCCCTGCGCGAGCCGTTGAGGCTACACGTTGGCTCGCGGGGCCGGGATAGCAGGCGCGCGCATGCCCATTGCACAGTAGGGGTGCCGGTGCTCGTGACCAATGGTCGCAATGACCGCTGGCCACGAGCAATTGTGAGCAGGAGAGGCAGAACAGGGACGAGTGTGTGTGTAAACACACACTTCCCTGTTCTGTTCTGACAGGAGTGACAGATCGTTTGTTCCTATTAGCTTGGAACCACGATCCGTAACTTCCTCCTGTCAGTCCCCTCCCCCTTCAGTTAGAATCACCTCCCAGGGAACACATTTAACCCCTTGATCGCCCCCTATTGTTAACCCCTTACTGCTATTGACATTTTTACAGTAATCAATGCAATTTTATAGCATTGATCGCTGTATTAATGCCAATGGTTCCAAAAATGTGTCAAAATTGTCCGATGTGTCCGCCATAATGTCGCAGTCATGATAAAAATCGAAGATCGCCGCCATTACTAGTAAAAAAAAAAAAAAATAATAAAAATGCTATAAATCTATCCCCTATTTTGTAGAGGCTATAACTTTTGCGCAAACCAATCGATATACACTTATTGCTATTTTTTTACCAAAAATATGTAGAAGAATACGGATCGGCCTAAACTGAGGAAAAAATATGTTTTTTATATATTTTTGGGGGATATTATAGCAAAAAGTAAAAAATAAGTTTTTTTTTCAAAATTGTCGCTCTTTTTTTGTTTATAGCACAAAAAATAAAAACCCCAGAGGCGATCAAATACCACCAAAAGAAAGCTCTATTTGTGGGTAAAAAAGGATGTCAATTTTGTTTGGGTACAACGTCACACGACCGCGCAATTGTCTGTTAAAAGGACGCAGTGCCGAATCGCAAAAAGTGCTCTGGTCAGGAAGGGGGTAAATTCTTCCGGGGCTGAAGTGGTTAAATTATACCTGCAACAGAGCACTGATGATGAATAAGTACAATATTTTGCCATCAAAAGCTAAAATCTGATTGGTTGCTAGTGCATACAATCTTTACTCCAACCCAATTTTTTATTTTTAAGCTTTGAATATTCTAGGATACATGTCTACTGGGTTTTTAATGCGGTCTGTTCCACATAGGGAGATTTTCCTGCACTTTCTGTCTTGGTGACACCAGATGACCAGTGAGGGGAATAATCTTCAACTGAGACACAGTGCAATAAAAACATTATTTTGTCAGTAGAGTGGGTAAAGGTTATAATCTTTACTGACAGGAAGTGAAGGAAAATATCTTCATTGGGGACATAGACAGAAAGAAAAGCCTACAGGCTAGTGCCCATAGGCCAGCTTTTGAGATTCTTCAGAATTCATTGAATGGTGCAATTGTCCTGGAATGGACCTTATTCTGATCTGCATTTGACCTGCTTCAAGATGCTTTTGTATTCCCATAGACTTGTATAGGGAGAGGAGCAGTTCCCATATCAGTAAAACCCAAGGACACTGGCCCTTAAAAGAGAGGTTCAGGGTTTGCAAAAAAAATGTATACTTACCTAGGTGGATGCAGCATCGATCTGATGCTGCATCTGTCCCCGCTGCCTCTGTACTGAGAATTGAGCCATCAAACACCACTCTCCCCCTCCGCTCTGAGCAGAGAGCCATGACTGTCAGTAATCGTCTCTCTGCTCTTCCCCTCCAGGGCTCACTGGGGCCCAAAGCTGTGGACAAGGTGGGAGCGGCTGGCTTAAGCTACCAGCGGCTCGCTGAGAGGCTGAGCCAGCTGCCGGCTCAGGCATTTGGGTGGATCCTGACTGTAAAGTGGCTGAGTGACGTCAGCCGACAGCGGGCTTTAGTCCGCTGTCAGCTGAAAATAGGTCGCAGGAGTGCTGAATGAACTGCACTCGTGTGATTCATAGGATAAGTACAGCCAAAAAAACTTTGGCCATACTTCATCTTTAAAGAAGTTCTAATAACACGCTATCCTCAACAAAAAACAGCCCATATGAATCCAGAATGATGTATGTGATTGCCCCAGATATGTGCACTTTCACATTGATAGAACCTTATAACAGTACTTCAAGAAACCTTGGAAACGAAAACCAGAATTTGAAACAGATGAAATGTGCTAATGTGCTACATGTACACCAATCAGGAATCATGAGAATTGAGAGTTTTCATTTCCACAACATTTTGGCAAAAATCACAAGATTTCTTCAGAATATCATCATTTTGATTAAATACATTAGAATCAAAAGGGAGGACAAAATTAGGGCTGTTTGGGTGGGTTTTACGGGTGCCATAAAATGGTTCTCATTAGCCTCTTTACTTTAAAAGCAGACAAAAAACAGACAAAAACAAAAAGAAAAAATGATCATTCAAAACATATAATAGATATTGTAATAAAAAAAAAATTATATATATATATATATATATATATATATATATATATATATATATATATAAATTTTAATCTATATATATATCTATATATATATCTATATATATAGATATATATATATATATATATATCTATATATATAGATATATATATAGAGAGAGAGAGAGAGAGAGAAATATATATATGTTTTTTTTCAAAGAATGTAGCCCAAGGAGCTCAATCAATGAACTCAAATGTTCTAATTTCTGCAAAATCTTGCAAACAGCAAACTCAGTTTTGCCGAAATGACTCCACTTACCCCTACAAATCAGACAGCTAAATGGTAAAATGACACAAGAAATGTGATTGGTAACTAACTTTGCTCCAGTTTTCAGACTTCTACCTTTTTTGCCTTTTGTCGAGTTGCCTTTATTATTTTCTTCTTCTACTACACATGTAGCATAAAACAGTGATTTCCAGTAGTTAGAATCACAGTCACATTCAGCCAGAAAGCTGCTGAACTGAGTGTTTCCAGGAGAAGCATAAAACATTTACTAAATGAGTTTTTCCATTTTGGCATTTCGGAGTGTGTGCTGGAGTGCTGTTGGGATTATAATATTTTGGCAACTGGAAGTTGTATGCTGTTAGCGCTCACAAATTATTTAAAATGTTTCACCGATGTGCTCAGTGGACCACGCACAAGCTCATGCAGCGGAAAATACTCCGGAGGAAAGGAAGCTTTTATCTCTGCTCTTTTCATTTTTTAAAAGGTTATGAATCTTAAAAATATTGATATAATATTGTTGTATTTAAAGCATTACCTTCCTGAGAAAGTTTCTATTGTAAAGCTTCTTTACACAAGCAGAGAGGTCTTCATTAGAATCCCTTCTCGATGACAATTTGTGTCAGATTTGACTGTACGTGGTGATGGTTAAGTGTATACTGTAAATTAACCTCTTCAGCCTCGGAAGGTATTACCCCCTTCATGACCAGGCCATTTTTTGCGATACGGCACTGCATTATTTTAACTGACAATTGAGCTGTCGTGCGGTGCTTTACCCAAAAAAAATGTCCTTTTTTCCCACAAATAGATCTTTGTTTTGGTGGTATTTGATCACCTCTGCAATTTTTTTTATTTTTTGCGCTATAAAAAAAGACAATTTTGAAAAAATAAAAATAAAATGTTTTACTTTTTGCTATAAAACATATCCTATAAAAAAATGTGAAAAATTGAATATCTTCATCAATTTAGGCCAGTATGTATTCTGCTACATGTTTTTGGTAAAAAAAAATCCCAATAAGCGTATATTGATTGGTTTGCTCAAAAGTTATAGCATCTACAAACTATGGGATAGCTTTATGGAATTAAAAAAAAAAAATATTTTTTTTTTTAGTAGTAATGGCGGCAATCATCTATTTTAAGCAGGACTGCGACATTGGGGCGGACAAATCGGACACTAAGTGACACTTTTTGGGGACCAGTGACCCTAATACAGTGATCAGTGCTAAAAAATGCACTGTCACGGTACTAATGACACTGGTAGGGAAGGGGTTAACATCAGGGGCGATCAAAGGATTAAATGTGCTTGCTAACTGTGTGGAGGGCGTTTAGCAGAAACACAAGATCTCCATCTTCCCCTCTCACAAAACGGTGATCTGCCTTGTTTACATAGGGAGACCGCTGCTCTGCCTCTCTCGGGAATGATCACAGGGTGCCGGCAAACATTGGGTCCGCCAGACCAGCTGATTGGCTCCCTCTGTGTCTAATCACAGCGGGAGAGGGTCACCAACGGTGCGCGCCCCAGACCTGGAACTAGATACAGGTATGTGATTTTGCCCAGGAGAGCCACCCTGCCATAGTATATACAGTGGGGATGGAAAGTATTCAGACCCCCTTACATGTTTCACTCTTTGTTATATTGCAGCCATTTGCTAAAATCATTTAAGTTCATTTTTTTCCTCATTAATGTACATACAGCACCCCATATTGACAGAAAAACACAGAATTGTTGACATTTTTGCAGATTTATTAAAAAAGAAAAACTGAAATATCACATGGTCCTAAGTATTCAGACCCTTTGCTGTGACACTCATATATTTAACTCAGGTGCTGTCCATTTCTTCTGATCATCCTTGAGATGGTTCTACACCTTCATTTGAGTTCAGCTGTGTTTGATTATACTGATTGGACTTGATTAGGAAAGCCACACACCTGTCTATATAAGACCTTACAGCTCACAGTGCATGTCAGAGCAAATGAGAATCATGAGGTCAAAGGAATTGCCTGAAGAGCTCAGAGACAGAATTGTAGCAAGACACAGATCTGGCCAAGGTTACAAAAAAATTTCTTCTGCACGTAAGGTTCCTAAGAGCACAGTGGCCTCCATAATCCTTAAATGGAAGACGTTTGGGACAACCAGAACCCTTCCTAGAGCTAGCCGTCCAGCCAAACCGAGCTATCGGGGGAGAAGAGCCTTGGTGATAGAGGTAAAGAAGAACCCAAAGATCACTGTGGCTGAGCTCCAGAGATGCAGTCAGGAGATGGGAGAAAGTTGTAGAAAGTCAGCCATCACTGCAGCCCTCCACCAGTCGGGGCTTTATGGCAGAGTGGCCCAACGGAAGCCTCTCCTCAGTGCAAGACACACGAAAGCCCGCATGGAGTTTGCTAAAAAACACCTGAAGGACTCCAAGATGGTGAGAAATAAGATTCTTTGGTCTGATGAGACCAAGATAGAACTTTTTGGCCTTAATTCTATGCGGTATGTGTGGAGAAAACCAGGCACTGCTCATCACCTGTCCAATACAGTCCCAACAGTGAAGCATGGTGGTGGCAGCATCATGCTGTGAGGGTGTTTTTCAGCTGCAGGGATAGGACGACTGGTTGCAATTGAGGGAAAGATGAATGCGGCCAAGTACAGGGATATCCTGGACGAAAACCTTCTCCAGAGTGCTCAGGACCTCAGACTGGGCCGAAGGTTTACCTTCCAACAAGACAATGACCCTAAGCACACAGCTAAAATAATGAAGGAGTGACTTCACAACAACTCCGTGACTGTTCTTGAATGGCCCAGCCAGGGACCTGACTTAAACCCAATTGAGCATCTCTGGAGAGACCTAAAAATGGCTGTCCACCAACGTTTACCATCCAACCTGACAGAACTGGAGAGGATCTGCAAGGAGGAATGGCAGAGGATCCCCAAATCCAGGTGTGAAAAACTTGTTGCATCCTTCCCAAAAAGACTCATGGCTGTATTAGATCAAAAGGGTGCTTCTACTAAATACTGAGCAAAGGGTCTGAATACTTAGGACCATGTGATAGTTCAGTTATTCTTTTTTAATAAATCTGCAAAAATGTCAACAATTCTGTGTTTTTCTGTCAATATGGGGTGCTGTGTGTACATTAATGAGGAAAAAAATGAACCTAAATGATTTTAGCAAATGGCTACAATATAACAAAGAGTGAAAAATTTAAGGGGGTCTGAATACTTTCCGTCCCCACTGTATATGTGTGGGGCGATCCGGAAGAGTTTAAAGTATACACTGATCAGCCATAATTTTATGACCACCCACCTAATATTGAGTAGCTCCCCCTTTTGCCACCAAAACAGTCCTGATCCTTTGAGGCATGGACACAAATAACAAAGCCATCAGTAGCAGATTCTTTAAGTCTTATAAGTAGGATTGCCACCTTTTCTTCAAGCCAAACCCAAACACTTTAATGCAAAATCAAAAAATGTTTTTAAGGGGGAACACTGTAGACTATAAGTAAAGGAGAACTCTGATATAAGAAGGTTTCTGCTCACCAAACCTCCCACTTACATCAGAGTTTTCTTCATTCCCCTTAAATTAGGGTTCCCAAAGCCCCCCTTACATCAGAGTCCACAGGGCACCCCTTATATCTGAGTCCCTCTTACCTTAGGGTACTCACTCGCTCAGAGGCAGAAGAGAAGAGGGAGGGAGGGGGGGAACAGTCACAGACATTGGATGGTGAGCTCACTCACCTGGGGATGGAGGCTCAGGCATCAACACATTTCATCCACGATATGTCTGCCGGTTGCTGAGCTTCAAATTTCCAGCCCACACATCCCTTTACTGAGGCACAGAATGCCAGCGATTGCAGTGTGGGTGGGCAGACAGAGGGGTAGCGGTGGGAGGAGGAGAAGCAGATCAAGCCCTCTCTTCTCTCCTGTCCGTGTATGGGGATGAGGCCCATGCGCACCCCTATGCACACGGCAGTTGTGGTTATTTGGGGGAGCCACAGTACATTATGAATATTGTGTCAGGCAGTCTGAAACCCGGACACAATTCAAAACCCGAACTGCCTGGGTGAATCCTGGACAGGTGGCAACCCTACCTATAAGTTGTGAGGTGAGGCCTCCATGGATCGGACTGAATGAATATCTCATGGCCCCATGAACATCTGCAAGTTCTGCTTCCCTGTTACCCCAGTGAACCATGCCCACATAATATGTGTTAATATGGCCATTGGTATTTTCCATCGGATGTCCATGTGACAATACAGGAGCACACTCTGGAAACAGGGACATCCTATACCAGGACAAGCCTAAACATGAACCTTCATGACAGAATCACCAGGTATTAATTTAATTTAAACTGCAGGCTTAAAAATATGACAAATTACTTTTAAAATTACAAAAACACGTTAAAGCTAACATGAGATTTTAGTGATTGGGTTTACACATACTGGAATAGAGCAATAGGCCAAGTGGAAATAGGTAAAGTGGTATTAACCCAAAAAGAAAAATTTATTAAATTGCAGCTCTCCAGTCTTTAGATGTGGTGGCTATATTTGTTTAATTTTTTTTTTTTTTCACATTCTTTTCCTTTATTTTTACTTGGTGACTCGGACAGTAAGGTTAGGTTCACACATGTATGGCACGAATCTCAGTTCTATTCTCACTGCGAATTTCCAAAGCAGCTGTCCAATGCTTCAGCTGCGATTTCAGATACGGTTCAGATGCGAATTAGGAGAAGGCGGACACCAGTGTCTTTAACAATAGTTGGTTGTTAAGGAGCAGGCCGTGAAGCCGGCCACCACGTCCTTAACAACCGATGACTCTATATTTTTTTATTTTGGCATAGGGTTTTCCTTAAAATCCATACCAGACCCAGAGGGCCTGGTATGAATTGGGGGGGTGAACCCCACTCTGTTTTTTTCTTTTCTCAAAACTGATGACATGTGTGAATCAGAAGCGTTCCCATATAAGGCAAAGAGCCTGGAATTTGCATCTGAACCGCACCACAGTGCTCAGAAAACAAACAGGACTCTTTTTAAATTCGTACTGAAATCGCAGTGCCACTGCACCACAGTTATGTGAACCACTCCATTGAAAGCCGATTTGGTTCACATGTCATGCGAAACGGATTCGGTTCAAAACGCATCCAATGCGCATATATGTGAACCAAGCCTAATGCCCTGTACATACGACCGGTTTTGCCATCAAAATAAACGCCAAAGGTTTCTCCAACGGAACTCCGATGGAATTCCATTCAAGCTGTCTTGCCTACACACGGTCAAACCAAAGTTCGACCGTCCAGAACGAGGTGACATATAACATGTACGACGGGACTAGAAAAAGGAAGTTCAATAGCCAGTAGCCAATAGCTTCCGTCTCGTACTTGCTTTAGAGCATGTTTTGTTTTTGGTCCGCCGGAACAGCATACAGACGAGCGGTTTTACCGACAGGAATTGATAATTGATTCCGTCGGAAATATTTAGAACATGTTCCATTTCTAGGTCCGTCAGAATTTTCGAAAAAAAAGTCCGCTGAGGCCTACACATGATCGGAATAGACGATGAAAAGCTTCCGTCTGACTTTTTCTGTCGGACCTTCCGCTCGTGTGTACACGGCATAAGTCTGTTTCTTTTTCTTAGCTGGTGTTCAGCTTCAATAGACTCACTCAGACTGACAATGCTGCTGTCCTAAAGTGTCTGCTTCACTACTTCATCCAGAATGCAGGCACCCAAAGATAGAAAAAAGTCAAAAAAAGTAAAACTAATGCAACCACATCTAAGGATTGGTAACAACATATTCTATTTTCTTCAGATTTATTACCACTTTAAGGCCCAACTCAGGGCAAAAATGTAAAAGAAAAATTGGTGTCCTATCGGTTTAAGGAAACAAAAATAGAAGCAGTGGCTGCAATAATCACCTCCTCTTCACGCTGTTCCCCACTGTAATTGCTTTTTGCTATGGTAGGTCCTTAGTCTTCGGGGTTAAATGAGAGACCTCTCTGCATCATTACCCACTGCTGGAGAAAATCTGCAGCGGACAAAGAAGCTAAGTATCATGAGACCGGGCTGAAGGTATGAATAAAGAAAACAGCATAAAACAGAATTGGGGGGAGGGGGGGAGATGGGGGGTCACTAACTGGGAAAAAAAGACAATTATTGATGGAGGCTATGGTTGGTGTGACAGCCCTAGCTGGGACAGAGGCTTTTGGAGGGGACTGAATGTCAGCCTCTTGCCGACCGATTATGGGCCCTGGCATTTGGGGGAACGGTGCTCGTTGTGAGCTGTATGCCTGGGGACCCTGGAAGTAATATTATTTTGGATTCAATTCCATCTCCCCCCAAAACACAAAACTCTGGGAACCCCGTATGTGCCATATTATAGATAGTGACTGCTTCACAATGTTGTGTGTATATATTGTGTGTTGTCTCATGCTGTTGTGTATTATTTGCTGTGCTAGTTTGGGGTGGGGATGTGTTCTAATATTATATTGTCTCTGTCTGCCTTGGATCACAGGATGTGTATCTCCCCCACCGAGTGCCCACTATAGCAAGCCACTTGCTATGGGGGAACTTGTGCAGGCTTGCTCCCGAGCCGGGTGTGTGTGTCCATAGTCACACAGCACTGCGCAAGCCTGCCCCAGATCCCTGGTCACAGGCTTTGATTTACAGCTAATGGCTCCCGCTGCTGTGTCTGAGGGAGAGAGATGCTGCTCTCATGCACATCTCTGGATCGGGACCTGGCTCATGTAAGTTTAAGGGGGGACTGGAGGGGCGAGCTGCACTTAGAAGGTTTGTTACCTTAATGCAGAGAATACATTAGGGTAAAAAAAACCTTCAGCCTTTAGAACTCCTTTTCCCACATTCTACACCACTAATCCATGTTAACATCTTTAATTGGTTGATCTATGTTACCCTGCTGTGTGTGATGTATGTTTATGATGTATGTGCATTTTGTGCAGTATGCACTTCTCTTTATTCTCTGACTATACATTACTAGCATGGTTTGTTATTTCTATAGCCATTATTGGTATTTTGGTGATATACTGTAATTATTTTATGTTATTACTTCAGTATTTTTGTTTTATAATTGTCCCTCTGATCGTCTGTCATGGCTCTTGATGATGGGGTTTGTTCATACTGATTGGTGCATTGGTTGTACTTTTGCCCTAAGTCTTCAATCTCCCCTCACCTCGCGTTCTACCACCACCTCTTGCCTTGGTACCCGTCCCCACTCACTGGGCGGCACTATTGGGCGGATCTAGTCGGCCTTGATTGGGTGCTGTATGTGGTTGCATGGATGCCCAGGGCTTGGGTTCCTTTTGGTCCCTTGACCAACCATGGCTATTGCTGACTGTGCTGGTGTTGTCCTATCCCACTTGGTGGGCGGATCGCCTGCAGTGGTTGGCTCCGCCTGCCTCTGTCTGCACGTCCATCTGATGCGCCGTGTCACTTGTTTGGTTCAGGTTCACCGCCCCGGCATCCTGGGACTTGTAGGCGAACGGAGGGCTCACCGGCGCATGCACAGTGACCTCCTTTCGTCCGCACTCAGCCGGTGATGTCAGACGCCGACAGAGTGGGGGGTATATAGGGTCGGCACTTCCAGCTCTCCATCAGCTGGATCCCAGGGGCGGCCAGGCAGTTACTCCCTTGACTTCAGGTACTTTTTTAACATACCTATATTCTTTGGTTCTAGTCTGAATGACCCAGCATTAATTAAGTTTACCTTCTCCAGTACTGCATTAAGGTATCGATTTAACATCTAATACTTTGGGCGACTGTTGATAGTTACCCTAAATCGCTGTATGGGACTGCGACTGTACTGTGTGATTGTAACTTTTTGGGTTGAAATTGCATTAGGGCAACTACTCACACACCTGACATATTGGGTGAATGATGAGAAGTACCCTATTCCATTATAACTCTCAATATCCGTTTATTTTACCATCCATATTCACCAATGGATCATAACTTTCCATATGCTCTTTCTTTTCTTATTCACTAACTAACTAATTTTTCTCCTCCTTTTCTTTTCCCTGCACAGGACCCTTTGGCCACGCTACAATCCTTAGTCTTGTTAAATTGGGAGTTTTTTTGGTGCCCCTGTACCTGCGTTTCTTATCAACAGAGTTTTTTAAGTATTGAGGCTATGTTAGCCCACAACACTGGAATATGTTATGTCCATTATTACATATTGCTTTCTTTTTCCTTTCCTTTTTTGCTTTTAGCATGGTCCCTGTATGTCCCCTATAGCCACTCGTTTACGGCGCTCTTCCTGCTGTTGCTGGATTGCTTTGGTACACGCCCTGTGCGTGGGGGTATCCCTAGGTAGGTGGGGTTGGGGACTGCTGGGTTGGAGATATTACGAGCCATGTCACAGGATCGGTTTGCTCCATGTGTTTTTGTATACTATGCAATTTCAATACTAATCTGCTGTGCCAATTATTAAAATGCTGTTTTTGTATTTATCGTTATTAGAGCCATTGTCAAATACTGGCAATTACACATCCCCTGAAGAAGCCAATGTTTGGCGAAACATGTAGGGATCGCTACCAATAATAGGCATATGGATACTCTGACTAGTATTAGCAATCACATGTTTACTTTGTTTTTTTTATGCACCTATGATTGTCCTGTCAGATTTTTTCATGTAATAAAATATTTTATATTTTGAACAAAACTGTATTTTTATATATTGTTGGGCACCATTATAATCCCAAACTCCAATTTCATTTACATGCTTTAAAGCTTATTAAGTATGAACTCTGGACATTCGGGCACCCCCCAACTAATCACTGCATTTTTATAAAAACTGCTTTCTGTACCAAAATACTTACGTGCAGTATATCCATGGTCACATGATTGCCTAACTGCCAAGTCTTCCATTTTCTATCCTGCAAAGGAAGAGAGTAATGCCGCGTACACACAAGCAGAATTTTCGACCGGGCTAGTCCGCTGAACCAAGTCCGGCGGACAATCCGATCATGTGTGGGCTTCATCAGACCTTCAGCGGACTTTTCTAGTTGAAAATCTGACAGACTTTAGATTTGAAACATGCTTCAAATCTTTCCGACGGACTCGAGTCCGGTCGAAAAATCCGCTCGTCTGTATGCTAGTCCGACGGACAAAAACCCACGCTAGGGCAGCTATTGGCTACTGGCTTCCTTATTTTAGTCCAGTGTACATCATCACGTACGAATCCGTCGGACTGTGGTGTGATCGTTTGTAGGCAAGTCCGTTCGTTTGGAAGTCCGTCGAAAGTCCCTTCGGAAAGTCCGTCGGACCAGTCCGGTCGAAAAGTCCGCCCGTGTGTACGCGGCATTATTCTTCTGGTGTCCCCATCATGGTATGGGTGACTTGAATACTTCCTATTGGATGTCCAATGGTGGGGTCCTTAGGAGACTGTAGTAACTGATGACATCAGGGAGAGGCAACTGTCTATGGCAAAACTGGATTGACTGGATGAGTCTCCTGGAAGTAGTGTTGGCAAGGAACACAGATGGCAGACTAACAGATGGCAGACTAAGGTGAGTATTTATAAGCTTCTCAATATATTTATTTTAACAAACATGCTATAAGGGTGACGGGGCTAGAGGGAGGAATAGGAGTGGGGATAATCATGCCCAAAGATGAGCTTTAAATCTAATTTCACATGCGATGGAATTATAAGATCAAAGTGCTATTAATGCACCATTAGCTGTCTTTATCAAGACAGGCCCCTCATCTGTCGATTTCTCATTGCCGGCTTCTATAAAAGCTGGAATCCTAGGTATAGAACATACCGGCTCTTAGCCAATTAGTTTCTACACTCTTGTACATTTAGAAGAAAAAAAATGTAAGTGCTATTTTGAATGTCTAATTGAAGCACTGAGGTTCAAGTGATGAATAGTGTAGGTGGTGTGACATTCAGCTGTGGGTTTTTGCTTTCCATATATGACCTGTCTAATTATATCATGAATATGTACAGTGAGGTGTGGAGGGGGTTGTATCATCAGAGGAGATTTTATATTGGCTGTGCAGACATCTTTAGAAACAAGGCTAAGCTTCATACCAGCTGGCCAGAGCTTATTTCACCAGCTGCGGGGGAAAAGCAATGTTTCCTGTTTTGAAATATTGGCGTTGCAAGCCTAGAAACAGACCACCAACGCAATGACTGAAACTGCCATTCATAAGCTGCAGTTTTCTCTTATATTTTAAAAGCGATCCTTTACTTTTGTTCAAATAAACAGATCAGTTATGTATATTTCATGGACTAGAATAGATGCCTTGAAAAAGTATTCATACCCCTTGACATTTTCCACATTTTGTCATGTTACAACCAAAAACGTAAATGTATTTTATTGGGATTTTATGTGATAGACCAACACAAAGTAGCACATAATTGTGAAGTGGAAGGAAAATGATAAATGGTTCTCAAAATGTTTTACCAATAAATATCTGAAAAGTGTGGCATGCATTTGTATTCAGCCCCCTTTACTCTGATACCCCTAACTGAAATCTAGTGGAACCAATTTCCTTCAAAAGTCACCTAATTAGTAAATAGAGTCCAGCTGTGTGTAATTTAATCTCAGTATAAATACAGCTGTTCTGTGAAGTCCTCAGAGGTTTGTTAGAAAACCTTCATGAACAAACAGCAGACCAAGGAACACACCAGACAGGTCGGGGATAAAGGTGTAGAGAAGTTTAAAGCAGGGTTAGGTTATAAAAAAAATATGCCAAGCTTTGAACATCTCACAGAGCACTGTTCAATCCATCATCCGAAAATAGAAAGCGTATGGCACAGCTGAAAGCCTACAAAGACATGACCGTCCACCTAAACTGATAGGCTGAGCAAGGAGAGAATTAATCAGAGAAGCAGCCAAGAGGCCCATGGTAACTCTGGAGAAGATCCACAGCTCAGGTGGGAGAATCTGTCCACAGGACAACTATTAAGGCCCGTACACGCGCTTTGATTTTCGGACGTCAATTGTGTTATAACGACCAATCGTCAGCAAATCTTACCGTTGCTATGGTGCTTTCGACAGCCGATTTCACTTTTTCGTCAGACAAAAGCTGAATGTGCAGACTATAAAATTTTTGTCGGATGTGAACTCAACTTTTTCGTTTCAGCAGTATGGTTTTCGTATAAAAAAAAATCGTAAAAGCAAGATTACGCATGCTCAGAAACGAAAGAATACATACAAAACTATTCTACACGTTACGTCACTTTTTACGTTGTATTCTGTCAAATGAAAATTCTCGTATTGTTAGTAACCTCTTCACTTTCCACATGAGACTAGCATGCCACAAAAATCGGACGTTCTATCGTCCGAAAATCAAAGCGTGTGTACGAGGCCTTAGTCGTGCACTCCACAAATCTGGCCTTTATGGAAGAGTGGTCCCATTTGCAGTTTGCAAGAAGCCATGTGGGGGACACAGCAAACATGTGCCACATTTATCCTATTTAAGCACTTAAAGACCAGCCCTCTTTTTCAGACTCGGTGTTTACAAGTTAAAAACAATTTTTTTTTGCTAGAAAATTACTTAGAACCCCCAAACATTATACATTTTTTTTCTAACACCCTAGAGAATGAAATGGCGGTCATTGCAATACTTTTTGTCACACCGTATTTGCACAGCGGTCTTACAAGCGCACTTTTTTTGGAAAAAATTCACTTTTTTGAATAAAAAAATAAGACAACAGTAAAGTTAGCCCAATTTTTTTTTTCATATTGTGAAAGATATTGTTACGACGAGTAAATTGATACCCAACATGTCACGCTTCAAAATTGCGCCCGCTCGTGGAATGGCGTCAAACTTTTACCCTTAACAATCTCCATAGGCGACGTTTAAAAAATTCTACAGGTTGCATGTTTTGAGTTACAGAGGAGGTCTAGGGCTAGAATTATTGCTCTCGCTCTAACGATTGCGGCGATACCTCACATGTGTGGTTTGACCACCGTTTTCATATGCGGGCGCTACTCACGTATGCATTCGCTTCTGCGCGCAAGCTCGTCGGGATGGGGCACTTTAAAATGTTTTATTTTTTTCTTATTTATTTTACTTGATTTTATTTATTTTTTCACTGTTTTTCTAAAAAAAAAATGGGTCACTTTTATTCCTATTACAAACATCCCTTGGAATACAGAAAAAGCATGACAGGTCCTCTTAAATATGAAATCTGGGGTCAAAAAGTCCTCAGATCTCAGATCTCATATTTGGACTTAAGTGCAATTAAAAAAAAAAAATTGTCATTTGAAAAAATGACAACAGAAAAATGCCCCTTTAAGACGTATGGGCGGAAGTGACGTTTTGACGTTGCTTCTGCCCTGCAATAGTATGGAGATGGGTGGGGGCCATCTTCCCCTCACTTGTCTCCATACCCAGCCACAGACAGGTCCGATCGCCTCTGCTGCTGCCGACGGCTTCGGTAAGAGGCGGAGGGAGCGGGAGAGAGGCGGGAGGGGGGGGTGGCTCCTCTCCCACTGCCGATAACGTTGATCTCGAAAATGTATACTTTATTTTGCAAGAAAATATACAAAAACCAAATACTTGAACAGGGTACATTCAGTATTGCGACGCAGCGCATAAATACACTACATAACAATACATTGCCAAGCATACAAATAAATTACATTCATCCTGCGGTATGATGCCTAATGTGTTGTGCAGAGTAATAATACCCCGAAACATCACATCATGCATGACGCCGCATTACCCTGAAAGCAGTACTTCAATGACATTTCACAAAAAGTCCGGTCATACAGTCAACTAACATTCAAATGGGCAACGGGTGTGATGGGGGGGGGGTGGAGAAGGTGGGGTGGGGAAGGGAAAAAAGAGTTCACAGGCCCGAAGCTTTATTTGAACTGCCAAAGGATACACGGGGGAGAGGGGGGGGGATGGGGAAATCTTCAGACCTCCTCTTCCTCCTTGAAGTCCATCAAGTGATAGTCTCTGAGCAGACTGTGAACCAGTCTGCGACAGTCCTCGATGGACATCCTCTCCCGCTGGTGGATGAGGCGCTTCCTGGCGCACCATAAAGCGTCCTTAAAGCAACACAGCACCCGCCAGGCACCGTCAATGTCCTCCTGTGAATGAGTTCCACAGAAGAGTCCGTTCAACACACCAAAGTGTGTGATGGCAGTCTGTGGCACAAAGTCTTTGAGTTCAGGTTCCAAGGCCCTCAACAGGTCCTGTGCAAAGGGGCACTCCCAGAAAACATGCAGAGCAGTTTCCTCCTGGATGATGCAAAAGGGGCAGTGCCTGTATCTGCACAGGTTTCTGGCATGCATGAATGTCCTGAGTGGCAACCCCCCTTGGATTGCCATCCATGCCAGATCTTTGTGCCTGTTGGTGAGTCTCTTTGAAGAAACATTCCTCCAGACCACTTTACAAGTGGCTGTAGGGAGGCCTGGAACAGTCTCAACAATGTCCGATGCTCTGATCAACTTGTGGATAGTTTTTGGCTTCCACAAGTCGGGCTTCACTCCATGTAGCCCCAGCTCCTTAATAAACTTGAAGGTGTCCAAGTAGTACCAAGGGGTGTCCCAGTTGTAGGGGATGGAGCTGTCCCATTTGTCCCATCCCAGGGTCCTCCAGAGAGGCAGGAGGAAAAAACGGGACATGGAGTTACCGCCAGAGTCCACAGTTCTGTCAACCAATGTCCTGCGGATGCAGTTACAAGCAAAGCACACCCTCAATAAGGTAGCGATGTCGGGCACGCCCTTACCGCCCTTGAGGGGTTCCTTGAACATAACCGCCCGCTTCACTCTGTCCATTTTGGAGCTCCAGATGAAGTGAAACACCGCCCTGGTGATGGCCTTACAGGTGTTAACCCGAGGGGGCCAGGCCTGGGCGAGGTACTGCAACACAGGGAGGATCTCGCTGCGGAGTACCAGTGTTTTGCCTTCGATGGTGAGTTCTCTGAGGCTCCAAAGTCCAAACTTCTGTCGCATTTTAGACAGTCTTTCCTCCCAGGACTTCAGGGCTGCACCCTCAGCTCCAAACCAGACCCCAAGGATTTTGATGAAGTCCGTCTTGACGCTGAAAGGAATTGGTGCAGAAGAAGGCAGGAACCACTTTCCGAAGAGCATGACTTCTGACTTCCCGCAGTTGACCTTTGCCCCTGAAGCTTGGCCGAAGTCCTCACAGGTCTGGGCGAGTGTGTCGATGGAGCGCCGATCAGCACAGAACACCGTCACGTCGTCCATGTAGAGTGAGCACTTGACCTCCCGTCTGTCCGGTCCTGGTGCGGTGATCCCTCTGATCTCTGGGTTCCATCTGATGCTTCGGGCGAAGAGCTCTATACAACAAACAAAAAGCAGAGGTGAGAGAGGGCAGCCTTGTCTGACCCCAGACAAAATTGGAAAGGGGTCAGTTTTCCAGCCATTAACCAGCACCAAACTAGAAATGTCAGTGTACATCACATTCACATACGAACAAAACATTTCCCCAAGACCAAACCTGCGCAGAGCTCTGCACATAAACTCATGGGAGACACGGTCAAAGGCCTTCTCCTGGTCAAGACTGACCAGGGCCGCGTGCACACGGCGGCCATGAATGTACTGGACCGTGTCCCGGACAAGCGCAAGGCTGTCCGCAATCCTGCGACCAGGAATGCCGCAAGTCTGATCCGGGTGGATGATCTGTCCGATGACAGACTTCAGCCTGTTGGCTAGGACCTTGGCGAGGATTTTGTAGTCCACGTTCAGAAGAGAGATCGGACGCCAATTTTTAAGATCCGATCTCTCCCCCTTCCGCTTATACAAAATCGTGATCATCCCCTCCCTCAGTGACGGAGGCATTCTGCCCTCCACCACCATCTCCTCGTACAGCTCGAGCAGGTCCGGGCCCACGAGATCCCACAGTGCTACATAGAGCTCTACTGGGAGACCATCGCAGCCCGGGGTCCTGCCCCGCCTAAAGGATTTAGCGGCAGAGTGCAGCTCCTCCAACACCAAGGGGGCGTTGACAGTTGATGAACCTGCAGGATCAATTTGGTTAGAGATACCTGACAGGAACCTGTCGGCCGCCTGAGTGTCCGTTTCTTTCGGGGAGTAGAGGTTGGTGTAGTAGTCGCTGACCACTTGCATCACAGCCTTCTTCCCCTTCTGGAGTGTTCCGGTCTCGTCACGCAGCTCTGACAAGGGTGTGTGTCCTGAGTGAAGTTTCCTGAAAAAGAAAGAATTGCACTTCTCACCTTTCTCAAGATTCTCCACCTTGGCACGGAAGACAATGTGCCTGGATTCTTCCTCGAAGTGTCCTTTCAGGCTCTTCTTGGTGTCCTCCAGGTCCTGCCTAACGTCCCAGCCGCAGTGATGAAGGTCCTGCAGGGACTGCAACTGACGCTGCAGTCTCCTGAGTTCCCTCCTCCTGGCGCACACACGCTGGCGTCCCCTTGCCTGAAAGAAGCTGCGCAGCTTAACCTTCACAAACTCCCACCAGTCACTTACCCTTCCGAAGAATCTCTTTTCCTCCGTCCAGGTGGCATAGGCCTCCCGGAGTTCCCCCATCAGTTCCTCGTTTTCCAGCAGGGTGCTATTCAGCTTCCAGGAACCCGGTCCGCGGGCAAAGCCCTCGCCCAGGTCACCCCGAAAGTGAATAGCCCTGTGGTCAGAGAAAAAGCAGGGGACCATGGAGAACTCACGATGCTTGACTGTTCTTGAAGTGAGCACGAAGTCAATCCTGGAACGCACAGATCCATCGGGTCGGCACCACGAATAGTTCACGGTCCCTTTCCCTATGGATCCCACGGCGTCCTGCAAGGAGGCCTCCGAGATCATCTCCTTGAGCAGCCTAGAAGTAGCATCAAGTTTTGCGTATATGCTGGAGCTGCGCCCATCCTCCTCGATCGGACAGTTAAAATCACCGCCGATCACTACTGTTCTGGTGGTGACGAGTTGGGTCCGCAGGGTCTGGAAAAGTTCCAGCCGCGCATTCTTGTCTGGGGGGGCGTACACGTTGATGAGCCTAACTGGCTCTTCCACCCACGAGCCGTCTATGACCAAAAGACGGCCACAGACTAGCTCATGGATAGAGTCAACCGTGAAGCGCCCACCCCTGACCAGAATGGCTACTCCTGCAGACTTGCAATCGCCACCCCCGGACCAGTAGGAGGGACCAAGGGTCCACTGGGAGGACAGATGAGTGTACCTCCTCAAGGGAGGGAGGGCGCACTCCTGAAGCATGTAGACATCACTCTGCTGACTTGAAAGAAAGGTCAGGACCGCTTGCCTTCTAGATGTATCCTTGATACTCCTCACATTAATGGAAAAGATTGAGATCTCAGCCATAATGAAAAAGGGTATGAGGGTCTAGTTAACAAGGGTCCGAACTTACCTCCCCGGAGGGGGGGGGTGGCTCTTCCGCTGCGTCTTCTGCCTGTCCTGTGTTCTGGGCCAGGCCCAGCTCCTCAAGGACAGACTCCATCATCTGCTGGCTGATGGGGACGTTGGGGGGGAGGTCATGCTCGGGGTTGACCACGATCTCCTCCCCTTCCTCCTCCTCTCCTGCAGACTCTAGGTCCTCCACTACTTGCTCGGGTCCATCGCTGTCGCGTTGGACCCCGTTGGGCCGTTTGGTGGAGGTGGCGGGTTCCTCAGCTGTTGGGCTCTCTGGCTTACGTTTCCGGCTTCCTCTTGGGCCCCTGGTGGGGGTGGAGGGGGGTGGGAGGGTGGGGAAGTCCTCCAGGGAGGACAGGTTGGGGGGGGAAGGGGTGGGGAGGGGTTCTTCCGGCACAGAGGGGGTGGGTGGGGGTGTGCTGGAGGTGGGGGCTGGGGCAGGGGTGGGGGCTGGGGCAGGGGCAGGGGTGGACTTACCTTTGGCCTTTCGAGGTTCTTTCGGTTTTTCTGGCAGCTTCCTCCCGGATGGCTTACCCTGGCTTACAGCTCCAGCGTAGGTCCGGGTTCTCTGGGGGCAGTGTCTGAAGACATGCTCTGCCAATCCGCAAAGGTTGCAGGCTTTGGACCTCGGACAGTCCTTGGTCTCGTGGCCTGTCACCCTACAGAACTTGCAAGCAAGCTCTGTACAATCCTTACCTATGTGTCCCGGCTGCCCACACTTGTTACAGTTGTAGGGTATGCCGGGATAGAAAAGGATTCCTGCGGAGGATCCCAGGGAGAAGAAAGGCTGCAGGTGCTGGATGTCCCCCGAAGGGTCTTTCCTCAGTTTGCAGAGCA
Source organism: Lithobates septentrionalis (assembly GCA_037952835.1). Taxonomy (NCBI): domain Eukaryota; kingdom Metazoa; phylum Chordata; class Amphibia; order Anura; family Ranidae; genus Lithobates; species Lithobates septentrionalis. The sequence goes on from JBBDGP010000385.1 coordinate 1,782,696, forward strand.
CAGACCACTTACCTATCCAGAAGCCGTTGGCATCGAAGATTTGGATCGGGTCCTTCACCACGGTGCAGAACCTCTGGAGGTAGGTGGCTATGTCCTTTCCACTGGTATGGGGGTTCCTCATGGCCACTGTCACCCGCTTTTCGTCCCGTGTTATGGGGCAGTTCGCAGTGAACTTCCGGAAAGGGGATTCAGGGCCACTGGTCTTCACCATCTCCCAGTATCTTCTGCAGACCTGAAACGACACAAAAGTTATAAAGAATATACCTTTTGTGAAGGCCTGCACAGAAAGCGTCTCCGCTTTGCTGAAACCCTGTTCCAGGATCATCTTCTTTCCGAAGATCTCCGGGGTCATGTCGGGGACTCTTCCGTCCACCTCCTTCAGCTGCAGCACGACCGTCTGCTTCATCCATGGCTCCAAAGTTGGGAGCCCGTCTGCAGGCTGGTCTGGCTTGGCTGGTCCTGGTCGGCTGGGGCCGGCCGGGGTAGGGGCGGGGGTTGAGGCAGCGGCATTCCCGGGCTCGGAGGAAGTGGCTGGTACGGGGTTCTTTCTCTCTTTTCCGGTCTTCTTCTCGCTCTTCCCCATCGTCGAGGAGTTGGATGTCGCTTCAGATGTTTCTTAGGCGGCTTCCTTCTGGTTCCTCGACGTCTTCGCTCTTTTTCGTAGCCTTTACAAAGGCTCTAGCATCTACTGCCCGGAGGTAGTAATGCGGAGTGGGGGGAGGAGGGAAGACCGCAATCTCGTACCCTGTGGGGGCTAAGCCTCTGGCCCAATAGCAGCAAGTAGGTGAAGCTGAATTTAATCAACGATCCTACCAGGCCGAGCAGAGGGTACCCCACAAGGACCAATTGGCTTGGATAGATGCAAGTGGTTCTCACCGTCCTAGCTGTGAAGCAGAGACACCCCTAAGGGCTAAAGTCGATACTACACTTGATCTTAGCCAAAAGGCCGAGAAGCGATTTTACCCTTAACAATCTCCATAGGCGACGTTTAAAAAATTCTACAGGTTGCATGTTTTGAGTTACAGAGGAGGTCTAGGGCTAGAATTATTGCTCTCGCTCTAACGATTGCGGCGATACCTCACATGTGTGGTTTGACCACCGTTTTCATATGCGGGCGCTACTCACGTATGCTTTCGCTTCTGCGCGCAAGCTCGTCGGGATGGGGCACTTTAAAATGTTTTATTTTTTTCTTATTTATTTTACTTGATTTTATTTATTTTTTCACTGTTTTTCTAAAAAAAAAATGGGTCACTTTTATTCCTATTACAAACATCCCTTGGAATACAGAAAAAGCATGACAGGTCCTCTTAAATATGAAATCTGGGGTCAAAAAGTCCTCAGATCTCAGATCTCATATTTGGACTTAAGTGCAATTAAAAAAAAAAAATTGTCATTTGAAAAAATGACAACAGAAAAATGCCCCTTTAAGACGTATGGGCGGAAGTGACGTTTTGACGTTGCTTCTGCCCTGCAATAGTATGGAGATGGGTGGGGGCCATCTTCCCCTCACTTGTCTCCATACCCAGCCACAGACAGGTCCGATCGCCTCTGCTGCTGCCGACGGCTTCGGTAAGAGGCGGAGGGAGCGGGAGAGAGGCGGGAGGGGGGGGTGGCTCCTCTCCCACTGCCGATAACGTTGATCTCGAGGCGAATCCGCAGCAGATTCCACCATTATCGTAAACAGGACCACCAGCTCAAAAGATCGATACCTCGGTTGTGGCAGCAGCTGCTGCCGTTACTGAGATATCCATCTTTAAACTGCCGACGTATGTGTACAGGAGCTGGTCGGCAAGTGGTAATGCACAATTTCAGCACAAGGAGGGTTAGATATTATTTGGGTTTTTAAATGTAAAACATTGGAAAAAAGCATGGCTTCCACTTCTACCAAAGTTAACCAGCCCAGAGCACCAATCATGCAGGCTGATAAATCCATAGCAAAGGAGCTGTAAGTGTGCAGCTCCCCTGCTATGCTGATGCTAGTTTGCATGCTCTTTAGCATTAGGGGTTAAGAGGGGGGTCCTCAAAATATAGGGGTCCCTTCCTGAAAGCATCAGTACCCAACACTGATGGGCGGAAGACTTTTCACTGGCTGAATCTTAGGCAAATGTTTAGTGTACTTCCACAAATTTGGCTTGATACATAAGGTAAATGTTCACCATTGAATTTTGTGCAAATGTTAGTTAAATCTTGGGTGAGTTTTGAGCAACTATCAAGTGAAATCACAAATCTATAGCCCTATTATTATTATTCTTTTAAATATACAGAAACTAAATAATATAAGGTTTAATTAATATTGCTAGTAATACAAAAAAAAAAAAAATCAACATATAAGCTTTTTTGAACTTCCTCTGTGAGAAAATATAATATTTATTAGATGGCCCTACTATAAAATGGGAAAATGATTTAAAAATGTTGCATCAACATAATACATTTGCTTCATGAACAGCAGAGTTAATTAAATGAACGGAAATAACCACGGTCAGCAAAAAATAAAAAATGTCTCTTTTGCTATTCAGACATATGCAAATTTTCTCCAGGTGTTATTTGCAAATAACTCCTGGTATTGTTAGTCATGGATTCAAGAAATGTTTAATGAAATGTATCCACTGCCAACCTGAGCAAATGTCTACAAACTCAAACATGTGCTGGTGAATATTTCATGAGCTAATGTGAAATATCTGCAGAAAATTATATCTGGAGGAAACTAATGTACCCAAACAAAATTTAAAAGTGAAGGACATGAAAAGTAACCACATTGCCGAGGCCTGGACTGGAAATCTTGCAATAAAGCATTTGTTGAAAGCGCTCATGTGTCAGAGCATATTTGCAATCATTTTTAATTTACCTATAAAAAAAAAAATGAGATTAGGTTCTACCATTAAAAATTACCAAGCACATGATCAAGGCAGCATGTGATTGTTTTGCAACTATGAGATAAAAAAAAAATATTTAAATGGGGGGCAAAAATAATTATGGTTGATGTAGCTTTCTTTTCAGTCTTAGCAAAAAGCTAAAAAAAAAGATAGAAAAAACATGAGTAAACAAGAAAGTACTGTGTGCCTCAATGCCATCAATGTCAATGTAGGCCTGTCATCTTGTAATGTCATTCACTTGTTGTCAAAGCGTGTCAGATTTAGGTGGAAAAGCCCGCTTACGAGCCTACAAATGCACTTAGGCAGAACAGACCTAAGAATTGACAGTTTTCAATTTGGGCTTGGATACTCACCCATTGAAATATTTAGTCTGATCTTACAACCTAAGCTAAGTATAACCAGTACCTAAAAGATATCTTCAAACTATGTTGTGGAAGGAGCACATTTCAAGAGTCAGTCCATCTGAAAGGTTCACTTTCTGATAGCAACCAACACCTTTTTTATATCTTTTGGGAGCATCTACTCTGAGTTAATGGTTCTGTGTACCTGCTGTGGCCATTATGAGGGGGTCCTACACTCTATGTTGGATTTTTATACATTTTAAGTTAAGAGAATGTATTCAGATGGTGCTAGAATGCACAAAGGTGGGCATGAACACCAAAAACACCCAACACTCAACTGGACAGACAGAGAGCCAGGCATTTCGGCAAAGAGACCTCACTTTCAGAGTAGTCAAGCCAGGGGCTGACTCAGCCCACTAAGCTCCACTTTTAAATACTTTTGAGTCTATTGGTCCTTTAACATCACTGTTAATACAAGTAGAGCTACACTGCCCTGACTAGTTTTTCAAGGTCTTTACATTAGTTTATGTAAATTAATTTTTTTTTTTTAATAATTATGTTTTATATTAAAGATTATTCAGAACATAAGGACATATCCATACAGTTTTTTTCTTTTTCTTCATATGTAGTAAAATACCATACAAATGATTGAGTAAATTCAAAATTAGAATAAAACAGAGATACACTGAGTCAAATGGAGTTTTGGCAAACAGTAACAGGCCAAACAGTTTTTGTAAAGCAAGGTTGACATAGAAGACACTCAAAAACCTGAGAGATTAGGATTAGTAAAATGGTAACAGAGTCAGTAATGGCTGGATATAATCCAGGGGTAGCGCAAACCAGGATCACTCAGGAAGGGAGGATGAGAAGCAGGGTAAATGTCAGGAAATAGAGGGAACAGCTCCAATTTTAAAGTATGTGAAATTCCAATAATTAAAATCTCATATAGGCTTTAACATGTTAATATAAATTAAAAATTTCAAATTAATTTATTTTCAATATATTTTAATTTCATTAAAGTAAAACCTGATGATCCTGCTATGAAGGTCCCAGTTCAGGCATTTCCTGTTATAGGACGACAAGGTTCTGTTCTTCCCAGGGCTCAGGTTTTCCCTCGGAGACAGCAAATGACCCTTTCAACACACATTACGCATGCTAGGCTTGATGGTTGTCACCATAAGGAGTGCATGCTTGTAGACAGGAAGGGTCTACAGAAGATCAACCAGCACTGAGTTGCAACACAAAAGCAAAAAAAAAGGCAAAAAATATATTTTTTTTAATGCAATTTTTTACGATACACAATGCTTCAACAGACCAAATGTCATTATGTTAGGGTTTACATACACTTCAAGCTGTTTTTTTTAAGGAATAGCACACTCCTACTGGTGAAAAATATGAACATTAACACACCTTCTATAACAGAACTATAAGAATAATATTGTCAGGTGGATTCATACAAATGTTGATAATAATCTATAACATTTATTGCTAAAAATGTCCTATATTTTTTAAGGGTATTGAAGAACACTGAGGTCTGTGACCACAAGAAAACATAAGGCAGCATCTATATGTGTATATATTTCTTCACCCAAGAGGCATACAAAATGAAATGCAAAATTAATCCTATAAAGAGCAGACAGAAATAAACATTCCAGTAATGTGTACATATCAGTAACTATACAATGACAGATATATTAATATATTATATATCAAATGGCTTTATATATAAGCATAATTCTAATAGAGAAGACATGACGTCTCCCAAAATCAATTTATCGATGTAGGAAATCCAATGTGCCTTGCATCGCCTCTTAATGAGTTTTACAAGCTAGTAGCCCCTTCCTGTGACTCATTCTGTTTACTGCACCGGAGATTGTGGTTTTTGCATTTCACATTGGAAATCAACCGCTAGCTCTGTCATTTCTTCTTTCCTCTCCCGCTTTGCAGTAATCAGACACAGGGAACTGAAAATAAAAACCTATTTCCTTTTTAGTAGGGTTTAGGATAAACAGGTGATTATCCCCAACAGGCACAATGCACGCCTGTCCTCTCTTTTTCAGCTCTTCCCCAGAGAAGAATATTCAATGTCAAGGTCACAGCATGCTGGGAAACTGTTTCTGCAGGCAGACAGTGGAAAGCCAAGCAGGTTTCATTTTAATCACTCCCCACAGGTGTACAATTGGATTACAGATAGAAGAAGAAATATACAGACAGCACTGCGGTAGTGAAGTAGCAAAGAGAAAAGTGATTTGGCCAAAATAGAAAATTATGGCAAATGGTGTCCATGCACAATGAATGGTTGTTTGTGTATGTAAACTGGTTATGGGGACACATTAATAGTCCCCTTCTGGTGTAGAGGGTAAAATTTGGTCCTGTTCTCATACCCTGTCTGCTGTTGAGTGTGGGTTGCTTGCCATCTTGCTGTCACTGAATAAATCGGCCAGTAGGAGGCAGCTTTTTATATAATGATGGTACAGTGTACTGGTGTGCCAAGTCATCTTGATGCAATTGCCCTTGTTTAAATGAAGGGACTTGCACCCTGCGATGCATTACAGAAAGTAGAAGTGGACTAGTAAGGTCACTTTTAGCCACAGGTCACAGTGGATAAATTGCCATGAAACGTGAGGATCTCAGGGTAAGGTGTACTGGGTACTGGTGTGCCAAGTCATCTTGATGCAATTGCCCTTGTTTAAATGAAGCCCCTTATATAAAGTGTGGGCAAGGGACCTGCACTACAGAAAGTAGAAGTGGACTAGTAAGGTCATTTTTAGCCAGGTCACAGTGGATAATTTGCCATGAAACATAAGGATCACAGGGTAAGGTTTGCCAGATGTTAGTTCCACTCAGAGTGCCTCTCAGTCCAGGAGTAAGGACCATACCTGCTACCATGAGAGGAGAAGAGGAAGGACCCATGGAATCACCAGACTTAGGGACAAAAGAGTACAGCACTATCATATTATGGTGCTCAAAATACCTCGTGCAATATGGCTCAAATGTGAGCAAAATACTGTATATTAAATTGCTTATGTGTGTAATAAAATAAAAAATGCATATAACAATAAAGTCCTCATCATTGAAGTACAGGTAATGGTTTCAAGTGAAATGATGTGCAGTAGTAGAGAAACAATCCTTTTGAAATAGAGGTGGAGATGTCACAAGAAGAAGGAAATACAAGAGATGTCCATGCACCCAGAGAAAGGTCACACCACTCTAGTGTGCAAATGAGAGGTTTACCAAAAGCTTGTGACCCCAAAAAGGTGGTCAACACAAGCCTTAATTAGTACAATCCTCCAATTCGTTTGTTACCGGCTCCTACCACGGTCACACATGAACCTCTCAAGATTCCTGTCCGCCCAAGCAGAATCAGCGGTTTCCAGCCCAGCCTGCCAGTCTCACCCATCATAAACATAAAGATGGAACAAAGAAGTTGACCATAGTGAAATCCCCTTAAACATTAAAATATGTATTTAAAAATGTCCACTAACACGCATAAGTGCCTCCCAGTCCAGGAGTAAGGACCAAACCCACTACCATGAGAGGAGAAGAGGAAGGACCCATGGAATCACTGGACCTGCCTAAAGACTGCAGGAGAAAAAATATTGGTTTAATAACATTTTTATAATATTAAGTGTGAGGGGTGTCTTCTGGGAAAGGGAAAGTGTAACTTCAGTCATTTATTTATCTTTCCATCTATTAAATCTTCTGCCTTGTTGTTTTAACTTTAGATAGGGGCATATTGCAAAGAGATTTCCACTATTACATCTAGCTTCACCAACAAGTCATATTTTAATATGTTTTGGAATGTTGTTCTATGGTGATGTATGCATCGAATTTTTATCCTTGTATATGAATACAATTGTACATTTTACTATATATTTGCATATTTGAGTTGCCCTTAAAGTCCCAATGTATTGGGGGGTACTTATTTGTTGGGTTATAACTTTGGATAGTAAAACATTTTTTTTCTGCCAGTACATACGTTATACAGCCCACTTCCTGTTTCTTGTCTGGTAAAAAGCCTAGGCTAATGACATCATGTACATCTCTCTCTCTCTCACTGTAGTGAGAGTTTGCCAGCAAGGGAGGGGGGAGACGAGTCATAAGAGGGCCAATAAGAGCTGCAGAGCTGGAGGTGTGCCTCTGTGTGTCTGTGTAAATCCAGGAAGTGAACAGGCAGCAGCTTCAGCTGCCCACAGTTAAAACTGATATGCAGCCAGACTCAGTGGAGGGAGCTTTCTGCAGCATATTTGGCAAGTACAGAATCACAGTATATATAAAAGAATATGCAAAGTGGTTGGAGGGAAGCTTCAGAATGGCAAAGATGTTTTTATTACAAATGATGTGAGCAGACTGCAGTTCCTCTTGAAGAAGGATGTGGGATGGTCTACAAAAAGAGTTGGGCTTTAACTTTAACAGTCTACAAACACACAAGTGTTTTCTTTCTTTAGCAGATCCAAGTAACAAGTGAAATCAAGTGGTGAAGTGTGTCCTAGGATTGCCATCATTCCTGCACATTAATATGAATAGGACAATTCCCCCCAGTGCGACTTTAAAATCAATTTACTACAACTGTGTTATAAAACATAAGAATCCATTTTTTACAAACAGTAAAATATTTTAAAAGCTCAATACCAGCTAACTTGTCAGTGCATGTGTCACATTTAAGCACAAGAGTGAGCAAATATCCCACATTTCCCATTAACAGAAAACAAAGATTTTAAATTTCATCTGGAGATGATGTTAAAAGGGATCACCCAACACGTTTCTGAAAATAATTTCCTTCCTCGGGGTGTAGAATGTAGGAAATAGCAAATGTTACCGGTGAAGCAAGAATGCCTTTCTGAAGCTTCCCTTCAACCACATGCACATTATTTTATATATACTGTGATTCTGTACTTGCCAAATATGCTGCAGAAATCTCCCTCCATTGAATCTGGCTGCATCCATTTTAACTGTGGGAAGCTGAAGCTGCTGCCTGTTTACTTCCTAGATTTACACAGAGGCACACCTCCAGCTCTGCAGCTCTCATTGGCCCTCTTATAACTCATCCCCCTCCCTTCCTGGTAAACTTTCACAAGAGTGAGAGAGCTGTGCATGATGTCATAAGTCTAGGCTTTCTCAGTCTTAAAGGGGTTGTAAAGGTAAAAAAATTTTCACCTTAATGCATTCTATGCATTAAGGTGAAAAAACTTCTGACAATACCGCCGCCCCCAGCCCCCCCGTTTTACTTACCTGACGCCTCGAAAGTCAGCTGCTCGCTCCCGCCATCCATTCCGCCGCTCAGCCTGGCCGCTGATTGGCTACAGTGGATGGATTGGAAGCAGCGCAGCCATTGGCTCGCGCTGCTGTCAATCACATCCATTGACGCGGCGCGCTGGGGGGCGGGGCCGAGTGATACAGTGAGCGGCTATAGCCGCCGGCTGTATCACGGGAGCGCGCCCGCAAGACCTAACCACCATGCGAGCGAGCTCGCATTAAGGTGGTTAGTTCTTGCGGGGAGGAGCTGAAACAGCCGCCAAGGGACCCCAGAAGACCAGGTTCGGGGCCACTCTGTGCAGAACGAGCTGCACAGTGAAGGTAAGTATAACATGTTTGTTATTTAAAAAAAAAAAAAATTTTACCTTTACAATCCCTTTAAGGCACAAACAAATGGAGAAGGAGCCCATAGTATACTACGTCTTGTTTAATTCATTAAAATCCATCTTTACAAAGTTCCAATCATAAAATCAATCTTTACAAGGTTCCAAGGTGGAGGGCAAACGGATGAACATCAATTAACAGTCCATTAACCAATAGGTTCTCTCACAACCTAACTGCAATTGAATGGGCATCGGACGTGATGTCACCACGGTGCCGCAAGCTGCATCTGGCGCTGCGCTTCTCCCTTCCCGCAGGGCGTTATCAAAGACATATTAGCAAAGACCTATTAGAAAAAGGATGTAGGCATAGGACACACCCCCTGTCATGCCCCCTTAAAGGAGCATTTCACAAATAAATTATTAGTTAAACCAACAAATGCTTTTTTACCACTACTATTCCTTTACACTGGCTTTTGAAATTTACAAATGCAGCAATTTAGAAATTGGATGAAAGGTTTAGCACTGGGAAACACTTTTTAAAAGATAAAATGTTGCTTTTTTTATACAACTATATAGATCAGACCAAAATAAGGGACAGAGGGACTTTGTTCCAAATCAGGGACAGTCCCTCGAAATCAGGGACAGTTGGGAGCTATGGATATGGAGGCAGGGCTGTGTTTTGGCCTAGGCCGACAAGGCCTAGGCCTAGGGCGGCACTTTGCGGGGGGCGGCAAAAAAAGCCGCCCCTCCGCATGACAGAAAGTCCCCCCACCCGATTCCCGGCTCCCGCGGCCGCCCCCCGCACACATGCAGCCCACGGCGGCCACCTTGCTGTAGCGGCGCTGTTGTGTATGGGCGTGCTTGGCAGAGGGTGGAGAGGCGTGTGTATGGGCGTGCTTAGCAGAGCTCACGCCCCTCCACCCTCTGACAAGCACGCCCATACACAGCAGCGCCACCCGCTACAGTAAGGCGGCTGCCGTGGGCTGCATGTGTGCGGGGGCGGGCGCCGGGAATCAGAAAGACGCGTGGGGGGACTTTCTCTCATGCGGGGGGCCGCGTGTGACTCACGCCCCCATAAGCGGCCGATGACTAGCGGAGGTGGAGCCTTATGCTCCGCCTACCCTCCTCCACACTGCTTGACTCTTCTCCTCGGCACTGGGGCAGGGTCTGGCAGTGACGTCAGGAAGAGAGAAAGAGAGAGAGAGGCACAAGGGAACCCCGCAGGACAGCAGGTAAAGTTATTGAATAAATTATATCAGTGTTATGGGAACAGTGTTGGCATTTGATGGCACAGTGGCTACAATTGATGGGCACAGTGACAGCGTTTGAGGGCACAGTGGCTGCGTTTGATGGGGCACAATGGCTGCGTTTGATGGGGCACATGGCTGCGTTTGATGGGGCACAATGGCTGCGTTTGATGGCCCAGTGGCTGCAAATGATGGGCACAGTGACAGCATTTGAGGGCACAGTGCCTGCAATTGATGGGGCACAGTGGCTGCGTTTGGTGGGCACAGTGGCTGCGTTTGATGGGGCACAATGGCTGCATTTGATGGCACAGTGGCTGCAAATGATGGGCACAGTGACTGCAATTGATGGGCGCAGTGGCTGCATTTGGTGGGCACAGTGGCTGCGTTTAGTGGACACAGTGGCTGCATTTGATGGGGCACAGTGGCTGCGTTTGGTGGGCACAGTGGCTGCGTTTGGTGGGCACGGTAGCTGCGTTTGATGGCACAGTGGCTGCAATTGATGGGCACAGTGACTGCAATTGATGGGCACAGTGGCTGCATTTGGTGGGCACAGTGGCTGCATTTGATGGGGCACAGTGTCTGCATTTGGTGGGCACAGTGGCTGCAATTGATGGGCACAGTGGTTGCATTTGGTGGGCACAGTGGCTGCGTTTGGTGGGAATAGTGGCTGCGTTTGATGGAACAGTGGCTGCATTTGATGGGGCACAGTGAGGCTGCAATTGATGTCTTTTTTTCTGAATTTCTTAGTTTGTTTGCAAACTAAGAAATTCAGAAAGATCTAGGTTGGATGACTTCATTGAATCATTAAATAACAACTCCAAAAATATATCTCTTACATGGACCATTAGTTCTGAAAAGGTAGTTTTTTTGGATTTATCTATTAGTATTGCACATGATCAGTTCACCCTTACTAATTATTTCAAGCCCACTGACCGCAACTCTTATATTCCCCTGGGGAGTTGCCATCACAACTCTTGGTTGTGTAACATCCCAGGGGTCAATATATTGGATTGCGTCGTAATTGCACCACTGTTGAGGATTTTGTTAGCCAATCTCAAATCCTCACCTCTAGGTTTGAACAGAAGGGATATAATCGGGCTATATTAGATGAAGAGGTATCCAAAGTCATGTCATTGGAGAGAAGCGAACTTATTGCTAATTCCTCCAAGGTCCCTACTAGCGATTGTCACAATTTCAAAATGGTATTAGACTACAACATACAATACCGGAAATTTGAGAAAATTATTCAAAAAAATTGGGCTATTTTGAAGCAGGATAGAGTCTTAGGCCCTATACTGCCGGATAGACCTCAGTTTATCTACAAAAAAGCCCCTACACTAAGGGATCGTTTAGCGCCGAGTGTTCTTAATCCACCAGTACCTGCCTCAGACAGGCTTTTTTCTTTCTTGGGAGGTTTCTAAGCTTGTGGTAGATGTGTCCCCTGCAGGCACTCCAAGGGAAATATTAAAAATGAAAACATTTTTTAGCTTCGGCCACTAATAAAGAATATGAGATCAAGTTGTGGGCTCCAGTATGTTGGTAGAACCTCAAGACCCTTACATGTTAGATTGGCCGAACATGTCAACAATATTAAGAAAGGCCTTAAGACCCACAATGTGTCCAGACATTTCAAGACCTTTCACCAACAAAACCCTAAGTGTCTGAAATTCTGGGGCATTGAAAGGGTCACAAAGCACTGGAGAGGGGGAAACTTTATCAGACAATTAAGTAAGAGAGAATCCCATTGGATTTATGAAACAAGAGTAATGTGCCCGATGGGTTAAATGTAGAGTTCGACACTAATTGCTTTATCTCTGATCGGTAGGAATATTTTTATTAAATTATCATAATTTTATCTGAATTTTTATATATCTTTTTGATATTGTCTTTTTGGAGCAGTCGGTGGTCGTGGATGACGGATAGTGATAATAATTTTTAATTTTGGAAAGTGAATATTTCTAAAATTATTTCCTATGTGATCTAGGTGTTCTTGTCAGTTCTGTCAAGATTACACTTTGTTTTGTGTGTCTTAATGTTTTTAATTACCAGATCATTCATATACATTTTATATCCTATTTTAATAGAGTATGTGCAGATATGAGCTTTTAACAATCTGACTGGGTTCCGTTTACTCCGAATGATATGTGAGGAGACACTTCCGGAATCGGCTCCCATCAGATATACGTCATCCCCTGTTGTTTGGTGTTGCCATAACAACTCACCTCTATATAGCGCGGGTGCCCACGTAGTCACGACATCTGCTGAGGAAGTCCCCGCCCACTGGGACGCAACGCGTCCAGAACGTGACGTCGTGACGTCATCCGCGGCTACCGCGCATGCTCCACCGCTTGCACACACTCTGCTGTTTGTATTCACTGCTATCGTCCTGGCACTTGTGAAGTGCCTGCTATGTAAGTGTGTTTTTTTATTCCTATAATAAAGTATTATATACGGAGAGCACTATGTTTGTCCCTTTCTATTTATATGAATTACGCTGACCCCCTGCTACGTGGTTATCTGGAGGAGTCTCTTGTCACTGGACTGAACCTTCACTTTGTTGATCCCTATGGGAATGCTTGCTTGACTCTTTATTTAAGGGTCCTGGTTATCAGGTGAGAGGCCATTCGGTATATGGTGAAGGGTACTTCTATCAGTCACACATCATTGCTGTGAAAATCACGTTTGCCTGGTGGATTCATATATGATATCTGGACATTATTTGTACTCTGTATATTTTAAAGGACATTACCCTATTGTTATCTTCTTCATCCCTGGATGTTTTTATTATTTTTTGTTTTGTTTTGTTTTAGCGCTGCACCCATTTTACTGTCTAGAGGGATTTGATCGTTTGACCCTGGTGTTCAGCTGCTTTTTGGCTTTTGCATACATGCGCTGATACATTTTTTTATATTGTTTACACCCTCCCAAAAATGTTGAGCACCAGCCGCCACTGGCATGTGCAAAATGCTCCATGCATGCTAAAATCAATGCAAACCCTTTAAACAGTCCACATTTAGTTGCAGTCTCCAGGGAGTGGGGAAGGGTACCTGTCAAAAACAGGTACCTGTTCCCCCCTCCCCCCTGAAAGGTGCCAAATGAGCCTAAAGAGGAAGGGGTGTGGTTTACAGATGATAGGGTGGGTCTTAAACAGGAAGGGGTGCGGCCTCGGCAGCAAGGGGTGGGTCGTATTTAAATTAGGGGGGTGCATGAGTTTAGTCAGGCCTAGGGCAGCACAAAACCTAAATACACCACTGTATGGAGGTCTGACTTTAGCTCCTTTACAGGGAACCTAGCAGTTTCTTTTACAGCCTCCCTAATAAGGCCCCCCTCTTACCCCAGGCCCATAAGCAGCCGCATATTCTGCTATGGCTGTTGTTGATGGCACCACCCCTCTAACCCCTGGGTCACTGAACTTTAAAAATCTTTCACATTTTTAGTGTTGGTGGGGAAAAAGGCTTTATCTCATGTATAATCACCCTCCTGCATTTATTGATATTTACACAGATCATAAGAATAAAATCTGTCTATTCTTTAGCCTCATTCCTTATGGTTGTTTTTGTATGTATGGCCTGGGATGAATGAATACATGCAAATATGCAATTCTGCAATATTCATATGACAGCATGGAAGAAGAGACTTTCATTTACGTTTTTAAATTATGTATAAACCTCACCGTAATATATTGAGTCATTTGTCAGTGAATCACCGAGGATAGTAAAATGCACAATGCAATTGGTGTGCTGCATATTAAAAATATATTGTTTATTACACACAACACATAGGCTGGAGAATAAAGAGATGGCTATATATAGACTCACAGAGGCTGCAGGGTTTTTTTTACTTGTCAGGATATAAATATTGCCATACAGCTCATGAAACAAACATAAACTCAGCATTGACTCTTACCCACACAATATAACAATATTTAAAAGAATGGTCAAAGCAATTGCTGCAAAGCATGCCGAGATGTCAACATGGGAAAATTTTTATACTGTGTTAAGGAGGGGGGCAAAAACTGGGTGTGGCTAAATAAGGAGGTTGGGCTCCAGCCTCTTCAGCCTACCATACAGGCTTAATGTTCTTATCTATCTCACAATGAGGACAGGACAAATAGAGAATCCATCGGTCTGATTGAAGCTGTAGCTGAGGTAGACTCTAATGGCTCCATCTACGAGGGGAGGTCAATCAGTTCTTACCCTCACCATGATCTAGATGTGCTAGGAATCTGAAATTTTGCAGGTTTATAGGTGGATATCTTAGTAATATGCATGCCAACTTTTGTTTTTGTAGGTCATGGTGAATTATAGTTAGAGCCAAGAGAATTGGAGTAGGTGTCATGCCGGACAAAGTTGAATACTGAGCCGTGATTAGGTTCCTCCATCTTCAAGGGAAATCTGCCCAAATAATCCATGAAGATATGTCAGCTGTGTATGGAGAGGATTGTCCATCATATGAAACGATGGAAGAGAGAATTCAAGTGTGGTCACACAAATATACAGGATGACCCAAGGGAAGGTTGTCCGTCAACTGCTACAGAACCAAGTGTGGTGGCGAAAGTTGAGCAGCTAGTGCTTGAAGATAGATGTGTGACTATTAATTTCTTAGCTAGGGAGGTGAACATTAGTAGGGGGTCAGTTTACAACATATTACATAACACCTTTCATATGAGCAAAGTGGCTGCAAGTTGGGTTCCCACGTTACTGACACCTTTCCAAAAACAGCAACGAGTGGAATGTGCACAAAGCTTTTTGGACCTGTACCAACTGTCACTTTTGTTCGCAATTGTGGCTACGAATCTCTGCCCCATCCACCTTACTGACTTGGCAACTTCAAACGCCTTCCTGTTTCCAAATCTGAAGAAACATTTATGGGGAAGACGTTTCCACAATGACGAGGCAGTCATTACTGAAGTTGATAGCTGGTTTTCCTCCAAATCAGCCACTAACCAATGAAAGAACAGATATGCCGAGATATACACTATGATTTTATGTAAAAAAACTTACCTTTAATAACAGTCTTCCATTCAGGTATCGCTGACTCTTACTGTTCCAGGCAGAGTGCATTTGGTATCACTCCACCTGTAAAAGGAGGCAGTGATTTACAGGAAGCAGCGACTTATGCCTCGCTGCTTTGCAGCCACTTGCGTCCCCTACTGCCGCCTTCATTAACAACACTGATGCTCTGAGATTGCCAACCAGTCATCCCAGAGTAGGAGGTCGTGGGCCACATCAGAGGGCTCCGCGGGCCACCGGTTGGGCACCCCTGGACTAGAGGATCCTTTGTCCTGGCTCCAGAGGAAATTTGTAGTTGAGTCTGGAGAATAATGCCCCGTACACACGATCGCGCATTCCGACAAAAAAATCCATGTTTTTTTTCCGACGGATGTTGGCTCAAACTTGTCTTGCATACACACGGTCACGCTTGTCGGAAATTCCGAATGTCAAGAACGCAGTGACGTACAACACATACGACGAGCCGAGAAAAATTAAGTTCAATAGCCAGTGCGGCTCTTCTGCTTGATTCCGAGCATGCGTGGAACTTTGTGTGTCGGAATTGTGTACACACGATCGGAATTTCCGACAACGGATTTTGTTGTCGGAAAATTTGAGATCCAGATCTCAAATTTTGTGTGACGGAAATTCTGATGGAAAATGTCCGATGAAGCCTACACACGGTTGGAATTTCTGACAAAAAGCTCTCATCGAACATTTTCCATCAGAAAATCCGACCGTGTGTATGAGGCATAAGGGTGTCTACATCCAGAGTCCCATATTTCTGACATATCAGATTGAAGATGTCTGGGGGAAGGGCCCATTCTCCTTGATCAACGAAGTGGTAGCTGAAGCAGTCCAGGCAAGAAGAGGTGCAAGGACCTTTGTGAAGATTCCGGGAACAGTGGATAGGCCAAATGCAGTGCGACAAACTGGATGCGACTCTGCCACTACAAAGCAAAAAAAAAGCACCAATGAGTTGGACAAATGGGAATATGTAGATCGGCATCTTCGATGTGATGTACTGTATTCCCCTTGTCTCAGAGAGTCAATCCGATCTTACAGATTTTTAGAAAAACTGTGGACATTGAAGGAAATTGTTGAGAGATTTTAAGTCCAGAATAGGACGAATACCCACAATGGTTTGGGTAAAACTGTTTTAAAAGAATCATTTGAACCGGTCTTGTGACGGTGCTGGCACAACTACTCTGAGGACAAGAGATGAGTTAGGGCATTCTGCAAATCTGGAAAAGGAAAATGGGGAAATTGGAGCTGCCCTATTAAAATAGAAATTGCCCAAACCTTATAAAATTTTTTAACAATGTGTGTAAAACAAAAAAGGGTACTTTATAAAAGTACCCTTTTTTGTTTTACACACATTGTTAAAAAATTTTATAAGGTTTGGGCCTTACCCCTTCATTTGTGCAAAAATTTATAAATACATAAAAAATATTTCTTTAAAGTGAACGTGCTACTCCTCTGTGTAACTTAAATAAATATCACAGTGTGTGGGTTTAGTTTAAATGTGCTCCACCTCTGTTACAACATAACAACTATGTTAAAAATGTCATTCAGTAGCCTCCTATAGTATTAGTGCCACAAAATTAAGGGCTAACAGTAACCATGTGAGGGTCTCCTTATATCCCTTTTAAATGCGGTACCAGAAGTGCACTGTGCATGAAGTGAAACAAAGGTGCATTGAGCTATAAATACTAAAATACATATAGACTAAATTCATATGAGCAAATCCATAAAGACAAAAGTCCAAACCATTAGTATTCATATAAAAAGTACATCTGTGGGAAATGAAAGTCCCTGAAATAAAACCCAAACAGGGTAAAAGAGTTAATATTAGAAGAAAAGATGTTTAGGAACGTCAGGATCGATTAACATGCATTCACAGCTGTCCAAGGGGTGGTAATATGTGACTCCTGTGCATATAGAAACTGGTGACTCCAAGTGCTCCCCCCCGTGCTCCCCCACTCACCAGATTCCGTCACCCTCAAAGGGGTATTAGGCAAGAGAGTGGGTGCCTCAGGATGACTGCCTCTGTTGGATGTCCCTCTACCGCTCTGCTCGTTCATAGGTTCCTTCCTGTGTACTGGTGGGGAGGTTCCCCTTCTCCGAGTCTGGATGTTTCCACTATTTTCCACCTTCGTGCTGTTAAATCCTCCTGGTACACAGCGTCCTCTCCCCTCTATAGGCTGATCCAGACCTGGAGAGAAGACGCTGTGTACCAGGAGGATTTAACAGCACGGAGGTGGAAAATAGTGGAAACATCCAGACTCGGAGAAGGGGAACCTCCCCACCAGTACACAGGAAGGAACCTATGAACGAGCAGAGCGGTAGAGGGACATCCAACAGAGGCAGTCATCCTGAGGCACCCACTCTCTTGCCTAATACCCCTTTGAGGGTGACGGAATCTGGTGAGTGGGGGAGCACGGGGGGGAGCACTTGGAGTCACCAGTTTCTATATGCACAGGAGTCACCTATTACCACCCCTTGGACAGCTGTGAATGCATGTTAATCGATCCTGACGTTCCTAAACATCTTTTCTTCTAATATTAAGACTCTTTTACCCTGTTTGGGTTTTATTTCAGGGACTTTCATTTCCCACAGATGTACTTTTTATATGAATACTAATGGTTTGGACTTTTGTCTTTATGGATTTTTCTCATATGAATTTAGTCTATATGTATTTTAGTATTTATAGTTCAATGCACCTTTGTTGCACTTCATGCACAGTGCACTTCTGGTACCGCATTTAAAAGGGATATAAGGAGACCCTCACATGGTTACTGTTAGCCCTTAATTTTGTGGCACTAATACTATAGGAGGCTACTGAATGACATTTTTAACATAGTTGTTATGTTGTAACAGAGGTGGAGTACATTTAAACTAAACCCACACACTGTGATATTTATTTAAGTTACACAGAGGAGTAGCACGTTCACTTTAAAGAAATATTTTTTATGTATTTATAAATTTTGGCACAGATGAAGGGGTAAGGTACCTATAAAAGTACCCTTTTTTGTTTTACACACATTGTTAAAAAATTTTATAAGGTTTGGGCAATTTCTATTTTAATAGGGCAGCGCCAATTTCCCCATTTTCCTTTTCCAATACATCCAATTAACTCCTAATTAGGAATTAATTAAGGGGAGGCAGCAGCCCTTCCAATATCCTAAGCGCAGACTCTCAATTTATTAATTCTGCAAATCTGACTGTCCTTGAGCAGTTTTTGGTCAATTTGAAAGAATAAAGCTGTGTGGGGGGGGGGGGGGGGGTTTAACCAGGGATGCCTGTGACCCAAAAAAAGGCATACTGTAACAGGTGTCCACCCACTCTTAGGAGTGAGGGCACCTCTTCATTAGGAAAAGGGCTTTGGGGGAAGACTACTGGTCTTTTTGGCTCAAGTCTTGTGCCAAAAGGAAAGGCTTAACATAGGTTTTGAAGTTGAAGCCTGGGTAGAGCAGTTAGGTGCTCTGTGTTTCAAGGAGGTAGAGGCTCCTGAGGGGGAGTGTATGGGATTCTTCTACTGTGAGAGTAAAACCTTCCCTCCTGAGTCATAGTTCATGAATTTGTCAAATGCCTCTCCAAATAGAAGTCTTCTTTGAAAAGCCATACAGTATGTGCAAAACACTTTTAAAAGGCAGCTTCAGGGAGAGAAACGAGAGTAGGAGAAGAGGCAGGGCAAAGATGGCTGTATACAAGACTTTATCTGAGGAATTGTAACATAGATGCAAAAAATTATGCTTTTGTCAAATAGGCTCAAATAGAGCTAGAATCGAACACAGAGATCGGTATTAGCGCCAATTCCTGCTCTGATGCAAGGGGCCCGTTATCACTCCAAGAGTGTTGTGCAGGCCTTCAGCAGAGCGAATGTTCGATTGCGTTTTTTCAGTGAATACAAATCAAATATTGCCCCAGTCTTTCACAGCAATGGTCAGAAGCATACAGGATGACCCTGTCTTACCTTTCCATGACACTCGACTGTCCAGGCGAAGTCTAGGCTTCACCCACCACGGTGGGCATACCCCCAAAGGGGTCTTCACACACTGGGTTCCCTAGGGATAGACCATGGCTCTGGGCCTGTATATCACCCTGCAGCTGACTACATGTGCCAAGGTTAGCGCCAATAGAGAATCCAGTGCTCAAAGCAACATAGAGGCTGTCCCCATGGCATGGGGTCTAGGTATGATTCTCAAGGTTTCCTGAGGTTGCACCAATCCGGATGCACTGCTTCTACTTGTGGAATTAGAAGGCAGTGAGAATGTGACTGAAGAATTCAAACATAAAATAATAAATAAAAAGGACTCATGGAGTGGGGTGAGGTTATAAGGAACACAGTCCATATGCCCATCGCACGCGTTCCTTGAATGAGCTCTTAAGGTATTGGGTGCTGTAGTGACTGTCAGCTGGATACTGGAATCTGTAAAATAATGTAGATATTCGCCAGCACACCAGGGACCGTCAATTTCGTCCAAACAGTTTTTATTCAAGAAAGATCACATCAGAACACTACACCGTTTTGTGATCTTTCTTGAATGAAAACCGTTTGGACGAAATTGATCCTTGGTGTGCTGGCGAATATCTACATGGGTTTATAAGGAAGACACCTGGGGGGTGTGTTCCTAAAAGCACTACCAGTGTCCAATTACCTGAAGGTACGCATTTTTGTAATCCAGGGTCTATGAATACTTGGCTTTATTTTACAGGACAGGCAATTTATGACTGGATGTTGCAAATCTAGATTATGTTCTGTTTTGATTGGTTAATATTGCCCAATCTTACATTTGAATACCCTGCTAGACCTGATAAATGGAATTAACCCTAAGTATCTGTGTTGAAGAAGGCTTGATTGATGTATATTACATAGCATGCTCAACACTTAAAAAATGTATTGCACTATACAGTGCAGAAAATAAGAAAAGTTATAGGTCAGTTTGACTGTCCTGAAAATGTAGGATGTTGGTAGCACAGGATAAAGACATCGAAGCCTTTCTTGGAAACATTTGCATTTATTTTTAACCTAGATTTTAAATAAAAGTAATTTTACATAATCAGTTATATTAATTAATATAATTTTTTACTTAATTTTGTGATTAAGAAGAAAATGTATATAAAAAAACTGAGAAATAAAAAAAAAATGTCAACAGCCTAGAGATTTATTTTTTAGACATCCTTTTGAAATGTGTTTCATAGGAAAGTTCATTGTATTCTTAAATTTTTTTTGTATTAGAATCAGCACTTCACATGAAAGAAGTGAAGAGTATACAATGAAATGGGTTGTCCCTTTGATAATAAAATTGTGTTCTTTGTGATGTATGTATCATTATCAGAATTATTTTTCACCGTTGACCTTAGCACTCCTCTGAAATTATACACCCACATACAGTACATGGACAGTAGGAGTCTGGCCGCCAGCAGGTCCAGAAATGAGCACAGACCATGGACTAAGATAAATGGGCTACCAGGGGCTGCATACAGCCTCCTACACATCATGATGCCGACTTCCAATAATGCACTGCCATATATAATAACATTTCCTAGACTGTCACCCTGGCTGTGTACCGAAGCAAGGCTAAGTCCTCAGTTTTAGTGTTTGTTTATGCACAACTTCCATGTTTTTGTTGGTCGAAGGGTGTACTGAGTGCTTAATGCGGTATTAAACCCCAAAGCAAACATTTATTTTATTGCAGTTTTCCAATTCTTAGATGTGATGTTTACATTAGTGCTATTTTTTAGGCTTTCTTCCTATTTTCATCTGGTGATTCAGCCAGTAAGTCAGTTGTTTTCCAAACGAACAAGCTCTCTTCAAGATGTATTCGTATTCATTTTCAGGGATGAGACAAACCATTTACCAGGGCCCAGGGCCTTCACAAATGTAATAGGTCGTTATGAAATTAGAGGTGTAATTTATGCTCCTAGAAGCCCTGATGGTGCTCCCTGCATGTGGTATCGCCATACTCGGGAGGAGTAGCAGAGTGTATTTTAGGGTGTAATTGGAAGTATGCATATGCTGTGTGTGAGAAATAACATGTTATTATGACAATTTCGTGAAAAAATAAAAATAAAAAAATTCTTCATTTTCCCAAGAATTGTGGGAAAAAAATACAACTTAAAAAAAACAAACCATGCCTCTGACTAAATACATTTGAATGTCTACTTTTCAAAAGAGGGTCATTTGGGGGGTATTTGTACTTTCCTGACATTTCCAAACCTCAAGAAATGAGATCACTGATGCAGGCCGTCAGTGCATCAGGTGTGATCAATTTTCAATGATTTGCACCATAGCTTGTAGACTCTATAACTTTCAAAGAGACTAAATAATATTCACTAATTTGGGTTATTTTTACTAAAGAGATGTAGCAGTATAAATGTTGGCCCAAATTTATGAACAAAAATTACTTATTTGCAAAATTTTATCATAGAAACTAAAAAAAAAGTGTTTTTTTTTCTCTAAATTTTTGCTTTTTTTTCACTTATGTCGCAAACGATAAAAAACCCAGTGGGGATTAAATACCACCAAAAGAAAGCTCTATTTGTTTGAAAAAAATGATAAAAAGTTTGTTTAGGTACAGTGTTGAATGACTGGCATTCAAAGTGCAAGAGCGCTAAAATCTAAAAATTGGTCTGGGCATGAAGGGTGTATAAATTTCCCTGTATTGAAGTGGTTAAAACCACCTACGGTAAGTATATTCAGAAAATACGGGGGTTTAGTCACACTATATGGTCATATAGTGCTACGCCCACTTACTGCGAATTAGTGGGTCCACTAATTCGGGGTACATCGTCGCAGTAAGTGGGCTTAGCACTATATGACCATATAGTGTGACCAAACCCCCGTATTTTCTGAATATGCTTAGGTGGTTTTAAATAGCCTTGCAGGAGTTAAATGTCATTTTTGTATTTGTGCGCTGTAATCTTTTTTTTCTTCTGTCTGTATGGTCTTACGGCTGCACCATCTTTTATGCATTTTTTAGGGTGTGCCCCCCAAATCTTTGTTTAGTGTATGGATTCTGACCAAATGCCTTTGGGCTGGAGCACCCCCCCCCCATCATTACCGCTTATTGGTGTCCACCTGTGTTATAGGAGGAGTCCTTTTAATTCTCCCATTTAGAGGAGTGTATTTCTCCCGTGGTTCAGAGAAGTGGGATCTTCCATTCTATGGATAGAGTAGGACCCACTAATTCAGGGTACTTTGTCGCAGTAAGTGGGCTTAGCACTATATGACCATATAGTGTGACCAAACCCCCGTATTTTCTGAATATGTTCAGGTGTTTTAAATAGCCTTGCAGAGGTTAAATGTCATTTTTGTATGTGTGCGCTGTAATCTTTTCTTTTCATACCTCCCAACTGTCCCTGATTTCAAGGGACTGTTACTGATTTGGAGCAATATCCCTCTGTCCCTTATTCCTCCTCCTTTGTCCCTCATTTTGGTCTGATCCATATAGTTGTATATAAAATGCACTTTTTATCTTTCAAAAAGTGTTTCCCAGTGCTAAACCTTTCATCCAATTTCTAAATTGCTGCATTTGTACATTTTAAAAGCCAATATAAAGGAATAGTAGTGTTAAAAAAAGCACTTGTGCATTTAATTAACCTTTTTTGGGGGGTTAATTCTCCTTTAAGGGGGTGTGTCCTTTGCCTACATACATTTGCTAGTAGGTGTCCTTCATTCCCATCTAAAAATGTTGGGAGGTATGAATGTGACACTAAACCAGGGGTCCTCAAACTACGGCCGGCGGGCCGTATCCGGCCCGCCAGGGTTATTTACCTGGCCCGCGGATTGCCCCTTACATAAGATCACAGCATTCGCACTTGGACTCCCCCTCCCCTCCCTTATTCACGCAAAATGGGAAACATGACAGGTCTCCCTCCCCTCTGCTACCTTATTCATGCAAGACAGGAAACATGACAGGTCTGGACAAAGGGCAAGACTTTTCATGTTAAGAAGCGCGTGATTGGTTACTAGACAGTGGGGCGGTCCCAGTAATCAATCACCTGCCTTTAACATGAAAAGTTCCACCTTTTGTCCAGACCTGTCATGTTTCCTGTCTTGCATGAATAAGGTAGTAGAGGGGAGGGAGAGGCGGAGTGCAAGTGCTGCGATCTTATGAAAGTGTGTAATATCGATATGGGGCTCTATGATGGGAGGGAGTCGATGGGGGGGCTCCGTGATATGGGGGGGGGGCTCTGTGGTGGAGTGGAGTTTGTGATGGAGAGGGCTCTGTGATGGGGGGATCTGTGATGGGATGGCTGTGTCATGAAGAGGAATATGTGATGGGGGGGCTCTGTGATGGAGAGCAATCTGTGATGGGGGGGCTCTGTGATGGAGGAGTCTGTGATGGGGGGATCTGTGATGGAGAGGAGTCTATGATGGGGGCTCCTGATGGAGGGCTCTGTGATGGAGGGGCTCTGTGAGGGCAAGGAGTCCCCCCCCCCAACAGTCTGAGGAACAGTGAACTGGCCCCCCTGTTTAAAAAGTTTGAGGACCCCTGCATTAAACCAATCTAGATGACTAGGCTAGGAGGGTGGTGGGAAGTATACATCTAGCCCTGGCTGTCACATGCATCATGAAAAGCAGGTTGCTGTGGTTTATGGATTTTTAAAAATTGCTCCATCAAGCACAACGTCTGTGTGCTTATTGGCATCCCCCAGCAGGTAAAGCTCCAATTTCAACTTTTGTCACCCGACTCATACTGATCTGTAGGTTTTTAAAAGGTAAAAAAAAATTGCTGGACGGCAAGCTTAGCTGAAACTATGCACCACCTCATCAGAAAGATTGTCTAGAAGAAAAAGTAGGAGCTCTAATTTTACCATGATTTATGGAGCGACAATCACGGCAAAATCGCGCCACCATCGGGGTGCCATTAAAAGTGACAGGGATCGCACGGGCATCAAGATATGAACAGAGCCTTAACAATATCTCTGAATAACTTGCCGACTTAAATAATAGTTACAATTTTTAGACCCATATAGGTCAATTTCACACGAGCGGACCAATCGGGTCCATCTAAAAAACTGACAGGCAGACCCGATCGGACCATCCATTGCCCTCTATAAAGCAGCAGATGTAAACAGATGTGTTGTTGACACCAACTGACATCCCATCTGAACCTATCAGCTAAAAACAGATGGATGGGGAATCCGCTCCCCATCCGTCTGGCGGATCGGATGACAGTCGGATGTAAATGGACAGACAGTCCATTTACATCCGCCCATAGAGCAGTGGTTCTCAACACCTGTCCTCAGGACCCACTAACAGGCCAGATTTTAAGTATTACCTTGGGGAAATGCAGACTAGAATACTGCAATCACTAAGCAGCAAACCTGTGATGTATTTCAGTTATGTTGCAAACCTGGCCTGTTAGTGAGTCCTGAGGACAGGAGTTGAGAACCACTGCCATAGAGGAAAGCAGTCTGTGTCCGCTCTGCATAAGCGGAGCAGACACGGATCTGTCATTGCTGCATAGCGGGGATCAGCGGAGTCTGCCAATGGGAAAGAGCCCTTAAGGTTTTTATTTGGTAATCTGTTTTAATAAATACCTTGCCCATGGTCATTTGCCCCCTGAGCCAGTACTAATAAGATTGGTTAGGCTAGTGGCCCCAAGTGGAAATACTTGACCATTTAGACAACAGTGAGGCACCTGCAATCAGTGCCAGCTGCTGGCCCTGTTATAGCTTTCTGCTCCCCTTTCATACCTCGAATTGCATAATGCTCCCCAATATTTGAGACCCCAAGGCTAATTTTACATGGTACACTTGTTTTAGCCTCCAGAAATCTGTCCGTACCATGAAAGAGCCAGTTGGCCATGTTTACCATTAAGACCAAAGGTTTCCGAACCCCTCCTGAATCGGACACTCTCAATCTTAGTTATAACATGCTTGTTCTGGATCTTTGACACCACCAGCATTTCAGAAGGTGCCCAGCAATGGCAGCCCCTATATTTCTCTTATGGTAAGTGTGCTTTAAGGCTATTACACAGGCACTGGGAATTACATAACTATTTATTCTCTGGGCCAACAAATTATTTCTGAAAGTTAGATGAAGTCCCTGAATGATGATTTAGGTATCAACCCTCTGGGAAGAAAAAGAAGGTGAAAGCACATGCGGGGGAGTTCGGTGTTCTCCTTGGGAGCGATAAATGCATTTAACAGTTCCACTAACACATCGCACATCATGCTGGATCCCTTAATAGCCATAGCACACAGACTTGAAATCACTTCTTTATGGTGTATTCATACATTGTATATACAGTAAATATTAAACACACAAGTGCAACAAAATGTAACATTATTGTCCTCATCATCAGTTACATCAGTCATTGCCAGTTAAGTACGTTCAAATACAATGCAAAAAAAAAAAAGGACACTGCAGTTCTATTTGCATCTCCATAACATTCTTACAGCAATTACACAGCTAAAAAATAATATACAGTATATGAATTTATTGTTGAATAAAACATCTTTTTAACAGAAACCAGCATTACTAAGTAAGCAGCCCATGTTATTTCTTTCATGGAAAGAATATAAACCACACAACATTCCATTTTTGTAATTTGGAATCTGGCGTATGTAGGTAGTGTGATCGTGAACTGCAATCTCACAGTAAAGGGGGAAACATTTTGCACAGCAAAATTGAAGCATTTAGGGAAAAAAAGCAAAAATAATACTACATTACAAATAAATGAAGGGTCAATAAAGGGAACCTGTTATAACAACCACATCTCTACTAGTTCCAAGCTGGTCATCATGATGCTTAACCATTTAGTAAGTCATTGACCTGAAAAAGTATGCAGCCCCTGAAGCGTGGGCCAGGGACTCACTATCTAGTAAAGCCTCAAGATAAGCATGCCAGTCAGCAAATGAGCAAAAAGAAGCTAACAATGGCAGATCTTATTTCAAACATGTCAGGTTCACTTTAAATGTAATGAAGTACAGACAGGATAGACCGAGGGACCAGAATAGCCATGTTTGTATATTGTCATATGGAGGTTAGTTTTTGCTGCAAAGGTTGCCAGCTCCCCTTCTATATGGCAATTTTGTTTGCGATTTAATGTCAAACCATTTATACATGTGTAATGATTGTTACCTAAACATATAAAAAAGATCCACATTTTCTGCAATAATCACAATTTCAACTGTCAACTAGTTCTTGTAAATCAGATCTGCAGAAGGGATTATGCCATTGTAGAAGGGCAAACCTCAGCTATGGACAGCTGACAAAAGGGTAAAAACTTAGTTTTATACAGAGTTTTTACAGCTGCTATCTAGGTATAGCTAAAGAGTGGTGGCAAGGGAAAGGGTGCAAAAGAGGATCAGTTTTTTGGTTCAAGCTAACTACGTAGAAGGCCAGCCATCAAAAGTCTCCAACAGTATTGTTGCTTATGTTTACTGAACTGCAGAATGTATTTATTTTATGCACAGCAGATCTGCATTGATAGTAATATATGTATCACATTTGTACCCAAAGCAATAAAAGTTATTGCTAAATAAATAGGTTCATAAAAGAAACGAGAAAATGGCTGTATGTTTTTAGCGTTGCAAGGGCAAGCTGCTTCCATGCAACCCCCTGTGATGCCTTTGAGAGAGTCCTTAGCCCTGTGTAAGCTCCAATTTACAATCTGGAGCATACAAAGCTTCCTCTCCTCACTTGGTTAGATGGAGCAATAGGGAGCAAGAAGGCATGTATGTTGCTTGGGGCAGGGGTAGTGAAGTAAATCTGCCACTCTGATGTGGGCAAACCACGGGTTTACTTTAAGCTTGTGTTGATGGGCAAATGCAGTATGCTTTCAGGTGCACTCAGCTTTTATCATTCTCAGCTGCATCAACCAGCTTCAAGCTTTTGCGTTCCAATAGACTTGTGTAGGGAGCAAAACAGATTTGATGCAAAGAAAAGCCTGTATTCAAAGGCCCTAAAGCTTATTTACTTGCTGTGATTTTGAGGTCTAGCTAAGCAGGAATAGCTGCCAAATGACAAAACTTCCAATATCTCGTGCCAAAATAGATTATCTGTAACCACAGACACTGGGGTAGCAATAGCTGGGTTGATGATTTGGATGTTGACCACTTCTTTGTTGGATATATAGTCACTACCAATCACATTAAAGTACTTATGTATATAAAGCATTCCCTGAGCCTGTGGCATATTTGAACTATAAACCCCATTAAGCAAATGCAGGTAATGTAGAGTAGCACCTACAATAAAACCTGAATAGAATCCAGTAGGTCCATATGAATTTCCCTTTTCTTTTATTGCTGGATATATAGAGGAGAACGTGGTGTGGAAGGAGTACAGCAGGGTAGAAGATCAGCTAATAGTAGTGGAGATGAGTACTGGCAAGCATGTGGTCATACATATCAATCTATTAGACATTAGAGTGCAGCAGGACAGTATGGCATTGAAGACCGGTCTTCCAATGTACAAATAGCACTCTGATGGGATTTTAGCCAGTTGGGGCATGCCTCCTAAAACCAGAAGTCAAACTGCAGGTCCTTCTATGGTCATGATGCTTTCAGTGCTAAGGAATTTTCTCAAAATGTAATGTTGGGAGCCTAAAAGTCTTAACCAAGGCTTATAATCATCATTTTCACTTTCAGCTTAAGGGTTGTGTATATTTTAAACTGTCACTCCAGCTAAAACTTGCTGAATCTCTTTGTACAGTATATAGATATCAGTGCTACTGTAGCCGAGATGTTCAATCTTCACTATTCGGTACTGCATCCTTTGCTGCTGTGCTATTACTAGGTATCACTACTACTCATAACATTTCTTAGAAAACATCAACCATTAAACCTAATTTCCATGGATGTGGTGCACTACGAATCTTAATGGAAGGGGCACATGTCATTTCAGCATTTGTGTTTCTTCTTCTCCTACGATTACACCCCTGCATAACTGCAAATGAGGCCTACATCTGGCCAACAACTCAGAACATTTTCTTGTTATGCCAGAACTACTTTCATGGGGTTCACATAACTTAACTACTTTGCAACTTCAAGAGAAGCTCCAGCCAAAACGAATTTGATTTAGTTTTAGATGGAAATGGTATAGCGTTAGAACTGCTGTGACACGGTCACTTAGCTCTATGTCCCTGAAGATCCCCCCTGACATCCTGTCCCAGGAAGAGGTCATAACCAGGACAGCAAGTAAAAGAAATCTCTTCAAGGTTCGGGTTTTAACCACTGTCTGAATACCCCTTGGGGAGATTTTCCCTCCCTTTCTGTCCTGCGAACATGGACAAGTCTGAGCATATTTTTTCCAATAGGGGCAAAGACATCAAAAAAGCCTGACAAACGTTTTAAGCCTTCCCATGCCTATGCAAAGCTTAAAAAAATCAGTCTAAAGTCCCACTATAAGCTCCATTCACTGGGAGTTTAACGTCAACTTCGCTCAACACAAAAATTTAATATAAACATAACTGGAGTACCCATACCCAAGAACTCCTAATGCAAGCATTACGACATCTTATGTCTGCACTCTTGTGCTGTAGCACCAGATTTTTGGCTACCTGGAAGTGTGGTGAGCATGTACTATGCAAATATTAGTTTAGCAGTGCAATCCATAGCCAAGTACCTAATTACTCAGCAAAAACTCAACAAGCCCTTTAAGAAGCACTTTTAAACCTGTCAGCATTACTGCACTAGGAAGTTGGTCTGATGGAACTTGTAAATAATAAATAAGCCCTACCTAAAGAAATTCACCTATAACGCTGGAAAATCATGGCTGGATGGATTTAATTGCATCTTTCTTCACACTGCACAATTTCACAGCCTTGATTCTATTCTCAGATGGAAACCAAGCTCCCAGAAGCCTCCTGTGTGAGGTGGAGGGGGGAGCACAGTGTTGTATTACAGTACAAATATACAGCCCTCTAGCCATGTACGTCGAAAGCGCAAATTACTCATGTCAGTCAATACTTTTCTCTGAAGAACTAAATTCTCTATAAACCTTCAGGAAAATAGAAGACATCTCAGCTGAGTTATTTCAAGTCAAAAATAGTGTCAGCCTTTTTTTTTCTTCGCAAAGTAGTGCAGCTGAAAGATTTGATGAAATGTTGCAGTTCGGGTGGAAACAAAAGATTGTTCTGTCTTTAAGAGGCTGGGGGATGGATATCCTGGTTTTCGAAGGGTGGTACTGGGTCTCGCCAGTATGTGAACTGACTGTAGGTGTCCGAGCAAGGGAAGTCTGAGGAATGGCTTCTTTTCAACAGTGGAAAGACATGATCCACCACCTCGCAGAGACGTACGTAGCTGAAACAACAGACATAGGAATATGAATTCCACAGAGCAATTTCCCAATTCAAATCTGTTCTCTCATTGACAGGAAAATTGGAGGACTTCTATATAGGCATAATACAAAGAAGCTTTGGAGAGAAAGATGGGTATGGTCAGAGAAAAGTATGTTCACATCAAGAACAGCAGAACTATTCCATATTCATTAAATAAATGAACCTATCCTGGCTTAAAATGTAAAGACTCCTGCTGATTTGCTGGAGTCCTTGTGAAGCCCCTTCCAAGGCCCTGGCCATACAAATGGTCATTATTTCTCTCCAAGTCAGGTATAAAGAATCACTGTGATCATATGAATATGTGTATGATATATTTTTTACTCCTGCTATGAAAAATTGTTTTAATACTAGCTCCTCCATTACAGCTGACCTTCGCTCTTTTGTGGTGCTAGAGGAGCCTCTACAGACTGAATTCAGTATCCAAACACTTCTGGATGTTCCTGATGCTTGTATCATCTTGCTGTGGCTCTCCAGCTACTACATCATCCAAATGTGCAAGCAGCTCTAGGGGGAAGTCACATTGAGTAGCAGGGAGATGCAGGCATTTGAAACACTTAACAGTTTTAGATGCTGAAGATTCTAGTCTCCTCATATTGTTAGAGCCCCAGTTGAAGCCAATCTATCCAAGATTGGGTTCAACTTGGGCTCTAACAATATGTGTTACAACTGGATTTGTCAAAGTGGTATTTATAGTGGCAAGCATTATACAGTGGGCCAAAAAATATTTAGTCAGCCACCAATTGTGCAAGTTCTCCCACTTAAAAAGATGAGAGAGGCCTGTAATTGTCATCATAGGTATACCTAAACTACGAGAGACAAAATGTGGAAACAAATCCAGACAATCACATTGTCTGATTTTTGAAAGAATTTATTTGCAAATTATGGTGGAAAATAAGTATTTGGTCACCTACAAACAAGCAAGATTTCTGGCTCTCACAGACCTGTATCTTCTTCTTTAAGAGGCCCCCCTGTCCACTCATTACCTGTGTTAATGGCACCTGTTTGAACTTGTTATCAGTATAAAAGACACCTGTCCACAACCTCAAACAGTCACACTCCAAACTCCACTATGGTAAAGACCAAAGAGCTGTCGAAGGACACCAGAAACAAAATTGTAGACCTGCACCAGGCTGGGAAGACTGAATCTGCAATAGGCAAGTAGCTTGGTGTGAAGAAATCAACTGTGGGAGCAATAATCAGTAAATGGAAGACATACAAGACCACTGATAATCTCCCTCGATCTGGGGCTCCACGCAAGATCTCACCCCGTGGGGGTTAAAATGATCACAAGAACGGTGGGCAAAAATCCCAAAACCACACGGGGGGACCTAGTGAATGACCTGCAGAGAGCTGGGACCAACGTAACAAAGGCTACCATCAGTAACACACTACGCTGCCAGGGACTCAGATCCTGCAGTGCCAGACGTGTCCCTCTGCTTAAGCCAGTACATGTCCGGGCCCGTCTGAGGTTTGCTAGAGAGCATTTGGATGATCCAGAAGAGGATTGGGAGAATGTAATATGGTTAGATGAAACCAAAGTAGAACTGTTTGGTAGAAACACAACTCGTGTTTGGAGGAGAGAGAATGCTGAGTTGCAACCAAAGAACACCATACCTACTGTGAAGCATGGGGGTGGCAACATCATGCTTTGGGGCTGTTTCTCTGCAAAGGAAACAGGATGACTGATCCGTGTACATTAAAGAATGAATGGGGCCATGTATCGTGAGATTTTGAGTGCAAATCTTCTCCCATCAGCAAGGGCATTGAAGATGAAACATGGCTGGGTCTTTCAGCATGACAACGATCCAAACACACTGCCCGGGCAGGAGTGGCTTCGTAAGAAGCATTTCAAGGTCCTGGAGTGGCCTAGCCAATCTCCAGATCTCAACCCCATAGAAAACCTTTGGAGGGAGTTGAAAGTCTGTGTTGCCCAGCGACAGCCCCAAAACATCACTGCTCTAGAGGGGATCTGCATGGAGGAATGTGCCAACATGCCAGCAACAGTGTGTGACAACCTTGTGAAGACATACAGAAAACGTTTGACCTCTGTCATTGCCAACAAAGGATATATAACAAAGTATTGAGATCAACTTTTGATATTGACCAAATACTATTTTCCACCAAAATTTGCAAATAAATTCTTTCAAAAATCAGACAATGTGATTGTCTGGATTTGTTTCCACATTTTGTCTCTCATAGTTGAGGTATACCTATGATGACTATTACAGGCCTCTCTCATCTTTTTAAGTGGGAGAACTTGCACAATTGGTGGCTGACTAAATACTTTTTTGCCCCACTGTAGCTGCATTTCCCCAAAGCAGTATTTTTTTTACATTTCAGAACTTCAATGATTTTCCTCTTTTAGACCCATGCTTCTTTCAACCCCCACCTGATTCTTTGACCACATATCACATTAAGAAAAGCGCACAGACACTGGTTACCTTTTCCTTGAAGAAGTGGAGATCAAGGGAACTTTGACAGACCAGTAGTTTTTAATGGAGGAACCTTATGTGGCAATGTTACCACTATCCACAGTTACTATAGGGTTGGAGCCAATATGACCTGCTTCCTTCAGTGACCATGCATATGAGTACTCTTTATCCCTATACTGCAAACATCGAAGCCTAGTACACACGGGCTGAATGTCGGAAGGCATAGGCCAGTTCAATAGAAACCGGCAAACATTTGGCCCGTGAGTACAGCAGCCAGTTCAGCCGGCTTCTATTGACGGGTCATGACCAAAAAGGTCTGCTGACTTGCTCCCGATCAGCGCTCTCAGCCAATGGTTGAGGGGGCTGACCGAAGTGTGTTAGAACAGCAAGGGAGATCGCTATACTAACATCGGATTGTTAGTACAGCAGCTCTGACCTGAGCTGTCAGTTAAGTCTAGCAAAAGACACTAGTATTAAAATTGGATTTTCTAAATTTCTCTCTGGGTGACAAGGCCCCTTTAAATGGCAAGCATTGGAAGAGCACTATAATGTTACCCACAAAGACCTGTGACTGTACTAGCTTCAACCAGTTAGCTCAAATTTCCTTGATCAGAGTTTTATATAATCCCATACAGCTTATCAGGAGCTTCCAACAGCTCTTATGACATGATTCTGTGTTAT
Source organism: Lithobates septentrionalis (assembly GCA_037952835.1). NCBI lineage: Eukaryota > Metazoa > Chordata > Amphibia > Anura > Ranidae > Lithobates > Lithobates septentrionalis. Next base: position 1,815,137 of record JBBDGP010000385.1, read on the forward strand.
ACAACCAATTTCTCTTGCCACTGAGACTTCAGTGGCTTGCATTTTATTTGCTTAGATTGAGCTCTGAAGAATTAAAAAGAGACCAAAACTGATATGGATTTAATTGATGGGAAAGCCAAAAAAGAAGATAAATAACAGGAAAAAAATTTAAGCCATTTTGCAGGTAAGTCTATCCCCCTGCATCACTTTAAATGTAAATATAAACCTGACTGGGATATAGCCATAAAGTGGGACCCCAGCAAAAACTTTCATTTTTTTTTTTTTGTCAAAGGGCGATTTTGCATGGAACTCACGCGCTGCAACTGCGAACCGCGTCTTTGGTTCACAGTAGCAATACGGTCTCATTATCTTTATTGGGTGAGTTTGACAGGCAGTGCTGCCTGTCAACATTGACAAACTAAGTTAAAGCTGATGTACAGCTTTTAGTGAAGTTTAAATAGTTAATTTGGACCAAGCTGGTCCAAACAAATTATGTACTTCAAACACAGATGCAGCGGCTGTGTGTGCTGTATAAACTAGACATAGCCTCAGCTACATACAGTATACACTGCAGTGGTGGGACAAAAGATTCCCTTCCTACTTTTGGAAGAGAAGCAAGTCAGGCTCTCTTCACTAAAAGCTGGAGATCAGCTTTAAATTTGCCACAGATGTTAGGCTAGGTTTACATATATGCGGGTGCAGAAACGCATATAAAACGCACCCATTCCCGCACACACAGGCAAAACGTGGTGCTATTTAGCAGATACCAGGGGTGCCCTTAGTTCTTAATGCCATCCCCACGCATTTGCAAAAATAGGATTTTTATAACAGCTTACATGTAAAATCCTTTTCTTGGAGTACATCACAGGACACAGAGCCCTAGTATTAACTATATGCGTATATAGGCACCTTCAGGTGATGGACACCGATATACCCAATACAGGAAGTTCACACCCTATATAACCCCTCCTCCTACCAGGAGTACCTCAGTTTTTGTAGCAAAGCAATATACCTAAACCCCAGAAAGAGGGGAGGGACCTCTGTGTCCCGTGATGTACGCCAAGAAAAGGATTTTACAGGTAAGCTGTTATAAAAATCCTATTTTCTTTATCGTACATCACGGGACACAGAGCCATAGTATTAACTATATGGGACGTCCCATAGCAATGTTATTTGAGGGGAGGGAGACACAACCCGTAGGACACCCCCAGACTTGAGGACCTATACTGCTGCCTGCAGCACATTGCACCCAAAGGCGATATCCTCATGCCTTCTTTCATCCACCTGATAAAACCTGGTGAATGTACTGAAGACCAAGTTGTGGCCTTACAGATCTGAGCCACGGAGGCCTGGTGATGCACTGCCTAAGAAGCACTAACTGCTCTGGTCGAGTGCACTTTGAAAAGATGGAATCTTACCTTTTAAGCCATAAGCCTGAATTATAACTTGCCGAATCCACTTAGTGACGGTGGATTTCAACGCTGCCTGTCCTTTCTTAGGACCTTCTGGCAGTACAAACAAGACATCAGTCTTCCGGATCTGAGCAGTCGTCTTTACAGTGCCTTGCAAAAGTATTCACCCCCTTGGCTTTTAACCTATTTTGTTACATTACAGCCTTTAAGTTCAATGTTTTTTAAATCTGAATTATATGTGATGGATCAGAACACAATAGTCTAAGTTGGTGAAGTAAAGTTAGAAAAATATATACATAAAAAAAAATTTTAGAAATAAAAAACTGATAATTGGCACGTGCGTATGTATTAACCCCCTTTGTTATTAAGACCATAAAAAGCTCTGGTGCAACCAATTACCTTCAGAAGTCACATAATTAGTGAAATGATGTCCACCTGTGTGCAATCTAAGTGTCACATGATCTTTCATTACATACACATACACATCTTTTTGAAAGGCCCCAGAGGCTGCAACACCTAAGCGAGAGGCACCACTAACCAAACACTGCCATGAAGACCAAGGAGCTCTCCAAACAAGTAAGGGACAGTGTTGTTGAGAAGTACAAGTCAGGGTTAGGTTATAAAAAAATATCCAAATCTTTGATGATCCCTAGGAGCACCATCAAATCTATCATAACCAAATGGAAAGAACATGGCAAAACAGCAAACCTGCAAAGAGACGGCCGCACACTCACGGACCGGGCAAGGAGGGCATTAATCAGAGAGGCAGCATAGAGACCTAAGGTAACCCTGGAGGAGCTGCAGAGTTCCATAGCAGAGACTGGAGTATCTGTACATAGGATGACAATAAGCCGTATGCTTAATAGAGTTGGGCTTTATTGCAGAGTGGCCAGAAGAAATCCATTACTTTCAGCAAAAACAAAATGGCACATTTTGAGTTTGTGAAAAGGCATGTGGGAGACTCCCAAAATGTATGGAGGAAGGTGCTCTGATCTGATGAGACTAAAATTGAACTTTTTGGCCATCAAAGAAAACGCTATGTCTAGCGCAAACCCAACACGTCACATCACCCAAAGAACACCATCCCCACAGTGAAACATGGTGGGGGCAGCATCATGCTGTGGGGATGTTTTTCAGCAGTAGGGACTGGGAAACTGGTCAGAGTTGAGGGAAAGATGGATGGTGCTAAATACAGGGATATTCTTGAGCAAAACCTGTACCACTCTGTGTGTGATTTGAGGCTAGGATGGAGGTTCACTTTCCAGCAGGACAATGACTCCAAACACACTGCTAAAGCAACACTTGAGTGGTTTAAGGGGAAACATGAAAATGTGTTGGAATGGCCTAGTCAAAGCCCAGACCTCAATCCAATAGAAAAATTTGTGGTCAGAAAGATTGCTGTTCACAAGTGCAAACCATCCAACTTGAAGGAGCTGGAGCAGTTTGGAAGGAGGAATGGGCAAAAATCCCAGTAGTAAGATGTGGCAAGCTCATAGAGACTTATCCAAAGCGACTTGGAGCTATGATAGCCGCAAAAGGTGGCTCTACAAAGTATTGACTTTTAGAGGGGTGAATAGTTATGCACATTGACTTTTTCTGTAATTTTGTTCTATTTGTTGTTTGCTTCACAATAAAAAAAAAATAAAAAATAAAAAAATCTTCAAAGTTGTAGGCATGTTCTGTAAATTAAATGATGCAAATCCTCAAACAATACATGGTAATTCCAGGTTGTGAGGCAACAAAACACGAAAAATGCCAAGGGGGGTGAATACTTTTGCAAGGCACTGTAAATAGACTTTGACCGCTCTCACCACATCAAGGCAATGTAATGACTTCTCTTCCCTAGAACATGGTTTTGGAAAAAATGATGGCAGGACAATATCTTGGTTCAGGTGAAACCTGAGACCACTTTAGGCAGAAGACCTGGAGGAGGATGCAACACGACTTTGTCCTCGTGAATAATCAAATCATTTTTACAAGAAAGAGCAGCCAATTCCGAAACCCTCTTTGCTGAGGATATAGCAACCGAGAACACTAACTTCCTTGTCAGAAGGACTAAGGGAATATGCTGTATCGGTTCAAATGGATGTTTTTTTAATACTAATGCCCCGTACACACAGTCGGACTTTGTTCGGACATTCCGACAACAAAATCCTAGGATTGTTGGCTCAAACTTGTCTTGCATACACGGTCACACAAAGTTGTCGGAAAATCCGATAGTTCTGAACGTGGTGATGTAAAACACGTACGTTGGGACTATAAACGGGACAGTGGCCAATAGCTTTCATCTCTTTATTTATTCTGAGCATGCGTGGCACTTTGTCCGTCGGATTTGTGTACACACGATCGGAATTTCCGACAACGGATTTTGTTGTCGGAAAATGTTATATCCTGCTCTCAAACTTTGTGTGTCGGAAAATCCCATGGAAAATGTGTGATGGAGCCTACACACGGTCGGAATTTCCGACAACAAGGTCCTATCACACATTTTCCGTCGCAAAATGCGACCGTGTGTACGGGGCATTACAAAACTAAGTTCAAGTCCCAAGGGTTCAAAGGAGGTCTGACTGGCGGGTTAAGCCACATCACCCCTTGCATAAAAACCCATACCAAAGAATGCGAAGCAATCTGTCTTTCAAAAAAGACCGATAAGGCTGAGACTTGGTCCTTAATAGTACTCAAGGCCAGTTTCATCTCTACCCCTACCTGTAGAAAGGCAAGAATTCTGCTTATGTTGTACTTCCGAGGGTGCCAACCCTTGGACTCACACCAGGAAACATAAGCCCTCCAGACTCTATAATACATAGTTCTGGAAGCTGGCTTTCTTGCATTAATCAAGGTAGAGATAACCGACCTGGAAAGCCCACGTTTCTTCAGAATGTGGGTTTCAATAGCCAAGCCGTTAAATTTAGAGTTTGTAAGGTAGGATGGAATATCGGCCCCTGTGAGAGTAGGTCTGGCCTTAGTGGAAGGGACCATGGATCCTCCACTGCCATCTTTACGATTTCTGCATACCAGGTCCTTCTGGGCCATGCTGAGGCTACCAGAATTACCGGCTTTCTTTCTAGCTGGATCCTGCAAAGAATTTGTCGCAGCAACTGAATAGGGGGGTAATCAGTGAAAACTGATCCCATGGGGTCACCAACATATCTGTTCGGCATGCGAGTGGATCCCTTGTCCTGGACACAAAGTTGACCAACTTCATGTTGAACCTGGACGCCAGAAGATCTACGTCCAGAGTCCCCCATTTCTGGCAAATAGCCGAAAAATTTCGGGGTGAAGAGAACATTCCCCCGGGAGCAACTGCTGGCAGCTCAAGAAATCCGCCTGCCAATTCTCTACTCCCGGAATGAATACTGCTGATAGGCACGGAACATTCCTTTCTGCCCAAGTTAGGATAGGTTCACCTCCCTCTGTGCTGCAAGACTCTTGGTGCCCCCTTGATGATTGATGCAAGCCACAGCTGTGGCATTGTCAGATTGGATCCCGACAGGACAACCCCGTAACCTGAATGTCCAGGCCTTCAGGGCCAGACCTGCTGCCCGAATCTCTAGGATGTTGATGGGCAAGGTCCTTTCTGTCCTTGACCACGGTCCCTGGACAGTTGTCTTTTCTAGCACTGCTCCACAAACTGAAAGGCTGGCATCTGTCGTTACCACCTTCCAGATAACTGGTCTGAAGGATTTTCCTTTCAGCAGATTCTGGGTTACCAACCACCAACTGAGGCTTTGGGACACCCTTGGGGACATTGGCAAGTCTAAAGCTTGAACCGTTTTGTTCCAAGCAGATAGGATACTGTTTTGCAACAGTCTCGAATGGAACTGGGCATAGGGAACCGCTTTGAATGAAGCCACCATCTTTCCTAACAACCTCATGCAAAGGCGAATAGAGGGATCTCCTTTCCACGTGACCATCTGCACCAGCTCTCTTATGGAGTTGAACTTTGCCTGAGGCAAGAACATTTTTTTCTGGGCTGTGTCTATGATCAGATCCAAGTACTCCGGCCTTTTTAGCGATTTTAAGGAAGACTTCTCTAGGTTGAGAATCCACTCCAGACTTTCCAGGTATTTGGTTGTAATGCGCACGCTTTGCTCTAAACAAGCCACTGACTGGTCTATTAGCAATAGATCGTCTAGGTACACCAAGACTGTTATGCCCTGTGCCCTTAACCTGGCTAGAGGTGGAGCCAAAACTTTTGTAAACACCCGGGGGGCTGTAGCTAGCCCGAAGGGCAAGGCTACAAACTGAAAACTGATGCTGTTCTACCTTGAACCGCAGAAACCTTTGGTGAGCAGGAAATATAGGGACATGCAGATATGCATCCCTGATGTCCATAGACGCCAGAAGTTCTCCTTGTAGGAGAGAAACCACCGACCTGATCGACTCCATGCAAAAAGAGCGGATCTTCAGAAACTGATTTAGATTCTTTAGATCTAGAATGGGTCTGACATCTCAGTTCGGTTTTGGTACCGATAAAGAGGTTTGAATAAAACCCCAAACCTTGCTCTTCTGTGGGGATTTGTATGATCACCCCCTGAGCCAGTAATTGGTCTAGTGCCCGAAACAGAGATTGCCTTTTCCCTGGATCTTTGGGAACGTTTGACCTCAGAAAACGAGACGGTGGAAACTCCTGAAATTCTAGTTTTGTACCCTAGAGTCACCATGGAGAGGACTCATCTGTCCTAAATTTCCTCTTGCCAGACTTCTGAGAACTGTAGAAGTCTTCCCCCCACCCTGGCGAGCAGGGGCGCCCCTTCATAATGAGGCTTTAGAACTCTGCTTTGCAGGTTTCCACCCCCAGGACTTCTTTTGTGCCTGCCTGACCCCGAGGCTTTCCTCTAGACTCTGACAGCAGAGGCCATCGCCACTGCCTAGAGGCGGATGCCCCTGGCGCAGGAGAAAGAGTCCGCTTAAATGTAGGGCGTTTATTATTTATCTTAACTGGCAAAAGATTACTTTTCCCACTTGAAATCTTTTCGATGTATTTGTCCAAATCATCCCCATGAAAAGGAAACCCAGTCAGGAGCCTTTTGCATGGTGCTTCGGCTGACCAATTTTTTAACCACAGGCTCCTACGCATGTATACTAGCACAAGCACAGCACAAGGCGGGACGCCTGGTGAATAGAATCTTTAATGGTGTCTATGGCAAAACATAATGCTCTTGGCAGTTCGGCCAAATCCCGGGCTTGCTGTACAGGGCCTGTCTAAACTGGTCCTTTAGGGATTAACAGATGCCTATTGCAGCGACTGCAGGCTGAGTAACCGCAACTGCCAAGGAAAAAGAGCATTTTAACAGGAATTCCAACCTTTTATCTGTTGGATCCTTAAGCATTTGTGCATTGTCTACTGGACAAGTTAGACTTTTATTCACACTGGATATAGCAGCGTCAACTGCTGGTACATTCCATCTTTTGGTGAATTTCTCCTTCATGGGATAGAGTACTGTGAATCTCTTTTGAGGGAGAAAATGGTTATCCGGGTGATCCCATTCAGCATAAATAAGCTGTTAAGCTAGTAATGCATGGACAGGAAACGCATGCAAAGGCTGTGAAGGTTTTAAGGAACCCAAAGAAGAAACTGAACTTTCAGCTGACTCTGTTAGAGGTAGCTTGAAAGTTGAACGAACCATCTCCGTAAGAGATTGTACCAGCAATTTCTCAGATTGCGAGGCTGAAAAGGGTTCATCCACCATTGTTTCCTCTGCAGAGGAGTAATCGGTTTGTCTTTCTTCCTGATCGCCAGAGGGTAACACCTCATCCTCTACCCACTGTTCCCTTGGTAAAGGGTCTAAGGTGGGGGAGGGGGATCTACCACGCTTCCTATCCTTTTGGATGGAGGATGCGATTAAAGCCGCTAATCTTCTCTCTAGGCCCAGCAGGGCGGGGGAAAAGGCATCTTCAGTCACATATACAGGGGCTGAGATGTGAGAAGTAGCTGCACCTCCAATTTGTTCCAATGACTCACCCTGGCTTGCCACATCTGGTATTTCAGAAGAAGATGACAGTGTGGAGGCACGACTGGAGTTTCCAGCACCTGGGGGTGAAATCTTTGGTAACTTCTTTGAGGTCTTTGTGGTGTCTTTTTTGGGAGGCATAGTCCTAAGCACAAAAGCAGAGGCACTAAGTAAATGCACTACTTGCTGATCAATAGTCTAGCAATACAATGCCGCTAATAAAGTTCAGCTTGGTGCTGAGTAAAATGTATTTCCTCTACTGGAAATGCCTGTATGCATCACCTTACGTGCTCCCACCGCTCCTCTGTCCTGTGTGCCAGACATCCATACTCTCCAGCTACTGGCTGAGGAGAGTCTGTTTTTCTCTGCTCGGCATCCCCAGCACCTGCGCCGTGTGCTCCTCTTGGACGCTACGTCCCGCAGACGACGCCACGCCCCCTCCGCTCATTAACCTGCCCCCCCTCTTGTTTAAACTACCAGCAGTCCGCACGCACATGGATGGCATTCGGGTCCAGTTGGCAGACCCAGCGAGAGGGGAGGAGAAAGGGAAGGCTGGGGAGGCAGGGAGTTAAGCTTGACGCTTATGGGCTGCTGTGGGGACATAAAAAAATCAACATAGAGAAGCCACCGCACCCCCCAAGGGGGGGGGGGGGGGAGTACAAACTACTGTTGTACCTCCCAGCTCCCTAGTTCCCCCAGGGGTGGAAAGAACATGCCGTTGGCAAACTTTGTTCTAGATGAGGAATCCCCCCTGGCTGGCCGAGACCACACACATGCTGTTTAGCTGGGACACTGAGCTGACTGAGAAGCAACGTACCAAGGTACGTGCATTTACTCCCTCTAGTGGAGACTTAAGGCATGACAACATTTTACTCATGGAAGAAAAACCATAGGTGGACTTTTTACAGTTCCTAGGCTTCTTCCCTTTCAAAATCCTTGCCGCAGGATACTGCTGCCAGATCCAAACTTCATCCATCACGGCGGGCTGTGTTAACAAAACTTCAAGGACCGGGTCCCTTTTTATCGAGGTTCCACTTCTTGGACCTGTATTAGCACCCCACCAGGAAAAACTTTAGGTAATGTAAGCATGACCAAAAAGCCTTGGGTCCCGGGGTCCAGCCCTACAAAGAGAGGCGTTACAGGCAAAACCTCGTTCTTCCTATACGAGGCCCGGGTACCATCCACTTTGGTCTCAGTGGCACTTTGGATGGAACCGGTCTATGGAGGCTGTTTGAATCCAGCAAGGATCCCTCCAGTGGAGCTCTTCAGAGCACATCTTCTCTCGTGACCAACACCTTAGACACTGGCAAAAAAACTGAGGTACTCCTGGTAGGAGGAGGGGTTATATAGGGTGTGAACTTCCTGTATTGGGTATACCAGTGTCCATCACCTGAAGGTGCCTATATACCCATATAGATAATACTATGGCTCTGTGTCCCTTGATGTACTATAAAGAAAATTGCATGGTACAAAAGCGTGCGCCATGTGATTTCCCTGCATCTGTCTTTCAAAAAAGGTGCTTTTCACACAGGTACAATTGAAAGGGCTGCTGTGCTTGTGCAAACATGGCACAAAGAAACTGCACATATGTGAACCTAGCCTTAAAGTAAGACCCCTTTCACACTGAGGCGCTTTACAGGCGCCACAGCGCTAAAAATAGCACCTGCATAGCGCCAGTAAAGAGCCTCTCCTGTCTCTCCAGTTTGAAAGCCCGAATGCTTTCATACTGGAGCGGTGCGCTGGCAGGACTCTAAAAATAAAAAGTCCTACTAGCATCATCTTAGGAGCGGTGTATACACCGCTCCTGTCCATTGAACTGAATGGGCATCGCTGCCGAACCGCTGGCAAAACGTCGCTGTAACAGCGCTTTGCGGGTCGTTTTAACCCTTTATCGACCACTAGCGGGGGTTAAAACCACCACGCTAGCAGCCAAAAACCCCCGCAAAAACGGCGGTAAAGCGCCGCTAAAAATAGCGGCGCTTTACCGCTGACGCCCCAGTGTGAAAGGGGCCTCATACTAAAGTCTCTTGTTTTTTTTTTTAGTTAGAAATAACAAACATGTCATACTTACCTGCTCTGTGTAGTGGTTTTGCACAGAGCCGCCCTGATCCACCTCTTCTCTGGTCCCTCTTCGGTGCTCCTGGCTCCTCCCTTATGTTGAGTGCACCCACAATAAGCAGCTTGCTATGGGGGCACCCAAGCCAAGTCACAGCTCTGTGTGTTCATTCAGTCTGGCCCTTTCTCTCCTCATTGGCTCACTGACTTTGATTTACAGCAGTGGGAGCCAATGGCGCCGCTCTGCTGTCTCAGGCAATGAGGGGGGCTGTCCTGGGCAGCCAAGACACTCCTGTAACATCGCTGGATCTAGATGGATCTCAGGTAAGTGTTAGGGGGGCTGCTGCACACAGAAGGCTTTTTATCCCAATGCATAGACTGCATTAAGATAAAAAACCTTTTGACTTTGCAACCACTTTCAGCATTTGTACAATCATTTCCAGCCACCATGTTAGGCTTTCGGTGAGGCAGTAAAAATGCAATGGAACTGCCCATCCAATCAAGCAGCCAAATATCCAACAACCAGAAGAACCTGGGTAGAAGATGGCAATGGCAAGGGACCTCACAGACTTGGCATCATTAAGCAGCGGTAAGTATTTGTGAAGTTTAGTTCTTAAAGCTTTTTTCTTCTCTTACAGACAAAATAGATCAAATGTGTTTTGAGCGACTTATTTAATCACCTGTCAAAATAGTGAGCTGGGTTTCATTCATCAGTTGGATGTAAAAATAGCTGAAATTTCATTAGCACATGTGTGATTAATTAGTTTCACACTTTATAATGCATCTTTTCCTCAGTAATTATCTCTCCCCTTGTTATTAAGCTGTGTACAATCCTGCTGATAATAATGTTCCCTGCTTCTGTTAATTATAGGATGCCTCGGTATATTGTTCTGGGAAAATGTGCTAAATCTGACATTATGAGAACAGTAAAATTCTTTGTACTAAGTATTAGTAACATGTACTTATTATTGACCCCATTTTATGTTATTGACCTCTTTCTACATCTACTCAAATTTTTAATTTAGCTAACACATGTATCTGCACATCTATTTGTCCCCTGGAACCAAAGCAAAATGAGAGTATCCAATATGTTCTAATGCTGCCAAACTACAGGGGAAAAAATATTGCTTTTAAACCATTACCTGGCAATAGCCAATAATGACTTATTTTATGTTAAAGGGAATACACCAATCAGCCATAACCTTTAAACTTAAGAAAAAAATAAACATATACATACAGTATACATCGATCAGACATAGCTCTATGATCACTGCTACCGTGTTTCTTCGAAAATAAGACCGTGTCTTATATTAATTTTGCCTACAAAAAACACACTAGGGCTTATTTTCAGAGGATGTCTTATTTATTTACGGTATGTACAATGACGATCTTAAAGTGGTTGTAACCCTAGAGAATATATATATATATATATAAAATACATTTATTCTGTTCCTTTAAAGCATGATAGACAGCACAGTGCTTGTGCTGTGTCATTTACACCTTGCTTGTTCTAAAAATCCTGGATTAAATCAATAAAATATTCCTGTGTCCCCTGTCTTCTCGACCTCCCCCCCCCCCTCCAGTCAGTATTTTGACATCATTTTAACCACTTCAGCCCCGGAAGAATTTACCCCCTACCTGACCAGGCCATTTTTTGCGATACGGCACTGCGTCGCTTTAACTGACACTTGTGCAACGCTGTACTCAAACAAAATTTATGTCCTTTTTTTCCCCCCAGAAATAGAGCTTTCTTTTTGTGGTATTTGATCACCTCTGCATTTTTTATTTTTTGCGTTATAAACAAAAAAAAGAGCAACAATTAAAAAAAAAAAAAAAAAACAACAATATTTTTTACTTCTTGCTATAATAAAATATCCCAAATTAAAAAAAAAAAAAAAAATTCTCAGTTTAGGCTGATATGTAATCTTCTAAATACTTTGGTTAAAAAAAAATAAAAAAAATTGCATTAAGCGTATATTAATTGTGCAAGTTATAGCGCCTACAAAATAGGTGATTGATTTATGCCATTTTTTATTACTAGTAATGGCGGCGATGTGCGATTTTTATCGGCATTGCGGCAGACAGATCGGACACTTTTGACACTATTGACATTTATACAGCGATCAGTGCTATAAATAGCCACTGATTACTGTATAAATGACACTGGCAGGGAAGGGGTTAACACTAGGGGACGATCAAGGGGTTAAATGTGTTCCCTCACTGTATATTCTAACTGTGGGGGGATGGGACTGACTGGGGGAGGAGACCGCGCACCCCCTATACCCCTTAAAGCGGCTGCCATACAGCTACAGAGATTCCTGCAGGGGAGCAATTCTGCCACCGTCAAACGACGACGGGCGGTCGGCATGTGGTTAATCATTTAAAAAAACATCTTGCTTAAAATTATGTAATCTGTTTTAATAAAAAGATTATACTGGTATAAGTGTGTATACTGGCAGTGTGTCTCCCTTCGTAACAGTTTTATAGGAAATACCTTTATACCAACTCCCCTGATCCCTCACGTGATCTGATCATCTTCTCCACTCCCCGCTGAGATCCATGCTGACATCAGCTCGCTCCAAGCCCTGAAGAGGGAGGGGCCGCAGACATCAGCCGGGAGGAGAGAAGAGCCGAGATTCCCACTGACGTCAGCCCACTCCAAGCTCTGACGAGGAAGGGGCCGCAGACATCAGCCGGGAGGAGAGAAGAGCCGAGATTCCCACGGACGTCAGCCCACTCCAAGCTCTGACGAGGAAGGGGCCGCAGACATCAGCCGGGAGGAGAGAAGAGCCGAGATTCCCACGGACGTCAGCCCACTCCAAGCTCTGACGAGGAAGGGGCCGCAGACATCAGCCGGGAGGAGAGAAGAGCCGAGATTCCCACGGACGTCAGCCCACTCCAAGCTCTGACGAGGAAGGGGCCGCAGACATCAGCCGGGAGGAGAGAAGAGCCGAGATTCCCACGGACGTCAGCCCACTCCAAGCTCTGACGAGGAAGGGGCCGCACATGCCAGCCGGGAGGAGAGAAGACCTCCGGCGAGTCAATGGCAGCTGTAAATATGGGATTTTTTTAAATACAGTTACAAAGGAAGAGACATACTGTACCTTATACCAGTTTTACAGTTTTTTTAATGAACTTTACTAGGGCTTATTTTTGGGCTAGGGCTTATATTGCAGCCCTCCCTGATAATCAGGGTAGGTCTTATTTTTGGGGAAACACGGAAGGTAAAGTGAATAGTAATGAATATTTAAATTGCCATTATATTTTATATGGGTGGGTGGGATAGATTAGGCAGCAAGTGAAAATGTCATCCCTGAAGTTGATGTGTTGAAAGCAGAAAAAGCGGACAAGAGTAAGGATTTGAGCAGCTATGACAAGGGCCAAATTGTAATGGCTAGACTGGGTCAGAGCAAATCCAAAACTGCAGTTCTTTTGAGATGTTGCCGGTCCTACCAAAAGTGAACCACCAACAGGGTCATGGGCTGTCAAGGCTCATGATACATGTGGGGAGCGAAGGCTGGCCTTTGTAGTCCCATCCAATAGAAAAGCTACTGTAGCTCAAATTGCTAAAAAAGTAAAGGCTGGTATTTTTGGCGTTTCTGCAAAAAGCACCAAAAAACGCATAGGTGTGAACCAGGCCTAAGGCTTGATTCACACCTATGCATTTTTAGTGCTTTTTGCATTTTGCAGATTTGCTCTACAGAGCGTGTTCCATAGGAAACCATGTTAAATGGGCTGTAGTGCAAATCTGCAAAATGCAAAAAGCACTAAAAATGCATAGGTGTGAATCCAGCCTTAGAGCCCAGTGCTTTTCAGGTTCCAGAAAAAAAAGCACAAAATGCTACTTTTTTACTGCACAGAACTGTACTGGAATGTGGTTAAAAGTAGGGCTGTTACTGATTAAAATTTTCGTGTTCGATTAATCGTTTTTTTTTAAATCGATTAATCGACTAATTTCGATCAATTATAACGCACATACAGATCCAACCACTTTTAGCTGATTTAGCACCGTTGTTATGGCAACGGCCGAAGCCGGACATAGCGGGGCATGGCTAGGACGTCACACGTCATAAACTCAGCCTCACCGTGCCCATAATCTCAGCATTACCGTGCCCTTAATCGCAGCCTCACTGTGCCCATAATGCAGTCTCACCGTGCCCATAATCACAGCCTCACAGTGCCCATAAATGCAGCCTCACCGTGCCCATGAATGCAGCCTCACCGTGCCCATAATCGCAGTCTCACCGTGCCTATAATCGCAGCCTCACTGTGCCCATAATTGCAGCCTCACCGTGCCTATAATGGCAGCCTCACCGTGCCCATAATGCCGTCTCACCGTGCCCATTAACGCAGCCTCACTGTACCTGTGCCTGGATTACACAGTCTGCGGGCATCTCCTGCTGTGTGTCTCGGAGCTCAGTGTGAAAACTTTGGCCGCGCTGTGAGAAAAGTCCCGCCTTCCTCCTAGATTAGCTTGTGTGATAGACAGAACACTGCGTCTATCACAGGAGCTGATCTAGGAGGAGGGCGGGACTTTTCTCACATCGCGGCCAAAGTTTTCACACTGAGCTCCGAAACGCACAGCGGGAGATGCCCGCAGACTGTGTATGACATATAGTGGAGGAGGAAGGAGTGGGGTGCTGCGCTGCAGCCACAGCTTGGCCCAAAGCGGCCCCAGGGCAGGCAGCCTACCGATCAAAAAAATTAACGATTAATCGAGGAATTAATAGTTAATTTCCGCAGCCCTAGTTAAAAGCATCAAAAATTCACCGGACCCCAGTGAAAAAAGAAATTCTGAAAATAAGAAGGAAAAAAGCGTCTGGAATGCATCCGGAAACGCATCAAAAATGCACTGGAATGCATGAAAAAAGCGATGCAAAAAAAGTACATTCAGAAATGCATTTGGAATGGACCTGGAGGATATTTCTGTGGTGTGAACGGGCCGAAAAGGTGATTTTGTATCTGCCTCAACTTAAGCTTTAAAAAGTTTCCTTCTACCCAAAGTGCTAAATGCAAACTGCAGTAACCCACAGCAGCCAATCAGAATTCATATTTCAGCATCATTTTTGTCCTTTGCACCCCTTCATTACACAGCCCTGCCTGTGTTTTATTTATTTGACATCAATGACTGCTGTGTTTTGCAGATACGATTTTAAATCCTTGCAGCCCTGCGATAAAAGAGGTACTTACGAGGAGATGTTGGTCTTCGCATGCTCTTGGACGAGCTCTCCTTTGGGATTCACCGTAAATATTCTGTTTAAGGAAACTCCCACTTCTTTATACGAATAAACATCCTGCATAAATCATACAACCACATATTAGTTTATGAAACTGACAGTTTAATGCAGCGATAACCGCGTCATCTGCGCAGAGTTTACAGCATGTCATTTGATTTATGATGTCATAAAGTGGAGTCCTCTACAGAACCCGATAAAATAAGGGAATGTGGAAAAGCCCCATAAAAAGGGATCCATGTATTATTCAATAAATTTTCTTTAAGTGTGTCCAAGTGCTTTGATTTTATGTGGACAATGTCGTAAATTCACAGACGAGTCTTATTGGATTAATACAAACAGTTTAATCTCTATCCCGTGGAGCGAGTCTAATCTTGTCAGAGCTGGGATCTTGTTACCGCGGGGAGCAATACGCTGCGGGGATGTCACAACACTTTCTGCATGGTACAGATATATAAAATATTAATGAGCTCATCGACTCATGCCTTTACTAAAGAAATACTCCTTTATTTCTTTACATGGAACAAGCACAAAACACAATAGGCTTTCCTAGGTTTTTTATGTAGTATTAAGGTTATAAAGTAATAATGAAAGGATTAGTACAAAGCTGCCCAGTACTTCAAATAAAGGGGTTTTGTATCTGTAACGTCAAAATATGTGTGTTGGGAAATGTCCTACTAGAGGTTTCCTTGCGACGTGTGACAGGAAACAAAATCGACGGGGGCAAATACTTTTCACTTAACTGTATAAAAGATTGCTTGGGGAAAAGGTGCAATTGAACAAATGGGTGATAGGGGGCGCTACGTAATTATATTATATTCCTTATACAGTAAAACCTTGGTTTGAGAGCGTTTTGCAAAACAAGCAAGTTGTTTTAATAAACTGTGACTTGATATACAAGTAGCGTCATGTCACAACTGAGTATAAAAGAAAAGAGAGGCGCCTCTAAGTGTAGCAATATGGTTACATTTAATTAAAGTACAACATTTAGCAACTCACATGGTTGGTGATTAAAAGAGGCACATCTAAGTATGCAGGCATCCGGGGGAAAGCTGTCCACATCAGTGTTAATTTTGTCGACTAAAACAATTTAGTCGACTAAATGAATACTATTTTAGTCGACTAAAACTAAAACAACTGAGATGACAAAAATACGACTTAGAACTAAAATGGGACTAAAACGAAAATGCCATTTTTGTCAAAAGACTAAGACTAAAACTAAATTGAAATTTGACTTCAAAATTAACACTGGTCTGTAGTGCATGTTCATACCTCAATACCTTAAATAATAACATATTGGATTTTTCACTCATAATGAGCTTGGAAATTGTAGAGAAATTTTAACTAATGCATTACAATTTAATTACACCCATTAGATTTTAGATGACTAAAATTAGTTTTAGTCGATTAAAATGCACTGGAGATTTAGTCGACTAAATACGACTAAAACTAAAACAATTGCAGAAGACTAAAATGGGACTAAAACTAAAATGCCATTTTAGTCCCAAGACTAAAAATAAATTGAAATTTGCTGCCAAAATTAACACTGGTCCACATAGATTGTCCTCCGCACCACCATCAAAGTGATCCCTTCCATGCTGCGCTCCACAAGCTCTTCAAGCCTCGCTTTCAGAACACTCCACTGCAGGATAGTCTTCCCGGTCACGATTGCAGACTGACAGTGATAAGAGCCGGTGGTGCGGAGGACGGTCTATGTTGACAGCTTTACCCCGGATGCCGGCATACTTAGATGTTCCTGTTTTAATCATCAACCACGTGAATGTTGTGCCTTCATTAAATGTAACCATATTGCTACACTTAGAGGCGCCTCTTTTCTCTGTAGCTTCTGTTGGATTTTGCTTCTAATCCTCTTGTGGAGGCTTCCATTTGTGGATGGACATTTTATGGTTACACAACCTGGTCACATTGCTATAATCTTTTTATATGGACTATAAACTGAAGGACCTATGAATAAATGGTTGTGAAACTAATCATCTGAGTTTCCATTATTTCTTATGGGGAAATTCACTTTGATATACAAGTGCTTTGGATTACAAGCATGTTTCTGGAACAAATTATGGTCGCAATTCAAGGTTTTACTGTATCATATAACATGGAATAAAGTGAACATGTGCATAATGTGCAACAATATACTTTATGTCAAACAATATAACATGAGATAAAGTGAACATGTGCATATAGTGCAATATATAATAACCATAAGTGATATAGAATGTATTCATAAAAAATTATAAAGTCTATAATATCCAATGTTGTGTCTTGATTAGTAGACCCACACCGAAAACAAGAGGGAATTCCTTCACCTTGAACAATAAAATCCACCCAATGTGCTCAGAATTGAAAACTGCTCACCAGATGGATGTGACCTCTTTACTTAAAAAGGTCTAATGCGCTATTGGGAAATCCTGGATTGGATACCCTAGGTTAACATATGGATCCTCTGTAGTGTGATCTCCTCTCCACCAATTATCCCATATAGAAAAACAAAGGGACACTACATAGCACAATACTGTATTTTATTTTAAAAGCATACATAAACAGGAGGGATGTCTGTTTACATTTGTAGGTGCCTTAGCCTGGCACTGAGGATAGCCTACAATAATTATTTTAGAAGCCACTTGCCACTGGGCTCACGTCCAAAGCTGGCGTGCGTTCTACTTATGCATAGGAGAAAACCGTAAGCTGTGATCCGGAAGTGACGTGACCGGAAGTGACTCAACGTAAGTTTCGTAATTGATACGTCATCAGCAAGCGGGGAAAAGGTGCCCTACAGAGCAGACATGTACACTTCGGAAAAATTTGTTTCTTTTCGTTTCATTCGTCTTTTTTTTTTTTTTGCGTTTTTCGAGTCATTCGTTATGATCACAATTCGTAAATTTGTAAATTTGAAAATCCAAAAATAAGAAAGATATTCTTTCAAATCTTCAGTTTTTTAAATTTTCAAATTATAGGTATTGGAATTTCCTTTCAAATTTGGCTATTAGTGAACCTAAAACGAATACGAATTTATCTGAAGTTACGAATTATTTGAAATAACAAATCCCGATCTAAACGAATGTAATGGAACAAATTAATAATAAATAATAATAATAATACAAAGTTTATTATTATTGTTATTTATTATTAATTTTTTACATTCCATTTGTTTAGATGCGGCATTCGTTATTTCAGATAATTCGTAACTTCTGATAAATTCGTATTCGTTACGTTCACTAACAGCCAAATTTGAAAGGAAATTCCAATACCTATAATTTAATAGTTACGTTATTATTAGTTAGTTGTTATTTCAGATTTTTCGGGTTTTCAAATTTTGAATTTCCGAATTTTCAAATATTCTAATTTACGAATATAAACGGGTTTTCGTTAATCTGGATATTTCCAAATTAACGAATTTGTCGAAAGTCGTTTAAAAACGAATTCTGAACAAAACTAACTGCACATGTCTACTACAAAGAGGACTTCCTAGGGCAGTGATGGCGAACCTTGGCACCCCAGATGTTTTGGAACTTCATTTCCCATGATGCTCCACTACACTGCAGAGTGCATGAGCATCATGGGAAATGTTCTTCCAAAACATCTGGGGTGCCAAAGTTCCCCATCACTGCCCTAGGGAAAGGAATCCTATAGAGAGGACTCTGCAGGTAACCCGGATTGAAGCAGTGTTGTAATCTCAAACAGTGCCTTTGGGTTCAATCTGTGAAAATATCTGAAAGATTTAAGAAGGCAAGGGTGATAGGAATAGTGATTCAAGAACTGCATATACTGTATATGCACATGTAAATGCAGAGAATAAAATAATATATAATAAATATACTGAATACTATCTTTACAGGTACTAATTACATGTAGTAATCAAAATACTATCATTTTCACAATAGTGTTCCTTTTAACATTTGGCTTTTATAGCTGCAAAAGAAAAGAACTTACAGTAGGTCGGTTCCCAAAAGCAGCATAGAAGGGCTCCGTATTGGGGTGAAAGAGGTTTTTAATATCTGTCAGACACTCTATTTTGAATTTTTCTGGCTTCTTTTCTATGACTTCTCTGCAAAAAAAAAAAAAAAAAAAGATACAAGAACTGATTATCTTGACAAAACCTCAGCATCAAAAGTGCAAAAAAGCAGGACGAGAAGAATGTTAAAACTGGAAAAATCTAAAAAATGTTTTCACTGACCTAAAGGAGTCTAAATAATCTTTCCATACAAAATTCTTCACAAATGAAAGCGAGACCAGCAAGGACACTGACACTCCCTGTGCCTGGAGCCTCATAGCTGTAAATCTGCAGTGTGAGATCATCTAAGGCAGTGGTCATCGACCCTGTCCTCAGGACCCACAAACAGGCCAGGTTTTATGTATTACCTTGGGGAGATGCAGACTAGAATACTGCAATCACTGAGCAGCAAATGATATCACCTGTGATGTATTTCAGTTATCTTGCAAACCTGGCCTGTTAGTGAGCCCTGAGGACAGGGTTGATGACCACTGATCTAAGGCAGTGTTTCTCAACTTCAGTCCTCAAGGCTCCCCAACAGGTCATGTTTTCAGGCTTTCCGTTATTTTGCACAGGGGATTTAATCAGTTTCACTGCCTTAGTAATTACCACAGCTGTTTCATCCTGAGGGAAATTCTGAAAACATGACCTGTTGGTGCGCCTTGAGGACTGGAGTTGAGGAACACTGATCTAAGGTACTGTGCACCTGTAATTGCAAGTCTAACAAGATTTGGAGTGAGATTTAGAAATGTCAAAGCTGTGCAGCAGTTCTGGTGCATATCAAGTAGTGAAGCACACTCCAAGCTACTCTTTATCAAATGCCATGTGCAGTTAAACAACAGCCTAATGATGATGTGAATGCACAATTTGTAAAGTATTAATAACTGTAATAAATAAACAAGATAACCGCATGTCTCCAAAAATGTCAGAAGAGCTAATGGGGATCAGGAGAGAAACGACTAAATAATTCCATACACATGTCTTGTGTATGGTCAGTGTTCTCCTTGCCGAAGAGGGAGCTGTACCCAAGGACCTGCAGTGCAAGGCGTCCCTTGCTTCTGCTTCAGCTATTCTGTGGACCTGGGCTTCTTCTACCTCCCGTGTCGCTATTCCCTGACCCACTATGAAATCACCAGTCTTCAAAGGGCTACCTCTGACATGACATGAGCTCCTTCTCACCTCCTCTGTTACCAGGATGACCGCCCCCACACAATGTGAAACGAGGCATATTTGAGACAGTAATGGAAAAATATCAGCTACAGAGTGCCTACAGGCAACACTGGTGACTAGGCCCTTGTCATCTGCTTTTGTGGGCACAGCTCCTATAGTTCAGGTCATCTAACATTCAGAGTCTAGGGCTGTGCATCAGATATAACAGTTTACATATATCTGTCTAGCTTGGCTGGCATTCGGCTTCAAAAATAGGCCTACCCTTCTTTTTTTTTAATCATATCAGTTTTTATTGCTTTTTTTGTGCAACAAAACATACATCTCATATTCTTCCATTTGTTCTTACAGATTGGGTGAATTGCATACATCCACTGCACGATATTATTCACTAAAAGTAAAACTGAAAGAAAAAACATTTTTTATATATAAACAATCCCCTGTGACTGATTAATGCACATAGCAGGAGTTTTACCAAGGTTTGCTGCAGAGTCCCACCTGTTCTGCCCCAAAGAAAAAACTTGTTTTATTAGGTCAATGTGTAGAGTGAATCTGAATGGAAGTGACTTTTCATTATTATTCAGCACTTGCGTGTTCTACATTTTATAAGGGATTATGGCTGGGTTCACAATACTGCGTATTGGAATGTGGGTTTCCCCACATCCAAGTCGCATGTCAAGTCTCTATGGAGCCGTTTCACACATCTCCAGAGCAGCTCCGGAGCAAATTGCACGGGAGCTCTGTGCGTCTTTTGGTCCGTTTCAGGTCCGAATTCAGCCAAAAATTCAGGCTGAAATTGGACCTGAAACGGTCAATGGGTACGCACCCATCGTTTTTCAAATTTTTTGGGGGGGGGGGGGGCAATTCTTGACAGATCGTCTGACTTTTTTCACTTACTAGTCGCAAGTAGAAATTCAAGAGGTTACTAAAGTCACGAAAATTATCATACGACAGAAAAAAAAAAAATTGGAAGTGATGTCATGTGTTGTAGTGTATTTGTATTGTATTTTAAGACGACAACTGTACTGATTAAAGGAAAATCGAACGATCTGGCATCGTATGAGGAAAAATGTTGTGCTTGTCCGATCGAATAGTATCGGATGAACTGTCGAAAGCTGTGTTTTAATGATCTGATTATCGTACGATCGCGTCGAAAGCGGTATTTTTCGCCCGATTTTCGGATCGTGTGTATGGGCCATAAAGCTTGAAAGTGCAAAATCAGGCTCACTTCTGCATAAAAACCAATCAGCTTCTAGGTTTTATTGTCAAAGCTTAATTGAACAAGTTGAAGTTAGAAGCTGATTGGTTACCATGCTCAGCTGCACCAGATGCTGAGTGCACCAGTTTTGGTAAATCACCCTCACAGAGTCATGCTGATTTCAAAATTTTGAAAAGAGTGCAGTGGATGATGAAACTTCAACAAAAAGAAGAAAAAAATGTGCTGCTGACATATCAGCAAGATTTTGCTTACCTGTGAAGTGCAGAGAACAAACTGCTGGGACTGAGGAGTACAGGTCCTTGAGGTAACACCGTGCCACGCTCGTTTACCCAGTGCAGATAACCTCGAGTCATGTCAGCCATTCCTATAGCTCGTGCTGAACAGTAGAGGAATTTATATCCATTCCTGGTGAATGAAATAAAAATATAGTAACAAAATACACAAAGGGTCCAAAGTAAATGAAGATGTAACACTTGTGCTACGTATACAGTGGCCATATGGTACAACTGGATATTTGCATGCATAATATGGAGTACATGCCTATTAGCTTAGCCATAAACAGGTTAATTCTTCTTTCTATGGGACTGCAAATAACAGTACATCATTCAACCCACTAAACCTTAACCCAAGCCCATTAAGCAGGCCATAGACCGAATGAAAATTCTTATTATTCCAGCTGCGGCATGTGCATCTCGTGCCACAATCGAAAAAAGTCTGATCCAACATGCTGGATTTTTTTTTTTTAGAAAAACAAAACAAAATGATGGCACAATCGTATGCAATATTTTTGTTTTTCGATCAACAGAACCGTTTGGTTTTCGACTCGTCTATGGCCGGCCTTACTCTTGCACTAAACTAAAACTTAAACTATTATCTAACACTAAATGAATCTATTCAGGAGCATACTTTCCTTAATGGTCCTAAAGCACTTAGTTCTACCAGTCCTGAGCCAGGATTACATTCCTGATCCATGCAAAAAAATTATATGAACCTATATGCACACACATTTATGGGAGCAATAGGCAACTGGCCAAAAATTTCAAATTCTTATAGCTAATATTTTTGTATTTTTTACTGCGCACTTATAATATCACAGTGCTTTACAGACTACACAGGCTATTTATATCAGTGGCTGCCCTGCAAGAGCATACAGTCTAACTTCCTATGGGCTCATGTGGACAGGATTAGTTTTCCTGCATTTGACATGTGCTTGGAACACATCTCAAATGCAAAATCCTATTGACTATAATTAAGCAGTGTATATGGTAGCTCAGAGGCTGTATTTCACCTGCTTTCTACTGTGTATCTTTGGAGGCAGTAGGTCCTATTAAAGATATATCCCTGATTTGGAGCAATGTCCCTCCGTCCCTCTTTCCCCCTCATTTGTCCCTCATTTTGGTCTGATCCATATAGTTGTATATAAAATGCGCTTTTTATCTTTCAAATAAATGTTTCCCAGTGCTAAACCTTTCATCTTATTTCTAAATTGCTGCAATTGTACATTTTAAAAGCCAATATAAAGGAATAGCAGTATTAAAAAAAAAGCCCTTTTAGGACGATATGTACTCTTCTACATACTTTTGGTAAAAAAAAAAAAAAATCCAATAAGCGTATATTGATTGGTTTGCGCAAAAGTTATAGAGTCTACAAAATAGATTTATGGCATTTTTATTATCAATTTTTTTTTTTACTAGTAATGGCGGTGATCGGCGATTTTTAACGGGACTGCAACATTGCGGTGGACAGATCGGACATTTTTTTGGGACCATTGACATTTATACAACGATCAGTGCTAAAAATATGCATTGACATTGTACTAATGACAATGGCAGGGAAGGGGTTAACATCAGCGACGATCAAGGGGTTAAATGTGTTCCCTGTTTGTCATTACTAACTGTATGGGGGACTGTGTGACTGGGGAAACACACAGATCCGTCTTCCTTCTTAGCAGAAAGACAGATCTCATTGTCATCCCCTGACAGAACAGAGATCTGCGTTGTTTACTTCGACAAATCCCAGTTCTGTCTCTGTGGAGAACGATCGTGGGCAGCCAGCGGACACCGAGTCCGGCGATTCCGCCGATTGGCTCCCCCCGCTGGCCAAACAGAGCACGCCCACGAATGCTAGGGCACGAATTGCCATACCGGTACGGCGATTTACGCAGCTGAGCCACCTTGCCGCAGTACATCTGCAGCGGGTGGTTGGCAAGTAGTTAAAGTTACTTGTGTCCAGTTGGGGTCAATTTCCCTCACTTCCTACCCTGGAGACACGATAGAGGTGATTTTCTGCCACCTTAGAGAGATTTCCTTCCACTTTTTTAACCACAAATACCAAGCCTATTTTTGACACTTATTGTTTACAAGTTAAAAACAGTATTTTTTGCTAGAAAATTACTTAGAATTCCCAAACATATATTTTTTTAGCAGAGACCCTAGAGAATAAAATGGAGATAGTTGCAATACTTTATGTTACATCGTATTTGCACAGCAGTCTTACAAATGCATTTCTTTTGGAAAAAATACACTTTTTTTTAATTAAAAATAAGAAAACAGTAAAGTTAGCCCAATTTTTTGTATAATGTGAAAAGATAAGGTTACGCCGAGTAAATTGATACCCAACATGTCTTGCTTTAAAATTGCGCATGCTTGCGGAATGGCAACAAACTACGATACTTAAAAAGCAACATAGGTGTCGCTTGAAATTTTTTTATAGGTTAACGGTTAAGATTTATAGAGGAAGTCTAGTGCTAGTATTATTGCTTTCACTCTAATGATCGCGGCGATACCTCACATGTGGTTTGAACACCGTTTACATAAGTGGGCATGACTTACATATGCGTTTGCTTCTGTGTGCAAGCTTGGAGGGACGGGCACTTTAAAAAAAAATGTATTATTTATTTTACTTTTTATTTTTACATTGTCCCTTTAAAAATATTTTTTTGAATCATTTTTATTTTTATTACAAGGAATGTAAATATCCCTTGTAATAGAAATGCGCAGGACAGGGCCCCTTTAACGACCTCAGATCTTACATTTACACTTAAAGTGGTTGTAAATGGCATTCTATGCATTAAAGTGCAAAACCTTCTCTACTGCAGCAGTGCCCCCGGGCCCCCCTTATACTTACCTGAGCCCGTAATTCCCACGACGGGAACGAGCACACCAGCTCCGGCCGGTGTCTTGTGTCCTGATTGGATAGATTGATAGCAGCATAGCCATTAGCTCCCGCTGCTGTCAATCAAATCCAATGTCTGTGTCAACAGACGCAGCAGCAGGACAGGGGAGCGTGCCCGTAACGTGTGTCCCGTAGGAGAGCGCTATTCCGATGGGACACTCGAGAAGAGGAGGAGCCAGGAGCGCTGTGGAGGGGCCCCAGGAGAGGATCGGGGCCACTGTGCATAACCAACTGCACAGCAGAGGCAAGTATGACATGTTTGTTTTTTGTTTTGTTTTTTGAAACTGAAAATTTACAACCCCTTTAAAGCAATAAAAAATAAAAAAATGTAATTTTACTTTTCCACATAGAAAAAAAACATTTAAAAAACACACATTTACTTTTCCACATAGAAAAAAAAAATGGGCCTTTTAAGGCCGGAAGTGACGTATGACGTCACTCAAGTCCTCCAAGGGCATAGAGTCGAGTAGGGGCCATCTTGCCCTCACTCGACTTCCTACCCACCACCCCATTGGATCGGATCGTTTTCGCTGCTGCTGATCTCTCCGGTAAGCGGCGGAAATGACTGGGAAGCGGCGGGGCACCTCACCCACTGCCCATAAAAGTGATCCCATGGTGAATCCACTGCTGGGACCACTTTTATATGAAAGATCGCCCACTGTGTAAAAAAAATACTGGGGAGTTGGCAGCTAACTGCTGCCATAACCCCAGAATTTAACATCAAAGTAGAGATGTATATACACTAAATCCAGAATCCTGCATTCACTATATCTGGTCTCCCACAGTACACAGAACATGGAAATGCAATTATTTTAGTAAATATGAACGGCTAAATTCTTTTTGTCATCAGCAGTATATAGCAGCCTTATGACTTCTATCAGTGTCTGGTTAAAGCTTGAAGGAGGAGTTTTCATTCTACTCTGAGTGTGCTATGAGGTTGCAGGACCCCTGATTCTCTGTCTGGACAGTGCTGACTGGCCCTGTGCCAATCACATGCACCTCCACAAGGAAAAAAAATTCTCTAGCAATACACACTAAACGGAGCATGTGCAGAGTGATGCCAAAGGCTCTGTTCTATCAGGAGATGGATCGGGACAGTGGAAGAAGGGGAGGATCAGAGAAGACAGAATCAAACAGCCTTTTTACACAATGCAGAGGATTAACCCCTTAGGTTCCATAGTATAACAAGCATGCTTTACTGCATATATGGACTAATTTTACTGTTCTGGGTTTAGCAACACTTTAAGCTATCATAGGACATGTGCCCCCCGCAATCCCCATCTATTGGTGTTCCAGTTACAGCTGTTTTTTTGGGGATTTGTCACCACTTTCTATCATCTTGTCTAGTATTTAGCTTTAGAGACACTTTAATGTCTTATGAACTCACATGCTGCATATGCACAGGCAGCATAAACAGTACTTACTGGCTAACTTTATGATACAGTTTAGCAATTCCCTGGTGAGTCCAGTCTTTTCCCAAAGTTGGCAAAATATGGCCCAATGTATCTGACCTGAAAGAGTTAGGAAAAAGTCACAAATTATGTCACATACAGCAGTTAATACATTAGGAAAAACTATATCTGGTTTTTTTTTCACAATTTTCCTGTGGGCTCTGAGCCTGGAAACATGTATGTTAAATGGAAATCAAACACATTATTGATAGCATGTATACATATTAGGAAGAGAGAAAAAAGCAAGCAATGATTGAGAAATGAGGAGATAATTGGAAAGTGAGTAAAGATGCCCAGAGACACACCACAGTCTTCCAGTCTCACTGTTTTCGGTTGGATCAGTGGTGATCTAGTGTAGTGTTTCTCAACCTTTTTTCAATAGTGGCACCCTTTAAAAGTAAGCAAAACCTCAGATGCTCCAGTCTAAAATGTAAAAATATAAATGTTACATATCAATGGAAAACCTGAGACTGGGATGGCACACAACCTCCTTTATGAAATGAATACCAGAAGCTCCCCTTTACATCAGAGTCCCCCATTTCATCAGACATCTTCTTATAGATCAGGAGGCCCACAATCACAGAGTCCCCCACAAATCACACAATCCCCCCATCACAGAGCCTCCCAATACCACAGTCCCCTCTTCACATCAAAGCCCTACATTTTGGCTCCAGCAGCACAGCAAAAGGCAAGAGAAGATCTCGTGTCCTCTCCTCAATGCTGGGGCTGCCAAAGTGCAGGTGGGCCAGTCACCAACACCATAGAAACATGGCCCTAATGGTTGTAATGGTGCAGGAGGTCAGTATACCCACACCATGGTTATTCATGATGCTAATCCATGGCAAACTGGATCCCATGCTTGTGAGACCCCGGTTGAGAAATACTGACCTGGTGTCTATGGGACACCAACAGACCCCCCCACTAGCTGAGGCACATGATCAAGCGATCAGTCAGGAAAAAAAAACCTTGTGATTGCTACCATTTTCTCCAAGATACATCACTACTGGGGGTGTCTGCTTAGCCAGCTTATATTGGCTATTTAGAGACAGATTTCTGAAGAAAGAATAAGGGCGATACGACTGTAACACAGGGATCCACCATAATCCAAGCTGTAAACTTTCTAGATGCAATAAAGAGAAACACCCACAGCCAGAAGCACTTGTAATAGCCCCCTAGAGATGCTGTTTTGGACAGATCCATACCTGTTCTACACAGATGATGCCCTTATTGTTTACTTAACTAGTATGGAATGGGTCATGTAGATCAATCTAAGAAGACTGCAGCCAAATAGGGCTGACATAGAGAGAAACACAGATACCAACATGCTCAGGACAGGAAGGCTAAGACAGAAACCAACAGGCTTAGTGCAGGAGGGGAAAAGATGGCTACCAACAGGCTTAGGGCAGGAAGAAAAAAGATTGATACCAACAGGCTTAGAGCATGAAGAGGAAAGAGGAAATTCCAACATTCCAACAGGCTTAGGGCAGGATGAGGAAAGAGGAAATTCCAACATTCCAACAGGCTTAGGGCAGGATGAGGAAAGAGGAATTCCAACAGGCTTATGGCAGGAAGAGGAAACATTGATACCAACAGGCTTAGAGCAGGAAGAGGAAAGGTGGATACCAACAGGCTTAGGTCAGAAAGAGGAATTCCAAAAGGCTAAGGATAGGAAGAGGAAAGATACATACCAACAGGCTTAGGGCAGGAAGAGGAAAGAAGAATTCCAATGGGCTTATGGCAAGAAGAGGAAAGATGAATACCAACAGGCTTAGAGCAGGAAGAGGAAAGAGGAATACTGACAGGCTTAGAGCAGAAAGAGGAAAAAGGAATAGCAATGGGCTTATAGCAGGAAGAGGAAAGATGAATACCAACAGGCTTAGGGCAGAAAGAGAAAAGAAGAATAGCAATTGGCTTATGGCAGGAAGAGGAAAGAGGAATACCAACAGGCTTTGGACAGAAAGAGAAAAGAAGAATGGCAATGGGGTTATGGCAGGAAGAGGAAAGAGGAATACCAACAGGCTTAGGTCAGAAACAGGAATTCGAAAATACTAAGGATAGGAAGAGGAAAGATAGATACCAACAGGCTTAGGTCAGAAACAGGAATTCGAAAATACTAAGGATAGGAAGAGGAAAGATAGATACCAACAGGCTTAGGGCAGGAAGAGAAAATATTAATACCAACAGGCTTAAGGCAGGAAGAGGAAAGATTAATAAGAAAACAGGCTTAAGTCATGAAGAGGAAAGAGGATTTCCAATGTGCTTACGGCGGGAGGAGGAAAGATGAAGACCAACAGGCTTAGGGCAGAAAGGGGATTTCCAAAAGGCTAAGGATAGGAAGAGGAAAGATGGATATCAGCATGCTTATATCATGCATACCATTGATTTGTATGTGTTTGTTTTCCTATTTTTTTTTTCTTTAACATTCTGCTTAAAAATTTGTGAATCAGTACTGCTTGGACCTTGAGGAAGGGGACATACCCCAAAAGCTTATCCTGAAAAATTGTATGTTAGTGCAAATAAAAAAAGTAAGTAAAGAAAACAGATGAGGAGAGAGAGTAGACGTGGAAGGAGGGTGAGAGAAAATGAGAGGCTGAGAGAGTCTAGAGACAGGGAAAGGAAATGAGAAAAAAGGAAAGCAAAGGAAAAGGAGCATGGGTCAATGAACAATCATATTCTGCTAGTGTTACATCGTTTATTGTAAAAAATAAGCTTTCTGTCAGTCTAGGTTTGAATAGAAGCCCAGCACAACTTTCTACAGAGGCAATTAAACAAAGGAAAATGAAAGCAGCAAATCCTGCTCACTGTGCCTATTGTGCCTCTCCACAAAAAGCTCACCTCGTAATTGTTCCATCAATATCGGAAATTATGATTTTATCATCCCAGTTCCACAGGTAAATGGTGCCCTCACAGCGACAAGTTCCCTGGTACTGAGTCGTAACGCTGAACACAACATCATTGGGGCCACTTTTCAGCTTCAGACTTTTCTGTAAAAACAGAAAATAATTATAGTATGAAATCCATTCTGCGACCTGTTCAGCTGGAGGTATTTAATATCTTGGCAAACAGTAGGAAGAAATTATTTTGCAGGTTCCTCCTGCAAAAGCAGTGTGCCAGAGATAAATGAAATGTAAACATAATGAACTGTGCAACCATTACCACGTCACTTGATAAAGTTAATTAGATATCGGTTTAAAGAAAACTCAGGCTCCATGCACACTAGTGTTTTTTTTATGCTCAATAAAATACTGGAAAATATCTGGTAATAACTGTCCACTCCTACCTCCTTAGGGTACCTCCTGTAGCAAGCCGGATGCTAGGCAAGCTCCTATCCCTGTGCACTTCTGAGCTGGGCTGTGCGCATCTATAGACACACACAAAACCAGTACACCACACCCCCACTCCCTCCTCACAGAAGTTTGACTGACAAAAGCAGGATCCTATGGTTCTGCTGCCCTCAGTTTCTCCTATGAACGTAGAAGTGAAGTGAGTGGTGATGGAGCCAGACACAGTGCTGGAATTGTGGGAAGAGTGTGGTAAATGTTTAGGGACAGAGGGGTAGGACAGGTAGTGGGGAGTTTTATCTTAAAGTAGAACTATAGGAAAAACTGTTTTTTTTTTCCATTTTGGATAGAGCAAAGTAGGGTTATAACCCATCAATTCTTGTTTTGCCATCTGTGTCCCAATGTAGAGATTTCCCTTCACTTCCTGTCCCATAACCAAAAAGGAAGTGAGATGAAATCTCTGCAAATTAAAGGAATCCCTTGGAGACCCCCAGGTCACCAGAACTAGTGTCCCCATTGGAAGATTTCCCCTTTATTACTTTTCTGGGGACAACCCAAAATTTGGGATTTTCTTTTACTTTCACTTTCAATGATAATGTTAACCGCTTCAGCCCCGGAAGATTTGGCTGC
This sequence comes from Lithobates septentrionalis, assembly GCA_037952835.1. Classification (NCBI taxonomy): domain Eukaryota; kingdom Metazoa; phylum Chordata; class Amphibia; order Anura; family Ranidae; genus Lithobates; species Lithobates septentrionalis. The sequence goes on from JBBDGP010000385.1 coordinate 1,844,702, forward strand.
TGAATGACCAGGTCATTTTTTGCGATTCGGCACTGCGTCGCTTTAACTGACAAGTGCGCAGTCGTGCGGCATTGCACCAAAACAAATTTGATGTCCTTTTTTCCCCACAAATAGAGCTTTCTTTTGGTGGTATTTGATCATCTCTGCGGTTTTTATTTTTTTTGCGCTATAAACAAAAAAATAGTGACAATTATGAAAAAAGAAAAAACTAAATATTTTGTACGTTTGTCTATAATAAATATCCCCATTTTTTTTTAAAAAAAAAAGCTAATTTTTTTCTCATTTTAGGCCGATATGTATTCTTCTACATATTTTTGGTAATAAAAATCGCAATAAGCGTATATTGATTGGTTTGCGCAAAAGTTATAGCATCTACAAAATAGGGGATAGATTTATAGCATTTTAATTATTTTATTTTTTTTTTTTTACTAGTAATGGCGGCGATCTGCAGTTTTTATTGGGACTGCAATATTATGGCGGACACATCGGAGACTTTTAACACATTTTTGGGACCACTGGCATTTATACAGTGATCAGTGCTAAAAAAATGCACTGATTACTGTAAAAATGGCACTGGAAGAGAAGGGGTTAACACTAGGGGCGATCAAGGGGTTAACCGTGTTCCCTCTCAGTGTTCTAACTGAAGGGGGGGGGGGGGAGACTGTCTAGGGGAGATGACAGATTGCTGTTCATACTTTGTATGAACACACAATCAGTCTCTTCTCCCCTCAGATCCTGGTTCTCAGTGTGTCACAAGTGATCGTGGGAGCCTGGCGGCACTTGCATTGGCTCTGGGGGCGAGCAGCGGGCGCCCCTAGTGGCCATAGGGTGAAGCGACATTACATACTGCTATTTCGCCCAGCCGTGCCATTGTGCCGTAGTAAAACTGAGGCGGCTGGTCGGCAAGTGGTTAAACAGTACAAATAAAGAGGGTGAATCTCCTTAACGATGGCACAGATCGCAATAAAAACTGACAGGTGTTCTAATCCTCCACTAAAAAAAAAACCAACACTTTTGCCTTTAGTTATACTTTAATTCAGAGAATGCATGAAGGTGAAAAATGTTTAGACTTTAGAACAATCAATTAAGGGAAGGTCCTGTTACTACTCTATGAAATATATAAAAAAGCCAGGGATAAGGGGATTCTCAGCTTCTTTATGGCAAAGGAACACTGAACCTAAACCAGACTCCCTAAGGCCGCGCAGTCATTGAGCTTTAATTGTTGCAACAACATGTGTGACTAATTTGTGTAGTTGTATATTGGCAACATTTTTACCATCTGTTATTGCTATTGTTGCAACAAATTCCTAAAGAAATACTGCTGTATTGGTGATGTAAAAGGTGGGAGTGGATAAGACCTGTTCCATGTTCGAGTAAATTGTGTCACAGAGGTAAGTATTGTGTCTTTGAGAAAGTCCGGTACAGACGCAACATGTCAGCTGAGTGGAGTCTGTGACATCCCCACATTGGCATAGGCGCCATCTTGGATTACTTCCTGCGTAAAAATGTTTGTGGCTGGTTGTCCTGTATGCAATCTTAATACTTCTACATTGTGAGTGCAATATTTTACTTTTATTATCCTTTAATAAATGATTATCGGTTTTTACGCTTTTCTCGCTTTTAGTTTTTTTTTGAGCTATTGGTTGCAGCAAATTGCGGCTTTCATTATTGATGAAATACCATCCCTGGGAAGGTGCCTGTAGTGGAAATATAGGATTTATCCTGAGCACTGCATGACCTCAATTTTGGGGTCCTACTATTGAGGTGAGGGCACACTCACTTTGTTTGGACACAAGCAAAAATTTGGGGTACAAGAAATTTATGTATATTTCTAGACAGACTTTGTATTAATTATACACATGGAATTCAGAGGATTTGGACACTTTATTCTTTGCACATATTGTGTATTTTTATTTATTTTTGCATATATATGTATTGATTTGCACATTTATACATTTGTATTTGTTTCTGGCACACTAATTTCTTTGAAATACAGATGTTGCATAACAACGCATGTTTATAATGCATGGTATATATCAGGGGTAGGCAGCCCCCGGCACGCGAAGCCTCTTTTGCTGGCACTCGACTTCCTCCCCATCAGCAGAGCAGCGCAGGGAAGTGTCAGTGAGACACTAATGCATTCCAATCTCAGAATTCCCCATGCCGCACCTGCAATGGGGGGGGGGGGGCACTGTGCCCCCACACATTGTAAAAAATGGGAAACATTGGTTCTCTAACATTGCTGTAGCTGTGATCGTCAGCTTTTGTGATGGGGAAGAGATTGGGTGCAGTTCTGCTAGGGGGGGCAGTCCCTGTTTCCAGGAGAAGGAGGACTGTCTTGGCCACTGCTAAAGCCAATCACAGTCCTGCTAGCCCCGCCCACCGTCTGGAGGAAGATGATTCGCTTGGTTAGCACTACCGATCTCAGAAAGAAGGGATTTCACTGTGATTGAGAAAACCTCAATCAGGTGACAGTTTGTGGAATTACTGTTGAGCTTCTGGGAACTTTGTTGAAATTATTCCTGAACCTTTGCGTCACTTACTACTGAATCCCGGCACTCTGTGTCCCTTTAAGCCACAGCCAGTATTCAGCGTAATGAAAATCACACCCAACCACTTTTTAACAGCTGTGGGGGCCCAACTTATGATCCTGCACACAGGCCCACTGCTTTCAGAACATACCCCTGACCTGAGCTTATCACTGCATATCCATTCCAGATGCTGGTATGTGACATCACATACATCACATACATCACACAAATCACACAAATCACATAAATCACATACATCACATACATCACATACATCACATAAATCACATAAATCACATAAATCACATAAATCACATACATCACATACAAGCACATACATCACATACAAGCACATACATCACATACAAGCACATACATCACATACAAGCACATGGTTGGATGTGAGAGGTGGATCAGCAGGATGAGTGTGCCAGGACAGGTAGATGTGTCTCATCTCTGCTTCCTTTCACCACTCTGCATATCATAGATGAGAAGAGGGTACAGAGGTGGAACAGAAGAGCAGGAGGGTACAGCAGTGGGGCAGATGTGCAGGGAGGTACAGGGGTGAAAGAGATGAGAAGGGGGTTCAGCAGTGGGGCAGATGTGAAAGGTGGTGTATTGGTGGGGCAGGAGAGCAGGGGGGTTCAGAGGTGAGACAGATGTGCAGGAGGTACATTGGTGGGGCAGATTAGAAAGCGGGTTACAGTGGTGCAGCAGATGGGTTCAGTGTTAGGACAGATGAGAAAGTGATTCAGTAGTGAGACAGAAGAACATGTTCTTATGAAACAATTTTGAGACAGATTTATATACACCTTGCTAAAACATACATCAATCTGTTGCAAAGTGCGGCATTTGTGGCACTATTGCGAGACATACCGTATCTCTAATGCATATCTACAACATTCTTTATGAAATTCAAAGAGAGAGTTGGGAGGTATGCAGCAACTTATTAGACACTTCCAACTCCAAAAAAAGGCCAAACCAGTACCCAGTGCCAAATTGCTAAACTGTGAAACAAATAAAAAAAGTAGTTGCTCATAGCAGCCAATCACACTAAGAGGGGCTGCCCCTAGGGAGCTTCTTTCTTTCTTTGTTGTACCTAGAGTCCTACTTCTGCAGGTGGTGTAATCAAACCCATCCATTATGAAGTTTTAGCTGTGTCCTTTAATGAAATAAAGAGCAAAAGTAGTTGCTCAAATAAGCCAATCACATAATGTTTGCTTTAATTCAACATTAAACCTGAGTGAGTCCTATGGGCAGCTGCCTTGATTTTTCTCCTGCCGATTAAAAAAAAAAAAAAAAAAGGAAGTATGGCCAATGCTTTTTTTTGCCACACTTCTCATTTGGGTCACAGAAGCAGACTTACTTTCGTTCTCCTGTGACCCAGAGTTAGCTGATAGAGGGCTATTACCTGCTATCAGCTGCCATGGCTGAGCCGAGCTAGGTTCTGGAAAGACCCGACAATATAGTTGGGATCTACCCAGCTATCTGGCTGACACCTGGCTCTGCCTTTCAGCACACATGTTAAAGTGTCGGGGCTGGTCTCTCCTCCCTAGCCCGGCACTCCAGTGAAAGTTGGAGGAGCGGAGAGCCATGACCGAGTCTGAGTGATCAGCAATCACGTAATTACTCACTTCTCGGTCTTAGAGCCAGCGTGGGACAGCTAGCTGCTTCTCGACAATGATGCTGCGGTATAGAGGTAGGTATGAAGGTTTGTTTTTTTGTACTAATCCCATACTTCACCTGTAAATGCCCATCTGACCATACTGCTAACTAAGCAAGCAACATCATTAAAGAGTTAATGGACAGAATTATTCATCATGAACATCGCATAGAAGACCAACAAAAAGGCATCATGGAAGGTTTATTTGGCGTTTCGCTTGCAAATGCACAGAGGACGGTGTCTGCCTCTTCATAAATGTTTAATAATTCAGTCCTGCCATCTACTCCCCCTGTAAGCCATTAGTTTCTTTTCTTCATCTTTCACTTCAAACATTTCTTCTAAATCTCTCCTGCACAGAGATACATTTCATCTGATTTTGGCTCATTACTGGCCCAGGAGCCTTCTTCCAGACACACCAATTACACAATGGCAATACGGCTAATGGATATCACTAATGCTCTCCCATCCAACATCAGACCAATTATATTTAGACTCTGCACACTCCGGTCAAAGAGTGATTCCGGTCTTGGTTCACACACACTGTGTCAGGAATAAGCACTTCTTTTGTTTTGTCTTTGTATTTATTTATATTGTTGCTTCATGTGCTAATGGTTGGCATTGGTAAAAAACACAATCCAGTAAGATTTGCTAAGGAAATCAATTAAGCAGAATGTAATCATGGACAAGGAGCAAAACCCACACCTCACAGCCCCCTTGAAAACAATAGTGGGACCACACTGCACTGTTGATAACACTTGGCAAACCTTTCACAGCTTTCCTGTAACACTGCATTTGGCCAGCAGGTGGCACTGTATGGAAACCCTGGAAATGCAACTGCAGGTCCCAGTAATACATGAGAACTGTGAGAATGACCTACAAGAGTACCGGACAGATCCTGGAAATGTAATTCTACCAATAAATGATCCTCAAGAGGAAAATGGATTTCTTTTAATATACATCTTGATGTAACTGTGGAATTACATGCAGTATAGCAAAATGTTTTAAAGTGATTGTAAACGATCACCTTGTAAAACAACCCATTCAGTTTAAAATTGAAATGAAAGGCAAACATTTGTGTATAGATATAAAAAAAACAACATTATATAAATACCTTTTTTCCCTTTTTTATAAGTGATCACATTCCCTTTGTTCTCAGCTGCATAAGAGCTGGAGGGAGGAGAAGCAACAGGACACCGATCCTCCCAGTGTCAGGGCAAGTCTGATCGTTGGAGGAGAGCAGCCTGAGTTCCCAGCACAGCTAGAGAATTGACCAGAATGAGCTCTCCTGCTTAGTGTGGTCAGTTTTTAACAGGAAAGCAGAGGGACTGGCAGGAACTTCACACAAAGGAAGCAATACAAGGATAACAGGATACTTTCTCATACAAGTACATGGTACTGCAGGCACATATCAGGAATAAGAAGTGCTGAGGTAACAAACACTTTAAAGAGGAGGTCCAGCCTGGGTGAAAAAAAAATAAAAAAGTCAGCAGCTACAAATACTGCAGCTGCTGACTTTTAATATTTGGGCACTTACCTGTCCAGGGAGCCCGGAATGTTGACAAGCCATTCTTCGGATAGACTCCCGGATGCTGCCGCTGCCATTCCTGGTAAGGGAACCAGGCAGTAAAGATTTTCGGCTTCACTCCTGGTTCCCTACTGCGCATGCGCGCTGCGCTCTTTAGTTGGCCCGGCGGCAAGGAAAGGAGGAGGAGGGGGGGCCGAACTTCCGTGAGATTGGGCCGTCCCAGGAAGTGGGGAAGGGGACCTGTCAAAAACAGGTCCCCCGTTCCCCCCTGAAAGGTGCCAAATGTGGTACCCGAGGGGGAGAAAGCATATAAGCGAGATTTCAACTCTTGGGTGGAATTCTGCTTTAAGTCCTGCTATTTCTGTTTTTTTCAGGTGCAAACTACAGCTATCACCCCTGTTATTACCCATCAGAAAACTCCTGGGTTTTGGGTGGTGGGGGGTTGCGTATCTAATTGGGTGCAAATGGAAAACTGTACTGATTGGCACTGACCAATAGCAAAGCTGCAAGCACTGACTGTAGAAATTGATATAAATTTGTAGAAAAGAAACCTCTCCTCCAATGATTAGACTTGTCCTGACATGCCCCCCTGTGGCATGGGAAGACTAGTGTGCTGCTGTTTTTCCTCCCTTAGCTCTCTGAACGCCTGAGAACAGAGGGTATGTGATTACTAATAAAAAAAAAAAAAGGCAGGACAAAAAGGGATTAAGAGTTTTTTTTATATATTCACACACAAATGTTTTGCCTTTCATTTCTATTTTACAATAAATGGGTTGTTTTACAAGGTGAGGGTTCACATATACTTTAAAATACCAAGAGTGATCCAAGGGGGTCCACGGGCACACAGGGATTGTAGATTCTGAAGACTAACAAAGGTACCTGCAGGCACTTTAAGAAATAACATGACAAAATGTGGAAAATGTTAAGGGGTATGAATACTTTTTCAGGGCACTGTACATTTTGCATTAAGTAAGGGAGGGTTATAACCTCTGTTAGATTTATTTTTGTCATCTGTGTGCCATGGGAGGCGGGGGGGATTTCCCTTCACCTCCTGTTCCATAGGCAAAACAGAAAGTAAGAGGAAATCCCTCCAAAGTGAGGAAATTCCTGGTTGTCATCAGAACTAGGGCTGCAACTAACGATTATTGTCATAATCGATTAGTTGGCCGATTATTGTTTCGATTAATCGGTTAATAACCTTAAAAAAAAGTGTGATGTATAATTTAGTTAATATGTAAAGTTTTAAAAAAAGGCAATTTATTCCTAAATATCTCTATGTAGTGGTAAATATAAAATAACCAACTATATGGTTAGGGAGCAAAATATCTAATCCACTCTGAGAATAACAGACAGAAGAGATATTCTGTACATACTATTAGAGGAGAGATATACTGTATATACTATTAGAGGAGAGATATACTGTATATATTATTAGAGGAGATATACTGTGTATATATACTATTAGAGGAGATATACTGTATATACTATTAAAGGGTGAATCTGGTAAATATCATCAGACTCAGAGATCTATTTTTTAATTAAAAAAACAAACAATGTCTTCCCCCGAAAAATGACAAAAAATGTAATTTTAAGAACGTTCGTTCGATTTTCTAATTGTTAGTGGGGTCAAATCGAATTGTCAAAGGATCTGCGGGAAAAGGTAGTTGTATAAAACTGTATAAAACAGGAAAGGGATATAAAAAGATATCCAAGGAATTGAGAATGCCAATCAGCAGTGTTCAAACTCTAATCAAGAGGAGGAAAATGAGGGGTTCTGTTGAAACCAAACCCCGATCAGGTAGACCAACTAAAATTATTTATTTCATTTATTTACAGTAGAGATTATTTGCTCTTTTTGTACTGTAAAGGGCTCATTTTAGTTTTTTTTTAACCCCATTATGTTACTGGCCGATTAATCGATTATGAAAATAGTAATCGATTAATTTCATAATCGATTAATCGATTAGTTGTTTCAGCCCTAATCAGAACTAATGTCCCTAAAGCTGGGTACACAAGCCAGTCGAAGGGCTGGCTTCTGTCGAACAGACAGACATACACACGGCTGAATGTCGAACATTTTTTTTTTTAACCGGCCGTTGTCTCCTGAGATTCGGCCCATGTGTATGGGGCTTAACAGAAGATTTCCCCTCTAATCCTGTTCTGGGGACAACCCAAAATTTGGGATTTACTTTCACTTTTGGCGATAACAGTAAACAGGACATATAGAGAGGGTGAATCTCCCCAACGGATGGCACAGACAGCAATAAAGACTGACAGGTGTTCTAATCCCTCTCCGCTTTATCAAAAACTAAATTTTGTTATATTCTAATTTGGTAATTGGCTAAAACAGCATTTTTTTTTAATGACTTGAATATATGTATGCAGACTTTTTATGTATTTGGTACAATGGCATAGTAAAGGACTTGTGCCACTTGTGTAAACGAGATAAGAAATACCTAACATATGCTGATCTCTGTGCAATGAATAAAGCTGGCACTAGATGTATGGAAATTTGGATGGTTCAGCAGGGACCGGAAAAATTTCGACCCATCTATGACTGTTCCCACTCAAGAGAAGTTGATCTAATAATTGACTTCTTTTGAACAGGACGTTTTGTTGGAGAACTTTCATTCGATCAGCTGCAGCCGATGATCAGTGCATTCTGACAACCCTACTGTCAAAATACAATAGCACATCGGGGGGAGAATTCCTCCATCCACCTCGCTTGTGTATATGGGGGAATCCATTTGTTTTATGTCTATCAGCCTTTTGGCTGATTGAAAATGAATGATCCGTGCATGCCTGGCCTTAGATTATACTCTGATCTGAGATGCCGGGTTGCATCACAATGTTCATAGCATTGCTATCTATTTCCATTTACATGCTAATGTTCCCCAGTGCAGAGATGTATGGATGTGGAACTCACAAGCTGGTCAGAGGTCAGCCGCAGCGTCTTCTTATACGTAATACCCGATGATGAAAGGTGACTCTGGCTGGACTGCAGAGAGCCCATGTTCTGCTTGGATGCCCTGTGATCGTCGTCACTGGACGAAGACTCATCCTTTATCCTGGAACAAACACAGGAAGAATACGTGATGAACCGGAAAAATGCATTTGGCTGCCGGCTCAATAGATACATTTGCTATGAATGGCTGAGTGCATTAATTGATTGTCTTTTGAAACACCAGTCTCCAGGGAGGGGAAGCAAAACCTGCATGTTAAACCATCAATGAGATATTTGTGCTCAATGCTTCATTCATACCTTCCATTGAGAATATCATTTCCAATAATACCCAGCACTCTGCTAATAGGAGACATGGCAGGATGAGGTTTGGAATCATAGGAGGAGAGTAAAAATAGCGATGTCTCAGCTCTCATCATGTTACATACATTAACATTAGGAAGTGAGCTTAATGCAGTGGTCAGAATAGATTGCAGAGGGTCCCCGCGGAGTGAAATGGTCTTCAGTAATTATGTGCATGCCTTCCTGCCATCATATTACCTGGTCAGTGTCTAGGTTATAGCATGGACTTCCCTTCCAGTAAGTAAGGATTCTCACTTTCTTTATTGAAGTGGACCTCCTTTAAAAAGCACACTCAAGTTACAAAAAAAGAAAAAATATTAAGCCATGGAAGGCATTTATTCAGGTATAGTTCTAGTGCACCAGCCTAACCACTACCTATTGCCTGCAGTCTGGTAATCTGGAGACCCAGTTTGATTAAAAAAAAAAAAAAAAGCAGGAGAGGTATTCCCAAACACACCTACTGTGGGTATCAAGTTTGGGTGGAAGACAGCGCTGGACTGGTACCGCTGGAGGCTGCCGAATGGCAGATTACTATGTAGAGGGTATAGAGAGAATTGCTTCCAATGGGTTACTGTATATCCCAAATGTAGGTGGTATGTGATAGACTCCAATGGGAGTGTTACAGCCACGTTGACTCTGCACCACAACGCCGGCATACTGCAGAGCCGCTGATCAAATATATCTAACCCTCTCAGAGTCTAACCATTCTCCAAGATATACAGCCCTGAGGAAGGGGAAAGCAACACCCCTAAAATGCCTTGGCTCTACTTGCATACTTTTATCTTCAATAAACTATAAAATCTTCAATAAACTATCAAATTATCAAGTGAGACTTTTCTTGGACATCGGGCGCTCCTCTCCAATCATCCAAACACATCTACAGTAAACTCTTGCCTCTTACCTATTAAAAAAAAAAAAAGTGTACACTGCGATCTTTTATCCATCCTACCAATCACAATTTTGAAAAATAACAGTCTGTGGGGAAAGTATAGGCAAAGGACCAAAGAATAACAATGCAGAGACCTTTTGTTATCGGTGTCATAGTGTATACTCTTAGCTAACATATGTACCCACTTCAAATGGAAATCAACCATTTACATATTGCTAACAATCAGCCAACAAGCCCTAACTAACCTCTGTAGCTACACGCACTATGGAGCAATTCATTCTCAAATTTCGAACCAGAAGCACTAAAGTTGTTCAAGTTATCTTGTCAGCACAGCTTTCCCTGCTCCCCTGCTTGAATGACTTCAGTCATTTGAGGATGAAAATGGCCAACCAAGCAGACATCCAAGGCACCAGACAGTTAGCAAAGAGTGCAAACAGCAGAGAATGGTCATTTTGGCAGGATGATGCAAGATCTTACTAAATTTTTTTTAAGATACCAAGTTTGGATTTATGCACCCACTTAGCCCCAGAAAATAGGGAGGCACTGGCAGAACTGTGCATATGCACTCCTCTGTGTGAGATTGGAGGGCTGGGAGGTTGCAGAGTCACTGAGGAGAAGGGGGGAGCAGAAACAGCTGAGCTGCTGAAAGAAGGACTTGAAGAGCTTCTGGACTCATTAAACCGGTTGTAAACCCTTACACACCATTTTTCCCTACAGGTAAGCCTATAATAAGGCTTACCTGTAGGTACTGGAAATATCTCCTAAACCTGCACAGTTTAGGAGATATTTACCATAAACGCCTGCACCGATGACGTCATCGGCGCATGAGCACTGCAGAAAGGGAACGATCGTGCCGTTTCTAAAGGGCCCGTGCCGTGACCGTCGGCTCCCGCGTGCATGCGCGGGAGTGATGTCTCACGACTTCGGACAGTCACAGAGCCAGAGTCCGCGGCCCCGGAAGGAAGACGGGTGAAGATGGATGAGGCCACCAACGGGGACATTGCGGGCTTCGTTTGCAGGTAAGTGCAACATAATGGGCTAGTATGCAATGCATACTAGCCCATTATGCTTTTATTTTGCAGGAGAAAAAAGAGGAAGTAAAACCCATCAGGGTTTGCTTCCTCTTTAAGACGGGAATTAAGACCCATCTTTTGTACTGAGCTTCTGTCTGCTGCATGTGGATCTGCCTCGGAGTTGCGTGCAGGCAGCCTATAGAAGTGGATGTATAAGCAGCAGCTGCACAAACACAATCACATTAAAATTTGACATGCACAGAGGAGCAGGTGAAGGGATCAGAACACATGGGGGTTGATTTACTAAAACTGGAGAGTGAGATATCTGGAGCAAGATCTGGAGCAGCTGTGCATGGTTACCAATCAGCTTCTAATTTCATCCTTTCCAATTAGGCTTTGACAAAAAAAAACTGGAAGCCGATTTGTTTCTTTGCAGAGCTGCACCAGATTTTGCACTCTCCAGGTTTAGTAAATCAACCCCACAGTGTCTGCATTCAGATCAGTGCACTCGCTCCTGCCTGCAAGACACATGTTGTGTCCATGCAGCCTCCGCGTGTGCATCCACTTCTATGGGCTGCCTGCACGCAGCTCTGATGTGGATTCACAAGCAGCAGACAGCGGCTCAGATCTAACGACAAGTCTGATTGCCTGTCTGAATGAGCCCTTAGGGATTCTGCTGTGATAGGGGAGAATCAGGGGTACAAACAGCCATACAAGCACTGTACTGACATACACAGACTAGTTTTATTTATTATGTGTGTTTGTACTATGAACACAATGGAGTTGATTTACTAAATAGACTATTCACTTTGCAAGGGAACTGACCCTAGAGCAGGGGTCTCAAACTGGCGGCCCTCAGCTGTCGCAAAACTACAAGTCCCATCATGCCTCTGCCTGTGGGAGTCATGCTTGTAACTGTCAGCCTTGCAATGCCTCATGGGACTTGTAGTTTTGCAACAGCTGGAGGGTCGCCAGTTTGAGACCCCTGCCCTAGAGATTAGTGAATGCGGACTTCCATCATCCAATCGTGCAAAAAAAAAAAAAAAATGCAGTTTTTTTTGTTTTTTTTCTTTCCTTACACATGATAAATTTCACTACATTCACTAAGCCATGGAGAAAATTCACTTACAAAGTGAACAGCTTATATACCTTTAGTAAATCAACCCCAACAGGCGTTTATTACTGACCTTTTTTCCATGCTGATGCCAGCAGCCTGATCGCCAGTGTAAAGTCCTTTTCCATTCAAGCCTTGCTCTGCTTTAGACTCCTAATAAAAAGAATGGTTAGGCCAGTTATTATATATGGTTGGGGAAGTGTGCACGGTAATGTGGTTCGAGGCACTGAAGACATTATCTGTATTCCAGATGTCAAATTCTTTACGGGTCAAAGCAGATCTTTAAAACGGGTATTGCACAATGTATTAACAAAGGAAATGAAAAGGAAGGCGGTGGAAAATGTGGATTTTGTACAGGATAGGTATGGGAAATTACAAATGCAGATTTTCACATTCCCTGGCAGAGAAGGCCAACTAATTGAAGCTTTATATTTCAGCACTGGAGTCCTGTGATCACTACTGAACAAGACTATCTGCATGGAGCTTGCATGTCCCTCTATGTTTGTGTGGTTTTCATACCACAAACCAAAAACTTACTAGCAGGTTAACTGGCTTATGACCAAGCAAAGACTGTTTATTTTTACATTTTTTTGGAAAGAGCGCGATGAGAAAGAACCTCTGTCAGGTTTTTACTGTTGGCTCTACAGCCTTCTGGTATGATTTCACCGAACTTTCTTTCTGACAACTCCCTGATGCATTGCATTCTACCATAAAAGGAAACGAGAGGAAATTTCCTGAATTGGAATATCAACAAACAGGACCTGACAGCTGTTCTAACCCTTTGCCACTCTTTGGACAACAAATATTTTTATTGCTGTATGTATCTCTGCTAGCGATCTCTCCCTTTACTTCCTATCCTTGTGAGATAGGCAAGGATAAAGACAGTAGGCCTAACCTTTCTTACCTGCCTAAAAATGTCTAGAGGTGGACCTAAAAACTAAATTCTAATTTAATGATGATCTGTTGAGGCTTTGAAAGCATCGCCTATAGAAAATATAGGGTGCATAAGGCTGTTGTTTAGCAAGCACATGCAAATGTAAAGCTTGACATGACTGGTATCTTTTCACACAGTACACCTTATTTATATTTTACTAAAAATTGGGTAATATATTGTGTTTTTGTACTCTAAAATTAACTTAAATCCACTATTTTATTCTCCAAGGTCTCTACTTTAAGAAAATATATAAAGTTTGGGGTTTTTTAAGCAATCTTTTATTTTCTTTTTAAACAGATGTGCAAAAAAAAAAAAAAAAAAGAGAAAAGAAAAAACGACTGTGGCAGCAAAAGCTAAGTTCACCTTTTACTAAAAAATAATAAATGCGCATTTTGTTGCAGGCTAAAAATGTGCAATTATTGTTTTTTTAATAGGAGTCTGCAAAATATTTAGGCTCCTAATTTAGTCTCTCTGTATGAGCTGTCAGCTTGCAAGCTGGAGGGAGTGTGCATGGACTATGTGCTAATCAGTATGCTCGCTGCCCATTCAACTTGTGGTTTTCTCATTCAAAGATTCCAGCTTTCAAAATGTGACAGCGGGTGTGCGGAAGGGCAAGTCTGGATCATGTCACAGGTTACACCCTAAATGTGGACGATCCATGCACCTCTATAGATCGGCGGGTGTAAATGCTACCTTCAGGCGATCCCTGAAAACTCATCTCTTCAGGAAAGCCTATCAAGTCTCCAACTAATCTTATACCACTTCCACCAGCTCATTCCCCACAGTTACAACCTTTTCTACCACCTGCCCCACCCTATTAGATTGTAAGCTCTTCTGAGCAGGGCCCTCTTAATCCTCTTGTATTTTATTGTAACTGTATTGTCTCATTTTTATATTGTAAAGCGCTGCGTAAACTGTTGGCGCTATATAAATCCTGTATAATAATAATAATAAATGGACTTAAGTCCGTGTACACGCGCCTACCTCCGATCCAATCTGGTGCGCTAAAAAAATACTGGAGGATCCGCCGTCCTTTGTCTAGGCGCATTGGATCAGGTCGGAGGGCAGTTGGGTGTAAACGGACAGCAGAATCCATTCCGCCCATAAAGCTCTGTCCATGTCCGCTCTGCAGAAACTGAGCGGACATGGACCTCTCATTGGACCGCTCCGCTCTGATCAGCAGGGAATCAGCAGACAGATCCCCTGCTGATCAAAACCAAGTCTGCCCTATGTCTAGGCCTAACAAGTAACATGCTCCAGAAGGTAAACTTATTTTACAAAAAAAAAAACCTTACAGGTCTTTTAACCCTTACCTACTCTATCCAAAAACTTTAAAACTGGAGCTGTAGAGTGGCACCAACATCAATGAAGTGTTGAAGAACAACATCTAATTGATCTGTCTGTGCCTACAGCAGCCCACTTTACTGAGTCTGGACTGAAGAAGGCTTTTCATATTTGACAAGTTGAGCCCTTCATGATTTCAGATGTTCTCAGGTTTTGAACTGACTATTTGACAACTGTTCTTTGTTTTTTAGCTTTTTTTCTTTTAGAACACTGGGCAGAAACACAAAACAATTCTCAGCTCTATCTTGCACAATTGATGCAGCTCATAAAGGTGATTAGACAGGAAAGAAGTCTGTAGTCATATATTAGATACAAAACAAAGTTATTTATATTCATTTTCACCAGCTGCTACATTGATAACAAGACCAGCAATTAAACAGGAGGGCTACTGTTCATTATTATAGGACCACAGCTGTCTATTAACACTAATAAGTAGTCCCAAATGCACATTTGGAATCCCCCCCAAAGAAAAAAAAAACAAAAACATGCATGTCCTTCCATTATATTGGGAAACCTTGAAGTGGTAATGTAATCCTATAATGAGATAAGTACCAGGCCTGCCATTGCTGACCCTCTTCTAAAAATACCCGCTGCATGGCACTTATGCTGAACCACCACCTTCCTGACATGGTACAAGCATACAGATCAGGATATAAATGACAGACTGCTGCAGGGAAACAACACACCGCAACTCCTTCTGATTGCTCTGACCCTAAAGCTTTGCCAAGCTGAGCTATTGAACCAAACAGGAAAGCAGAGTCCACAAGACGACATACACAAAATGGTTGGTTTATTCAAAGATCCACATACAGCAGTGAGAATTCCTTGATTTATTCTGCACTACAGCCCTTACCCATAAGGTTAATATTGTTCTCATGGTCTGTAGTTAAAGTGGTTGTAAACCTCAGACATGAAATATAAACAAAGCATATCCATCTATAGTGTGTACTTGTCTCAATTAAAAGCACTAATTGTCATTTCTGTCTGCTTCTTAGTTCCTCTGCTATCAGCAGGAGCTACTTCTGACAAGTTTTCCTGACACCATGAGAAAAATGGAGACAGGGGAGGGACCTCCAGCTGATTGACAGCCTCAGCTCTGTTCCTGTGTGTAGGGGGTGTGTCCCTTTCCTCCAATCAGCTCTCAGAGCTCAACTCACTGAGCTCTGCAGAGTGAGACTTCAACTCTACTCCCCCTTTTTCTGAACTCCTAGGCAAGCTTTATAAATTCTGCACTTTGAATGGATGTAGAGAAAAGAAGACTGCAGATAAATAGGTCCAACTTCATTGGATACAGTATATGTAAGGGCTTAAGCCACTTTAAAGCCGCGTACACACGGGCGGACTTTTCGACCGGACTAGTCCGATGGACCGAGTCCGGTGGACAATCCGATCCTGTGTGGGCTTCATCGGACTTTTCCAGTCGAAAATCTGACGGACTTTAGAATTGGAACATGCTTCAAATCTTTACGTCGTAACTCTGCCGGACCCAGAAATCCGCTCGTCTGTATGCTAGTCCAACGGACAAAAACCGACGCTAGGGCAGCCATTGGCTACTGGCTATCAACTTCCTTATTTTAGTCTGGTGTACGTCATCACGTATGAATCCGACGGACTTTGGTGTGATCGTGTGTAGGCAAGTCTGTTCCTTAAAAAGTCTGTCGGAAGTCCGTCAAAAGTCCGTTGAAAGTCGGTCGAAAAGTCCGGTCGAAAAGTCCGACTGTGTGTACGCTGCATAAGGCATTCTTACTGCTGTATGTGCATTTTTAATAAACTTCCTACTTTATTTATTACTCTTATAGACTCTTGCTTTCCCGTTTGATGCAGCTCTATAAAGTCAGAAAAAAAAAAAAAAAAAAACAAACAACAGAAATCCTTCTCTGTATACTCGTTTTGGGTCAGTGACTCAAGGTATTAAACTACAAAATCAGCATGACAGCCAGGCAACTTGCATTTTCAGGAGAGGTTAGCAATGGCAGCCTAGAGGTTTCCCTCATGCCATGCTTCCTTTAAAGCCAAACTCTGGTAAATATTAAATATGCAACTACAAGGGTTCACTGCTTGTTTATTCTACAGGAGAGTTAAAGTAGAAGTTTCCCCTAAGACTTCATGTACACGGGATGTTGTTTAACTTCTCCTGAACAATTTAACTTGACAAGATAGAAACAGACGTCTAAAAATGTCAGTTTAGTCGCGTTTACATGTTGTGTTTGCGTCTAGAGGTGTTTTAAAAAATATATATATATATTTTTTATTACATTTTTTTGTTAAAATGAAAAACGTCTGAAAATGAGTTAAAGCATTTAGCAGTGTTTACAAGCTGGTACAGGCATTTGGCGTATCAAATGCCTCTGAACATCCATCCTGAACGCATTTTTTTGCATTCCAAAAACTGCTTCTAAACTCACCTGCCTAGAAACTACTATAAAGGACCCTGTGTACATGTACTGATAAGATAACATAGAGGAGAGTTCAGGGGCAGTTGAAAAAAACGCCCAACTGATCCTAAACTTCCGTTTACCAGCAGCAGTGTACATGAGGCGTGTTACTAAAATACTACTGTTACTAATCTACTGGCATCCAAAATCTAAGACTAACCTATCTGGCCCTGTAAAGAAGAAATCGCTAAACCTACCTTTTTCTGAAGCCGATCCGGTCCGGTTCCATGCTGAGCTGTCAGCAGCAGCTTCTCTGTGTAGGTGGGTGCAGAGGACACAGCTGACAACGGAAGCCCCATAGAAACTCAATAGGTGACGTCACTTCGCAGCCGCTGTCGGCTGTCTCCTGCACAGAGCTTCCGCCTCTGGAGATCAGATCGGCTTCAGAAAAGGTATGTATAGCAATTTTTGCTTTACAGAAGGGGTCTCCAAACTTTCTAAACAAAGGGCTGGTTTACGGTCCTTCAGACTTGATGGGGGCCGGACTGTGGCCAGTGGGAGTAAACAATGCCCCATCATTGGTTTTAGTGGAAGGAATAGTGCCCTATTAATATCGGTGGGAGAAATAGCAGCCCATCCTTGGTGTCAGTGGGAGAAATAGCACCCCATCCTTGGTGTCAGTGGGAGGAATAGTGCCCCATTCCTTGGTGTCAGTTGTGGATGGAACAGTGCCCCAAGGGCCGGATAGAGGCAAGCAAAGGGCCACATCCGGCCCCAGGGCCGCAGTTTGGAGACCACTGCTTTACAGGACTAGAAAGGTTAGTCTTAGATTGTGGATGCCAGTAGACTTAGAGATTTTAGTATTAGGGTGAACTTCTACTTTAAAGCACCTGATCCTCCGCTTCAGTGGCAGATGGTGCTCCTCATGTTACACCGATGGACTGTCCCTCAGCATCATCATGCCCAATGCAGAGCATTGGACCCTGCCTCAGTCTTGATGACCTTAGACCACAGGCCCATGGGGGAGAAGATACTGAAGGGACTGGTCTAGCAGCAAGGAGGATCAGGTAAGTTACTCTTCCTTTTACTGCCTCCTAGACCTAAAGAAGCAGTTAACCCTTTCTGTGTGGGTGCAGTCCCATTACAAGGGAGTTGCAGAGTTTCCCAGAGTTAGGCTTTAGGGCCTAAACAGCTTAGTCAGTTACATAATCTATTTAAGCCACAAGACATGAAAAGACATTGTTCAGTTTCTCAGACTTACTACTTTGTTGTTGCTGTTCCGTCCACGCCAGGAGAACCACCACCTGCCTCCCTTTTTTGGCATCTTGTCTCTCATCAAAGTGTCCACAGTGACCTGTGATAAATGCACGGTGACCACAGTAAAAGGAAAAAAAAAAAAAGAAGAAAAAAGCAAAAAACAGAAAAACATCTAAATGAATGAAATAATAGGCCAACCAAAAAGAAACATGTAGAAAGCAATGAACCAATGACAAGCAAGCACAGGTATGAGAAACATACATACTGTCTGCTGGCCACAGAGACTAGAAAAACAAAATCTAATGGAATCTACCAGAGCACAGACGAAATCAAAGCAAGAGTACTTGAAAAAAAAAATAAAGAATAAAAACAAGAAAAAGAAAAACATAAAAATGTGTTAGTATTTGGACTACAGACATGAACACTCGATGGAGATGAAATGTTTGCCAAGGACAACTTCACCCAAAAAGGATTATTCCATTGTAGGAGAAACAGCAACTGGATTTGATGTCCCAAAAACCGGAGAGTGCAAAATCTGGTGCAGCTGTGCATGGTAGCCAATCAGCTTCTAAATTCAGCTCGGTTAATTAAGCTTTGACAAAAAAAAAAAACAAAAAAAACAAAACCTAGAAGCCAATTGGTTTCTTTGCACAGCCGCACCAGATTTTGTTAAAGTTTTATTAAATCAACTCCATTGTGTTTGATCTCCCACTCTTAAGGATAAACTCCCGGCATGCAGTTAGAAAGTTAACACATATATGGAAACTAATTTTATCTGCCTAAGGATTTGTGACCCTGTCTACCCTGCCAGACACCATATCCAGGTCATAGACCTCCCTGCAAACTGCAGTTAAAGCAGAACTCAACTGTATCTGAGGACCACAACCTGAAAATTCTATTTAATTCATTTTTAATATTTAAAGCAAACTCGTCCATCTATCCATTTTCGATTGGGAAATTACTTTGAGGAACACCCTCCCCCCTTGCATTTCTTGCTGTAGCCATCTTGAAAAAGGGCAGATGATTCATGTAGCATTTACTTCCAGGAATCCATCTGCCCCTAGCTCAGGCATGCAGGCAGAAGGGTGTGCTTAGCTGAGAAAATTTTGGATTTACCAGTCCTTTTAAATGCATTTAGTTAAAAGGGAAATGCCCTGATGAATGTGTAATTAGGAAGTTACACTTGCCAACATTCCAAGATCCTTCTATATTTTCTGTTTAGTCATTTTTATTGAGGTTTTATAACAGAAAATGTAGTTCTACAATGAAAAAAGGCAGAACAATTCACAATGGCCCGTACAAGCATTACAATGCAGAAAGTCTACATAGTTTTGGTCAGTAAAGGGTGCCAAGGGTTGTGAGAATACAACTTGGCCAATGAATCACCCATGTACCACTAAAAAATGAGCGAGCAACGGAAATGTGGATTCCTCATCACGTGACACAAACCCTGTATGGGGTTAAGCCTCCAAAAAGAGGTAGTGAACCCAAAGAGGGCGGCACCCTTCTACATTTTCACTATGTGAGGCGGTGTCCCCAGAAACTGTCTTTGATTTGGAACAACTGTATTTTGGCTGCATGTAGATGAAGATTTGGCAAATTGGGGTTTGGTCCGTTTCGAATGTTGGCAGGAGGCAGGAATACACAAAGGACAACACAATAAGACAGACAGAGTCAGAACTGCAAGAAGAACTCCATTAAAGGATGGACTTAGGGAGTTAGGATATAAGAGTATCCATTGCGTATTTCCATTGTTACCATTCACCAATTAGCTGGTGAACGATGCACAAAAATTGACATTTCAGTTTTAGCAGTTGGGAAATTGAATCACCTGCTGTTCTGGGGACTTCAGTGGTAAGAGATAGGCCTACCACAATTTTCCGTTTTACCCCGAATGCCAAGGATATTAAAAAGCCTAGAGATGGTGTCACACTCCCACAGTAGCTTCTTCTTCATGTACAATAGTGAAGTTATTCGAGAGGCCAGGTGTAGCAGACCTTTAATATGTCATTGTGGATGGAGGATGAAAACTACTGCATGGAAATCTCACCAGTGCAATCTTCATAAGATGCCAGCAAGTGACTCGATTTTCCAGGACCCACACAAAACTAACATGTATCTTTTGGGTGAAGTTTTCGATGTTGAGCTTTGCTGTGTGGTCGCTAGAAGTTGCACTGCCTCTCTATGGAAAGTCTTCTGGCCATGCTCTGTTAAAGCCTTTCCTGTTGGAATGGTCAGATATTCTGATGTGCATGATTTAGAAGATGAAGATGCTGGCAAGGAGATTTTCAGGGAAGAGGCTTTGTGGATCCCAGTGGTAACACAGCAAAGATTTCGTAGAATGTAGATACAACCTTATTTATTTTTGGCCCCCTCAGTCTAAACCAGGGGTCTCAAACTGGTGGCCCTCCAACTGTTGCAAAACTACAAGTCCCTTGAGGCACTGCAAGGCTGACAGTTACAAGCATGACTCCCACAGGCAGAGGCATGATGGGCACTTGTAGTTTCGCAACAGCTGGAGGGCCGCCAGTTTGGGACCCCTGGTCTAAACCCTTAGGAAAGGACCAGCTTTAAAAGAACATTAAAACGTAAAGAATCTACCGAATCTTTGTTTTATTTCATCTGTTCTGGATAAGCAACTGTTTGCTTATTATTTACACCAAAGATGGCAGTGATTCAGGTTATAGCCCATGAAAACCAAAGGGCAATGCTTTGGAAAAAACAATATTGTGGGCAGAAAGAAAACTGGATAAAAAAAAGCATTCTTATAGACTAGGCGAGGCATGCGTGTTTCCCTCGGTACCGCTCTAGCATTGCCTGCGACTAGAACAAACGCACAAGAGAACGCCAACTAAATTGGATGCAGCATTTACTGGTATAACTCACAAGATGTCCCCTTCCAGTGTGTGATGAAAAATGGCTGCTCAAAATTGCAAAAGAGATACAATGGAACCATGAACTGTTTGGGGATAATAAATGTGCATTGTAATGTTCTCTGGAAACCATCCACGTGTACTGAATTTTAAAAAGTGTTTGTAAACACCAAGAAAGAAATGCAGATCCTGGTGCCTTAAAGCAGATTAAACTGCACAGTGCTTGTGTTGTGTAATCTGCCCCCCTCTAAACCGTAACATGACTGTCGGCCAGTTTCCAGGGCTACTGCAGGAGGGGCCGAGTGGCTATGACATCAGAGGGAGATCTCGGCCCCTCCTGCAGAAGACATCCATCGGAGCTGTACAGTGGCCGCGAGTCATGTGACTGGCCTGAAGATCGCTCTAAACAGGTATTTACAAGCCTCGTTTTTATAGAAGACTTACACAGTGTGCTATGCCAGGCTCTAATAGAGGGGCTGGCATAGATTTACTTATATGGGTTAACAACCACTTTAAGCCAAGAACTCCTATAGCTCTACAATCAGCAAAGCCCAGGCACTTTTACTTATCTGATCCTCCCTCAGGAAACAGTGCTTTGCCATAGCTCCCAACTGTCCCTGATTTTGAGGGAGTGTCCCTGATTTGGAGCATTTGTCCCTCATTTTGGTCTGATCTATAAAGTTCTATATAAAATGCACTTTTTATCTATCAAAAAGTGTTTCCCAGTGCTAAAACTTTCATCCAATTTCTAAATTGCTGCATTTGTAAATTCCAAAAGCCCATATAAAAGGAATAGTAGTGGTAAAAAAAAGGACTTGTGGGTTTAACCAATTTTGTACAATTCTCCTTTAAGGGGGCGTGGCAAGGGGTGTGTCCTATGCCTGCATACTTTTGCTGATAGGTGTCCCTCATTCCCATCTCAAAAAGTTGGGAGGTATGGCTTTGCTACACTCCAGCACAGGACTCTCTCTTGGTGTCCCCACATCCAATGCAAGGCTAGGGTCCCTGCACCTGTTCTGATGACAGCTGCAGTGTAGAGTAGAAATGGGTTTAGCAGTGCAGGATCGAGTAAGTAAAGCTGCTATTGCCACCCCCTAGACATAAATGGGCAGTTAACCCTTTACCATAAGGAAGCAGCTCCGCTGCAAGAGAGGACTTTTATTTATCCCGGAGTTCAGCTTTAACACCTACTGTATAACCATCTTATGTTTTCCTATTTATTTCTGAAATACAGCTCTACATACAGACGTGCCCACATGTATTCTTTAACTGTATTGTCAATATCTGGAAGAGAGAGATATGGCGCCATGGACTATACCTAGCTCCAGTAAACAGCTCTGTATAAATACTAAGCTTGTTTGAATAGCCGTAGCTTCCAGATTAGATAATCAGCCATTGTGCAGGGGGGTGGGTGGGGTGGGGGGGGGGAAACATTCTCAAACAAATAATTCTGTTCCTATCCAGGGAGAGAGAATGGCGCACAGCTATAATGGGTAATTACATGATTCATGTCTTATTATTCTCGGGATAAACAAAGCGAGTTCTAATGGAAAATATTGCTGTGCGACCAATCTGTCCTTATGAAAAAGCATCTGACAATAGGGCTGCTCAATTATGTTTCTATATGAATAATGAGTTTCCCGTAGCAACCAACTCCATCATGCAGCACAAAGCTTTTCTCTT
This sequence comes from Lithobates septentrionalis, assembly GCA_037952835.1. Classification (NCBI taxonomy): domain Eukaryota; kingdom Metazoa; phylum Chordata; class Amphibia; order Anura; family Ranidae; genus Lithobates; species Lithobates septentrionalis. The sequence continues at coordinate 1,867,207 of JBBDGP010000385.1, forward strand.
TCTGCCAACAATCGTTTGCTCCTAACCTCGTAAATGAAGATCCTTTGCTCCGAGTGGTAAAGCTCTGGCACACTGCTGAGTTATTTAAGAGGGAATGACCCCCCCCCCCCCCCCCCGCCGCCCCCCCTTTATAAAACTTTTATTGCTGGAAGACAGATGGAAGTCAGAAGTATTACAATTGCAAGAAATGTGCTATTAAATGGATCTGTGTGCCATATGCTAAGGAACTATCTTTATATAGCATATTGAATATTAATTTGTCACTTATGCATAAAGCTTGTATACTTAAAGTGCATCTAAACACAAGAACAAAAAAGTGATATATTGAAGCATACTAACTCGTAGCACTCTTTCAGACAAGCAGCCAGGGGGAGGGGGGGCGGGGGGGGGGGGGCAGTAAAAACAGACAGCCGAGCCGCTGTTTTACCACCTTTTGGCCGTCTACCTGAATTGTAACAATACAGCCAGACAGGGCTGAACCCAAACCACGGTTATAATGCTTTGCTTCACGGACGTGGCATTTTTAAAGCGGGGTTCCACTCAAATTTTTAACTTAATCTTACCCCCTTCAGTTAATTGCATAGATGTTCAAATGCTGCACAAAATTTTTTTTATCGCTGTAATTACCTTTATATTGTACTTTATTGAGGCACTTCCTGTCTCTCCTCCCATGGGAGTAGGCGTGTTTATTGCCTTTCCCCGGCGCCCTACTGTCTCCTGGGAGCTTAGTGTCAGGCTTCCCAAGATTCAGTGCGGGAACAATGATCATGCTTGTGAACAAGCTGTGAATGAACAGTATTCACCGCGTCCCGGAAAGCAATGCTTGTGGGCTTCACATGCCCACAAGCAAGATGGAAACAGCCAGTATCACATTTTTTAAGTTATTCTTCAGTACGAAAACAGACAGAGGCGGAAATATTAGACCCAAACTGTGAGTATTATTTTGGGGTTAGCAAAGTGTCTCAGAGACCAAAAAAAAAAAAAAGATTGGTCACCGGACTCCCGCTTTAACTGGGGGTTCGACAGGCGGAACTGCTGGGCAGACTCTCCCACTTAGTTGAATCCGAATGCTCGGCTCGCAGTCATCACTGCAGCCCTACAATCTTAAATTGCCATTCAGCAATTAACAAAAAAAATTAAAAAAAAAGCACAAGAGAGAGCTCTGTAGTAGCACCTCCTGAACGCCTGTCAGTTCCGCTGCTATACCGCCCACTGAAAAGCAATCTACCACGGACCTCTTTCCAGTGATAAGCAGTACAACTAAGGCCCCTTTCACACGATCGGCCCGCAAAGACCTGCCTATCCGTTTTTCAGGCGGATGTCAGCTGAGATTTGTCCGATGACACCCACCTGCCATCCAATCCGACAAGATCCGCTGAAAACAGAAGGATGGCGATACGTTCAGCATCCGTCGAGCAGGTCAGATGGGATCGGATAAAAACGGACATGCTGTCAGTTTTCATCCAATCTTCACATAGAGAACAGCGGGGCTCTGACAGGTCCGTCCCTGTACAGTGAGCGGAGACGGACCTGTCATCATCCGCCTGCTCAGCGGGGATCAATGGAGCGATCCCCCGCTGAGCTAGTGGAGTCCTTGAGCAGATCCGCCCCGTGTGACTTGCCTGTTTACTGAACAAATAACCACCATTTTGAAATTTAAAATTAAGCGCTTTTTTCGGTTTTTCATAGACCTATATTTTTTTTTTTCCTCCAGATTTACAAGTTGGCTAGTAAAAGTGACAGTTACAGGAGAGTTGGAGAAAAATCATAACACTGCTGGGGGCGCTTAGAAAGGTTACCAGTTGCTGTAGCTACTTGAAACGAAGTTCCAGGCACAAATTGAACTCAGTTTAAAAAAAAAAAAGAACACCCCACCCACCTCGTTTTTGGAAAAAAAATTTTTTATAGCTTTTTGGTATGTTTTCTTCGGGACTTCCGTCCCGTATCACTGCGGCGAGGTTCGTCACTTCCACAGTTTTTTCATACCCTCCTCCTTCCCTTCCGTTGCCTTCTGGGACCTGTGTCTGTCCCAGAAGACGATCGGACCATTCAGGATGCGCCGCGTGACTCACACATGCGGAGTAGGAAGCAGGCTGTGAAGCCGTAAGGCTTCACTCCCTGTTTCCCTTAGTAAGGATGCCCTATGCCTGCAACCAGAGCCAATGAACAGGTCGGCTTTGGGTGCCGACATTGCGGGGTCCCCGGACAGGTAAGTGTCCCTATATTAAAAGTCAACAGCTACAGTATTTGTAGCTGCTGATTTTCATTTATTTTTCTTCACCCAGGCTGGAACTCCGCTTTAAAGTGGAACTTTAGTCAGAAAATTAGGTCCTGCTATATTACTTCAGGCTGACCGCTTTTGCAGGTATAGCCAGTGGGGACTGGTGCTCAAATTTGTTGGGGGGGGGGCAGCTCCCTACATGTAGATTAGGGGCCGGGCGCATGGATTGGGAGGGGGGCATTACCCGTGCGCCCTGCATGAGCAGCTGTCACTGGGTATGGCTATGTAAAAAATTTAAAATAAGTGTCTATACTGCTTAAAATCCAGTAATCCAAAGTCTCCCCCTGTTCTGCACATGCTCAGTTGCTCTCTATTTTTAGACGCTGCCGAATTTGTAGAGGCCGATCTGCTGACAGCCTTATAGCAGAATTAAACCCTCCTATCTTTTACAGTCAAGGAAGATGCTTCTGTTTGATCTGCAATGCAATGATGCTGCACATGTAAGCAGTTATGACATCAGCCATTTGATGGTTTGACAGTTTGGTTGAGGACACAATCAAATGTGACAGTTAGCAATCCTGGCATTCCCGGAATGTAACGGTTTTTTAAAACGGTTAAATTGATCGGTTTAGTTCCGCTTTCTGATTTACTGCTGTTCAGGGGCTCTGGGCGTTTTTGCAAAATGGCAGTCTCCAGCAAGAAGAAACAGGAACAATTCTGGAGACAATTTACAGCACACACTAATTTTGGTAGCATTATTATGAATATGGAATGTACGTTCCTTGCTAAAGATTATTTTTTTAACAATTTGTTATGGGTAAAGTTCTGCTTTAAGCCAGCCACAGATGGTTTGAATCTCGGGTGGTTCATCAGGAACTGGCTGAGATTCTAACCACGTATGGGCAGGCTGAATGTACCCAAGTTGATTGGGTACATTCAGGGGGGGGGGCCTAGGAGGAATTTCCTCACCTAGGAGGATTTCCCTCACTCTGCTGGGTGCTGCCTTGTCTGAGGTTTAGTAAATGAATTTTACAGAGGGTGGGGGAATTCGAACTCTGAGTGATTTTGACTTGTGAAGTAGATATTTGTGCTGGAAGGGTGGTATTTTACCTCTGCATGGCGTGTTACATACCAATGACCTCTGCACTGTTCCTTATATACTACTGACCCCTGCAATCTACCATACATACTACTAATCTCTAAACTCTGTTTTCTACTACTGATCTCTGCACTCGGTTAGACTTGCGACTGACCTTTTGTGGTGCACTCTGTGGGAATAGCGCCCGATCCTTTGCACTGTGTGTTATATACCACTGACCTCTGTACTCTGCATTACATACTATTAACCTCTGAGTTACTCACTACTGATCCCTGTGGTTTGCGATATTTACTACTGACCTCTGTTTTACATACTACTAACCTCTAAACACTGTTACTTACTACTGATCCCTAAACTCTACTTGACTTACGCCTGACTCCTGTACACTTCAAACCTTCCTTACTTTTAATTGTGGGCAGCACAGTGGTGTAGTGATTAGATCTTTCATCTAGCAGTAAGAAGGGTCACTGGTTCAAATCCCAACCACGACACTACCTGCCTGGAGTTTGCATGTTCTCCCTGTGCCTGTGAGGGTTTCCTCCGGGTACTCCGGTTTCCTCCCACACTCCAAAGACATGCTTGTAGGTTAATTGGATCCTGTCTAAATTGTCCCTAGTATGTATGTGAGTTAGGGACCTTAGATTGTAAGCTCCTTGAGGGTAGGGACAGATGTGAATGTACAATGTATATGTAAAGCGCTGCGTAAATTGACAGCGCTATAAAAGTAACTGAAATAAAAAATAAAAAATAATTGGGCTTTGCTGTACCCTGGTGATCTTTCATTTCTTCCGTGTTGTTTTGGTAGATCTCCACCTTTCCAGGGTTTCCTAACCCTGCAATAAACCTTTGGCTGTATTGGAGCATTTTCCTGCAAGAGACTTGATCCATCACTGTATGTAGAAGGAAGGAGGAAAAACATAACACATGCTATTGCCAAAGTGTTGAAATCATTTTTGTCAGGTCATGTTGCTCATGACCAGCAGATTTATTCCCTCTGGTCACTCTGGTATGATATCTGGCCATCTATGAGCATCCTAAGGTGTTTTTACTCCCCGGCTCCCAGCAGGCATAGAAACATCTGCTTTTGAGGAACAAACATAATATTACAGTGCACAGATAGGCACGCCATGTCTTGTTTAGCTGTGCTATGATATTAGTCCTGCCTCTTCTGAACTCTGCTGGCTGTAATTAGAATCACAACTGGGGAGCCGAGTTCCTCATTTACAGTACCGCAGGGGGACATAAACTCACATTCACACTGCAGGATTGTTACATTTTTCCCAAATTATTTGTTTTGCTCTCTGGAGACACCAGCTGAATAGTTCTATTATTTTAGTAACAAACATTGTTCTGTTTTTGTCTTTCATAGCTCTATTATTTTGCCTGACAAACAACCATTCTGTCAATTTTCCATTCTAGATTACACAGGTTGTGCCTTTTTAACACAATACTTCATATTAAACATGTATGTGATATATATATTTGTGTAAACCTAAACCCTCAATTAAAAATGTTGTTTTTTTTTAAATATACAATAATTTACTTAAAGTGGTTGTAAACCTCAGACATGAAATATGAACAAAGTATACCCTTCTATAGTGTGTACTTGTCTCAATCCAGAGCACTAAGCATCATTTCAGTCTGCTGCTTCTTTGCTCTGCTATCATCATGGTACCCATCTAATAGGTAAAAAACAGAGATCCTGTGTAAATTCTGCACTTTTAATGGATGTAGGGTTAAGACGGCTGCCCATAAACAGGTACAATTGATGTAGGAGAATTTGTTTCATCTCTGTGTAGTACCTGAGACCAGGGGCAGCCTGTCCATTAAGGGCACACAGGCGCCGCCTCCCCTCCTATCCATGCCGCCACCCCTCCTATCCAATGCGTCCAGCCCCTTGCAGGACGCCGGGCGCATGAATTACAGTGGCGGGGGTATTTTTTTGAAGCACTGATTAGAGCCAGAGGCTCGTATAGGCTTCAAAATAGGGTGGACTCCGGGTGCAGAGAATGCGATCACAGCCCACCCAGATGTGTTAGAATAGCGAATAAATATTCGCTATTCTAACACTGGTCCCCCTCCTGGGCAATCAGGAAGCGGGTATGAGACCCGTCACCCCATTGGTTGAAAGGACAGGCGATCCTATTGGACACCTAGGAGGAGTGGAGGAGCCGCATGGCGGAAGCGAGGAGGAGAGGACACAGGAGGGGGATTGGGGGGTGGTTGTTTGCCGCCCCCCCCCCCCCCCCCAAAAAAAAAAAAAAAAAACCCCAGCCACCACTGCCTGAGACTAATCACTTCACTGGATATATGTAAGGGTTTACAACCACTTTAAAGTGTTACATAGTTACATAGTAGGTGAGGTTGAAAAAATACACCTATGCGTGTGATTATATGTCAGTATTACATTGTATATCCCTGTATTTTGTGGTCGTTCAGGTGCTTATCTAATAGTTTTTTGAAACTATCAATGCTCCCCGCTGAGACCACCCCTGTGGAAGGGAATTCCACATCCTTGCCGCTCTTACAGTAAAGAACCCTCTACGTAGTTTAAGATCAGACCTCTTTTCTTCTAATTTTAATGAGTGGCCACGAGTCTTGTTAAACTCCCTTCCGCGAAAAAGTTTTATCCCTATATATATATATATATTGAAATCATATCCCCTCTCAAGCGTCTCTTCTCCAGAGAGAATAAGTTCAGTGCTCGCAACCTTTCCTCATAACTAATATTCTCCAGATCCTTTATTAGCTTTGTTGCCCTTTTTTGGTTTCATATTCCCGATACTTGCCTGCTGTACCATGTACTTGTATGAAAAAGTCTCCTGTTCTCTTTGTACTACTTCCTTTATGTGAAATCCCTGGTGTTTCTGCTAGTCCCTCTTCTTTCCTATTAAAAACTGACCACGATAAGCAGGAGAGCACACCATGGTCAGTACTCTTATGCAGCTGAGAACAGAGGAAACAGAGGGAATGTGATCACTTATTTAAAAAAGGGGAAAGTCTATACACAAATGTTTCGCTTTTCATCCCTATTTCAAACTGAGTGGGTTGTTTTACAAGTTGATCGTTTACAATCACTTTAATGGAAATCATCTTAATCAATCATTCAGCATGTGTTCTGCTTTTACGCACAGCTTGTAATCAGATAAGCAAATAGTGGCTGACGATTTTGCTTATTACATAGCAGACTTTACACCCTACTGCCTCTACCTAATGGAAAACAGCACACCCTCTGCAGTGTTTGCTTCTATAAAACACCCACATTGCACCTGGCAGACACAGACCGTGCCATCTTTGTCCAGGCTGTAAGTTATATGAGGGAGCTCAGATCAGTGTTTTTTTCTTCTTTTCCACTAGAAAAAGTACCCAATTAAAAAATATAAAGGGAGAGATTTACTAAAACAGGTGTACACAGTAACCAATCAGCTTTTAGGTTTTATTGTTAAAGTGAAATTGAAGTAGCTGAAGTTAGAAGCTGATTGGGTACTTTGCACAGCTGTACCTGATTCTGTGTGCGCTTGTTTTAGAAAATCTCCCCCATAGTGTTAGGTCATGGCAATATGTGCTGTACTGACTCATTTTGAATTTCTTATTATTACTTGTGGCAACCTTGACGCATTCAGCTTCCTTCCTACTGACACCACTGAACTACCTTTCTCTACCAAGAGACTGAATGGAGCTTGAATCTGCTAAAGTCCATTTATTTAATCATGTTAGTGTTCGTTTTTGAAAAGAAAAAAGGAAAGAAAAACGGTGAAGGAAATAACTGATGTGGCATTTAGTTCGCTTGTAACCACTCTTATTTTATGATCCTGTAATAAGACTGTACTTCCAAAAACTGCATCATATTTTCCTATTAGTGAAGTTTACAGCAAGTGCAGGTAAAGTCCTGAAGGCTATGAAAGGGGCGCCACCTGTAGGCTAATATGGGAACTCATCAGAATGAAAATTTTGATACCAGCCAAAAAATTCAAACTTGCCAGTATAGCAAGATGCCACCCTCGACCCTTATCACACAAGATTGGTTTTCTTAGTATTTAGAAAGCTATGCACGCAAAAAAAAAAAACGGCCATGTTCAGTATTAAATCTCAAAGTAGTCCTAAAGCGGGGGTTCACCCACTCCGCCATAAAAAAATAATATTAAAAGCCAGCAGCTACAAATACTGCAGCTGCTGACTTTTAATACATGGCCACTTACCTGTCCCGGGGTCCAGCGATGTCGGCAGGGGACGCCGATAACCCGCTCGGTTCTCGGCAGCTGCCGCCGCCATCCTAGGTGAGGGAATCAGGAAGTGAAGCGTTGCGGCTTCACTTCCCGGTTCCCTACTGCGCATGCGCGAGTCGCGCTGCGCGTCCCTAGTGGTCCCCGCTCTCTGCTGGGAGCTGTGTGTTCCCAGCAGACAGCGCGGTCGGGACGGGAAGAGGCATAGACTCCCATGGGAGTCTATACCGGAAGTGGGTGCAAATACCTGTCTTTGACAGGTATCTGCACCCCCCTCCCCCCTGAAAGGTGCCAAATGTGAAACCGGAGGGGGGGAGGGTTCCGAAAAGCGGAAGTTCCATTTTTGTGTGGACCTCCGCTTTAACCACTTCAATACAGGGCACTTAGACACCTTCCTGCCAAGGCCAATTTTCAGCTTTCAGTGCTGTCGCAGTTTGAATGACAATTGCGCGGTCATCCATCACTGTACCCAAACTAAATTTATATCATTTTGTTCCCACAAATAGAGCTTTCTTTTGGTGGTATTTGATCACCTCTGCGGTTTTTATTTTTTTCTAAAGAAATAAAAAAAGACCGAAAATTTTGAAAAAAAAAAAGTTTTGCTTTTGTTTCTGTTATAAAATTTTGTAAATAAGTAAGTTTTCTCTTTCACTGATGGGCACTGATAAGGCGGCACCGATGTGGTGGCACCAATGAGTGGGCACTGACGATTGGCACTGATATGCGGCACTGATGGGCACTGGTAGGCGGCACTGATGGGTGGCACTGATATGCAGCACTGATGGGTATTGATAGGCGGCACTGATGGGCACTCATGGGTGGCACTGATGGGCATTGATAGGTGACACTGATGGGCACTGAAAGGCTGCAAAGATGGGTTCTTATGGGTGGCACTGCTGGGCACTGATAGGCGGCACTGCTGGGCACTGATAAGCGGCACTGCTGGGCACTGATACGTGGCACTGATGGGCACTGATATGCGGCACTGATATGAGGCACTGATAGGCATCCCTGGTGGCACTGGCAGTGGTAGGCATTGTGAGTGGGCACTGATTGGCAGCTGCCTGGGCATTGATTGGCAGCTGCCTGGGCACAAATTAGTATTTCCCTGGGGGTCTAGGGGGAGCATACCTGGTGGTCCAGTGTGGATGGCCATCCTGGTGATCCTGGGTGGCATGATGGTGGTCCTGGGCGGGATCCGAGGATGGACTGTGCTAATAAACAATCAGCACAGACCCCCCTGTCAGGAGAGTAGCCGATCGGCTCTCCTCTACTCACTCGATCACCGGCTCTTCCTATTTACATCGTGATCAGCCATGATTGGACACCGCTGATCACGTGGTAAAGAGTCTCCGTCGGAGACTCTTTACCTAGATTGGAGTTGCGGTGTGTCAAACTGACACACCGCAACAACGATCGCCACGATGCGTGCCCCCGGGGGCGCGCAGCAGCTTAATATCGTGATCACATCATTTGACGTCCGGTCAGGATATTGAAACCACTTTGCCGCCGTCATTCTGCTATATATCGGGCGGCAAGTGGTTAAAATTCTGGTTTAAAAAAAAAAAGAAGAAAATACCCATTCTATTCATATATGTATTCTTAACTGAAAAAGGTACCTTCTATTGCTCTCAATCTCCAGATTCTTCTTTCTGTTAAAGGGTGGCTATATTCGTTCTCCATGGTCCCACTGTGAGTAAGAACATAGCCACCTTCCCTTACTCACTTCCATGATGGACTATGAACTATAGGATGTGTAGTGTGCATAGGGCAGTGTACATGACTGCAGCTAATGGGCACTGCTCATTTCAAACAGACAGGATTGAGGGAGAAAAGAGAGGTTCAGGAGCTCACAGAGGATGTTACAAGGAGGCAGAAAAACACAGTAAGAAAATGTAATGAAAAACAGATTGGAGGACAATTAAAGAGGTTATAACTCTTAAAAGAAAAAAAAAAGGAGGAGATACTGTTTCCTTAAAGCAGGTTAAACAGCACAGTGCTTGTGCTGTCATATCAGTCTCTCTCTGCTGTAAAAAAAATGGTTGATCCTGCCAGTTCCTGTGTCCCCCTTAGTGTGCTGACCACGGTTATCATGGCTGCGGAGCCATGATTGCCGTGGTCAGTTTACGTGCCTCTGTCATCCCACTGCTCGCCTCACTCGCCCTCCCTTCCTGCCTGTCAGGTCCAGCTCCTGTGTGTGTGAGCCATCTCCTCTGATTGCTTGCCAACCCCTCTTTTCTACCAAGCTATCCTACACTGTGTAAATGTTTGTAAAAAACATTGCCTCTAAATACCTTATCTCAGATCTTCTCTGGCCAGTCACGTGACCTCTGGCGGCTCTCCTCCTCCGATTTAAGGGCTACAGTGGGAAGGGCTGAGTGGACAGCACAGCAGTCAAGTGACCTCCCCGGCTGATGTCAGAGGGGGATCACAGCCCCTCCCACTGTAGCCCTTAGATCGAAGGAGGAAAGCAGTCGGAGGCTATGTGACGGCCAGAAAAGATCTGAGATAAGGTATAATAGGCATCGTTTTATTCAAACATGTACACTCTGCAGGATGGATTGATAAAACAGAGGGGCTGGTAGTAGTATTTATTTGAGTTTACAACCACTTTAAATAGTGGATATGTGTTATCGTTTTATTGTCACTTTAACAGCTCACTAACACTTTGTGAGCTGCCAGTGTACAAGTACAGGGCTGGTAAGTGCCCACTGCAGTTAAGATCTCTTGCTATGAACAGCTTGCTTGCCATCTACTGAAACTCTGCTATTAACAGCTCAAATCACCAGTCAGTGCTTCTCATAACAAACATGATATTAGAATGATACATGGACATCAGCCCCAGATTTTCACGGAGTGGCCCCAGTTTTGAGTGCAAAAGGGTTAACGCTTCTGCTAAAAACTGGACTAATTTGAACCAAATAAAGTAAACTAAACTCCCCCATGACAGTCTAAACAAGTACCAAAATCAGTTACTAGGATGAACACATCTCATAAAATGAAAAAACAAAAAACATATAATTTACCTTCCCTGACAGAGCCAAATCCCCCTTTGTATGCGTCTCACATGCTCTCCGTCCCAGACGCTGCAGCTCACAATAGGAGAGATTTGGCAACAGTGGGCAGGTCTAGGTGTAGCCGGATGCTGATTGACAAGCTTACAGTGACAATGCCAACAGCCACCCTCCCTGCAACATCTTTTTATCCCAAAGTAGTGCAAGCAGGTATAGCCTGTGACTACAGCTCTGAATTCAGGAACAGTGCGGCATCATTGCCACATACCCAACATGAAGCTGCATTAGACTTCACAGGCAGGCTCAACAGGTATTTGTGAGACTTTGCCAGGGGACTAAGGGAAAACGAAGAAAAGATGTCCTCATCATTAAATGCTGCAGCACATATTTTTATTTAACCACTCCCCGTCCGCTGTACGTTTATAAACGCCCTCGGACGGAAAGCGTGATATCTCTGTCATCGCTGCAGCAATGATCTAGATATCATTCTTTAGGGCCAGCGATTCTGCACAAAATATACCGTATATACTCGAGTATAAGTCGAATTTTTCAGCACATTTTTTTGTGCTGAAAGTGCCACCCTCGACTTATACTCGAGTCAAGCACTTTTCTGCAGCAAAAAATTTCATTTTCCGAACCGACTTTGGGGCCCCGTATCTCAGAGCCACTTGGTGCTAGGAACCCCAAATTTGGTGTGCAAACCCAGCTGAACTGGTACCATAACATATCCAAAGCTGAAGTTCCTAGCACTAAGTGGCCCTGAGATACGGGGCCCCAAAATCGGTTCGGAAAATGTCATTCTCTGCTGCAGAAAAGTGCTTGACATTTTCTGAACCAAATTTGGGGCCCCATATCGCAAGGCCACTTGGTGCTAGGAACCCCAACTTTGGTGTGCAAACCTAGTGGAACTGGTACCATAACATATCCAAAGCTGGGGTTCCTAGCATCAAGTGGCCCTGAGATACAGGGCCCCAAAACCGGTTCGGAAAATGTCATTCTATGCTGCAGAAGTGCTTGACATTTTCTGAACTGATTTTTGGGGCCCTGTATCTCAGGGCCACTTTGAGCTAGAAACCCCAGCTTTGGAAATTTTATGGTGCTAGTTCCACTGGGTTTGCACACAAAATTTGGGATTCCTAGCACTAAGTGGCCCCGAGATATGGTCAACTGTGTCCATCTGCAGCAATGTCATTTCGGGACCCTTTGGGTTCAGAGACCCCAAATTTTGGCTGCAGCTAGGGGGCATCTAGGAACCCTTAACTACCGAGTTTGAAGTTCAGGGGACCTATGGCTGCAAATGGGTACAGTGAGGCATGCAAATGGGCACAGTGAAGCTGCAAATGGGCATTGTTGACCCTCTTTTCCACTTACAGTAGCTGTGCATTTCTCACCCTCGTCTTATACTTGGGTCAATAAGTTTTTCCTATTTTTTTTGTGGTAAATTAGGGCCTCAACTTATACTCGGAACGACTTATACTCGAGTATATACGGTAAGTAATCTGAGCAGATAACAAGATGCAGGATCCACCCCCTCCAGCCGGCACCATCTTTACCGGGCTCTCCTGTGCGATCGGGGAGCCCGTGAAGATGCGACCAGGGGCATCCAGCTCTGGGCACACAGTGAGAGGAACGGATGTTGCTCCTCTCACTGTGTGATGTCAGAAACAGGTAACGATGAGGGTTTGCTCACTTCCCGTTTCTGTTCTTTGTTTACCTGACCATTACCGAACAGTAAAGCAGCCAATCAGACCAATCTGATCTGAGGCCAGAGGAGAGATGTGGGGTCTATCGGATACCACATCTCTCCATAAAGAGGACCTGTCACGGCCCATGCTATTACAAGGGATGTTGTTCATCCCTTGTAATAGCAATAAAGTTGATAAAAAAAAAAAAAAAAAGTTAAAAAGGTACAGAGTTAAAAAAAAAGTAAAAAGAAGAATAAAAATGTAAATGAAAAAAGTCCCCGTTCCTCATACGCATATGCCAACATGCGCGTAGGTCCTGCATGCATATGTAAACGACGATCACACCACACATGTTAGGTATCGCTGAGATTTTTTTAGGTACCGTAATTTGGCGCTGTTCCACAGGTGGAGGCTATTTTAAAGTAGGACATGTATGATACCCATTTACTCAGCGTATTTTATAATTTAACAAACAATTGAGAATTATATTGTATTTTTGTGCATTAAAATTCATTAAAGTGTATTTTTTTCAAAAAATGTAGGTATGAAAAACCACTGCGCAAAAATCGTGTGACATAAAAATATGCAACGCCCATCGTTTTATTCTATAGGGCCTCTGCTTAAGTCCAAGTCCTTTTCTAGCAAAAAAAAATATGTTTTTTTACATGTAGGAGAGGAATGTCAGAATTGGCCCAGACCTGAAGTGGTTAATGGGAAGCCAAAAGTTCTATTTTTTTATGATCTATTTCCAAATGTGGTGTAAATTCCTAATCTGAGAATGTTGGCAAAGACAAAAATGGGTTATGCTACACAAAGCAGGACACAAACACAAAATAGGTGAAGCGAGACAACCACATCATCATGCAGCACTGAAATATTATGGACAAAATACTTCATTTTCTGGCAGCCTTAGGCCTCTTGCACACTGCAGTTTGAAAAAGCTCAGTACAACTTTTTTGTTTTACTGAGCTAATATACAGTCCATTAATTGTAATGTGCCCATGCACACAGGCGTGCAAACAAGCGCCGTGCATTCTTCAGTAAAGGAAAATAATTTAAAAATCAGCATTTTTGGTCAGTAATTTACACCTCATGTGTGCAAATAAAAAAAAAAAAAAAAAAAAGTCATCTGAAAAAGTAGATGCTTAAACAGGAGTATTGTGTGCAAGAGGCCTTAAGTGCACTTTCAGGCCTTCCCTGAAGCGATGACCCAAGTGACTATAGATTGGTGTAAGCTGGTGTCCATTGAGATTGTTACATGTAAGCTCTCACAAGCAGGGCTCTTGTATTGAACTGTATTGTTACTATACTGTCTCTCTTTGTATTGTAAAGCGCTGTACTGTTGGTGTGATATAAATCCTGTATAATAATAATCTTACTGGTCAGCTTACAATCCTTTCTGAGGCAGAAAGTCTACTCATACCTTAAAGAGGAGTTCCGCCTGGGAAAAAAAAAAATTAAAGTCAGCAGCTCCAAATACTGTAGCTGCTGACTTTTAATATATAGATACTTACCTGTCCTGGGACCCCGCGATGTTGGCACCCAAAGCTGATCTTCGGATTGTTGCCTCCGCCCCCATTCCTGGTAAGGGAATCAGGCAGTGAAGACTTTCGGCTTCACTCCTGGTTCCCTACTGCGCATGTGCAAATCGCGCTGTGCATTCTGAATGGTCCCTGCTGTCTTCTGGGACTTGTGCATCTCCCAGAAGTCAGTGGGGGGGAGGGAAGAGGAGGGGCCGGACATGGCGTAGTTCGCCGCACAATGCGCGGTGCTCTTTCGCCGGAAGTGGGAGCAAATATCTGGATTTGACAGGTATCAGCGCCCCCCTGAAAGGTGACAAATGTGACACCAGAAGAGGGGAGGAATCCGATCAGCGGAACTTCAATTTCTGGGTGGAACTTTGCTTTAAGCCAAGTACACACGGGCCAAATATCGGATGGCATTGGTCGGTTCAATAGAAACCGGCTGACAATCGAGCCTTGTGTATGGCAGCCGGCCGGCTTCTGTCGAATATTCAGGACCAAAAAAAGGTCAACTCCCTATCAGCTCTCTCAGCCAATGACTGAGAGCACTGACTGGAGTCTTCTTGCAAGAGGGGCCGCCCCCCTCTCAGAACAGCTCAGCAGGGGAGATCGCTGTACTAACATTGCATAGTTAGTACAGCGGCTCATCCCGAGCTCTTCAATTTTTTTTCCTTCAGCCCTGCTGGGTTTAACGAAAAAAAAAAAAAAAAAAATACTAGTGTGTACTAGGCTTAACTGTATCACTAAAAGCTGACCAACCTAAAGTGTGGTAGGGGTCCCTAGTAAATTACAATCAGTTTTCTGGGAGTAGGCAACCCACTGCTCAATACTACTACCATACTAAAGCCTGAGGCCTGTTTCACACTTTCACCATGCTTTGTTGAAGCTTTTAAAATACCATTCAGCTCCAGTTTGTAAATGTTGAACACACATCCTAAGTGTTGATTGCCACTTTAAGCTAGCTGCTAGCAGGTGTCAGAACTTCTTGAAGTTTGTTGAAAGCATGTTGAACCCTGCTAGGAACTTGCTTAAAGTGGCAATCAACACTCCTATTAGGATGCATGTTCAACATTTACAAACTAGAGCTAAATGGAACTTGAAAAGCTTCAACAAAGCTTGCTGAAAGCTCTGCAAATGTTTGTCAAAGCTTGCTGTTCACACTGCTGTTTTACAAGCTGAAAGCCGTGCAAAACGGGCCTTCCATGCGAACGCTGACATTTAATTGTATTCCAAAAAACCAAGCGCAGCAAAAAGCTTGATAAACAATACCCAACCAACTTGTATGTGAATGGGTATACACATTTCTTTGTACGCAGTCCTTTTGAAAGTCCTTTATATAATTTGAATAGATGTACATTAGCACATATTGCTTTGCATACACTTGAGTTGATTTGGTATTGTTATTGTGAATTTTTTGGGGGGAGCCTGCACTTTTTTTGGGATTGTATAGTAAACTACTACCACATTGAAAGGCTTTTTTATGCTCTTAATGACAGTATATGTCCCAAAATGCCTACATATTGGATCTCAAAATAAACTACCAAAACTGTATGTGGCTTGTGAAGATACAATAACGATGAGAGGAGGTTTCATGGATTGAGAATAGAACTACAGGTAAACTGTCATGAAAGGAACACGAGGGGCTATTACTGCTTGTTTCCTTCTGACAATTCTCCACTATCATGGTGACCCTTTGGCTTTGGGTCGTGACTCAAAACAAGCATGTAGATGAGTAAAGTCAAGGAGAAGTCAGAAGTCCTTATCGCCATAATTGGATAATTGGTCCAGGTCAGCGAGTCAAAGTAATGAAGCAAGAGGGTCAGCCGAATCACAAGCCCTACCAGAAATAAGACAAGCAATAGCAGCCTTCATATTTCTTTTGTGACAAGTTTCCTTGGTAAAAAAAAACAAAAAAGCAGCTTTTTTCCGCACTTATAACCTTGTTTTAGTACCTTAGGCAATGGTTTCTGGAAAGCCTGCATGGCCAGGAGCAGAGGGGCAGCTGTAGGCCAATTGTAGTATCTAAAGAGGACAAAAAAAAAAATCATCCATCACATTTCACATCAAGAATACATGATACTTTTTTATTTGCACGAACATACAATTTTTTAGGACAAGCTTTCGGGGTATGTCCCCTTCTTCAAGGTCCAAGCAGTACTGTTTCTCAAATTTGTGAATCAGTACTGCTTGGACCTTGAAGAAGGGGGCATACCCTGAAAGCTTGTCCTGAAAAATTGTATGTTAGTGCAAATAAAAAAAGTATCACGGACAGTACTCAATTTTCTCTGTCACAATTGCACTAATACGGCTACAATCAAATCAAGTACATCAAGAATACAAAATACAAGTGACATAAAAATAAAGTCTGTAACGTAACAGTGATTATTATTCATCAAATTATTCACTTTTACAAGGCGAAACAAAGTGGTATTAAACCTGAAAGCAAAGTCTTTTGGGCCTGGTAGACGCTCCCGAAAAGATGATCCACACGCTATTCACCCTACTCCTCTATTATGCACGTAAAATAATAATTCTGCCATGGAAGAAACCGGTGGCCCTTACCATTTTGGCTTGGAAGGCGCTGGTAAATAAAGCATTACCATTGTATAAGGCTACATATAATAGTAGAGGTGTGCCAACTACATTGGAAAAAGTGTGGGGAGGTTGGATAAATGACAAGTCCACTGCGACAGATTGTCTACAATAGAAGTTCTTGTGGAGGATCTGCTACTACTGAGCACTGAAGGCCCTTGTGAGCACATAAGGGGTACTTTAGGGGAGCTATTATTTGGAGATGAAAGTTCTTATTATGTAATATATTGCCATTTATTTAAATTATCATGTCACAATGGTATATGGAAGCTGCATTGTCCACTGGTGTTGTATTATAGTGCTGAACGTTTCCACGTTTGTAACTTGCATATATATATTAAAAAAAAAAAAAAAACAACAATAAAAAGAATAAAAAAACAAAATACAAAAAAAAAAACAAAAAAACATGAAAGCAATTTTTTTTATATTGCAGCTTACCAATTCTTAGATGTGATGGCTGCATAGTAATCTTTTTCAGGCTTTCTTTCTTTTATTTTCACCTGGTGATACAGCCAGTAAATCTGTTTTTTTTTTTTTTCAACAGAACAAGCTGTCCTGCAGAAGTAGCCGTTAAAGTGATGAGACAAACCAATTACCACTGACAGGGGTGCTTATAAGGATCAGCTATCATTAATGTAAGGCCTCATTCTTACGAGGCGGATGCGCTTCCGCTGATCTCGGATGACAGGTCCCTCTCTGCTCACTGAGCGGTGAGCGGCTTGTCGAGCGCCGCTGGTTTCTATGGAGAGATCGGACGAAAACGAACAGCATGTCCGTTTTCATCAGATCTCACCCGATCCGATCCGCCAGCGACGGATCTGAACGTAGAGGCATTTGTCTGCTTTTAGCGGATCCGACTGGGTCGGATGTCAGCGGACATGTCACCGCTGACATCCGTCACTCCAAAGACTAGCATGGAGCGCACGTTCAGGTCCGCCGTCAAAACTGACAGGCGGACCTGAACGGTCCGACCGTGTGAAAGGGGCCTAAAACCTTTTTCCCAAAAGAATGAAATAAACTGTTGCTGTAACTGCTTATAAAGTATTCAATGGAGTTTAGCTTCAATTTGTTAGTGTATTTAAATCTGCTAGTGCATCTAACACTTCCCTCCCCCCAGACGGACAATGCTGCTATGCAAAAGGTGTCTCTTTTGCTCCTTCATCCAGACTGTGGGCATTCTAATACAGGAGGTGTATTACTGGTCAAATCACCAGGTGAAAAAGAGGAAAAAAAGCCTAAAAAAACAAAAACAAATGCAGCCATCACATCAAATGATTGGTAAACTGCAATGCATTACATTTTTGGTCTTGTGTTTAAAGAAGACGTACAACCAAAGCTCATTTGGCTGTACTGCTCTTATGGATCACAGAAGTGCAGTTTGTTCTGCACTCCTGTGACCCATTTTCAGCAGACAGCGGGCTAAAGTCCGCTGTCTGCTGATGTCACAGAGCCGGTCTAGGTTCGGACACTGGGGATCGGGATCTGCCCACATGCCTGGACCAGCACCCGGCTCAGCCTGTCAGCGAGCCTGAGCCGGCCGTTCCCTCCCCCTCCACAGCTCGGGGGGGGGATTGAGCAGAGCAGACACCCATGGTTACAGTACCAAGCTTTCTGCTCACAGAGCCCTGAGAACCGATCGATCGGCAGTCTTTGATCTCTTAGTTCTCAACGTTAGAGCCTGCGGGGGACAGATGCTGCATCCACCTAGGCAAGTATGATTCTGAAAAAATAAAAAATCCCATATTTCTCTTTTAATACCACTTTATTACCGTCAGGTTAGTTCTCTAAAAATGTTTCAAAGGTCATATTAGCTTGTTAAGCACTGCGCTCCTCAAGAGTAGAGGACAATAATAATGATATGCTCCATGAATTATTCATAGGACATAGTACAGCTGTTTTTGCATATATGTAAATAAGACGGGACACCGGTGTGAAAAGTCAGCTATGAGTTTATAGCACCATTGTTTCAGCACTTTTATGCCGTTACCATGGAAATGAATATAATCAAATCAGTGAGTTGAAAACAAGCAGAGAATACTGTGTAGTGCCAAGACAAATACATAGCTTGTAATGACAGACTGAGACTTAAAGTGGTTGTAAACCCTTACACACCACTTTTCCCTACAGGTAAGCCTACTGGAAATATCTCCTAAATCTTCATGGTTTAAGAGATATTTACCATATACGCTTGTGCCAACATCATCGGCGCATGCGCACTGAAGAAAGGGCACGATTGTGCCGTTTCTAAAGGGCCCGAGCCGTGACCATCGGCTCCCACGGGCATGCGTGGCAGTGACGTCACGCGACTCTGGCCAGTCACAGAGCCGGAGTCCACGGTCCCGAAGGAAGAGGGGTAAAGATGGACGTTGCCACCAGTGTGGACATCGCAGGCTTCGTTTGCAGGTAAGTGGCACATAATGGGCTAGTATGCGATGCATACCAGTCCATTATGCTTTTACTTTGCAGGGAACAAAAGAGGAGGTAAAACCCATCAGGGTTTACTTCCTCTTTAAGTCAGCCATAAATGGTTCAAATCTCGGTCAGTTCAGCAGGGACTGGCCGAGTTTAGATCCATGTATGGGCAGGCTGAATGTACCTAAGTTGATTGATCGATAAACTTGTGTACAACCAGTTGGATATTTCATGTGATTATTTCCAACGGTTCTAGCTGCTAGCAATAATCACTGTGTTCTCCCAGCTGGGGCGGCTCTCCTCGCCCCAGGCAGGAAAACACATTAGCTCCGCTGGAGGGATTCCCCCATCAGCATTGTGTTGATGGGAAAAATAATCGATTTTCTTTCCCGCAACAGAAAAATCACTCTATCTACAGCTGGCTTGAAGCAGACCACAGATCATGCAATTTTCTTTATATCCATCATGGGTTGCAGGCAGTGGCTTTCATATTTAGGGGGGGCACATGGGGGGACAGGGACAAAAATAGGGGGGCAATATAAAATGCATATATATATATATATATATATATATATATATATATATATATATTCTATATATCCTGGGGCCCTTTCACATGTTCTGCAGTGAGCTCCCTTCCTACTGTATTGGGGCCCCCCCAGGGTGACAGAGAACAAGAGATATATGTCACCAGCATACCAAGAAAATATAAGGGTCCAATGCAGTGGGAGAACTATCAGGGTTGCATAGGTTGTCTTGCCTCCGGGCCCTGGTGTTCTGCCACTGTGGGGTTCCCCAGCCTCCTCTTGCTGTCCTGCTCCTGCTATTGACAGCGCTGGTCTGGCATTTCTTGGAATTTACAGGCTGGTTCTTCTGTCCTAAGGACGGGGGAAATCAGTCTGTTTTTTCAGTAACTGAGGGTCCTGGTGGAGTCCTTCCTGCAACTCGATCTTCTCCCTGCCAATGAGGATGCAGGGGAAGGAGCAGATCAGGCGGCCGTGGTTGTGTGAGCGCTTGCATTATGCAGTGTCAGCAAGCAGAGGGAGGGGGGAGGAATCACCCGCAGGAGCTGACTGGGGACATTCTCCCTCTCAATAGAGACTGTGTTACTCCAGCGGTGGCCCGAGTAAGATGCGGCACATCCGATATGAATGCAAACAAAAAGAAATTGCCTTTTTGTAAAAAAAAAAAAAAAAAAATTAAAAAAAAAAAAAAAATTTTTTTTTTTTGGGGGGGCACATGGTGGGGCCCAGCATAATGTTGGGGGGGTCAGGGCCCCCTCTGCCCCCCCCCTAGGGTCGCCATTGCTTGCAGGAAAGAAAACGGTTCGATTTCCCCATCAACACAGTCAGTGTTGATGGAGGAATCCCTCCCTCAGAGCCATTGTGTTCTGTCGGTGGTGGACCTTCCCTGCCTGCAGAACACAATAATTAGCGTTGTCAGCTTATAGCCACAAATCAGTCAGGAAAAACCCTGACAGGCTCATTGTACACAAGTGGATCAATGAATTGCCTATACATGGATCAAAATTTGGACGCTCCCTGCTGAACCAGACAAATTTTAATAGATGTATGGCTGATATAGGGATCAAATGCAATATTGACATGCATTGATGATTCACTTACAATGGGCTACAAATGCACACAAAGCATTGGAAAATGAACATGACCCGTTTTTTTCAACACCGTGAACAGCATGTGCATTATTGTTCGCTGCAGCATCGGTGAGATGGCTTTTACTGCATTAGTGCGATTGGTTGCTATTCAAAATGGCACCATTTAAAATGAATGGCACCCTAACCGTAATATAATGCAGTACATATATTCCAGTAATGCGTAGTATAACACAAATTACTACAAAGCATAAGTGGAAATGGCCGCTATATCAGGACAGTGGTTTGGTGGTAAACAATGGGATCTTGTTGCACTGAGATTTTGGGTGCAGGTACCAACATGTACATTATCTGAACACATTCCCCGTAAGTTTTTCTTAATGCATTTACACAAATCAGCTACCATCCAAAACAATCGAAGCCTGTATGTGTATATGACGGTATATACTCTAGTATGGAGTTGGGACTGATGTGAAAAGGTACAAATGTACAATAAAAAGCTCTGTGGAATTATTCAGCAGTATAAGAATCTGTAATGTAAATGAATAATACATCCGGTTCTTAGTTACTTTGTACGATTTTTTATTTATTAGTCTAAATTATTCATATAGTGCAGCTAATACCACAATGCTTTGCAGAGTATATAAACCATTCATAAGAATACACCCTGCCACCAGTACGCTAAAAAACGAAAGATAGTAAATAAGGTGGACCTGTGTTCACTTCAAAATATCCTATCACATAGAAGGGAAATTACAAAAACAGTATTTTTGCAAGCACATGATTGGTTGATTAAAAACAAAGCTACGTCTTATTTTCTAAGCTCAGTGAACAGTGTCCTTGCTAATGAAAACCCATCCCCATTATTAAGCTCCAGGGGAGGGGCAAAAGTGTGGCCTGGTCGGAGTCTAGGCTGAGGTTGCCCCTCCACTCATCCTAGTAGGACACTCTAGATGTGCGGCTCCCAGGGTTCACCCTTCTTTCCTTGAGCCACTACAGGAGCCAGGATGGGCTCCATCCCCTGCCAGCACTCCAGGAACAGTTATGGACGCACTATCTGCACATCCCCCCTCCATGGAGCCTGAGCGTTACACAAACACTTTCCAGGTCAATGAAACTCCAATGTTAGGGCAATGTCAGGTTTACAGACTCCAAACTATAGTGGATCTAAAAGATCTCTGAATGCCTCTTAGAATCTGCGACACGTCGCAACATTGCCACTTGCCAAATGTGAAGTCAATGAGATCGCGTTGTAACTGCATGCCAACCATTGCAATGAAAAATCGCCCCTTGGGATTAGAAAAAAAACAGGCTTTCAGGAGGGGGTAGTACTACCTCCCAAACCTTTGCAAACCAGTGTTCAACCACCTCTGAAAAGCAATCAACCACTGATCCTTTTTCAAAGGAGCAGTACATTTCACTGCCATTGTAAGGGAGGTCCTAATGTGTGTGTGAGCGGTATGTGGCTGACAAACTAGGTTCTGCAGGGGCAGGGATGTTATGTGAGCATGTCATTGCATTGTATAATTGAGTGATAAATATTCCTATTCTAATGCCCCGTACACACGGTCGGACTTTATTCGGACATTCTGACAACAAAATCCTAGGATTTTTTTCCGACAGATGTTGGCTCAGACTTGTCTTGCATACACACGGTCACACAAAGTTGTAGGAAAATCCGATCGTTCTAAATGCGGTGACGTAAAACACGTACGTCGGGACTATAAACGGGGCAGTGGCCAATAGCTTTCATCTCTTTATTTATTCTGAGCATGCGTGGCACTTTGTCCGTCGGATTTGTGTACGCACGATCGGAATTTCCGACAACGGATTTTGTTGTCGGAAAATTTTATACCCTGCTCTCAAACTTTGTGTGTCGGAAAATCCGATGGAAAATGTGTGATGGAGCCATCTTTCCAGACTTCTCGGCAGAGGTCCAACGCCGCCGACAAAGTTTTGCGGAGGCCAAACGTAAGCTAAGAAATTTGCAATATAAATACTCAATGCTTTTCCCAGCTCGGCTTAGGGTGGAGCATGAAGGGCGAGCGGTTTTCTTCGAGGACCCAGAGGAAGTAATCACCTGGCTGGAACGATGAGTCAACCCTCAACAAGCTGATTGACCAAGTTCCATTGATAACGTGTCTGAGACCGGGAAATGTCTCCTACCAATGCAAATTTAAAGCACAAATCCTGATTACCTACCGCACAAGAGTCACATTACCCTCCGGGGCTCCGGAGTGAGAAAAAGTCCTACAGCCAACATGCATCGTGCAGCGAGACTTTACCCCACACAGTTCTGGGAAGCAGCACCATGTACATTGGATCTCTATCCGGAACTTAATAGTTGCAACTAAATGGAAACAAGAAGATCGAGAGACCGTACTGCATGTTCTACAAGTGATATGGTTGATATTCTTTATTTTATTTAGTGTCCGGAGACTGAACCAACTGATCTATATTCCACTGTTCATAAAGAAGTTAGAATGTTTCCCAGATAACAACCAGTTTAGGGATCATGCCCGCACAAGTTTGGGTCAGTGTAGGGCAGGGAGGGGGGAGGGGGTTCAAATGTTTTTGGTTCGTTTAATTTTGAATGTGCATACCTATAATAGAAAACAGGTAACGCTGCATATACCAGATATATGGGAAAATGCCTATGTACCGTACCACAGGTATTTGAATCAGATATCTCTGCAAGTTAAGATTTTTTATGCCTTGTGCAGAAAGAGCAAATTGTTCTATATAAATGCTATATTAATGGTTAAAATGTTTGGTCTATGGCATCTCTGAAATTTTTGACATGGAATGTGAGGGGTCTGCGTGAAAAGTTTAAGCGCGCAGCAGTCTTCACCATCCTGAAGAAGCAACATGCTGACATAATTGCACTAGTGGAAACACATATCGAGGGAAGTGTTCAGATGGCGCTCCGCAGGCCATGGGTTG
Source organism: Lithobates septentrionalis (assembly GCA_037952835.1). NCBI lineage: Eukaryota > Metazoa > Chordata > Amphibia > Anura > Ranidae > Lithobates > Lithobates septentrionalis. The sequence goes on from JBBDGP010000385.1 coordinate 1,890,531, forward strand.
GTTGGGCGTACCACTCTACCCACACATCACACTCTAGGGGAGTTTCTGTATTAATTGCTAAATCAGTACATTTTGAATTATGCGAGCTAACTACTGACCCAAATGGCCGCTATGTATTTATTCATGCCAAAGTATATGGGGAGCCCTTGCTTATAATGGCTTTCTATATACCACCTCCATTTAATGTATCCATGGTGAAGGAAGGCATATCATATATGACCCGTCATCCAAATATAGCGGCGGTTTGGCTAGGGGATTTTAATGTTACCTTGAACCCGGCTCTAGACAGGCTACAGTTGACACCAATAGCTCCCGGTGCTCCCACCGAAACTAAGTTCTCTAAGCTTATCTCCACCTTCCATCTGATAGATACATGGAGACATAAATTCCCACTGGTTAAGTCATATTCATGTTTCTCGGCATCTCGGGGCTTTATGTCCCGTATAGACTTTATACTTATTTCCCGCAGATTGACCCCAAGATTATCGGAGGTAATGTTTTGCCCTAGAGTACTGTCGGATCATAGTCCTTACTGGATTACATTAAGTATTCCAGTGGCAAAACCACCACGAGAATGGAAATTGTACTTTACAGAAAATGACGAGTCAGCATCACCACACGCAGTCTGGGACTCTTTTAAGCTCTTTGCTAGGCATACATTGATAACGGCGATTAATAAAATTAAGATGGACTCTTCTAGCGCCCTCGGTAAGGCACTGGAGGACTTGTCCTCTGCAGAAAGAGAGTATGCCAACACCCCGACATCAGTAACTGTAGACCAACTTAAATTACAGACTAGAGTGGTTAATCAGCTGCAATACCAGAAAGCGAAACAAAAAATGTTTTTTTCTAAGCAAAAAATGTTTGAACATGGGGAAAAGGGAAAAGACAGGCAAGTTACTTGCATACCTGGTCCACAGCGAAGATAGACCCCCAGTGGTTATCACACTACATGGCCCCGGAGGACAAAAAATAACAGACCCACCTACAGTAACCTCAATGTTTAGGGACTTTTTCGCAGATTTATACACAACGGCAGCCCCCACTGAGACCCATTTCATGTCTCTTTTTCTTGAAAAGGTGTCCTTCCCACAGTTAACGGAAGAACAAGTAGATTTATTGGAAGCCCCACTTACTTTAGACGAAAAATCAACTGCCATGGCTAGCTTTGCTAGGTCCAAATCCCCTGGTTCAGATGGACTTCCAATAGAGTTCTATTCCCAATATAGCGAAATACTAACCCCTAAACTATTAAAATTGCATAATTATCTATTTGAAACGGGGACTTTACCTCCATCTATGACAGAGGCTACAATAGTCCTCATCCCTAAACCCGGTAAGGATCTGGGGTTCCCAGAATCCTATCGACCGATATCACTCCTACAGGTTGATATCAAAATACTTGCCAAAGTTCTATCGATTAGGCTCAATCAGGTAATATTGACATTAATACATGCAGACCAGGCTGGTTTCATGCCTGGACGCAACACTTCGTTTAATCTTAGGAAACTATACATTAACCTGCAAGCTACACATGAGGAAGTTGGTACACGAGTGGTTGTGACCTTAGACACAGCGAAAGCCTTCGACTCGGTAGAGTGGAGGTATCTCTGGAGGTATCTCTGGAGGGCTATGGCTTTGGCCCAAAATTCATTAAATGGGTCCAACTTCTATACCAGGCACCCAGGGCCAAAGTGGTGGCTAATGGATGGTCGTCTCAGTTATTCGACCTCAGTAGAGGCACGAGACAGGGTTGCCCCCTATCCCCACTTCTATATGCCCTGGCGGCAGAACCACTAGCAATATCCATCCGAGCAAACCCAGAGATCAGGGGACTTAAAATGGGCTCTCTGATTGAAAAAATTAGCATGTATGCAGATGATACGCTATTGTACCTGGCAGACTCGGGCACATCACTACGCAATGCACTCCAGACGATAGAACAATTTGGAATATTTTCAGGTCTAAAAATCAATTGGGACAAATCCCAAATTTTGCCAATTGATAGTTTCCCACCCCCAGAATCCCAAACCAGGCTCCCACTCCAGAGAGTAGATGTTATTAAATATTTAGGGATATGTATAACCAGATCCCCTGCAGACTATATATCCCTGAATATAACCCCTCTCATTTCCCTAGTTAAAAATAAAATACGAGTCTGGTCCAAACTACCACTGGGAGTCTGGGGACGCATTAACTTAATCAAAATGATTCTACTACCCAAAATACTCTATATTCTATGGCACACCCCCGTGTATTTACCCTTAAAACATTTTAAATCTCTAGAGTCCCTCTTAAAGACATTTGTGTGGGGAAATAACAGGCATAAATTGTCATGGCAAGCCCTCAAAAATCCGACTGATCTAGGTGGCACTGCCCTACCCGATTTTAATCTATACTACATTGCAGCACAGTTATCTCAGCTTTTTCATCTAGACAAAACCGACAGTGAGAGATTTCTTACGCTAATATGCCCTAAATGGGCACAATACACCAAAGACCCGATATATGCAATAGCGACAGACAAGGGAGGGATGGAACTAGGAGATAGAAGACATACCATACTATACCACTACAGGAAAATATGGAATTTAGCAACCTCTAGACTTGACATCTCACAGTTCAACGATTACACGCCGCTATGGCACAACAAAAATCTTCAAGAATTTAATAAACTACAGGACACATCTATATGGTCCACACAGGGAATATTTTACCTACATCATATATTAAAAGATGGACAACTCAAAACCTTTGATGTACTCAAAGAAGAATTTACAATACAAGACCAGATGTTCTATAGATTCTTACAAATCCGCCACGCAACACAATCACAATTCCCTGTCTCATGCCCTAGTCCTGCACCTAATGTACTCATTGCCATAATTAAAAGCACAGACTCTCAAAAACTGATTTCGGCATTCTACAACTTGCTCTTAACCCCTATAGCTGCTAAAATAGCATATGGTCCTAAACCAAGATGGGAGAGGGAGGTGGGACCGGTGGAGGATGAGGAGTGGGGGGAAGCATTGGAGGCCTGTAAAACTGTATCCCCCAAACTCTCAGATCGTCTGACCCAGCTCTATATTCTCCATAGGGCATACCTCACACCCCTCAGAGTTGCAAGATACAAGAGCACACAAACCACCACATGTCAGATGTGTGGGAAAGAGACAGGCACCTTTTTCCATCTTATATGGACATGCCCTAAAATAAAAGGATTTTGGGAACAAATTGTGACATTTATGCATGACACGATGGGTTCACCTCTAGCCCTGGACCCCAAACAGTGTCTCTGGGGTATATTTCCAGATATAACAGACAAATACACGAAAACCTTCTTGCATGAAACACTCTTTGCAGCAAGAAAGGTTATAGCCAAAAAGTGGATGAGACAAGAGACCCCCAAAATTGTGGAATGGAAGGTGGAGATAAATAAAACATTACCATACAAGAAATGTATATATATCAATAGAGGTTGTCCAGGAAAATACAGTAAGATCTGGGATAGATGGCTTCAAGAATCTTCTACCTGTGTCTAATGCAATGGTATGACCATACAGTGATATATAAGTATGGATGGACAGTATTAAAAACAAAATATGTATGCCTTGAATGTCAAGATACGCCAGAAATGCTTAAATTTAATGATATACAGATTTTTTCTTTTTTCTATAGTTCAATGATAATAATTACAATACTGTTATAGTGTCAACATGACAACGTAATCTTTAATTCTTTCTTTTGTATGCACTGAATATTCAATAAAACCTTGTTTGATAAAAAAAAAAAAGAAAATGTGTGATGGAGCCTACACACGGTCGGAATTTACGACAACAAGGTCCTATCACACATTTTCCGTCGGAAAATCCGACCGTGTGTACGGGGCATTAGACTCCATTCACACCTGATCAGGAATGTGTTTTGCTCAGAATGCAGGGTTCAGGAATGCATTGTGCTGAGAATGCAGGGTTCAGGAATGCGTTGTGCTCAGAATGCAGGGTTCAGGAATGCGTTGTGTTCAGAATGCAGGGTTCAGGAATGCGTTGTGCTCAGAATGCAGGGTTCAGGAATGCGTTGTGCTCAGAATGCAGGGTTCAGGAATGCGTTGTGCTCAGAATGCAGGGTTCAGGAATGCGTTTTGTTCAGAATACAGGGTTCAGGAATGCGTTTTGCTCAGAATACAGGGTTCAGGAATGCGTTTTGCTCAGAATACAGGGTTCAGGAATGCGTTGTGCTGAGAATGCAGGGTTCAGGAATGCGTTTTGTTCAGAATACAGGGTTCAGGAATGCGTTTTGTTCAGAATGCAGGGTTCAGGAATGCGTTTTGCTCAGAATACAGGGTTCAGGAATGCGTTTTGCTCAGAATACAGGGTTCAGGAATGCGTTGTGCTCAGAATGCAGGGTTCAGGAATGCGTTGTGCTCAGAATACAGGGTTCAGGAATGCGTTGTGCTCAGAATGCAGGGTTCAGGAATGCGTTGTGCTCAGAATGCAGGGTTCAGGAATGCGTTGTGCTGAAAATACAGGGTTCAGGAATGTGTTTTGCTCAGAATGCAGGGTTCAGGAATGCATTGTGCTGAGAATGCAGGGTTCAGGAATGCGTTGTGCTCAGAATGCAGGGTTCAGGAATGCGTTGTGTTCAGAATGCAGGGTTCAGGAATGCGTTGTGCTCAGAATGCAGGGTTCAGGAATGCGTTGTGCTCAGAATGCAGGGTTCAGGAATGCGTTTTGTTCAGAATACAGGGTTCAGGAATGCGTTTTGCTCAGAATACAGGGTTCAGGAATGCGTTTTGCTCAGAATACAGGGTTCAGGAATGCGTTGTGCTGAGAATGCAGGGTTCAGGAATGCGTTTTGTTCAGAATACAGGGTTCAGGAATGCGTTTTGTTCAGAATGCAGGGTTCAGGAATGCGTTTTGCTCAGAATACAGGGTTCAGGAATGCGTTGTGCTCAGAATGCAGGGTTCAGGAATGCGTTGTGCTCAGAATACAGGGTTCAGGAATGCGTTGTGCTCAGAATGCAGGGTTCAGGAATGCGTTGTGCTGAGAATGCAGGGTTCAGGAATGCGTTGTGCTGAAAATACAGGGTTCAGGAATGTGTTTTGTTCAGAATACAGGGTTCAGGAATGCGTTGTGCTGATAATGCAGGGTTCAGGAATGCGTTGTGCTCAGAATGCAGGGTTCAAGAATGCGTTGTGCTCAGAATACAGGGTTCAGGAATGTGTATTGCTCAGAATGCACTGACCTACCTGACACATACACTGATCTACCTGACACATACTTCTTGCACTACTCACAACCCCCCCCCCATCCTCCCCCACACAGAGCACTGTAGATCGGAGGATCCATCCTCCTTCTTACCTCTCCATGGTCTCATCGTCATCACATCAGGGCTCTCCCCAGCACCGAGCAGGCAGTATTGCAGGAGTCCCCGCCATCCAGCCGCTCCTTGGTGTCCCAGCTCCCGGGAGGTCAGCTAGCAGCCACTACACCTCTCCCAACCCCATAATCTGTTCCGAGCGCAGCCCCCCCCCCCCCCCCCCCCTTTGGTTTCTCAGGTCGCAGTGCATTTGCCAGAGGGACAGGCTGTACCAAAGTAGTCCTGGGACAGGAGGAGCTGGAATAGGGTGCCGCAGAGAGGAATACTAGAATGCCTTTACCAAAGGTGTAGGGGTCCGGGGGAGGCAATAAGCTGCAGCACAGACCCTCAGGATGGCGGAGGAATAATTTTACACCCCCCTAAATGTCACACAAATGACTGCCTGGCTGGGGGATTCCTTCCCTTATGCTGGCAGGGTGCTGCTTACTCACAGAGAGGGCTCGGCGTGGCATAGGTTCGCCATGACTGCTATATGTCCTGTTTATTGTTATCATTGAAAATAAAAGAAAATCCAAAATCTTGAGTTGTTCCCAGAAAAGTAATAGGAGTGGAAATCTTTCAATGGGGATACTACTTCTGGTTTTGGAACAGGAAGTGAAGGGAAACCTCCGAAATGGGACACATATGGCAAAAAATTACCTAACAGAGGTTACGACCCTCCTTTACTCCATCCAAAATGAAAAAAAAAAATAATAAGTTTTGCCTATAGTTCTACTTTATTGATAAATAACTAAACACAAGTTTTAAAACAGAAAATAGTTGGACTGAACCGACACATACTTGTTTCCGATTTTAACAACAAGGTTCGGGTCATCAATGATGGACGGATTGTCCACAAATTGCTGGTATGTTACAACTTGCTCCAAGAACTGCTCTGTAAGAAAAAAAAGATAAGAAATCTATAAGATAAACTGAGCTTAGTGTCTCTATTCACATGAGGAAGTGAGGAAAAGATGATCTGAAAAGGGCACATTTAAAACAGCAATATGTTCTCTGGCCTTGAAAGACTGGCTCAGAACTGACTGCGTCCTTTTACATTCTTTAGCCAGATTTCAATTGTCCTGTGAATGGTTTACAAACACCCTCGGACACAGCTTAAAGTGTATTAGAGATGTAACTTAGCGATATGGGTTATTTTTTGTAAAGATACAGTACAATGTACACAAATAAGAAAAAGAAAAAATAAGCTATGCACTGGAAAAATATATTAAATAAAATTAGAAAAAATTATATATTATATATATATATATATATATATATATATATATATATATATATATATATATATATATATATATATATATATATATATATATATATATATATATATATATACTCTCACATACATACACACACACAATGATGAGTACACCCCTCACTGAAGAAATGACACTTTGCTACAATGTAAAGTAGTGAGTGTACAGCTTGTATAACAGTGTAAATTTGCTGTCCCCTCAAAATAACTCAACACACAGCCATTAATGTCTAAACCGCTGGCAACAAAAGTGAGTACACCCCTAAGTCAAAATGTCTGAATTGGGCCCAAAGTGTCAATATTTTGTGTGGCCACCTATATTTTCCGGCACTGCCTTAACCCTCTTGGGCATGGAGTTCACCAGAGCTTCACAGGTTGCCACTGGAATTCTCTTCCACTCCTCCATGATGACATCACAGAGCTGGTGGATGTTAGAGACCTTGCGCTCCTCCACCTTCCATTTGAGGATGCCCCACAGATGCTCAATAGGGTTTAGGTCTGGAGACATGCTTGGCCAGTTCATCACCTTTATCCTCAGCTTCTTTTGCAAGGCAGTGGTCATCTTGGAGGTTTGTTTAAGGACGTTATGTAGGAATACTGCCCTGCGGCCCAGTCTCTGAAGGGAGGGGAGAATGCCCTGCTTCAGTATGTCACAGTACATGTTGGCATTCATGGTTTCCTCAATGTAGCTCCCCAGTGCCGGCAGCACTTATGCAGCCCCAGACCATAAACTCCCACCACCATGCTTGATTGTAGGCAAGACACACTTGTCTTTGTACTCCTCACCTGGTTGCCGCCACACACCATCTGAACTAAATACGTTTATTTTGGTCTCATCAGACCACAGGACATGGTTCCAGTAATCCATGTCCTTAGTCTGCTTGTCTTCAGCAAACTGTTTGCAGGCTTTCTTGTGCATCATCTTTAGAAGAGGCTTCCTTCTGGGACGACGCAGACCAATTTGATGCAGTGTCTGGCGTATGGTCTGAGCACTGACCCCCCCACCCCTTCAACCTCTGCAGCAATGCTGGCAGCACTCATACATCTATTTCCCAAAGACAACCTCTGGATATGACGCTGAGCACGTGCACTCAACTTCTTTAGTCGACCATGGCGAGGCCTGTTCTGAGTGGAACCTGTCCTGTTAAACTGCTGTATGGTCTTGGCCACCGTGCTGCAGCTCAGTTTCAGGGTCTTGGCAATCTTCTTATAGCCTAGGCCATCTTTATGTAGATCCTCAGAGTTCTTTGCCATGAGGTGCCGTGTTGAATTTCCAGTGACCAGTATAACAGAGTGAGAGCAATAACACCAAATTGAACACACCTGCTCCCGATTCACACCTGAGGCCTTGTAACACTATTATTATTATTAGATTGTAAGCTCTTCTGAGCAGGGCCCTCTTAATCCTCTTGTATTTTATTGTATTATAACTGTATTGTCTCCCTTTATATTGTAATGCGCTGCGTAAATTGTTGGAGCTATATAAATCCTGGATAATAATAATAACACTAACGAGTCACATGACACCGGGGGGGGAGGGAAAATGGCTGATTTGGCCCAATTTGGACATTTTCACTTAGGGGTGTACTCACTTTTGTTGCCAGAGGCTTAGACATTAAAGTGGTTGTAAACCCTTACAATCCATTTTTTACAACAGGTAAACCTATAATAAGGCTTACCTGTAGATACCCCGGCTATCTCCTAAACCTGCACGGTTTAGAACATATCCCCTGTATCAGCATGTGCCAATGTCATCGGCACATGCGCATTGAAGCAATGGCTCGTTCGTGCCGTTGCTTCAGCTAGTGTGCCATTACCGCGCGCAAGCGTGGGAGTGACGTCATCGCAGCTCTGGCCAAGTAACTCCGGGAGCAATGTCACCGGCTGGAGCTGTGTAATGGGACTGCTGCAGGGGCTTCGATCTAAGGTTAGTAATTCATAATGAGCTAGTATGCTATGAATACTAGCTTATTATGCCTTTGTCTTGCGGGTTTTTTTTTGTGGCTCTACAACCACTTTAATGGCTGTGTGTTGAGTTATTTTGAGGGGACAGCAAATTTACACTGTTATACAAGCTGTACACTCACGACTTTACATTGTAGTAAAGTGTAATTTCTTCAGTGTTGTCACATTAAAAGATATAATAAAATATTTACAAAAATGTGAGGGGTGTACTCACTTTTGTGAGATACTGTATGTTGCACATCATGTAAGCCTTTTTAGTAGGCTGCATTTGAAGAGGAACATACAATTTATTTTTGATTGAAAATAAATGAAATAAAAATTACAATCGATTTTGTCAGAGACACAAAGCTGAAGATTACAGACATGTGTCCTTCATCACATGCAGCTTGATGAAGGACATGTGCTATCCGAAACTGTGCAGCCGCTTGTAACTTTTACATGCATGATGATTGAAGTAAAGGAATTCAACTTAAACTGAAATTGCATCTCAATTTTATATATATATATATATATATATATATATATATATATATATATATCAGATCATTATCCTCATGACTACTAAAGTCTATAGATGCCAGCATTTTTTAGACAGCCACAATAGTACGGCTCTCGTGTAGAAGTCACCTCCAGCAAGATCCCCATACAGTAGTACCTCTGTGTTGCAGTGTGAAGTCTTTTATTGGAACAGACATACTGAACACAAACAGATGGCATACAAGCTGCTGGCACTAGAGGCGCCTGGCGTCATTTCTGCTGAGGAAGTTTTAATGAAATTCACAAAGTACACTGCAAGATTGTAGAACAATGTGCTATAAATATTTTAGTCTCACATTTATGAAAAACATCAAGCTGGAAAACAAAGAGATGGGAACAGGCTTTTAAAGAAAATGTTGGTGAAGTCAGAAACCAGGCTGGATCCTGCTCTGCTCACCAGAAACTAGCCTGGGACCTGCCAATGGAACCACTAAATGGAAGTCATCTATAGGGGACTACAAAAAAATGGCACAGCAGACCTTCAAGGGAACTTCACACTAAAAGGGAGGTTCCGCTTTATGTCTTTTTTGGTATTTTTTTATTTTTTTGGGGGGAAAAAAAAAACCCCAAACCGCAACTTTCTGGGACACATCACAGGTCCCAGGAGACTGCGGGACCACTCACACAGTACAGAGTGGCTCACGCATGCACAGTGGAAAGCCGGATGTGAAGCCACAAGGAGTCACAGCCGGCTTCCCACACTAAACATGCCAGCGCCGGGAACCTGAGGACCGGTGAAGAACTAGCCTGGGTGAGCACAGCACTGGATCCCTAGACAGGCAAGTGTCCTAATATTAAATGTCAGCTGCTACAGTATTTGTATTTTTTTTAACTCTTAGACCAAGGCTGTATCCTGGCCTAGGCCGACAAGGCCCAGGCCTAGGGCAGCACTTTGCAGGGGGGGGGCAGCACGGAAAGAGTCCCCACCGGCTTGTGCTACACTGTTAGTACCTACCTGACTTAAGAACCGCTTTAACAAAAATACCAGAAAACTTCACTAAAAGGGCCCAAAAAAATTCAATAAGTGCTAAAGGACAGTTGCACTCACTATTATCTGGATACCCAAACAAATTCAAAACATATAAACACAATGTTGCTTAGCAGTGAGTGGACATTGTAGCATGGCTTCCTCACCCTTCTGCTGCTCATACACTATACAATATGATTGTACAATGTCTATACTATCTCCTTTAGAGTTACTAAAGCTATTATAAGGACTAACCTACACAAGTTATTTACTTTGTATGAAATCAGACAGGCCCTTTTACTACATAGCTGATGGTAGATCTAAAGGAGATTGTACAATCAGACTGTAAAGTGTGTGGCCAGCTTTACAACCTGATCAAAGTTGCAATTGCTAAAACCATTCCTTTTGTTTTCACATTATCTATGCCTACTTGTTAATTGACTGGAAGTATTAACATTTAACTTCAGGCCCACAGAGATATATAGATATATTAATAAAAAAAATATTAAAAATAGCATTTTTCTTTTTTCTTTTTTGCTGTATATCAAAAACTAAAGACGATTTGCATATTTGCCTAGAGTTAATAAGCTCTAAAAACGTACCTTTTGTCAGTTCTTTGTTATCATTGAGGCCGCCACATAACGATATAGCAATAGAAGGCAGATCTCGAATCCCATCAGAGATGCTTTCTACCCCGCTGTCCACCCCAGAGCTTCCCACAGACTGCGGTGACTGGTTGGCGGAACGGACACCATTTTCTGCTGCGATTTTCTCTGGTGCAGGCGGGTCACCACTGAAAGGATACAAAGAAAAAAAAAACAAAAAAAAAAACAACCTGTTACAGCAGATGAAATAATCAAACTACTAATACAGCGCAGAAGAATAGGAGACTTAGGGGACAAGAATACGTTCTGCACAGCCCTGACCAGCAATTTCAACTACCCTCTGATTGTTGCTGCTCTGGAGCCTTTTGTGTACTTATGTGCCTGTGCAGTATTTCAAAGACTAACCTTATCAGTACACGTCACCTAAAAATAAGAAGAGCATGCGGCAGCTCACAATGTGCATTCACAGTGACGTCACAACAGCAAAGGAAATCACATCATCACAGTAAAGCTGTAATAATGTCATTGCCTTATTGGAGCCCATCAAATACAGTAAAACCTTGGATTGTGAGCATAATTTGTTCCGGAAACATGCTTGTAATCCAAAGGACTTGTATATCAAAGTGAATTTCCCCATAAGAAAGAATGGAAACTCAGATGATTAGTTTCACAACCATTTATTCATAAGTCCTTCAGTTTATAGTCCATATGAAAAGATTCTAGCAATGTGACCAGGTTGTGTAACCATAAAATATCCATCTACAAATGGAATCCTCCACAAGAGGATTAGAAGCAAAATCCAGCAGGAGCTCCAGAGTATAAAAGAGAAGAGAGGCGCCTCTAAGTGTAGCAATATGTTGCTAAATGCTGTACCTTCATTAAATGTAACCATATTGCTACACTTAGAGGCGTCTCTCTTCTCTTTTATACTCAGTTAAGACATGACACTACTTGTATATCAAGACATCGCTTGTATATCAAGTCACAAAAAAATGTTGCTTGTCTTGCAAAAGGCTCTCAAACCAAGTTACTCTCAAACCAAGGTTTTACTGTATAAGCTAAAATAAAGTGGTTGTAAACCTCAGACATGAAATATGAACAAAAGCACATTGCTCTATAATGTATGTACTTGTGTCAGTGTCATTTCTGCCTGCTGCTTCATTCCTCTGCTATCAGCATTGAGTCACTTCTGACAAGTCTTCCTGACACCAAGAGAAAAAAGGTGACAGTAGAGGGAACTCCAGCTGATTGACAACCAGTAAAGGAGAGTATTCCCTCCAACCAGTGCTCAGAGCTCTCCTCACTGAACTCTGCAAAGAGTAACTTCAGCTCTCCACGCCCTCTTTCTGAACTCTCTGACAAGCTTTATAAATTCTGGACTTTGGATGGATGTAAAGAAGAGAAGACTGCAAATAAACAGGTACAACTTGAGTAGGAGGACTTGTTTCATCTCTTTGTATCACCTGAGGCCAGTCACTTCACTGGGTATATGTGAGGGTTTACAACCACTTTAAATATGTTAAAACATGGTTATAACCTCATCTCTAGAACATAAATCCTTTGATGCCAAAACCTTGTACCAGCATAATAGGCACCGTTCCCTTTAAGAATCAGTGCCAGGTAACCAGTGAAACCAATCAGTGAGCTCGTAGCACTCTCCAAAAAACTACAATCAGAAAAATATTTGCCTAATCTGTGTTGTCTGTAGCCAAAATCCAGAAAGCATGTTGCAGGTTCACTGGCAGTGTGTTTTCTGAATCTGTTATGATATTGGGTGGGAGAAACTGAAGTGAATGGAGGAATCTGTCAGATTTCCCACGCTGTACACAGGCAGATTCCTGCAACAAAAAAACAAAAACTGACAGCTCCAATTGGAGCCGCTGTACTAATAGTCCAAGGTTAGTACAGCCATCTCCCTCGCTGAGCTGTTGTGTTCTGACAGGGGGACACCCCCCCGCCAGAACACTACGGTCAGCACTCTCAACCATTGAAAACGCTGATCAGGAGCCGGTTGGCTAATGGTTTTCCAGAATGGTTGTCTGACACAAGCCAGCCATTTGGACTGGCTGTCGGAGTGGCTGACATACACACGAGCCGAATGTCGGCCGTTTTTTATTGAAACGGCCGATGTCTTCCAACATTCGGCTCGTGTGTATGGCTTTACTGTAACAGCCAGAAACTTGATATCAGGCTTACAGTGTATACATTGTACATAGATTGTTGAGATAAGGAGGTAATTAGCAGCGCTATTAGATTCAGGTGAGTATCACAAGTCCAAAGAGCAGGCAGGAGGCGGGGCAGTGGCACCAAGTCTGTACAACAGGGATATGCAATCAGCGGACCTCCAGCTGTTGCAGAACTACAAGTCCCATAATGCATAGCAAGACTCTGGCAGCCACAAGCATGACACCCAGAGGCAGAGGCATGATGGGATATGTAGTTTTGCAACAGCTGGAGGTCCGCTAATTGTATATCCCTGCTGTACATCTTCAGGCTCTGAAAACATGTGGCGGCTGTGAAGCCAAAGGGTACATCTCGTGTGTATCACAAGAGCATGGGAATTACTTTACAAATGTTTTCACATGCAAAACAATTCCCCTGTATGTGTTATCTGTGTGTTTCACTGAGGTTGAACATCAAAAAAGGATAAGGAAAAGGAAGGTTAAGTACCTTTTTGGGAAATACAATGCAGCAAGTTCAGGATCCATGCAGGTGATGTCATCTAAATAAACGCCATCCGCTCCAAGATGTCTGCTCCGCTTATCTGGAATAGAGAATATATAGAAATTGAGATTAGTACATACTGTATACAACATTGTAATACATTCCCCTGTACATATACTGTAGATGTTCTCTCCGATGGCGATCTGTATAAACTGCAATCATTCAATCTCTCAATGACATTTCTAGGGAGCATTCTGCATACCAGTGATGGCGAACCTTGGCACCCCAGATGTTTTGCTCATCTGGGGTGAGTGCTCATGCACTCTGCAGTGTAGTTGAGCATCATGGGAAATGTAGTTCCAAAACATCTGGGGTGCCAAGGTTCACCATCACTGCTGTATACCATCTGTGTACAGAACAACTCCATGTAGCCATATTGCATTACATTTCACAGAAAATTAGAGCTGTAGATTGAAAAGGAAAGGTCATTTTTAATAACATTCAATTACAATATGACTTGTGTTGCAATTGTATACACTATATTATTTATTTTTTTCCCCAAAACAGTGGAGTACCCTTTAAGTGGAACTCAATTTTTTTTGTTTAGTTCTAGGCAAAATAAGAAAGACTGTGGCAAAGCTTTTTTTTTTGCTGTGTCCCCAATGAGTAGTAAGAGAACATCTTGTTTGGTATATGCAGCCCCCTTTTGGAAGCATTGAAGAAGTGAGAGCAGACAAGCCCCATCTAAGGTCAGCATTTGTCTCACATGGGCCTATTTGTGTTTTTGGGGCATTACAACATGATGTATATCCTGCTTTGTAAACAACTGCTTGGATAAAGTCATGGATACAAACTAGATGCCTAATAGTAAATGGTTCTCTTCAGGGTATGCATTTGTAAATAAAATAGCGTTTTCAGTTTGTGGTTCTTAAATACAGTTTAGTTGTTTTAAGAATCTCTGTTCTAAGGACATTAAGGTCTGGGTCTAGGAACAAATTATGGTTCTTCATGTGAAAAACTGTAGTCCAACTAGTTTGGATTCTTTTACTATTGTGACCCCAAGAGAAGACCAGAGACAAATAATCATGCTCCACTGTCCACATCAATCTTTCCAAGGCTGGAGCGCCCAAACTCCATCTGAGGTTTTTTGGTGAGTTTTTCCATTTGGCAAAACTGAAATTGGCTTCCCTAATACAAACCTGGATAGGGATTTTGTTTAAATGTGAACATGCAAACATGCCTGCGCTTCAGCAGTACAGAACACGGGATAAGGGAGGTGTTCATGCTGGAGATGCATTAATACATTTCATTATTTGTCGCAGCATAAGTGTTTACTTGTCCTGTCATTGGCATCCCCTCTCTGGAATAAAAACAGATTGCTTTAGGAACTGATATTTGCATATTGTTTTGTCTCTCAGCTACTGCCAGTTTCCTAAATACAAACAACTGAGCCGTAAGTGGCACAGGGGCAAACTAACAAACTGGCAGCACTGCTCTATGGACATAACTTTCCAAAACTTCTACCCTGATTTTAATGTGACTGGTTCATTACTTATTTTCAAGTCCTGCGCAGCACTTAAAAGCAAATAACAAGCATATTCTGTATTATTGTCTGCATTAAAATACTGTATTTATTGGCGTATAACTTGCACTTTTTCACCCTGAAAATCGGGTGCAAATAGCGTGTGCGTGGTATACGCCAATATTGCAATTGGGGCTGCCTAGGAGGGAACGGGGAGGGGGGCGGGACGAGCGCCGTCAGATTACATACAGCGAGAGTCTCCTGTTTATTCAGTGGCCTCTGTAATAGGAAGTCCCGTCTCCTGGGATGGCATTGGACCAGTGTTCTGTCTATCATAGAAGCCGGTCCAGGAGGCGGGACTTTGTATTAAAGAGGCCGCCAGGTAAACAGGAGATTCTCGCTGTATGTAAATCGGACGGCGCTCGTCCCCCCCCCCATCCCCTCTGAGGCAGCAGTAATCTGAGGTGAGGTTGCAGATGGGCATTGATCAGGCTGCATTCATGGCAATGGTGGGGCTGAATATGGGCATCGATCCGGCTGCAGATGGGCATTGATCAAGCTGCATTGATGGGCAATTGTGAGGCTGCAGGTGGCACTGATCGGGCTGCAGATGGGCATTGATCAGGCTGCATTCATGGCAATGGTGAGGCTGCATATGGGCATTGATCAAGCTGCATTAATGGGCAATTGTAAGGCTACAGATTGCAGTGATCAGGCTGCAGATGGGCAATGGTGAGGCTGCATTAATGGGCAATGACCCTTATTTTGCTTCAAAGTTCTTAATCTAAAATTTAAGTTCTTTTCCTGCAACTTTCCTCCTAAAATGAAGGTGCATGTTATATGCCTGTGCGGGTTATGTGTCAATAAATACGGTATTTTCAAATCTGTGAGACCTGTGACTTGTGTGCAAAGCATTTGAATTTTAAAACAGTCATAGTTCAGAATAAAGTCAGAAAAATTGAGGCTAGAGCTCATCTCCCATTATGCAATCAGAGCTTTTCTCAAGCTGGCCATACAATGCACAAACTTTGGCCAGTTCCTGAACTGACTAGGACTCTCTCTTCTCTCAGTTGCTGGCCCTGGCTCAACCCCCCCAACCCCCCCCCCCCCCCCTCCGACATCCTTCGATAGAAAAATTGAAAAAGAGCTGGACAGATTATTTTTTTTATATGAACAGCAGATGCATCAAACTAGATGCACCTGCTGTTTGGGTATTATGACAGCTGCTGGCAGCGGCTGGCAGGATACAATAGGCACAGCGAGAGATTTGTCCATCCACAGCCTGAACGAAAAAAAATCTAAACGTGCCCATAGATTAATCTTTTCTTTTTTTTTCCAGCCAGCAGGCCAAACGAAATTTAAAAAAAAACAAAAAAACAAAACGGATTTCCCTATCTACACAAGCAAGGTGGATGGAGGAATCCTCCCCACTCTCCCAATCTATTTTGAAAGCGGGGGACTCCTCCAATGTCAGAATACACTGATTATCTGATCAAAAAAAGTTTAACAATCCCATATGTCAGAACTCGACTGTAATGCCGCGTACACACGATTAGAATTTCAGCCCGCAAAAGACCGATGAGAGTTTTTCGTCGGAAAATGCGACCGTGTGTATGCTCCATCGGACTTTTGTTGGCAGAATTCCAGCCAGCAAAAGACTGAGAGCATGTTCTCAATTTTTCGGTCGGGAAAAGTTCCTTCCCGAAAATGCGATAGTCTTTGGCAATTCCGACGTGCAAAATTCCTACGCATGCTCGGAAACATTTAGACGCATGCTCGGAAGCATTGAACTTCATTTTCTCGGCTCGTCATAGTGTTGTACGTCACCGTGTTCTTGCCGAACTTTTTCGTGACCGTGTGTATGCAAGGCAAACTTGAGCAGATTCCCGTCGGAAAAGCCATCATATCTTTTTCCAGCGAGAAGTCCGATCGTGTGTACGCGGCATTAGATTGACTCTGTTGAGTGGGAACAGCCATAGATGAATCAATATTCGCCTAATCCCTGCTGATCTTTAAATTATGATCCATCTTTGGCCAGCTTTATTCTAGGCTCCATTAGTTCATCAGTTGACATAATATATTGAACAGGATAAGCACAGGCACACAACTTGTAAGGGTATCACATATTGGGTTGCATATTAGCCAATTCCTACTGTGAAGGAATGGCAGCAAAGTATCTTAGTAGTTAGCACTTATAGCTTGCAGCACTGGGGTCCTTGATTCAAAACTTGGCCAGGGCACCATCTACACTGAGGATGTGTGTTCTCTCTGTGTGACCTATATCATTATCAAAATGCCAAGAAAATGATATGGAAGAGGCCCTCCAGTATATCAAACATGGTCCCTAGAGAGCTGGCCCATAGAATTGCAACGAGTCAGATTTGACTGACCAAATATAAACTTCAAGTGTGATTTCCCAGTTGATTGATTTTTCAATTGAAGGATGTCAAGTAGAGTGGTGCCAACAGGGCGTCATTTTCTCTGTGTATGGCCAGCTTAAGTCAAGGAGTCGGCTGGCTCAATAGAGATAAAGGGGTTGATTTACTAAAACTGAAGAGTGCAAAATCTGGTGCAGCTGTGCATAGAAACCAATGTTTCATGTTGTAATCCCACTAGAAGCCACAGTAGTCAAGATCTGCCCAGTCTGAGTTATGGGAGGTATTGTACTTTATTATATAACTCTGTAATAGTCACCAGCTTGTGTAATGTAACTTGTGCTTTAGGTTTGATGCCTTTTTTAATGTGATTTTTACAAAATCTCCTGTTTGCCTTGAATCCCTTTCCCTTTAAAAATTCCAAATCTCTTCCATAACTTTTTTTTGTAAACCACAGCAGGACTATTATAGTTTACATCACTTGGTGGACTAAAGTTCACAAAATACTGTGGTAGCCAGAATATAATTTTATGGCCATGGTGCTATACCCGTTTTCACCAACAGATGGCAATAGAGCAAACATCTGGAAATTGTACCCCAATTTTAGGTAAAAGCCAGGAGCTGTGAGGAGGGATCCCTGTGTACAAAGGGATGGAGAAATGACAAAGAAACAGAACTTCCAGGCTGCCACCACTGATGTGATGATCTGCATCCCTTCTATACATGTGCCCGAGAATACCGACAACTTAACTAAAGTACCTTTCTTCTTGGAAGGTGAATCAGTCTTGCTTGATGGTCCTTGTGGTTGGCTCAGACAGACAGTTAAAGGGGTGGCCTCTTCGTACATGGGAGCAGCGGCTGCAGCTCCTAGAGACTCAATGTCAATGTCTGCGCTTCTCTGGAGTGGCTCCATCTCTGGACCTTCATCCTCTACAATGCACAAGGCTGGCTGCTCATCAGCTGTGGGAAGTGATGAGACGTTCCCTTCTTCAGAAATGCTTTGTATGATCCTGAAATGTGTGCTTTCACAGGGGTTTATGTTCACAACACTTGAGTCCTTCATTTTGTGTGGAGACTGATAAGGAAAAAGTCAAGAAAATAAATCTATAACCTGCAGAATGACATGTGGAAACTGGACTTTATAAAGCAGGCATGCTATGCTGCTAACATGAAACTCACAATCCTAAAATTCGCTGGATTTACAGAATCTCAGCACATCAGCCCTTTCCAACTTTTACCTGATCCCTGACCACAGGAGCTTTTTTGTCCACAGAAAAAATGTTACCTTAACCACCTAAAGTGGAGGTCCGCCCAAAAAAAAAAAAAAAAAAAAAAAATTAAAAGTCAGCAGCTGCACATACTGCAGCTGCTGGCTTTTAATAATAGGACACTTACCTGTCCTGGTGTCCAGCGATGTCGGCACCGCAGCTGATGTTTCCATCATCTGTCGGGTGCTGCCGCCGCCATTGCGTATAAGGGAACCCCGGCAGTGTAGCCTTACGGCTTCATGCCAGGAATCCTACTGCGCATGCGTGAGGCCCCACTCCTCTCTCCTACTGGCCCGGTGACAGGGAGAGGAGAAGGGAGCCCCGCGGCGATGTCATGGGCCGTGGTGTGGACTCCTGGAAGTGGGAACGGGATACCTGTCAAAGACAGGTATGCTGTCCCCCCTCCCCCCCAAAAGGTACCAATTGTGGCACCAGAGGGGGAGAGGAGACAAATGGAACTCCACTTTAAGGACCAAGACTATTTCTGACATTTGTTGTTTACAAGTTAAAATCAGTATTTTTTGCTAGAAATTTACTTAGAACCCCCAAGCAGAGACCCTAGAGAATAAAATGGAAATCATTGCAATACTTTATGTCACACCCTATATGCGCCCTATATCTTACAAATGCAATTTTTTGGGAAAATGTTTTGAATTGAAAAATAAGGAAACAGTAAAGGTAGCCCAATTTTTTTCTAAAATATGAAAGATGATGTTACATCGACTAAATAGATACCTAAAATGTCATGCTTAAAAATTCGTGGAATGGCGACAAACTTCGGTACTTAAAAAGCAACATAGGTGACGCTTTAAACATTTTTACAGGTTAGCTGTTTAGAGTTACAGAGGAGATCTAGTGCTAGAATTATTGCTCTCGCTCTAATGATCGTAGTGATACCTCACATGTATGGTTTAAACACAACACCGTTTACATATGTGGGCACGACTTGGGTATGCATTCGCTTCTGCGCGCGAGCTCGGAGGGACGGGGCACTTTAAAAAAAAAAATGTTCTCATTTATTTTACTTTTACACTGTTTCTTTCAAAAAAATATTTTTGATCACTTTTATTCCTTTTACAAGGAATGTAAACATTCCTTGTAATAGAAATAAGCAGAACAGGATCTCTTTAATGTGAGATCTGGGGTCAAAAAGACCTCAGATCTCACATTTACACTTAAACGCAATAAACAAAAAAAAAGTAATTTCATATTTTCACATACAAAAAAAAAAAAAGGGCCCTTTAAGGCCGGAGGGCGGAAGTGATGCCTTTAAGGCCGGAGGGCAGAAGTGATGTTTGACGTCGCTCCGGTTCTCCAAGGGCATAGAGTCAAGTGGATGCCATCTTACCCTCACTCGACTTCCTGCCCATCACTCCATTGTATCAGGTTGTCTCTACCGCTGCTGATCTCTCCGGTAAGTGGCCAAAACGACCGGGAAGCGAGGGTGGTGGTGGTCACCTCTCCCACTGCCCATAAAAGTCATCCCGTGGTGAATCCGCTGCTGGGACCACTTTTATGTGAAAAGGGAGCTAGCTGCCACAACCCCAGTATTTAACATTAAAGTAGCGACGCACATACATGGTGGGCGGTCCGGAAATGGTTAATTAATCATGTTGACAGGTATTTCTGCATTCATCATTCTTTGGAAAATACCTGACCCTCTATGGTCACAATCTTCCACAAATGCGAACTCACAAATCTCTAGTCATTGCAAATCAGTAGCCATCATCCTAAGACCCACAGTAATTCACAATATTAGTTACCTACCTTGGTAGCCTGAGGTAGCTCCCCCCAGGCCCAGTGCATTGGGACCTCGTTAGCTGCCATTCCTCGATCTTGTGCTTTGCTGACCAGCTCAGAGTCACTCTTAGGCGTTGCAGAACGGGA
The DNA here is from genome assembly GCA_037952835.1 of Lithobates septentrionalis. Classification (NCBI taxonomy): domain Eukaryota; kingdom Metazoa; phylum Chordata; class Amphibia; order Anura; family Ranidae; genus Lithobates; species Lithobates septentrionalis. Next base: position 1,910,956 of record JBBDGP010000385.1, read on the forward strand.
TCCTGGAGGACTGAGCAGAAACATCCAAATAAACCTCCAATCTAGTGTATTTAACCATATATAGGATGCAACATGTAACATGCTCCAGCATGTCTTCCTCATCCCCTTGATTCCCCCACCCCGTGACAGCGTTGGGGGGATTCTCTCCCCACACTCACTTTCACATTTTAAATACAGTGTGGTATTCATGCACAGGATTCAGAATGAGAGAACTAAAAGTCCCATTTGCCACCATGGCAGACAGCTTGTAGTTCTTAATGAATTGCAGGGGGCGTGATGAGCGCACTCGTACTGCATTCACAAGCCCTGCAACTTTCAAACTGAAAGACTGTACAGAGGTACATTGCACCCATGGTCCACTGATCACGGGTGAAATGCTTTGCAGGCCTCTGCAGGAAAAGATAATAAAATGCATTTTTTTTCTGCAAAATTAGAGGAAACTGGCCTTTAATAACTAGTCTCCTCCTACTACAAAAAAAAAATGCATTAATCAAAAATAGATTAAAAACTCAAAAAAAAAAATGCAGCAACACTAGTGTGGACAGACCTAAGATTAGGAAAATCTGCATCAAGTTGACAACTTCTTGTGTAAAGGAGGTGCACATAAACCTTTAAATAATGTGGCTAGACACATACCCACGATTATGCCGGCTGTGGTTACAGTAAACATATCAAGTGACCAAGGTTTGGGGCTCCTGGTACACTTGAAAAGCAACTAAGGTTATAAAGCAAGGCGATCCCCTAAAGGTGCGGGCTTTGGAGTAATTTTTCACTTTTACAATGCCACATGTGTGCTTTAACCGTGTGCTAGAACCAATCCAATATTATTGTTCTGTGCAGATTGGGAGACTGAAAGGGAGTATGTGATTGGTTCATATCGGCAGTCCCTCCTCCAGGTGCTCCACTAGATTTAATGTCTTTCTTCTGAAATGATCAACAACAAAAAGAAGCGGGGTGGAGCAATGTCTGGATAAAAAAAACTGAAGCCCAAAAAGTTTGTCTGGTGCACCCCGATGTGCTCTTCACCCAGAACTGGAACAATCTAGGTACCAACCTTGGGTTTGGTGTCCACTCTCCATCAGAATGCGGGTACTTCTCAGGTTTAGTGAAGGAAGTGGTCTGTGATTGGGTCACCTCGGAGACTCGGTCACTAAAACTGTTCTGGACAGACGATCTATAAAATAAGGTAATATTTTTAAATACTTGATTATTTTGTTTTCTTATCCATGATATAAATAAAATAAAAATGCATACTCTATGTGCCTTGACTACTGCAACATCTTCCTCTGAGTTCTCTTACCCTTAAATTCTATTTGCCTATATTCTCTTTAACGAGCTCAGGGCTTAATATGTGTAAATATATATTATTTTAGTCATGTTTTGCATTCACTGTGTGAGCCATGGTCTGTCCATTTGCTTCTTTAACCACTTGACCTCTGGGAGATTTTACCCCCCTTCATGACCAGACCATTTTTTTCTATTTGGCACTGCGCTACTTTAACCGGAGATTGTGCGGTCATGCAATGCTGTACCCAAATGAAATTTATATCATTTTTGTTTCACATAGAACTTAGAGCTTCACATATAAATTTCTTTTGTTGGTAAAAGCAGATAATGCAGCGCTCAAAATCAGAGTAAGTCCTTTGCAGGTTTGTAATAACATCCACAGTGGGTGCTCTGGCTCTGATGCTCTCTCTCACAAAAAAGTGAGCAAAAGCATACAGGGGCTCACGTGTTCCGGCTTACAAGCCTTGATCACACCTTTTTTTTTATGCACCAATAAAGAAGCAACAAGGGTGTTTGGAGTTGCCGCCTCTATTCTTTGTATTTATTTCTTTTGGTGGTATTTGATCACCACTGGGTTTTTTTTTTATTTTTTATGCGATATAAACTAAAAAAAGACTGAAAATTTTGAAAAAAAACAAAAACATTTTCTACTTTCGGTTGTAAAACATATCCAACAAACTCAAATTTCATCATAAATGTAGGCCAAAATGTATTCTGCTACATGTCTTTGGTAAAAAAAAAAATCCCAACAATTGTATATTAATTGGTTTGTGTGAAAGTTATAACGTCTACAAACTATGGTATATAGATTTAAAAATTGATCAGTCCTGATGTTCTGACTGCCGATCTTATTTCTTGAGGCTCCAAACTATTATTTTTTTTACACTGTTATTGCTTATACAGTGATGATCACTGTTTAAGCAATAGTTTAGCTGTCATGAATGGGTTAACCATTCATAAACAGCTTGCTTTTGGTTGGTATCTGTAATTTGCTAGACTAATATCACATGGTACAGGTATCCAGGAACCTTGTAAATGCTGTGGTCCAATCACAGATCACAACAGTAAGCAAGCTGTTCATGAATGGAAAGCCATTCATGACAGGTTGCTTACATTGTTTCATATGGTCACTATGACCAATCATAGCGATCACATGATAACCCAGTTACTGATCCCGGTAACAGTAATCTGCTGGTCATGGGAGGGGCACCCTGCGCGCTCCAAACCCGGAAAAGGCCAGATCACAAGCATATACACACACACACAAAGCTCTAACGAGCAGGGCCCTCTGATCTCTCCTGTATTGATTTGTATTGTAAGTGTAATGTTTGCCCTCATGATGTAAAGCGCTGCACAAACTGTTGGCGCTATATAAATCCTGTATAATAATAATAATAATAATAATACAACATACATACACACACACACACACACAACATACACTCACATATATACACACGTGAATGAGCCTGCCTGTGCCGCCACCAGAGTGGGGCGGCAAGTGGTTAATGTAAGAAACCTGTTTACAGAATTCAATAGCTCAAGCTGAAATTTACACAACTAGGCCCGATGTCTTATCGCAGTGGCGAATACCTTATAAAACTGGGATTCAGATAAACTTAAAATGAGAAAAGGGTCTGCTTCACTATCCAATTAGTTACCCTGATTTCACCAAAAATTCTCTCTCATGTACTATCCCTTTCATGAACAGATCACTGATGCCTATATATCCATGTCAAATTTAGCAATGTCAGCATGTGTTGGTTAATTTGACAATAACTCTATAACTAATTTAACCACCTAAATATTTTCCCCATTGTTTAAGGAGATAGAAGGCTTTTATTTGAAAGATACTGGTGGTTAATGGTTTTTGATATAAAACATCAGTTTAAAAATGTATTCTCTTGGGGAAAAAACAACTGAAATTATCCTCAAAAGAGAACAGTTTCTTTTTAAAAGGCGAGTCCTTTTAGTTTTATTAAAGTGCTGCTAATTTCTAGCACATCATCCTACAGTGTACTGCAATAGCTGCAGCACTTCAACATTTGCTTATTACATATGCAGGCTCTGTTTTCTGCCTTTACCATTCTAATCCTCTTAGCTCATTGCAAGCCTGCCAAACAGAATATGTGTATTTGAAAAAAAAATCTCTAATGATGTTAGAACACTTACAACATTCCTGCTAGCCAGAAACCATGTAAATTATAGGCTGCCAAAGCTCTAGGTCAAAGGAAAGACATTAAAAAAAAAATCCTACTTATGGCAATAAAGGTACTTTTAAACTAAAAGTAGAAAATGGGATTTGGTGATGCTAACAGGAGGAGCCTTATTCATTCGGGAAAAATATATTTTTAATGATGGATCTTTGAAACTTTGCTTTTTTAAGTGCAACATCACTTCTTTACACTAGATGTCACTCAATACTCACTTTATATACTACATCTGTCCCATAGCCCCCAAGGGTGTTTTTTGTTTTAAAGTGCAACATCACTTGTTTCCACTAGATGTCACTCAATACTGACTGTATAGACTCCATCTGTCCCATAGACCCAATGCAGGGATTGTGAAGTGTTTTTTGTGCATTTTTCGCACAGTGCCACACTTTGCACATAGGGCAGCCCTTTCATTTCAATGGGTTGCTCTATAAACCATAAACACGGAAATAAAGCGCAAGTATCTTTTTGAGCTTCGAGTGTTTTTTAGCAGCACGTTTTGCCCCAGTTGTTGTGCAAAAATGCACGTCCATTATTGAATGGCGCTGCAAGTTCAATTATGTGCATGTTCACATGCTACTGCAATGCAAATGCAGCCTTATATTTTGTAAATTAATTTCCCATGTAAAAAGACTGCCGGAAGAAAGCAGCCATTTCTAGATTTTGTGAGGACGTTAAAAAAAAAAAAAAAAAAAAAGGAAAAGGAAAAAAAGACGTAATGCATACGGCAGAGCCTACTGACTCAAGTGCAAACACATAGTGACCAGCAGAGTGCTATGTTTGAGATGATATTTGGTTATATGTGACTGAGGAACATTTGGTTATAAGAAACAGTGGAAGTATGCATTAGACCCCTTTCACACTGAGGCAGTTTTCAGGAGTTTTAGCGCTAGAAGTAGCGCCTGTAAAGCGCCTGAAAACTGCCTCCAATGCTGCCCGAATGTGAAAGCCCGAGTGGTTTCACACTGGGGCGGCGCACTTGCGGGACGCAAGAAAAAGTCCTGCAAGCAGCATATTTGGGGTGGTTTGGAAGCGCGGTGCACAGCCCTTCCAAAATGCCCCTGCCCATTGAAATGAACAGGCAGCGCTTCTGAAGTGCCTGAAAAGCAATTCGGATGCGCCTCAACGCGGGCGCTTTTAACCCCCTCTTTGGCCGCTAGCGGGGGTTAAAAGCGCCCCACTAGCAGCCAAAATGTGCTGCTTAAACAGTGTTAAAGTGCCGCTATAATGACCGACGCTTTAGCGCTGATGCTCGAGCGGCCCCAGTGTGAAAGTAGCTTTTTATGTGTAAAGCGCTGTTTAAATTGACGGTGCTATACAAGTACCTGTAATAAATAAAGTCCTCATATCTGGTGGCGAGAGCCTGTAAATGTGGGTTCACGACAATGTGGCTGCGGGGATTGCATGTAAATTGCACACATTCATGCATACACAGCAAAAAAACGCTGCTGTTTAGCAGACATGCGGGAGTGACATTTTATCTTAATAGCATCCCCACGCATTGGAAACCATTGTGCGTTTTCCCCTACGCGGAAATGCACAGCACCATGCAGTTTCTGTGGGGTTGCGGTTTTGGAAAAGGTTCAGAAATGTTTTCACTGCATTTCCTACAAGACAGCAGCCCATTGGTTCTGTGCCTGCGCAAATGCAGCTGCTGGGAAACAGCATAAGTGTGAACTTCAGGCCAAATTCTATTAAACTGACTTTGAACAAAAATGTCCAACAAAATGAGCGAGGATCTTTCTGAAAAGAGGGTGGAGGATTTTTGGAAGCACTGATGAAAGCAAAAATGTTTCCATGAGTGTTTACAGTAGAAAACTTTCAACGGATATTATAAAATAAACAAAAAACAATACTGCGCTTGTGTAGTAAATGAAAATCGATTGAATGAAATCAAATAAAGCAGCAACAATGAACAGTGAGATATAACACAACAAATATTTGGAGAAAGAGAAAAAGTTGCGCTAATTGTGTATTAATAAGTGTTTAGTGTAGTGTAAAAACCTTTTTAGGTATTTATTAAGAAGCAAATGCACATACACCAAGATAACATTGGAAGTGCAGAAGGATAAAAAACAGCTGCAGCAAACATAAAAGCTAGAAAAGCTTGGAAGGTTAAAAATCGTGGTGAAGTAGGTTAATGTTTCCTTCCTTGCAGCTGTTTTTTATCCTTATGCACTTGCAATGTTATCTTGGTGTATGTGCATTTGAATAATGCATAGAATGCATTAAGGTAAAAAGCCTTCTACCTTTACAAGAAAAAAATTACAAAAAAAAGGGAAAACAAAAGGCAAGGAACAGCAAGGCTCCACAGAAAGATGAAGGTCACCACAGCGCCGAAGGAGAAGGTTCAAAATTGGGTGATCAGTTTTGGGGTTCTTACCTAAAGGTTACAAATTTCTGTTCGATCAACTGGGATTAGAAATAAAGGAAAACCTCACTTTAACCAAAGCACTTTGAAATCTACCTGGCGGTTTCCAGTAGTTCTGTCTCTTCCTCTGAGCTCATCTCCATGCTAAACATGTCATCATCTTCTGATGTGTCACCATTATCGTCTCTCTTTAAATTATCTAGCTTTGATTTCCTCCTCCTTTTTCTTCTCTTCTTTACAGATCCACTCATGACATTGTCTGGGTTGGGTTGGGACAAGTGAGTATTTCCAGGGTTCTGGGAAGAACCTGCAGAGTCCAGACCTCTAGTCCACTCTACTGAACTTCTCTTCAGCTGGGCCTCCATGAGAGATGCTCCATCCAGTAAGATAGGCGAAGTTGCCAAGTATGACGGGATGGATTCCTGTGACAACATAAAACAACTTAGTTACTGAAAGTGTCCCACCACCTTTTCAATACTTATGCCCCGTACACACGGTCGGATTTTCCGATGGAAAATGTGTGATAGGACCGTGTGTAGGCTCCATCACACATTTTCCATCGGAATTTCCGGCACACAAAGTTTGAGAGCAGGCTATAAAATTTTCCAACAACAAAATCCGTTGTCGGAAATTCCGATCGTGTGTACACAAATCCGACGGACAAAGTGCCACGCATGCTCAGAATAAATTAAGAGACAAAAGCTATTGGCTACTGTCCCCTTTATAGTCCTGACGTACGTGTTTTACGTCACCGCGTTCAGAACGATCGGATTTTCCGACGACTTTGTGTATGCAAGACAAGTTTGAGCCAACATCAGTCGGAAAAAATCCATGGAATGTCCGATCAATGTCCGATCGTGTGTACAGGGCATAACAGATAAACAAAGAAAACTATAATAAAATGTTTATTGCAATGTCCATTAAAGGAGAGCTTTGGTCCTCTTTTGGAGGACGCAGAGTTATAGGGCGTACACACAGTCGGACTTTGTTCGGACATTCCGACAACAAAATCCTAGGATTTTTTCCAACGGATGTTGGCTCAAACTTGTCTTGCATACACACGGTCGCACAAAGTTGTCGGAAAATCCGATCGTTCTAAACGCGGTGACGTAAAACACGTACGTCGGGACTATAAACGGGGCAGTGGCCAATAGCTTTCATCCCTTTATTTATTCTGAGCATGCGTGGCACTTTGTGCGTCGGATTTGTGTACACACGATTGGAATTTCCGACAACGGATTTTGTTGTCGGAAAATTTTATCTCCTGCTCTCCAACTTTGTGTGTCGGAAAATCCGATGCAAAATGTCCGATGGAGCCCACACATGGTCGGAATTTCCGACAACACGCTCCGATCGGACATTTTCCATCGGAAAATCTGACCGTGTGTACGGGGCATTAGGCTCAATTCCCCCCACCAGGTCGGTAAAGATGTGTGGGCACCTCCCAGGGATGTGTCCCCCCACCCTCGGAGCAACCATTATGTCCGACCAAGTTTTCTATTACCAAATTATGGACTTTTCAACTGAACTGGTGCTGAACCACAAAAATCGGAATGTCACTGTTATTCTTTAAAGACAAGTAGAAAAAAAGTCCCAAAGAAAATACTCCTTACAAGAAAACATGGCCATATCTACCCCAAAAAAAGTCTGTGTGTTACCGTTTTTTTTTTAAATAGGCGAGCACCGATACTTTCCGTCAAGTACTCCTCGATACCGAGCACCAATACTTTGCGGTGCAATTTGCGTCAATACAAAATGAATGGGTGCAAATCGCACTGCAAGGAATCAAATGCGATTTGAACAGGAATGCGGTGCGATTCCTGCCCAAATCGCATGCAGTTTACCCCCACCACTCCTGTGTGTGTGTAAACCCAGTAAAAAAAAGGGAAGCGCCATCTAGTGGGCAGTTTATTAAAAAAAAACCCTCACAGAGTTCATATCTGGTCAAATCCAAGTCTACATAGTGTACCTGTCCAACCAATGATAGAAAACCACAGCCGCTGGAGGTGCTCACAGGGCTGGAGGAGAAGTTCCAGGACTCCTGTGGGTATAGGTCGGAAGCGATGTCAGCTTGGGGAGTAGACCACCTACCTATACATCTCTTCCAGCCCTGTGAGCACCTCCAGCGGCCGTGGTTTTCTATCATCAGCAGGACGGGGAAAGTATGCAGAGTTAGATGTGAGCAGATTTGTTCAGTAATACCTTGGATTACGAGTAACGCTGTATATGAGCATTTAGAAAGACGAGCAACAGTTATTTGTTGTTTTTTTTTTACTTGATATATGAGCAGTACAATCCATGTAGTAAAGCTACTGGTGTATGCAGTACTGCATTTGGCCAGAGGTCCGGGGGCACTGGTGGCTCCCAGCGCTTTGTGGAGGACTCAGAGACGCTCTGAGACACTCCCAACTGGGTGGGGCGGGCGTAATGTGCGTTGGAGCACCCGAAAGTTTCAATATTTCCTGAGTGTCTCCAAGCATCTCCGAGCGTCACCACAAAGCGCTGGGAGCGACTAGCGCCCCCTCACCTCTGGCCACATACAGTACTGCATACACCAGTGCCCCTCACCTCTGACCACATACAGTACTGCATACACCAGCGCCCCCTCACCTCTGACCACATACAGTACTGCATACACCAGCGCCCCCTCACCTCTGACCACATACAGTACTGCATACACCAGCGCCCCCTCACCTCTGACCACATACAGTACTGCATACACCAGCGCCCCCCTCACCTCTGGCCACATACAGTACTGCATACACCAGCGCCCCCTCACCTCTGGCCACATACAGTACTGCATATACCAGTGCCCCCTCACCTCTGGCCACATACAGTACTGCATACACCAGCGCCCCCCTCACCTCTGGCCACATACAGTACTGCATACACCAGCGCCCCCTCACCTCTGATCACATACAGTACTGCATACACCAGCGCCCCCTCACCTCTGGCCACATACAGTACTGCATACACCAGCGCCCCCTCACCTCTGGCCACATACAGTACTGCATACACCAGCGCCCCCTCTCCTCTGGCCACATACAGTACTGCATACACCAGCGCCCCCCTCCCCTCTGGCCACATACAGTACTGCATACACCAGCGCCCCCTCACCTCTGGCCACATACAGTACTGCATATACCAGTGCCCCCTCACCTCTGACCACATACAGTACTGCATACACAAGCAGTGGTGTTGGAATAAATCATCTGAGTTTCCATTATTTCTTATGAGGAAACTCACTTTGATATACGAGTGCTTTGGATTACACGCATGCTTCTGGAACAAATTATGCTTGTAATCCTAGGTATTACTGTACTTTAATGTGAGTTATAACATTTTTAATAAACTGCTCACTAGATGGCGCTTTCCTTTCTATACTGGGTTAACACACACACAGGAGCGGTGGGGGAAATCGCATGCGATTTAGACCAGAATTGCCCAGCATTCCTGTTCAAATCGCATACGATTTGCACCTATTTTATATTGACGCAAATCGCACCACAAAGTATCAGTTTAAGTATCGGGAGCATTATCATGAGTATCTGTGAAAATACTCGTTATCGGCACCGATACCGGCATCGGTGCATCCTTAATAGAGACTTTAGTTCCACTTAAAAAATAAAAAAATAATAAAAAAAAAAGGCACTGGGAAAGGTCCACAGCAATCTGCGACATAGTATCCAAGCTTTTATTGACCAAATTACGGAACCCAAGTGGAAAATGATCAAAAATCACTGCAAGCCAATAGGAAAGGCATTCTTATCCAGTTTCCACCAAGCATTTAACCACTTGAGAAGGCAGGTGCCAAATGGCTGATGGCAGGCTTATAAAGCATATGGTGAGCATACGCATTAGTGCCTATTGGCACAGAAAAATGTACGACCTACTGGTATAAATTCTGTGCCAATTAAAAAAAAAACATACGGTTGCAATGGAAAAATCATGAACTGCAATGAGGTGCCGTTAGTGGACTTTATACATTTAGCATAGTTGCAGCGCTTGCTGATAGCATTAGCCATGGACATAATGACAACTTGTGTTGGGCTGCTGTCACCATATCACAGGTTACACCCAGAGACGGTATGTCCTGCCAAACGAGGTCAGGGAGCATACTTTCAGAATCTTGTCTAATAGTCACCAAGCCATTAAAGGGAGAGATGTAATCAGGAGACGTCTACTAGGACAGCACCATTAGAGGGGCCTGTAAGAGACTATTCATTTATCTTTCCGGTATATCAACAGGAAAGTAGCTGCTTATAGTTCAGCATTTCACAGATCTTGCCAAGAAATTCCCTACCCACTCCGGACCGGGCCTTCTACAGCTCATGTACCGAGGAGCCAGCCAACAGAAGACAAAACCACGTCTGTCTGTGACCCATGAAATCACTGGGGTATTACATGAATGTGACCAGCCTGTATTCTGCAGATTGTCACAGAGCACAGACATTAGAAAATAGAAGCTGACTCATTTCTTATGTCACCTTCACAAATAGGAGATAACTTCTAGTATATTCTTCACTCCAATGACCGGAACCTCTGCAGGGAGAAGTATGATACTAATATGTCTACCCCTAGTATAATACGGCTGGCTCTTAAAGCGGTATTAAAACCAAAACCAAGAATTGTAATATCTTGCAGCTTACAAGTTATTAGATGTCAATAGAACCGAAAAAAACACAAGGTGATTGCGCTTACCAGATGTAAGCCTATTTAAGGCAGATGGCTTAAACCCAGCCTGGGCCTCTAAACTGATGCTTCTGGACAGATCGAAATTTTCATACTCGTCACGTGTGCCGGTTCATGGGAATATTTATCCAAAAATAGAAAGTGCACATATAGCGTAATACTGCTAATTATTGCCACACAAAACACCCAATTTGTGAAAAACGTGAAAAGGAGATGTGACACTCAATATAATGTGATCATATAAAATCATAAATCACCCAAAAGTAATATTACAACCAAGGATGATAATAGGTGTCATATAATCATACACATCAATAGAGCAAGATGAGTGAGGAACAGTGACACTTTATAACACCCCTCTAGTTGGGCAAGTTTGGGTGAAAAAAGAAAAAAAGAAAATTTGCCCAATCACCGAAAATTAATTACTAACAGAAGAAAATATTTTGTGATCTAAACACACTAATAGAAAAAAAGGGGAGAGCCAGAAAAACCCTTGTATGCAGCACACCACATGCACAGGCTGCTTACCAAATAGCAATTCATATAAATAAGATAACACACCCAGCGTGTAGATATATTGAAATCACACCAGCGGATTTAGGGGATGTTCTGCTTACCAGACATCCTCATACACAGGCAGATCGGTTGGAGCACCGATGGGCTCCAATCTGGAACGATGTAGATACGTCCTGGCCAATCGAGCCCAAGCTCAGCAAAGCATGAGAGGTAGAAAAACACCAATAGTGTAACACTGTATAGTCCGGTTTATTAAATAAAAGAATAACACTTACATCAAAGAAAGGATAAAACAGCATAAAATGAAGCCGGCCGGCATTCATACACACTCCCGTCCTCACAGGACAAACGTGGCGACGTCAGCACGTCCCTCCCAGACGCGTTTCGTCACACGCTTCCCCATTGAAAACGTTCCCCATTGAAAACGTCAGCGTGTGACGAAACGCGTCTGGGAGGGACGTGCTGACGTCGCCACGTTTGTCCTGTGAGGACGGGAGTGTGTATGAATGCCGGCCGGCTTCATTTTATGCTGTTTTATCCTTTCTTTGATGTAAGTGTTATTCTTTTATTTAATAAACCGGACTATACAGTGTTACACTATTGGTGTTTTTCTACCTCTCATGCTTTGCTGAGCTTGGGCTCGATTGGCCAGGACGTATCTACATCGTTCCAGATTGGAGCCCATCGGTGCTCCAACCGATCTGCCTGTGTATGAGGATGTCTGGTAAGCAGAACATCCCCTAAATCCGCTGGTGTGATTTCAATATATCTACACGCTGGGTGTGTTATCTTATTTATATGAATTGCTATTTGGTAAGCAGCCTGTGCATGTGGTGTGCTGCATACAAGGGTTTTTCTGGCTCTCCCCTTTTTTTCTATTAGTGTGTTTAGATCACAAAATATTTTCTTCTGTTAGTAATTAATTTTCGGTGATTGGGCAAATTTTCTTTTTTTCTTTTTTCACCCAAACTTGCCCAACTAGAGGGGTGTTATAAAGTGTCACTGTTCCTCACTCATCTTGCTCTATTGATGTGTATGATTATATGACACCTATTATCATCCTTGGTTGTAATATTACTTTTGGGTGATTTATGATTTTATATGATCACATTATATTGAGTGTCACATCTCCTTTTCACGTTTTTCACAAATTGGGTGTTTTGTGTGGCAATAATTAGCAGTATTACGCTATATGTGCACTTTCTATTTTTGGATAAATATTCCCATGAACCGGCACACGTGACGAGTATGAAAATTTCGATCTGTCCAGAAGCATCAGTTTAGAGGCCCAGGCTGGGTTTAAGCCATCTGCCTTAAATAGGCTTACATCTGGTAAGCGCAATCACCTTGTGTTTTTTTCGGTTCTATTGCCATTCTCTATTGGATGAACCTTAAAGAAACATACACAACAGTTTACCATCTTTATTGTGATATGGACAGTGTGTTTGGATCTTAAAGACTGTATCAATATTAGGTTATATTTTAGGATCAAAAGACTTTATCTATAATTCTTCCTTTATCTATTTAGCGCGGTTTTTTGTATGTTGTTTTGTTTCGGTGTGCCTCACTTATAACCGCAGCTTTATATATTTTTGTTTCTAAGCGCAGTTTTTTTCTTTAAAAAAGTTATTAGATGTGCTGGCTGCATTAGTTTTTCCTTTTGTTAGCATTTTGTTCCCCCACAGTTTTCCCCCTGGTGAGTAACACACCTCCTGCATTAGAGTGCCCCCACTCTGGATGAAGGAGCAACACCTTCACACAGCAGCACTGTCAGTATGGTGGGGTAGTATTAGATGTAATAACAGATTTAGATACACTAACAAATTGAAGTCAAATTCCAACTGATACTTTTTAACCTCTTCCCTCCCGCGCTATACCCGAACGACAGCTACAGCGCAGGCCTTAATTGCCAGAAGGGCGTCAACAGACGTCCTCCAGTGCATGCGCTGTTCGCGTGCCCCCCGGCAGGGCATGTGCGGCGCACGCTGTGATCACTGAGTCAATGAGACTCGGCTGATCACAGATCGGAGTAAGGGGCGGATCCCGGCGACTTACCACGTGATCAGCTGTCAGCCAATGACAGCTGACCACGTGACGTAAGCAAAAGATCTGTAATCGGCTTTTTTTCTGCTCAGAAAAAAAAAGCCGATCACCGGCTTCTGTCAAAGGGACAGCGGTCCCGAACAGCGAGCGCCACCGCCGCCTCATCTGTGCCCACCAGTGCCGCCTGCCAGTTTATATCAGTGCCACAAATCAGTGCCTACCAGTGCCATCTACCAGTGTCACCTATCAATGGCCACCAGTGCCACCTATCAATGCCTATTAGTGCTGCCAATCAGTGCCCATCAGTTCCTCATCATCAGTGCCGCCAATCAGTGTCACCTACCAGTGTCCATCAGTGCCACCTATCAGTGCCCACCATTGCTGCCTCATCAGTGCCCACCAGTGCCACCTATCAGTGTCCATCATTGAAGGAGAAAAATTACCCATTTGAAAAATTTTATAACAAACTATAAAATGGTTTTGTTTTTTTGTTTTTTGAATTTCAGTCTTTTGTTGTTTTTTTAGCAAAAAAAAAAAAACCCAGCAGTGATTAAATACCACCAAAAGAAAGCTCTATTTGTGGGGAAAAAAATGACAAAAATTTCATTTGTGTACAGCGTAGCATGACCACACAATTGTCATTCAAAGAGTGACCGCGCTAAAAGCTGAAAATTGGCCTGGGCAGGAACGGGGTTTAAGTGCCCTGTAAGCAAGTGGTTAAAGTGGAACTAAACCCTTCTATTATTTTACGCAAAGGAAGCCGCCATCTTAGCCTCTGTTTGATCTTCAACTGCCATGATGCTGCACATGTGATCAGCTATGACACCAGCCATTGGATGGTTTGACTGTTTGGTTGAGAGCACAACCAATGCGAAAATTACATTCCCGCAACGTGCCGAGAATGTAACTGTTTTTTGAAACTGTTAAATCGATGGGTTTAGTTCCGCTTAGCAGTTACAGCAAACAGTTATGTTCCTTTTGAGATAAAGGTTTTACATAAATTAATAAAATCTGACCATTGAAAGCCCCCCTGTCAGGGCTATACGGTTTGTCTCTACCCTCCAACTGCTACTTTGTCTAAGCAGCTGATCTGGTAAAGTAAAGCCAGCCATAGATGGTTTGAATCTCGGGCGTTCAGTAGGAACTGGCCGAGATTCAAACCATGTATGGGCAGGCTGAAGATACCCAAGTTGATCGATCAATCAGTTTGGTTACAACCAGCCTGTTGATTTTACATGCAATTATATGAGCTGCTAGCAATAATCACAGTGGTTACAAGAAACAAAATCGCTCTGTCTATGACCGGCCTTAGTTGAAAGATAACAGACTTACTGGCCAGATCACCAGGTGAAAATGGAGAAAAAGAAAACAAATGCAGCCACCATATCTAAGAATTGGTAAGGTACGATATAATAAATGTTTGCTGCGCTGACCCCTTAATAACACACAATTATTGTTTTGTTGCATATTCACCCAATTTCTGCTGCTTTACCAGCCTTTCTCAACCTTTTTATCCCAAAGGAGCCCTTGACATCATTTTCAGGTGTCAGGGAACCCCTAAAGAATAGTCCATCTGAGGTCATTGGTGCCAAAAGGCAAAATGCCCTTTACATTGGTGGGGGTCAGTGAGAAGAATGCCCCACTTACAGTGGTGGCTAGAATGTCACCTTTGCTGGCTCTGCCAAGTGGCTTTGGACCTGGAACTATGCAGGCACCATCGGATGGGAGGTCAGTTAGCCACAGCTTGAGGACCTCCTAGCCACCTCTAGAGGAACCCTGGTTGACAAAGGCTGTACTATACTTTAAAGTTAACACACTGAAATTCCTAAACTGCCAGCACTACAACACAACATGCACATTGTGGTGGTTGCACCTGAGCTCAGCTTAATTATTGAGTATGTTGGAACTTAAGGATGCAGTGTCAATTATGTTGACGAAAATTAACACGATTTCAGTCAACTAAAATATGACTAAAACTAAAATGGCTTTAGTCAAAAGACTAGAACTAAAACTAGAACAGGTGCATCCGAGCTACTACCTCCTGTGCAATGCCTGGTGAACCTCAACACAGCACTGGGAAGTCTCTGCAAACCTCCATTTAATGCATGCAAAAAAGGTCATTAATTAAGGCCTGATAGTCGAAACGTGTTAGCTTTTTTGACTGTTGTTCACATGCTATAATAAAACTATGTTTTAGGCGACTTCCATAGCACCAGCCTTTTTCTGCTAGGACTAAAACTACATTTCAATCAAACAAAATTTGATGTCAAAATGAACACTGCAAGGATGCAATAATTGATTAGCATTCCTGAAAGAAAAACTAGTCCACCACCTCTTGCTCTGTATTATTGGTCCATCATAATAATATAAGGCCTTATTGGCCTATGCAGTACAGGAGAGGAACCACATTCTCAACCAGGATGGCTGATACATATTTGTATCCCAGAGCAATACCATGAATGACCAAGGTGTCCAATATGGAATATGTTCTTGGATTCCTCAGGAGTTTTAGAACTATTATGTTCTAAGCACAACCTACCTCATTACCCTCGGTCTCCTCAACAAAAAAGGCTTCTCCATTGTCCCCCAGCTTCATGTGGAGATCCACACAGTCTCCATTGATTTCAATGTCCACCTAGTAGAATATAACATGTTGTTATTTTAGACAAGTATAGTCTAGTCTAAAGTAAATTACAATGCATCTAAAAGAAAAACTTTTTTTTGTTAGTTTTGGATAGAGTAGGGCAAGGTTAGACCCACATAGGGAGCCCCACACAGCCAGGCTGTTTTCAAAATTCTGACACCTGGTGTGGGGAGAGGAACCCTCACCCGCTGTCACACTGGTGAGAGGCAGGGAAGGGGTGAGGAGTGGATCAAGAACATGCTATGTTACACCCTAAATACTGATGGGTATGTTCTAAAAGGTGAACTTATCCTTTAAGCCTATGCAGTAGAACAATAGGCATAGTCAACTACTTACCAGACTCCCCACTTTAGCAAGCTCCAATGCCACTCTCTTCTCCCTGAAGCTCTGTGGGTCAGTGGGCAGACCCTCAGTATCATCATGTACAATGCAGGGCTCTTAACCCTGCATTGTACATGGTGGAGGCAGGATGCAGCGATGGAAGGTAGGTACTTACAAGGAGGCTGCAGGGGGACTAGCCACACAGCTGGAGAGAACCTGCTGAAGTGAGGAAAAAGGAAAGTAATAGAGGCTCTTCTGCAACCCCTGGATTTATTGAGCGTATACCTCTTGCGGTATGGGGGTGGAGCTCTGCATGGGTATTTTATAATTGTGCCTGGAGTTAGGCGTTAAGAATCAGGCAGCAAAGTAGATCTGTATCATGTTCAATCTCGCTGCTCTTGTTTAGCATTGTCTGGCTATTCGACAGAATTGATAAACATCCCCCAAAACATACAGGGACTACATCTAGGAAGGGAAGGCCCAAAAACAGCAATAAAGATGGGACAGGGGATGGGGGTGGGGTTTGAACCTGGGGCACTGGGTCAGCTCCATAAGAAGGCCTGTTTAATAAACTATTCAAGAGAGTAGCTTCTGATAATTTAGTATTTTCAATAAAATTGATCCATAATGTCCCCATCTTCATGCTATTGTAGGGTCCATACAATAATTGTACTCAAATAATAATGATGACAATCATATTAACACATCCTTACCACTTTCTCCCTGGAGCGCAGAACTCCCATCTTCCCAAAGCGTACATGAAAGGGTGAGCATTGCAGGTTGCCATTGGGCTGACGAATCACTATGACATCTATACAACCAGAGAGAGTGGCGGGATTCAGGCCTCTGTACAGCTCCTTCACAGTAACGAATACTTGTCCAGCCAGTTGACCCACGTAATTCATTGTTTGAGTCTGCAAAAATCAGTAAATCGAAACGGTTAGATAAATATTTCTGCTTTATAAATATATAAGGAGTATACCGAAGCAGTCACATTATGGTTTGCCAGGGTAAAGCTTGCAATCTATAGTCAATGCCTGCACAATGCTAGGCATAGGCCCCTATGTGACTGCACCAAGACTGGGCTGTCCAGGCACCATGCACTGCATTCTAGGTGGGCAGGTGCAGCATTCAAGTGTGCTTCATACTAGGAAGTACCAGAACATTCAATGGGGTGACCAACAGCTCTTATAGTATATTAAGGATGCCCAGTACACAGACGTTATTTGAAGGTGGAAGCCAGCATACCCATGATTGTAAGAAAACAGTCTGGACTTACAGCCTTACTTGGAAGACATAGAATCAATGGCATTTCAGGGCCCCCTTAATCAAGGTGAGAACAGTGAATGAAAGTGAAGTTGGGGTGCTTGGTGAGCGTCATTACTTCTGGGTGACAGGTAGAGGTGCTGGGTGACAAGGGGAGCAATGAGGTGTGTCAGCGGGAACAGTGACAGGGGTGTTTGGTGCCAGGGAAGTGCTGTCAAGGGTGATAGAGGGGTTCTTTTTAGGGGTGCTGGGTGGGTTAGAAAGGGTGCTCAGTGACAGGTGGTGGAAAGGGTGCCAGGTGATGGAGGGGTGCTATCAGGGATGCTGGGTGACAGGTGGGTGAAAGAGAAGGCATTCTAAGCAATAGGTTGGTGAAACAGAAAGGGTGCTGGTGATGATGGTGGGAGTGCAGTCAGGGGTGCTGGGTGACAGGTTGGTGAAAGAAGAGGAGTTCTGGGCGATAGGCAAGTGAAATAAAAAGGGTGCTGGGTTACAGGGGGTGCCATCAGGGATACTTGGTGACAGGGGTGCCGTCGGGGGTGATGGGAGACAGAGGGGTGCTGGGTTCCACCATCCTCTTGTAAGCCTACAGGAGGCTCTGACTGAGAAGAGTGCTACCCAACCTGATTTAGGCTCCTAATCCACGTTGCTCACTGATCTAAGTCAAGTATAAGGATTTGGTTAGCATTTTTAAACATATATCCTTAATAAGCAATTTCCCAAAGTAGCCTCACCCTTTTTTTTTTTTTTTTTTTTTTTTTTTAGCAGGACACTCTTCATTTGCCATCCTCTGAACAACAAATAAATATTTTGTCTGGGCTGACATCTCAGAAATATTTATGTGGGGGCAGCCATAGCTGCCTGTTAAATATGCCAACTCTGCCTCCTGTTAAGTAGTGATGCAGAGAGGTATAGCGCGTTTCCACCGGGGGATCGAAGGGGGTCAGGTCAGTAAAACGGGGGGGGGGGGGGGGGGGCTAGGTGGCCGGCCCCATGGGCCTCTTGGCTGCTTCTCTGATTAATGCTCTCCTTGCCCGGCCTGTCAGTTTAGGTGGACGGCCATGTCTTGGTAGGTTTGCAGTTGTGCCATACTCTTTCCATTTTTGGATGATGGATTGAACAGTGCTCTGTGAGATATTCAAAGCTTGGGATATTTTTCTTATAACCCAACCCTGGTTTAAACTTCTCCACAACGTTATCCCTGACCTGTCTGGTGTTTTCCTTGGCCTTCATGATGCTGTTTGTGCACTAAGGTTCTCTCTCAAACTTCGGAGGGCTTCACAGAACAGCTGTATTCATACTGAGATTAAATTACACAGGTGGACTCTATTTACTAAGAAGGTGACTTCTGAAAGTAATTGGTTCCACTAGATTTTAGTCAGGGGTATCAGAGTAAAAGAGGCTGAATACAATAGCATGTCACACTTTTCAGATATTTGTAAAAAAAATTGAAAACCATTTATCATTTTCCTTTCACTTCTCAATTATGTGCCACTTTGTGTTCACATAAAATCCCAATAAAATACATTTACGTTTTTGGTTGTAACATGACAAAATGTAGAAAATTTCAAGGGGTATGAACACTTTTTCAAGGCACTGTAAATTACATCCAGAGAGAATCTGCAGGCTATAGTCTGTCAACCACTAGAAAGCACCAGCACCAATCACCTAATTGTGTCTGGAGGAAGCCATATATTGCGCCTGCATAACGTAATGATGCTTTCCAGCTGGGTATTCTGTATGTAAACATTGCTAGTCTTCCAGGCTTCTTCTCAGAACTGAGATTTTCCATGCCATTATTTATTGTATTTCATGGATACACATTCCTTCACGTTTCAGAATTTGTATGGATTGTAGCCCAGAACTGAATCCCACACCATCAGCTATCGGAGCCTTGGGCTTGGCTGGTTGTAGCACGGTTGCAGTTTTCTCAACAGCTTTTATTGCCGGATATTATTTGTAGTCAATATTTCGAATGGAGAGCAGTATCATTTTAATTCTCAATGTAAAGCCAATATATTGTATCGTGGTGCACTTAGGCCAATCACATCATTGCTGGGGATGAATACACCTGAATAATAAACTGCTTCTGCACAAGCCACACCCATTATGTCATGTGATTATTATGGTTCCCTGCCAAATTTAGTCTTATGCCGCGTACACACGGTCGCACTTGCCAACGGGACAAGCTCCATCAACATTTCCGACGGAAAAAATTAGAACATGTTCTCTATCTAAGTCGGAAATGCCGACAGAAAAAGTCTGATGGGGCATACACACGGTCTGATTATCTGACCAAAAGCTCCCATTGGACTTTTTCTGTCGGAAATTCCGACCGTGTGTACGCGGAATTAGTTATCAAAAGGTGACCAGAAGAGGGAAACAAATAAGGAAAAGGCTCCCACAATTTGCTCCCTATCCATATTTTACATACGTCTGTGAAAAGCAACTATGTCAGCCTAAGAGGCAGCCTCTTTCCACCATTGATTTTGCCACACCAGAAGTGCCTTACTATTGAAAAAGCCTGCTTTGGAGAAGGAGTTTATGCGTTTTTGATCTCTATAATATGAGATCATGGAAATTACGAAATCTTGGACTGCCGCACTCTGAAGAAAGACTCATAGCTCAGCTATGAGTAAGCATCTATCGATGTGAAACGCGTTAGCTACTGCTACACACTTTTCCTGTGAGATGGCTTTTGTTGGATTTTAAACGATTTACAAATAAAGATGTCTTTCTTCAGAGTGTGGGAGTCCAGGATTTCTTCATTTCCATAGACTTGTGCAAAGCCTGCACCTGAAACTAATCCTAGAGGGTGGTAGCACTCAGACGAGGTCCGGAGGCTTGGTGAGCGGCATATCCTCCCCTATAATATGAGATCCATGTCATCTGGTAAGAGGCCAATTTTTTCAATATACGGAACACTTTGGAGTGGAATTTTTTCATAAGCACCAAGAACTTTATCACTGTATATATCATATGGACTTTTTGTGACAGGATATAATCACATGATGGACTTTAAGGTTTAAACTCATAAGAGAGTGCACATTCAGATATATTACATATTGGTTATTTGCACTTGCACTTTATAATTTTATATGTTGTTTACCTATTTTTATTTATTTAGAAGTGCCATCACACGCACTAATATTTTTAACACTTTTGAGTTTGCACTATTCTATGCGCATATTTCATTGTATTTTGAGTATTTGCACCTATTTATTGTATTGGATATTCGCTTTTTCAATTTAAAGGAACAGCGCACTTAAAATTTTTTATATTATTTATCGGTCCAGTATTCAGGATATACGAGTTGCTGCGGTTCACATTAGTGGTGTTGGCTGAGCACAAGAACTTATATATATATCTATTTCCATATAAACTAAAGATAAGCTGACAGCGTCCGCCACTGTTCACGTGTATTCGAACACCACGGGCTCACCGGCAATTAGAGACAGATGTCTGAGACTGGACACAGTCAGCTGGATCCAGGCTAGGACATCTGTCCCTAACCACGGGTAGTCGCCTTGTGCGCAGCTACATGCAAATCAGTGACAGCCGCTGTCAGCCCGTCATTGGTCTACATAGGCGGAGCGGCCAATGCTATTCATATACACCTTTCATTCCAGCAGCAAGAATCAGCTAATTATCGCTGCTGAAATCCAATGGATGCAGCTAAAAAACGGCCATGTGAGAGGCCGTAGGGGTAGTACTACATAATTGGTTAACAATTAGAAATTTTTTGTTGTTGTTTAATGCCCGTTTCATGTGGGGCACATTGAACAGGAGGGGATCTGTACACTGATCCCTTGCTCATCGGACCAGAGTGGGGCAGATGACAGGTCCGTGTCTGCTTAGTCTCTGCAGAGTGGACACAGACAGAACCCTGTCTGATCTATGGGTGGCCGGGTGTAAATGGACTCTGCTGTCCTTTTACACCTGACTAACCTCCAATCCGATCCACCTAGACGGAGGACAATGGATCGTCTTCTGTTTTTTGTTTTTTTGTTTTTTGCGGACCGGATTGGATTAGAGGTAGACTGGTGTAAATGGACACAAGTTTGCTTACACCTGCTGGTTCATACGGGCAAATGAACTGCCCTATCAGGTGCGCATAAGAACTTACCCGATCGGACCCTTTCGTGTGAAAGGGGCCTTATAAACATTTTCCATTGTGACAGATGTCATAAAAGTTGGTGCCAAAATAGGACATTTATATTTCTGGTGTCCATATTCTCACTGCTCACCCACAAAAACAAATTGCACTTAATGCATGGCACAGTGACCCATGCAGCAAGTTGAATTGCTGAGACATCTAATGGCTACATTCACATGGGTGTCCACCTGGGAGATTCAATGGATTACTATTGGCTGAGCTAAATGCTGCATGAACACAGTTGGATTAATTTTCTAAAACTGGAGAGTGCAAAATCTGGTGCAGCTCTGCATGGTAGCCAATCAGCTTCTAATTTTAGCTTGTTTAACCACTTCCAGACCGCCCACGGTCGTTATACGTCGGTATTTTGAAGGAGGATATCGTTGTTATGGCAGCAGCTAGCTGCTATAACCCGGTATCCTCTTCTTCAGTGAGCGGTCCGGTTTAAGATAAAAGTGGTCTCTGTGGCAGATTCGCCGCAAGATCACTTTTATAGGCGGCGGGAGAGGCCCCCCTCCCGCCGCGCTCTGGTGCCCTACGCCACTTACCGGGGCCATCGGCAGCGGTGATCGCGTCTGTCCCCTGCTTGGGTATGGAGACGAGTGAGGGGAAGATGGCCCCCACCCATCTCCATATCACTGCAGGGCGGAAGCGACGTCAAAATGTCACTTCCGCCCATAGCTCTTAAAAGGGCCATTTTTTAATTTTTAATTTTTTGAAATGACTTTTTTTTTTTTTGATTATTGCAGTTTAATGTAAATATTAGATCTGAGGTCTTTTTGACCCCAGATCTCATATTTAAGAGGTCCTGTCATGCCTTAAACATCTATTTTTCTATTTGGGATGTTTACATTCCTTTCCTTGTAATAGGAATAAAAGTGACACTTTTTTTTTTTTTTTTAAACGGTGTAAAAATGTAAAAAAAATAAAAAATAAATAAAAAAAAAAGGTAAAAGAAAAAAGAAAAAGAATTTTTTTTTTTTTAAAACGCGCCCCGTCCCGACGAGCTTACGAGCAGAAGCGAACGCATATGTGATTAGCGCCCGCATATGTCAACTGTGTTTAAACCACACATGTGAGGTATTGCCGCGATCGGTAGAGCGAGAGCAATAATTTTAGCCCTAGACCTCCTCTGTAACTTAAAAAACATGCAACCTGTAGAATTTTTTAAAGGCCTATGGAGATTTTTAAGGGTAAAAGTTTGTCGCTATTCCACAAGCGGGTGCAATTTTGAAGCGTGACATGTTGGGTATCAATTTACTCGGCGTAACATCAGCTTTCACAATATAAAAAAAAATTGGGCTAACTTTACTGTTGTCTTATTTCTTAAATAAAAAAAAATCTATTTTTTGCTCTTGCGCAAATACGGTGTGACAGAAAGTATTGCAACGACCGCCATTTTATTCTCTAGAGTGTTAGAAAAAAAAATTATAATGTTTGGGGGTTCTACGTAATTTTCTAACAAATAAAAACAGTTTTTAACTTGCAAACAACAAATCTCTGAAAGAGGCTCGTTCCTTAAGTGGTTAATTAGGCTTAAAAAAAAAAAAATAGAAGCCGACTGGTTTCTATGCAGAGCTGCAACAGATTTTGCACTCTCCAACTAATCAACCCCACAGTGTGTCTGAACAGTGTGTACTCCATATAAGTCAATGTTCGGTGCAGCCTCTGACCATTCCTATACGCAGTCAGGGTGCCTTGAGAGATGGCTTTTCTGGCCGCACACAAACCGGCCACAGCTTATCGGTCAGTTGCTATATGATCGTAGTACAGCAAGCAGCATTTAGCTGCCTCTGAATGGGGTCTTCTAACCAGTAATGTTAATCTAGTGATTCACAGAGAAAACCCACACACGCAGAGGGAGAACATGCAAACTTCATGCATGTAGTGTCCTGGTTGAGATTTGACCCAAGGACTTTAGTTCTCAAAGGCTGTGCTCCATGCTGGAACAGATTATCAATCTATCCATCTATCAATCTATCTATATATCTATCTAATGTGCTGTATTCATCAATACGTTATTTAATGCAGGACAGATAAAAATCAATGATTTTTTTTTTTTTTTTAATCAAAAAAAAAATAATAATAAAATCAGATTTTTTTTTTATTTAAATGTTTTTTTTTTATCAAATTCATTTTAATAAAAGGCTTTTGGAGTAAAAATATATCTAAAGATAGTTTTCTATTTAAGATACAATAATAATTGAGTTTATTCAGCATGAAATGGAGCTTAGTTATGTAGCATGAGGCTGTATATTTTTGCAATATTTATATTTTTGGTAAACTCATTCAATTAATCCAAGCTCTACAAGCCGAGATAACCTGCATTGCATTGATGCATTGACACTAACCATGAGATAAAACAAAGTTCAGGAATATTCCTTTATCCCATTGTTTTGCAAATCTATGTACACTGCAAACTGTATGATTGTTTGAAGAGAAATGCATCTGTACCAGGGTCTAAGCGTGAGGAGGAAGGTCAAGCAGTAATGATGAAATTAAAGATTCTAACTACCAGCAAGAAGGAGTCCTTAAATTTAAGGAGCACCGGTCATTTCAGATCCATTTTGGCAGCGCCTGTTTTGAGGGCGTCCACTTCCCTGCTGCCACCACGTTCCTCACCTTGTTGTGTCACTGCCGCATCAACAGTCATTCCATTAAAGTGAATGGGACTGTCGGTGAGTCAACAGCGGGTCAGAGGAGGATCTGCTGTGGGACAGAGATGACAGTTGCTCTTTAAAAATAAATCAAGCCTTTTTACTAGTGATTTAAATCAAATCCACCCTAATTTAATGTTTTTTCTTATGCAGTGCAAGTACCTAAATATAAATTGGCCTCAGCTACATGCAGTCCTTGTATAGTTTGTACAGCAGAGCTCAGAGACAGAGAAGGGGTACAAGAGCCAATCAGATATGGTGCAGCAGTGCTTGGAGCACTGCAGAGATCAGTGCTGCCAACCGTTAGTATTTTTACTGGCAGCCCATAAAAAATGGGCACTTTTCCCCTGTCGGTAAACGCCAGATCGGCGCATACGCATTTCCAATCCGGAGCCAGCCAAGACCATCCGAGTGCCTGCTACAGTGTGTTCCGGTCGCTCAGGCGGGGGCGGGTCTGGTGGAGGCGGTTCCTGAGCGTGTCGTGTGATGTCATAGTGCAATGGAGCCGAGCCAGGACGGGTGCAAGGAAAGCCAGGAGAGGGACTGTCAGTGCTGTTCGGACTGGAGTGGACTGAAAGGGAATATACAAAGGAAAAAAGAGCGCACGGCTGCCCTAGTGTAATTCCATTTTAATGATACAAATGCAAAATCAAACAATAGAGGATTGCACTCACAAACATGGAACATAGATCGCATGTACAGCTGGATGTATGTCTCCCTTCCTGGCCTGTATAACTGGGTCGTCTCCCAAGAACGAGTGGTTATGGTATGCAAAGTCACTGTGGACTCTATTTCCTCTGTCTGCTGTAGGGCGCGCGCTCGGTCCAGCCAGCGCTGCGCAACGTCACTCGCGGCCGGAGAGGAAGGACAAAGTGAGTGAGATGTCTCCTCTTTAGCTAACAAAAAACAGTTGCCAAGACTACATGTTTCGGAGGCGTAGCCCCCTTCTTCAGGTGAAGGTGAAGGGACCACCTGCCATGGAGAGAGAGACTGTCACTGTGACTCAGGAGGGGACGTGTCATTTCGGTGAGATGTCATCATCATCTGTGCTGCTGCACACTGCTGTCAGTGTCACTGTGAGAGTCAATTTCATGTGTGTGCCGCCCATTGTAATTTCTTGCCCTCCGAGTCTTGTCCCTGAGCTACTTTCTTACTATATCAATTATAAAGAAGAAATATGTTTTTTGCCTTAATATCTACCTTAAAGTGATTGTAAACCTTCGTATTTTATTTTTTTTAAATAACAAACATATCATACTTACCTCCACTGTGCAGCTCGTTTTGCACATAGTGGCCCCAAACATCCTCTTCTGGGGTTCCCTGGAGGCTCTCGCGGCTCCTCCTCGCATCAGATAACCCCCTGGGAGAAGCGCTTCTGAGTCCAGCATTTGCGTCCATAGACACAAATGCCGGACTCGGCCCCGCCCCCCGTGTCATTGGATTTGATTGACAGCAGCATGAGCCAATGGCTGCGCTGCTATCAATCTATCCAATCGAGACCCGGGACCCCGTGCAGAAAGGGAGAGCGCGTCCCCGCTGACGGAATGAAGGGGCTCAGGTAAGTAAAGGGGGGGGGGGCTGGTCACTGCCAGAAGTTTTTTCACCTTAATGCATAGGATGCATAAAAGCGGTTGTATACCCACTTTAACTTTTACCTACGGGTAAGCCTATAATAAGGCTTACCTGTAGGTAAAATGAATATCTCCTAAACCTGTACAGTTTAGGAGATATTCACTTTGCATGCAGACACTGATGTCAGCAGCGCATGTGCTGTGAATGCCCAGATGAAGGTCCGGCAGACGCTGCCGGACCTTGCCAGGAAGAAAACTCCTGCACACATGCGCAGGAGTGACGTCATCGCGGTTGCGGCCACTCACAGCACCGGAGCCGCGAACCTAGAAGACACGCCTAGGGCAAACTGTCAGCTCCCTTGGCGTGGACTGGAAAGTGATACGGGGACCTCATTCTAAGGTAAGTATTTCATAATGAGCTAGTATGCAGCGCATACTAGCTCATTATGCCTTTGCCTTACAGGGTTTTTTTGGGGGTTTTTTTAACATTTTTTTTTAAACATTTTTTTTTCTCTGAGGGTATACAACCAGTTTAAAGTGGGAGTGACGTCATCGCGATACCCAGAAGTAAACCCCCGGAGAGATGTCGGGTCCCGGAGCGGTGAACGAGGACCGCTGCGGGGGCTTCTATATAAAAGGTAAGTAATTCATAATGAGCTAGTATTTTAAAGGGTTTACAACCACTTTAAGGTGAAAAAAAAACATGAGGATTTACAATCCTTTTAAATTGCATTGTCATTGCATATTGTACTTGTTTGTAGCCTAAATACTGACATTTGCACTTCAAAACTACCGTAATTTTAGAACTTTTGGAAATGCCAGTAAAAACTTGGCTGTGCCAGTAAAATGTGGGTGTCGTGTCAGCAAATGTCAATCTGGTAGTTTGGCAACACAAATAGAGAGGTGCCCGCTCTCAGCTATTTGCACACTAAACAAAAAGTGGAACAACAGATCCACATACAAGGGAATACAGATCTAAACTCTTCTCTATAAAACGTCTACAGATGTCTGCTACAAAAGTTGTAACTTTATTCACCTTTGTAAACAGAAAACACACAGCAGCAATAGTGATACACTGATCATAAAAATGTCATATGTTTGTTATTTTATTTTCCCTGATCTTCAAGGTTTGTCCTTTTAATCGGATGAAAAGCCTCCACTGAACACCTCAGCTGACGTGTCCCTCTGCAAATCAGAGAACTTGCCCCACTCACAGAGGTTATACAAGTACAGGCCTGTGGTGTCAGCGCGCAGCGGAGGGGAGGTGGATTTACAATGACATACATGTCCCTCACACATGTGACTAATATAAAAATTGGTAATTTCATTTACTGCATGAGCAACACTGACAAAAGGTCATATTATTTCAGTGCTACCATGAAAACAAATAATTGTTCACAGCGTGCCATAGAAAAAAAGTGCAAAAAAGAACCCCAGCCAAAACTTTTCAGACTTTTGCTGTGTTACTGCATGCGGTCATGAGAGTTATTTAGTGCATTAACGTGCATTTCATTAAAGGGGTACTAAACACACGCTGTTTAATTTACCTTGTCCCGTCTATTTCTGTATATGGATGATTGCACTGTAAGTATCTTAATTTTAAAAAGAAAAGCCATTTACCGTATATACTCGTGTATAAGCTGACTTTTTTAGCACATTTTTTATGCTGAAAAAGCCCCCTTCGGTTTATACTCGAGTGAGGGCAGGGCTAGACTGGCTTACCGGGATAACGGGCATTAGGCTGCAGCGTTCCCCCTCTCTCCCTCCCTTACACAGCGGGAGGCCGCTGTATCCCGAGGCTGACTCTGAAATGTTCGGCTGCGCTGTGACAAAAGTCCCACCCTCCTCCTAGACCAGCTCGTGTGATAGACAGAACACTGCGTCTATCACAGAGCTGGTCTAGGAGGAGGGCGGGACTTTTGTCACAGCGCGGCCAGACATTTCAGACTGAGCTTCCGAGATACAGCGGGAGATGCCCACTGTGCAATCCAGGTACTGACTGCATGAATGGGCACAGTCACTACTAGTGAGGCTGCATTTACGGGCACAATGAGGCGGCAATGATGGGCGTGAGACTAGAATGATGGGCACAGTGAACCTACAATGATGGGCACGGTAAGGCTGCAATGATGGGCATGGTGAGACTGCGGTGATGGGCACGGTGATGGGCACGGTAAGGCTGCAATGATGGGCATGGTGAGGCTGCAGTGATGGGCATGGTGAGGATGCAGTGATGGGCACTGTAAGGCTGCAATGATGGGTATGGTGAGGCTGCAATGATGGGCATGGTGATGGGAACAGTAAGGCTGCAATAATGGGCGTGGTGGTGAGGCTGCGGTGATGGGCACAGTGATGGGCACAGTAAGGCTGCAATGATGGGCAGTGAGGCTGCATTAAAGGGCACAGTGACGCCGGCGGCCTCTGTTGTCCATGCCGCACCGCATTCTGAAAATTTACCAGTAGCTGCTGCATTTCCCACCCTAGGCTTATACTCGAGTCAATACGTTTTCCCAGTTTTTTGTGGTAAAATTAGGTGCCTCGGCTTTTATTCGGGTCGGCTTATACTCGAGTATATACGGTAAGTACCCTTTTCCTAATCAATATACAGCTGTCACATGACCCAGCTCTCTCCCAGCCTGCTTGCAGGGGAACATAAGCAGAAGGAGCTTCTAGTCCTTTGCTGCTGGTGACATGTTAAAAAAAAAAAGCCTTTGGAATACAGAGTAAAAACAATTAAAGGGGTTGTAAAGGCTCATGTTTTTTCACCTTAATGCATCCTATGCATTAAGGTGAAAAAACACCTGTCAGTGACGGCCCCCAGCCCCCCTCCCCCCCCTTTTACTTACCTAACCCCTTTGAATTTGTCTCACGGGGATGCGCTGCCTCTCTGCCTGGGATTCTCGGCTGTTGATTGGATAGATTGATAGTAGCGCAGCCATTGGCTCCTGCTGCTCTCAATCAAATCCAATTAAGCAAGCACCAGGGGTGGGGCTGAGTCCCGCATTTGGCCTCTATGGACGGCGAATACCTTGCCCGCAAGGTAACCCCCCGGGAGAGCACTTATCCCAGGGAGTTATCTGCTGTGGGAGCCGCCGAGGGACACCAGAAGTCGAGGATCGGGGCCACTCTGTGCAAAACGAGCTGCACAGTGGAGGTAAGTATAACATTTTTTTATTTTTATTTTTTTAAATAACAAACAACACAACCTTTAGTGTCACTTTAATATCAATAATCTGTTTTAAAAATTGTCATACAAATATTTATTTGAAATCAAATCTTTATTATTTTCTGGCTATAACATGGAGTGGGCAGATTTCTGCCAGTCACGGGTTGTGTCACGCCCCTCCAGCCTGTGTCTTAGAATAAGAGGGAGGTGAAGCCTCCATTAATCTACATGTAACATCCCATCCCCATTGTGTTTAGTTGGGTAATGGGCATGGAGGAGGAGGGAGGGAGTGGTCTGTCATTTACCACTGTATATACACCCACATGTGTGACTCTATAGTCACATGGGTTGCTCAGATGTGATAGGGAGGACATACTTAGCATAGAAACTCACTGAAAACTGAGCATGTGGAGAGCTGCCAACATTGCTCTGCAAAATCCCCAACTGCAATGGGGACATGGACAGAAGGTGGAGATAGAGAACAGCAGGATCAACCAGGTTTTTTGCGGAATACAGAAAACAAGTCTCAAGTGACTGAGTGAGTGTGAACAGCACATAATACACCATTTATCCATAGTTTTTTATGATGTGGGTTAAGTGATACTTTAAGGCAGTCCTTGCATTTACAGCAGGATTCCACTGTCCAGCAACCTTTTAAAAAAAAACATGCCATGCCTTTTGGTGTGGTGCAGCACAGGTCCTTTGGCAACCAGTGCATTTGTGGGTTGGGGGTGCCAATGTAGATTAATGCATTTGTTATTGTAAGGTACAAGGCTGATTGCCACAATGCAATAATTTGAATCGGACCTTTATTTTTCATTGAGAGAATGGTAAACGGGCTCATTCACACCAGTGGCTGCATTATAACGCTGTGAATGTTGCAGTGCCGCTAATGATGCATTGCACGTTTTTTGTTTTTTATAATTCCAGCCTAAGCCTAACTAGTCTCCCTCATAACACCTATGCTGACTGATGTAAAAGACGTATAAGTATATACTCGAGTATAAGTCGACCCGAATATAAGCCGAGGCACCTAATTTTACCACAAAAAACTGGGAAAACTTATTGACCCGAGTATAAGCCGAGGGTGAGAAATGCACAGCTTCTGTAAGTGGAAAAGAGGGTCAACAATGCCCATTTGCAGCCTCACTGTGCCCATTTGCATGCCTCACTGTGCCCATTTGCAGCCATAGGTCCCCCGAAATTCAAACTTGGTAGTTAAGGGTTCCTAAATGCCCCCTAGTTGCAGCCAAAATTTGGGGTCTCTGGACCCAAAGGGTCCTGAAATGACATTGCTGCAGATGGACACAGTTGACCAAATTTGGGGCCCCGTATCTCGGGTTCCTAGTACCAAGTGGCCCCGAAATACGGGGCCCCAAATTCGGTTTGGAAAATGAGATTTTTTGCTGCAGAAAAGTGATTGACTCGAGTATAAGCCGAGGGGGGCATTTTCAGCGCAAAAAAATGTGCTGAAAAAACTCGGCTTATACGGTACCTATATTCAGCCTGCTCCAGATCAGTCACATGATCCCCCGTGTCAGTCAGCAGCAGCTGCACAGGAGAGACAAAAGCGCTTGTCAACAGCTGGGAATTCTGGGAGCGGTGACATCACTCATAGGTTCAAACATCCCAGCCATTGTCAGCGCTCCCTCCTCTCCCCTGCAGCCGCTGCTAGCTGACAAGTGGGAGCCGAATCACATGACCAGACAGGAGCAGGTTAAAAAAAGTATGTAAATCTTTTACATACAGGTTAGTCAGTATAGGTGTTAGGAGGGGGGAGAGGACATTATTAACACTAGTTAGGTTTAGGTTGGAATTCCACTTTAATTTTATTAAAAGGACACAAAGTGGCATTTCATTCATCCTTATTCACCACAGCAGGTTGTACTGCATTGCAAAACACTGCACTATGCAGCACATCCTACTTTTTTAGTGCACATCACTGCAGCACAATAGTGTGATCTGGACTAATAGGACATAAGGCAAATTGCCTGGCCTGTGCATTGGGACTGCATTGGGCAAGGCTGCCCAGCACAGTCCAATGCATATGGTGCTGACAGGACCTTTGACTTCTATCTGGTCTTTATTGGGTGTCTTGCCCCTGCTGGGCAGATATGATAACCTGTACTAGATGTTCTTTTTCAAAACTGTCCCAGTTGACCGACTGCTCCTTTTCTCCCCCAGATAAGACATTAATGGGGGTCTACAGAATGCCTCGTATTCTCTCCATAGGGTAATCATGGACAGTCGTATGAGCCTGGCAGCTGGCATAAAAGGGGTTGTCAGATCATATCTACCCATACAACCACTCTACAAAGTCCACAGCAGCTTGAACATAAAACGCACAGAAGGTTTTAAAGTGGTTGTAAACCCTTACATATACCCAGTGAAGTGACTGGCCTCAGGTGATACACCGAGATGAAACAAATCCTCCTAAATACTGAAAGCTGTGCCTGTTTATCTGCAGTCTTCTTTTCTCAACAGCTCTTCAAAGTCCAACATTTATAAAGCTTGTCCAAGTGGTCAGAAAAAAGGGGGCGGAGAGCTGAAGTTACACTCTGCGGAGCTTAGTGAAGAGAGAACTGGGAGCCGATTAGAGGGAAAGGGCACACCCCCTACACAAGCTGTGTGCTGGAACTCCCTCCCCGTCACCTTTTTTCTCTTGGTGTCAGGAAAACGTCAACAGAAGTGATTTATGCTGATAGCAGAAGAATGAAGCAGCATACAGAAATGACACTTAGTGCTCTGGATTGAGACAAGTACACACTGTGGAGGGATATACTTTGTTCATATTTCATGTCTGAGGTTTACAACAACTTTAACCACTTCCGGACTGCCGCACGCCGATATACGTGCTAACTTTGAAGAGGAATATCGTTGTTATGGCAGCAGCTAGCTGCCATAAGCCCGGTTATCCTCTTCTTCGGCCGCGATCCGGTTTCCGATAATGGTTGTCTCTGTGGCAGATTCACTGTGAGATCACTTTTATCGGTGGCGGGAGAGGGGGATCCTCTTCCTTGCTGGGTATGGTGAGGGGAAGATGGCCTCCACCTGTCTCCATACTATTGCAGGGCGGAAGCAGTGTCAAAACGTCACTTACGCCCATAGCTCTTAAAGGGCCATTTTTTTATTATCTTTTAAATGGCATAGCATTTTAGTGTAAATATGAGATCTGAGGTCTTTTTGACCACAGGTCTCATATTTAAGAGGTCTTGTCATGCTTTTTTTCTATTACAAGGGATGTTTACATGCAACCTGTAGAATTTTTTAAATGTCGCCTATGGAGATTTTTTTAAGGGTAAAAGTTTGTCGCCATTCCACGAGCGGGCACAATTTTGAAGCGTGACATGTTGGGTATCAATTTACTTGGCGTAACATCATCTTTCACAATATAAAGAAAAAAAAATCATGCTAACTTTATTGTTGTCTTATTTTTTAATTTTAAAAAAAGTGTATTTTTTTCCCAAAAAAAAGTGCACTTGTAAGACCGCTGCGCAAACACGGTGTGACAGAAAGTATTGCAATGACTGCCATTTTATTCTCTAGGTTGTTAGAAAAAAAATGTATAATGTTTGGTGGCTCTAAGTAATTTTCTAGCAAAAAAAAAAAAGTTTTTAACTTGTAAACAACAAATCTCAAAAAGAGGTTCGGTTCTTAAGTGGTTAAAGAAGGTAAAATTTGAATAACATTTGCCCAGCCAGGCACTTTGATGAAAGCCACTAATAAAAACTTGAATTCGCATTGGCAGTGAAAGTAGAATTACATAGAATAGAATTTCAGGTCAAGTCAGAGTAAGGCTCCTTTCACACTTATACGACTTCAAAGTCGCACGATTTTACCGCGATTTCGCGGCCGCGATTTTACCGCGATCTGCCGCGATTTGGGAGCAGTACTACTTTGCCACGTTTTTGGCATTAACAAATGAAAACATACAGTAGTTGGTATGAATCATAAGGGGGAACTCCACGCCAAGTTTTAAATAAAAAAAACTGGCGTGGGTTCCCCCCCAGGGGCATACCAGGCCCTTAGGTCTGGTATGGATTGTAAGGGGAACCCCCTACGCCGAAAAATCGGCGTGGGGGTCCCCCCAAAATCCATACCAGACCCTTATCCGAGCACGCAGCCCGGCCGGTCAGGAATGGGGGTGGGGACGAGCTAGCGCCCCCCCCCCCTCCTGGACCGTACCAGGCCGCATACCCTCAACATGGGGGGTGGGTGCTTTGGGGCATGGGGGGGCGCCCTGCGGCCCCCCCCACCCCAAAGCACCTTGTCCCCATGTTGATGAGGACAAGGGCCTCTTCCCGACAACCCTGGCCGTTGGTTGTCAGGGTCTGCGGGCGGGGGGCTCATCGGAATCTGGGAGCCCCCTGATCCCGGCCCCCCACCCTATGTGAATAAGTATGGGGTACATGGTACCCCTATACATTCACCTAGGGAAAAAAGCGTCAATAAAAAACACAGTACACAGGTATTTAAAATAATTTATTAGGCAGCTCCGGCATCTTCTTCCGACTTCGGGGGTCCTCTTCCGACTTCGGGGGTCTCTCCGGCGTCTTCTCCCGGTGTCCGCATCTTCTGCCGGCTCCACCGCTATCTTCTGGCGCTCTTTTGCCAGCGGTGGTCCGGACCTCTGGATCGTCTTCTTCCCTCTTCTCTTCCAGAGATGTTGACACGACGCTCTCTCCAGCCAGAATGGTCTCTGTGCGCTCCGCACCGGACTTATATAGGCGGTGACCCCGCCCCCTTATGCCGTCACAGTCCCTGGGCATGCTGGGACTGTGACGTTTTAGGAGGCGTGGTCACTGGGTGATGACCACGCCCCCTTATGACGGCACAGTCCCAGCATGCCCCGGGACAGTGACCTCATAGGGGGCGGGGTCACCGCCTATATAAGTCTGTTGCGGAGCGTTCAGAGACCATTCCAGCTGGAGAGAGCGTCGTGTCAACATCTCTGGAAGAAAAGAAGAAGACAGAAGTCCGGACCACCGCTAGCAATTGAGCTGCAGAAGAAAGCGGAGGAGCCGGCAGAAGATCAGGACACCGGAGAGACCCCCGAAGTCGGAAGAGGACCCCCGAAGTCGGAAGAAGATCCCGGAGCTGACTAATAAATTATTTTAAATACCTGTGTACTGTGTTTTTTATTGACGCTTTTTTCCCTAGGTGAATGTGTAGGGGTACCATGTACCCCATACTTATTCACATAGGGTGGGGGGCCGGGATCTGGGGGCTCCCTTATTAAAGGGGGCTCCCGGATTCCGATAAGCCCCCCGCCCGTAGACCCCGACAACCAACGGCCAGGGTTGTCGGGAAGAGGCCCTTGTCCTCATCAACATGGGGGCAAGGTGCTTTGGGGTGGGGGGGCCGGCAGGGTGCCCCCCATGCCCTAAAGCACCCACCCCCCCATGTTGAGGGCATGCGGCCTGGTACGGTCCAGGAGGGGGGGGGCGCTCGCTCGTCCCCAC
Organism: Lithobates septentrionalis; assembly: GCA_037952835.1. Taxonomy (NCBI): domain Eukaryota; kingdom Metazoa; phylum Chordata; class Amphibia; order Anura; family Ranidae; genus Lithobates; species Lithobates septentrionalis. The sequence goes on from JBBDGP010000385.1 coordinate 1,945,321, forward strand.
CCCCATTCCTGACCGGCCGGGCTGCGTGCTCGGATAAGGGTCTGGTATGGATTTTGGGGGGGACCCCACGCCGATTTTTCGGCGTAGGGGGTTCCCCTTAGATCCATACCAGACCTAAGGGCCTGGTATGCCCCTGGGGGGGAACCCACGCCGTTTTTTTCATTTAAAACTTGGCGTGGAGTTCCCCCTCTGGATTCATACCAGACAGCTGTCGGCACTGCCTGTCACTCATCGGGAAAGGAAAAAAAAGTTTTCCTTTCCCGATCAGCGAGCCAGGCTTGTGCTTACAAAGTCGTGCTGAAGTCGTGTCTATATTATTCAGGCACGACTTGCATGCTACTTTCAGGGTTTAACATTGAGGTCTATGGAGTACAACTCGCATAGAAGTTGGACCAAAGTAGTGCAGGGACTACTTTCAAGTCGGCACGACTTAAAGTCGTGCCAATATGAATGGTAGTCATTGAAAATCATGGAGAATGACTTGTCATACGATTTTGCAGTACAAAATCGTGGGACAAGTCGTGTAAGTGTGAAAGGGGCCTAAGGTGTTTCAAATGTAAGCAACTGCACTGCAATCAGTTCAATCAAGCTTTCAACACAAGACTTAACTAAACTTCTAAAAGTAGATTTATTACTTGCAGTAACTTACAACCCACCAGTCTGAAAGTGCTGTGAAAAGTTTGTATTTCCTACATACAAACTACTGAGACAATGAATGAAACAAAGCTTTATTTTATAACTGTGTATTAGATTCCTAACGTGGCCGAACATGAAAAATGGAATAAATAATGACACCTTCGGGATACAATAGCGAAGCCAGCAACACCAGCATATAAAATAGGTAGAGTGTTTGGCAGGGTGTTTGCCTTTTGTTAAATCTGCCTTTTTGTGTTTCCAAGATCCCAGTGTACTGCAAATCGCAGAAACAAAACAGTTTGTCCTGGGGCGTGGCCTGACGAGCTATGGAGTAGGACGTCTGCATAGAGAGCTCCTCTGCCCAAAATCCTACAACAGCCATCCTGCCTGTATCCTATCAATCCTACCCCAAAACACACCCCAGCAGAGATACCCTGGTGCCTGCAAAGCCTCTGGAGCGGGTGGATTGCCGGGAACGCTCCCCGAGGCCGCGATAACCGGAGCGCTCCGTTTTGGGACCGGACATCTAGGAAAGTCCCCGGCTTCGGCCTAGTGCCTGGAGCGGCGGCCATTTTGCTCCACCCGGCGGCGGCTCCGTTCCGTTCCACGGGCGTGCTGGGACCCCCCGAGGCTGACCCCTGTATACACCGGCCCCCGGACTGCCTGTGGCCCCTGAAGCTGTGCCTCTGTGCCCTGTAGCGTCCTGTGGAGCGGCCCGTGGCTCTGGCCTGGCCCTGAGAGAGGCGGCCATATTGCTACACCCAGAAACGGCTCCACTAGTTCCCCTGGCCTGCCTGGCTCCACTAGAGAGGACTGATCCACAAGAACCTGGACCCCAGGACATCCTCAAAGAGTGCAGCACCCCCGGGGGGGGGACCAGGTATGTGGTAAAGTGTGAACCTGCACACAAAACCCCCCAGAAGGAAGAGATCCTGTGGAGCGCTTCACAGGAATATTCCACCCCACGGGCTCCCCCTCCTATCCCGGGACAGAAGCAGACTATGTCCCCACCGAGACGGAACACTGAGACGGCAGACAAGCTCGCTCAATATCGCCGCCAGGACAAAGACATGCAACAAGATAATGGAGCCGGCGCAAACGCGGACCCCGCTCCTCAGGCGACAGATACCGCCAAAGTTCTGGATGCCATAGCCGCCCTACAAGGTACCTTGACTGCAAAGATAGACGAAGTGAAAATTGATATATCCCTGATAAGACAGGACTTCTCAAAACTGAAAGACAGGGTCACGGAGGCTGAAACCAGGATCAGCAACGCGGAAGATGCCTTACACCCCATGAGACATACTACAGAGGAGATGCAGAGACAGATACAACAACTCCATGCCCATCAAGATGACATGGAAAACCGCCTCAGGCGTTGCAACCTCCGATTCATAGGACTGCCAGAGAAAGAGGAAGGCGCAGACCCAGCAACATACCTAGAAACGCTCCTGATCAAAACATACGGCCGAGAAGCCTTTTCAGCAATGTTTGCGGTGGAGAGAGCGCACCGCATTCCCGCGCGGCCACCACCACCCGGAGCGCCATCCCGCACATTCATCGCCAAATTTCTAAACTTTCGGGACAGAGACAAAATCCTCAAACTCACCCGGGAAAGAGGAAATATACAGATCGGGAATAATCAGATTGCAGTATTCCCGGATTTTTCCAGCGAAGTGCAAAGGAGAAGAGCACAATATCAGGAGGTGAAACGCAGATTGAGGATCCTCCATCTTAAATATGCCATGTTGTTTCCTGCTAGGCTGCGGGTGGAGGAGGACGGAAGAGTACAGTTCTTCGACGACCCGGCGGCAGCGACAGCATGGCTGGATCGCAGAAACGGACCCGCTTAATCTGTCTAAGAACACGAAACAACAGTGAGTACTTTCTGACTTTGAACAAAACTCGTTAATACTAGGGTCACGGGATCCCCCCCCCCTTTTTTTTTTTTTTTTTTTGGGGGGGGAGCCGGAGTTCAGCTGAGGGATATGAAGAATGGGGGCATACACAGCTTGTGTGCGGGTGGGGCGGATGGGAACAAGAACGCTAGCTCATGTATAACGTAGCTATGGAACTTGGGGGATTATAAAATAGGATTGCGCAGGTTACCGGTTGCGCCTTTACAGTTTGAAAAGATTGGGGACAGTTTAAAGTGATCTGCTTTGCAAGACCTCTAAAAAACAGGAACGAACGCTACTATAGTATCCTGGAACAAGGGACTTAAATTAACCCGCTGCAAAGAGGGTGAAAAGGGCAAGAGGAACTCAATAACTGCAATGTGTGGTAGTCCTGATTATCAATGCTCCACGTTCGACAGGGGAACAGTCGCCCCTTTAGCAAAGTTGGATCAGCACAAAAGAAAAACTCATCTATTGCTTTTAAGAAATGTGCCTCCAGTGGAAGGTAACCGCTGGATGATTTGTTATATGCTGACAGTTTGGGTTTATATGCTCACATCAGGTTGGGGAGATGTGCAGCTGGGAGGGATGGGAACAGTTAAAGGGATATGTTACATGTTTTACTTTGGGAATATAAGAATTGTTATGACCTTAAAGTGGCTGAATAGGCAATACACAGTCAACAACAAATATGCATTAGCACACTGGTACTATGGAAAAGGCAGACTGAGGGGGTATTATCAGTATGAGATCCTACAAGATGGCAAATACACTAATCACATCCAGAAACTAACATGGCCAGTGTAAAGTTTTTAACATGGAACGTCCGCGGAATGCGGAATAAGGTTAAGCGAACCGCAGCATTAACATTTCTAAAATCACAAAAAGCAGATATTATAGCGTTAACAGAAACGCATATCACAGGTCAGATGCAGGTAGCCTTAAAAAAACCATGGATAGGATGGCTATACCACAGTACGCATACCAATCAATCAAGGGGGGTATCGATATTAGTAGCCAAAAGAGTGCCCTTTGAACTAATCGCACTAGAATCAGATAGAGTGGGAAGATACATCTTCCTACACGCCACCATAGGAGGCAACTCCCTATTGATTCTGGCATGTTATATCCCCCCCCCTTTTTCGATTGAGGTAGTATTGAAGGGATTGGCATTCATGGCACAAAACCCATCAGTTCCAGCTATTTGGTTGGGTGATTTTAACCAAACCATGAATCCAAATTTGGACAGACCAGACCTGGGAGGTGCGTCCAGGAATGTGCCGCACCAAACCAGACTCTGCAGACTTTTTACAGAATTTGCGTTAACAGACGTATGGAGATGGCAAAACCCGACCAAAAAAGCATACACATGTCACTCGGTAAGCTGCGACACGATGTCCAGGATTGATTTTATAATGGCCTCAAATGCACTGCTACCCAAAATTACAGGGTCGGGTATGGCTCCACGAGCTCTATCAGACCACTCACCTTGTTGGATAACAGCATCTCTATTAAAAGCGGTGCCCGCCTCTGGGTGGAGGCTGAATCCATTCTGGTTATCGGTCCTGCCAGATCTCGAGAGCGTGGGGCAAGAACTACAGTATATGCTAAACAACTTAATAACCACAGATTCAGATACTGCAGCATGGGACAACTTCAAAAACCAAGCCAGTAGACTATTATCACTAAGAATAAACAGATTTAAAATTTCATCTAAACTGCTATTACAGATGACCACTGACAAACTACAGGAACTGGAACAGGTATACGCACAAGAACCCAATACAGATAATCTCCATAAAGTACAAATGCAATCCAGAGTAGTAACCCAAATGCACATAGAGAAAGCTAAGCAACAGGTTTTTTTCAAAAAACAAAAAATTTTTGAACACGGGGAGCGAGCAGGTAAATTACTGGCATATTTAGCACATTTAAATGAAAAACCCCCAGTAGTGGTGACCCTAGCCACCCCACAGGGAGAAGAGGTGACAGACCCACACCAGGTAGCAGACATATTCCTAAACTTCTACAGGAATTTATATAAAACTCAGACAATATACTCCGCACAAGAAATTAAAAACCACCTACACAGAATTCAGTTCCCTAGACTCACATTAGAACAGGTCAAGCAACTAGACGCCCCCATCAGCCAAGACGATATATCTGAAGCACTGTCCCAACTAGCTAAATCTAAGGCCCCCGGACTAGATGGCCTGCCACTAGAATTCTACACTGCATTCCCTGAAATACTAGTCCCGAAATTGCAAAAACTATACCAACAAATATTTGAACATAAATCACTCCCTCCATCAATGCAGGAAGCACAGATAATAGTTCTACCTAAACCAGGAAAAGACCTCAGATACCCCGAATCCTACCGCCCAATCTCACTACTTCAAGTGGATATTAAGATACTGGCCAAAATTCTAGCATCCCGCCTAAACAAAGTTATTGTTTCCTTAATACACCCAGACCAAACCGGCTTTATGCCTGGGAAAAATACGGCCATGAATATAAGAAGACTTTTTCTAAATATTCAAGCACAACACGACAATCGAGGTACCAGAGTAGTGGTGGCCCTAGACACAGCAAAGGCCTTTGACTCAGTGGAATGGCCTTTTCTATGGGAATGTCTACAGGAATATGGATTCGGTCCCAATTTTGTACAGTGGGTACAAATACTCTACCAGTCACCAAAAGCACGAGTTTTCGTCAATGGTTGTATGTCAGAGCAATTTCCCCTTGAGAGGGGCACACGCCAGGGGTGTCCCCTCTCTCCACTGCTATATGCCCTGGCTGCGGAACCATTGGCCATAGCTATAAGAGCTGACATGGACATAGTGGGTCTCAGAATAGGCGACTATATAGAGAAGATCGGACTTTACGCCGATGACACGATACTCTATTTAGCGGATCAGGGCCCATCACTTCAAGCAGCTCTAGACACAATAGACAAAATGGGGAAGTTCTCAGGCCTACGGATAAATTGGGAAAAATCACAGATACTCCCTATAGACCAATTTCCCCCAAACAATATACACCCAGAACTACCATTAGTCAGAGTAAACACTATCAAATATCTAGGGGTACTGGTTACAAGAGACTTACGCGAATATACAGCCAATAACATAGAGCCATTGTTTAACATGATAAAAACCAAAACGCAAGCATGGTCCAAATTACCTCTGGGAGTAATGGGGAGGATAAATATTATAAAAATGATCATTCTACCTAAGATCCTCTACATGGTATGGCATGCCCCACTTTATATCCCCATAGGGATTTTCAAAAAAATGGAATCTATCTTGAACACCTTTGTCTGGGGACATCAAAGACATAAGGTAGCTTGGAATATCCTTAAAAACCCTACAGATATGGGGGGAACATCACTGCCAGATCTGCAGGAATACTACATAGCGGCACAACTGTCACATATGCACTACTACCATAACAATGAAAGTCAAAGATACAGTACACTAGTAGTGAGTAGCCAAGACAGTCCCTTATCTACCCCTCTTCAAACTATACTACGAGGGGGTCAGGTTCATAGGAAAGGTCCACAATTTAATGACGGGTTACTTAAACATCACCAACGAATATGGGGACTGGCCCAGAAAAAACTTAAAATAGGGAATATCCACACGCACACTCCTTTATGGGCTAACGACCAGCTTGTGGAACTCAAAAAAATCCCAGACCCTATTATGTGGGCCAGATATGGAATTATATACCTGCACCAAGTAATGGTAAGCGCTAGGCCCAAAGCGTTTCAAACTCTTAAGGAAGAATACTCTATTCCGCAACAACTATTCTTTAAATACCTACAACTCCGACATGCCTTACGTTCTCAATTCAGAAACGAAAGTAGCATCTTGGAATATCCCCAAATCCTGGATATAATTATGGGAGCCGATTCGCAAAAATTGATATCCAACCTTTACTACTCTATAAGATTACCCAGAATTAGAGAAGTGATGCAAAAAGCCAAAACAAAATGGGAAAGAGATATAGGAGCCATTGGTGAATCAGACTGGGAGGAAATTCTAGAAAATGTTAAAGTAACATCTCCAAAACTGTCTGACAGGCTAACACAGATATACATCATCCACCAAGCATACCTCACACCTAACATAATAAGGAAATTTCAACCTACACGGCCCGTAGTATGTCCTCACTGCCAGGCAGAGGGAGGTAGCTTCTTTCACTTAATCTGGAAATGCACTATTATTCAAACATACTGGAGTCAAGTGATTAAGTTCTTACACGACCAAATGGGTTCCCCTGTGGTGCTGGATCCAAAACTGTGCATACTCGGTCTTCTTCCAGACGTGGATATTGATAAATACCAAGCCACATTTATATCTGAAGTCCTGTTTTTGGCCAGGAAAGTGATTGCTAAGACTTGGATGCAGAATGTAACCCCCACCATAACAAGCTGGAAGAGGGATGTTAATAATTCCCTCCCATACAAGCAGTTGATCTACAAACACAGGGGAAACAGTCACAAATACTCAAGGATATGGGACGGATGGTTGGGAGACGGGGAGACATGTGTATAGTAATGCGTGAAAACAAGAATATCAACACCTAATAACCAAAACGCACAACTATAAAATAAACGTTCCAACTCAGTCTGTTAGAACTTTACAGAGCTATTAACAATAGATATATCTTTGCTATGCAATGCCAGCCTCGTAAGGCGCTAATGTATGTAATCGTACCACATGTGACAATATTGTATGTATCTATGCATAGATCTCAAATGTGCTGTATAAATTTATGCCTAATTTCAATAAAGACTATTTTCCCAAAAAAAAAAAAAAACAGTTTGTCCTAGAAAATTCTCCACTGAAACCGTTGGCCAGTAACAGGATAGCAGAATTACATATTAAACAGACATGCAGAATTACATATTAAACAGACATACCAAATCCATCTATAAAAATATATATATATATATATATATATATATATATATATATATATATATATATATATATATATATATATATATATATATATATATATATATATATATATATATATATATAGTTTGGGGTTGCAGGTCAGGGACTTGTGGGTACATAACCTTCTCCATTTCCTTCTCAGCACAGAAAGAGAATATAAATATATATATATATATATATATATATATATATATATATATATATATATATATATATTTAATTCTCTGTGCTGAGAAGGAAATAGAGAAGGTTATGTACCCACAAGTCCCTGACTTGCAACCCCAAACTATCTATCCCCAAACTCCACACTAAATCCTAAGGGCCCCTTTATACCTTATGGGTCTATTATGTTGCCTATCATTTGGTACTTAAGCCATAACATGTTATGCATAAAGGCGCCTATTCACTTAGAAATTTGGTACCAACACGTGGCGATGGATGAAAAAAAGATTTCTTTGTGCGTTGCAGAGCAGGTACATTTAGGGCTACTGTAGTTTTCTTTGGGATGCCATATGTGACGATTCAGTACCCTGCCACAAATGTAGGTTGAGGGACTCCGGATGAACAGTTCTGAGCTGAGTAAACTGGCTTTTCAGTTTTCTCTGGGATTGGTAATTCCCCAACTGAGTTCTGGAGTCCGGAGACTTCAAAGAGTCTTGGGACCTGTGCTCAGGTCTTACTGGAGACCAGCAGGCTGAGTGTGCAAACATGAACAGCCTTTAAAATCATTGACCTAGCAGTAATTCAGGGCTCCACACAACAGACAGGAGGTTCCCTGCCAAGGGCAGGGAGGGCTCCAGTGCACCAGGGAGTTGTGGATTTGACAGGTTGCCACTTCTGCTCCGTTCCCCTAGGCAATTGGAAGTTCTTCTTCCCCCTCCCTATCAAAGTCTTCTAGGACACATGACAGGTCCCAAAAGACTGCAGGACCAGTCACAGAATGCAGCACCACTCGCACATGCGCAGCAGACACCCGGCTGTGAAGCCACAAGCGAGCACAGCCGGGTGCCCACAGTAAAGATGCTGGCAATGGAGGACGCAGGGAAAAAAAACGGCTGGGGTGAGCACATCGCTGGATCGTGAGACAGGTGAGTGTGTGTTTATTAAAAGTCAGTAGCTACACTTTTTGTACTTTCACTTAAAGTGGAGTTCCGCTTAAAAGAAAAAAAATTAAAAGTCAGCAGCTACAAATACTGCAGCTGCTGACTTTTAATAACCGGACACTTACCTGTCCCAGGGTCCAGAGCTGCAGGGGAAGCCCCGCTCATCTCCCCCTCCTCTCTGCGGTGCCTGGCTGTGGCTTGACAGCAGGGCACACACTGCGCATGCACGGGCCGCGCTCTGAGACTGGCCGGGCAATCATCTGACATGTCCCAGATGATTGCCGAGAGGAAGGGGGGGGAGGGGTTAACTTGCTTCTGGCGCTGCGGTGCACCGGGAGGAAGTGGGAGCTGGAACCCTCTAAAAAATAGGATTTTTTAAAACAGCTTACCTGTAAAATCCTTTTCTTTCGAAGGACATCACGGGACACAGAGCCACAGTAATTACTGATGGGTTATATAGGTATCACTGGTGATTGGACACTGGCACACCCTATCAGGAAGTTCAACCCCCTATATAATCCCTCCCCCTTGCAGGGATACCTCAGTTTTGTAGCCAAGCAATATAGTGTATTAGAAGAGGGGCGGGACCTCTGTGTCCCGTGATGTCCTTCGAAAGAAAAGGATTTTACAGGTAAGCTGTTTTAAAAAATCCTATTTTCTTTCTCGAACATCACGGGACACAGAGCCACAGTAATTACTGATGGGATGTCCCAGAGCAATGCTACCTGAGGGGGGGGGAACCACGACCAAGTAGGGTGCTATCAGACCTGAGGACCCTGTACCGCTGTCTGCAGCACACTACGCCCAAAGGCGATATCCTCATGCCTTCTCACATCCACCTGATAGAATCTGGTGAATGTATGGACTGAAGACCAGGTTGCGGTCTTGCAGATTTGAGCCATAGAGGCCCGGTGATGCACTGCCCAAGAAGCACCAATAGCCCTTGTGGAATGTGCCCTGATCTGAAACGGAGGAATCTTCGGTTTCAACCGTAAGCTTGAATGATCAATTGTCGAATCCATTTAGAAATGGTAGCTTTTGACGCTGCCTGTCCTCTACTGGGACCCTCTGGCAGCACAAACAAAACATCCGTCTTGCGGATCTGAGTAGTTGCCCCTAGATAGGCCTTAACTGCTCTTACTACATCCAACGAATGTAGAGATCTCTCTTCCAGAGAACAGGGATCTGGAAAAATGGAAGGTAGAACAATGTCTTGGTTTAAATGAAAATCAGAAACCACCTTCGGTAAAAAACTAGGATGAGGGCGTAGTACCACTCTATCCTTGTGTATAATCAAATAAGGCTCCTTACAGAAAAGAGCTGCTAATTCTGATACTCTTCTAGCAGAAGAGATGGCCACCAGAAAAATTAATTTCCTTGTCAACAAGACCAAAGGAATCTGACTTATTGGTTCAAAAGGCTGTTTCTGTAACACAGCCAGGACCAAATTCAAGTCCCAGGGGTTTAGGGGCGCTTTAACCGGAGGATTAAGACGCATCACCCCCTGCATAAAGTTTCGGACCAAAGAATGCGAAGCAAGTGGCCGCTGAAATAATACTGATAAAGCAGAGACCTGGCCCTTGATGGTACTCAAGGCCAGCTTCATCTCTAATCCCATCTGTAGAAAATCAAGGATTCTACCTATGACATATTTCCTGGGATGCCAACCTCTGGATTCACACCAGGTTATATAAGCCTTCCAGACTCTGATAAATCATCCTGGGAGCTGGCTTCCTTGCATTAATCAAGGTAGATATGACAGGACCTGAGAGCCCACGACTCTTCAGAACGTGGGTCTCAATAGCGAAACCGTCAAATTTAGCGTTTGTAAGGCAGGATGGAACACTGGACCTTGAGATAACAGGTCTGGGCGTACCGGTAGGGTCCACGGGGAACCCACCGTCATCCTTACTATTTCTGCATACCAAGTCCTTCTGGGCCAAGTGGGGGCCACCAGAAGTACCGACTTCCTTTCCTGCCTGATCCTGCGAAGGAGTCGTGGTAGTAGCAGAATAGGCGGGAATGCGTAAATCAGTGAGAACCGATGCCACGGAATCACCAACGCATCCGTCCCGCATGCAAGAGGATCTTTTGTCCTTGCCACAAATCTGTCTATCTTTTTGTTGAATCGGGATGCAAAGAGATCTACATCTGGAACCCCCCATCTTTGGCATATGGCCCAAAAGACGTCGGGATGCAGAGACCATTCCCCTGGAAGTAACTGCTGGCGACTTAGATAGTCCGCCTGCCAATTCTCTATTCCCGGGATGAAAACTGCCGATATGCATGGCACATGCATCTCTGCCCAGACTAAGATCTGGTTCACCTCTTTTTGAGCAGCTCGGCTCCGGGTGCCTCCCTGATGATTGACATAAGCCACTGCTGTGGCATTGTCGGACTGGATCCTGACCGGACAACCCTGTAGCCTGATAGTCCAGGCCTTTAGAGCTAGATGTATCGCCCAGATCTCCAGAATGTTGATGGGTAAGGTCCTCTCTGTCTTGGACCATATCCCTTGGACCGCAGCCTGTTCCAGAACTGCTCCCCAACCTGACAGACTGGCATCTGTTGTTACCACCGTCCAGGTAACCGGTAGAAAGGATTTCCCCTTCTGCAGGTTTTCGGGTATGAGCCACCAATTGAGGCTCTGACGCACCGCATGCGACAGGTGCATCGGAAAGTCTAATGCCTGAACCTTCTTGTTCCAGGTCGACAGAATACTGTGTTGCAGCATTCTTGAGTGAAACTGAGCATAGGGAACTGCTTCGAATGAAGACACCATCTTCCCTAGTAGCCTCATACAAAGGCGGACTGAGGGACCCTTCTTGGTCCTTACTGTCAGAATCAGCTCTCTCAAAGCAGTGATCTTTGCCTGGGGTAGAAATATTTTCTCCTGGCTTGTATCTATAATCAGACCTAAATACTCCAGTCTTCTTACTGGTTTTAGGAAAGACTTTTCTAAGTTGAGGATCCAACCCAGGTGTTCTAGATACCTGACCGTGGTCCTCAAGTTTCCCTTCAAAGAGGCTACCGACCGGTCTATCAAGAGCAGGTCGTCTAGGTATACTATGACAGCTATACCCTGAGCCCTTAATCTGGCCAGAGGAGGAGCAAAGATCTTTGTGAACACTCGAGGTGCAGTGGCTATCCCGAAAGGCAGAGCCACAAATTGGAAATGGCGCCCTCCTACTTTGAAGCGCAGAAACTTCTGATGAGCAGGAAAAATGGGCACATGCAGATATGCATCTCTGATGTCTATTGATGCCAGAAATTCTCCTCCCTGCAGGGTGAGAACTACTGTTCGAATTGATCCCATGCGGAAGGATTGAATCCTTAGGAATTGGTTCAGATCCCTTAAGTCCAGAATGGGCCTGACATCCCCATTTGGCTTTTGGACCGTAAAAAGGTTGGAATAGAAGCCCAATCCCTGGTCCTTTGCGGGAAATATCATAATGACCTCCTGCGACAAAAGTCGCTCTAACGCTAGAAGGAGCGACTGCTTCTACTCTGGGTCTCTGGGAACATTTGATCTGAGGAACCGAGGAGAGGGGAATTCCTGAAACTCCAGCTTGTACCCTAAGGTTACCGTGGAGATTACCCATCTGTCCTGGAAGTCCTCCTGCCAGAGCTCTGAGAACTGTCGCAGTCTTCCCCCCACTCGAGTGAGCGGGGGCGCCCCCTCATGCAGAGGTCTTAGTGTTTTGCCTAGTAGGCTTCTTTCCCCAGGACTTCTTTTGTCCCTGGGGTTGACTCTTGTCTCTGGACCCCGATGGAGGCGGCCGTCGAGACTGCCTGGAGGCTGAAGCCCCCGGCGCTGGGGAATGAGTCCGTTTGAAAGAGGGAAGCTTACTCTTCTTCTTGACAGGTAAGAGAGTGCTTTTCCCACAAGAGATTCTCTTGATATAGTTATCCAAGTCCTCTCCAAACAACCTTGCACCACGAAATGGAAACCCAGCCAGTAGCTTCTTACATGGTGCTTCGGCTGACCAATTTTTCAACCATAGGATTCTACGTATATGCACCAACCCCAGTGAAAGACGGGAGGTTTGCACGATAGAATCTCTAATGGCGTCAAACACAAAGCATAAGGCCGCTGGAAGGTTAGCAAACCCCTGGGCCTGCTGTTCAGGTAATACTTTGATGACCTGCTTAACATGGTCTCTTAAATATTGACAGACTCCAATCGCTGCTACTGCAGGTTGGGCCACTGATCCTGCTAAGGAGAAAACATCCTTCAATAGGGATTCCATCCTTTTATCTACAGGATCTCTGAGCATCTGAGCATTGTCTACAGGACAAGTCAGGCTATTATTTACGGAGGAAATGGCGGCATCAATAGCCGGTATTCCCCACATTTTAATAAACTTTTCTTCCATCGGATAAAGTGTTGAAAACTTTCTCGGCGGAAAAAAACGTTTGTCTGGGTGATCCCACTCAGAATAAATGAGCTTTTCAAGTAAAGTATGAACAGGAAAAGCATGTGCTGCTTGGAAAGGTTTCAGTGACCCCAAAGCAGAAGAGGATTCTTTGGCAGTTTCAGGTATGGGCAACTTAAATGTGGAGCGGACCAATCCAGTGAGGATCTGCACTAAGACTTTCTCCTCTTGGGAAGTCGCAGAGGGTCCCTCTCCACCTGAATCCTCCGAAGAGGAATCATCCGTCCCATCCTGAACCTCTGAAAGGGATTCATCTCCTTTATCCCAGAGCTCCTCTGTCTGAGGGTCTTGGGGAACAGAGGAAAGCCTAGTGCGTTTTCTTCCACTGAGTGAAGACGTAATCACGGTCATCAATCTTTCCTCTAGACCATTAATGGTTGAGGAAAAAACCTCTTGTGTAATATATACAGGGGCTGAAGTGCCAGAAGAAGGTGTAGCCCCTGACCCCGATGGCTCTCCCTGGCTAGCCGTCCCTGGCCCATCTTTAGGGGGGGAGGATGCTGCCGACAGGGGGCCCTCAGAACATGAACGAGATTCCCTAGTGTCTCTGGTTCCTGGGGTGCTTGAACCTCTTCTACCCATAGTGCAAAGCAACAAGGTGTGAGGTATACAAATGAACACTGCCCGCTGAGCGATGTAGTCTGGCTAAAAGCCTTGCTACCCAATGCTCAGTCTGGTGTTACTTCAGTAAATGCTGCCTAGGAGAATGCCTGTGTCCCACCTTACATGCGACCGTCAGCTCTGTGTCTCTCAGAAGGCTGTGTGCACCTGTACAGAGTGCCTTTAATAGCCTGCAGCTGGCCTGAGTGGCAGTCTAAGCACCTGTGCTGACGTCCCGCCCCCTCCTCTACCGCCCCCCCCTTGAGTTTTGAAAAAAACTAGCGCTTCCCGCGCTGCCGACTCTCCTGTCATGCTTCTGGAGAAAGGCTGGGGATGGGGGGGGGGCTGGTAACAAGATCTGCCTGAACGGCTATCTTCAGAGATGGTGGCCATTAGGCCGCAGAGCCCGGGTGGTATAACCACTTTCTAGACCCCTGTGGCCCCTCTCTAGCCTGGGGGGGGGGAACATTCAAACATGAATGAAATGAAATCCCCCTTTCCATCTTACCTGTTTGCAGCCTGCTTGAGACGCTGGGACATAATCAGCGATGAAAACACCTGAGACAGACAGTCAGCATGTGTAGGTTTGTGCTCTTGGCAGCCCCCGGTGGTCACAATAGGCATAGCATGCATTTACCTTAAAGGAGAAAAGCCACTAGAACTCAAAAATTCTGTGGAATCTCCTCTTACCTTATCCAGCCGCAGGGTGCTGTTTACACAGACCCAATCTTCACCTCTCACGGTGGGCTCCGTTTGAAAAAACCGTCAGAGACTGGGGCCCCCATCAGTAGGGGGATCCAACAGTTCTGGGACCGTAAAGCACCTCACCAGAAATTAGGAAGTTTAAAGCCATTTTCTGATCTGCGGGGTCCAGCTCTCTAAAAAGAGAAGCATTACGGGTAAAACCTTGTTTCTTCGGACACGAGGCCCGGGTACCATTCAATTCGGCCATGAAAAAGACACTTTGAATGGATCCAGTTCGCCTGGCTTGCCCCAGTATAGGATCTTAGGATATTCCCTTTGGAGCTCAGCACAGGACATCTTTACATGTCCATCACCTAAGACACTGGCGTAACTGAGGTATCCCTGCAAGGGGGAGGGATTATATAGGGGGTTGAACTTCCTGATAGGGTGTGCCAGTGTCCAATCACCAGTGATGCCTATATAACCCATCAGTAATTACTGTGGCTCTGTGTCCCGTGATGTTCGAGAAAGAAAAAGAGGGTATCTGCTCCCCCCAAAAAAAAAAATTACATGCCAAATGTGGCATGTCAGGGGGTCACCTTCACTTAAAGCGGAAGTTCCATTTTTGGGTGGAACTCCGCTTTAAGAGACTGGAGCTCCACTTTAACCTAGCCTAACATACATGATACCTGAAAAGCTGCATCTGAACCAGCAGCACTGGAAGTTCTTTTTCTTGCCCTCTCAGTCTTCTTCTTGTTTCCTATTCTTAGGACCCCAGGAAAATATTATTACCAAGGTCTTCATTCAGGTACCACTAATTTGGGCTGCTAAAGGCCCTGAGCAGGCAAAGTTTGGGCAGACTTCTGTTTTTTCATGAGCAGTTGGTCTTGCCCAGTATTAGATGTTGCAAAGGAGGATGCTGGGAAGATAAAGATGGCAATGCAGTGAAGCCGAGGGCTTGTTAGATGTCAGTCTCCAGGCTAGCAAGCTTCAGGGACAAAGCTTTTGTTGTCAACTTTGTAGGCAATAACAAAATAAAATAAAAAATGTGGACATTGAAAACCGTACCCCAGGGGTGGGACTGCAGATGTACTTTAATGCAGTAACAACAGCTGACCTCACCATAAACTCTCTGCATAAGCAAGAAACGGAAACAAAAATCACATCTACTTTAGGTAGTGCAGTGCCACCTACAGTACATGTCATTTCATACCTCCCAACTTTTTGAGATGGGAATTAGGGACACCTATTAGCAAAAGTATGCAGGCATAGGACACACCCCTTACCACGCCCCCTTAAAGGAGAATTGTAAAAAAACAAGATTGGTTAAACCCACAAGTGCTTTTTTTTACTACTACTATTCCTTTAAATTGGCTTTTGGCATTTACAAATGCAGCAATTTAGAAATCAGATGAAAGGTTTCGCACGGGAAACACTTTTTGATAGATAAAAAGTGCATTTTATATACATCTATATATACACATCTATATGGATCAGACCAAAATGAGGGACAGAGGGACATTGCTCCAAATCAGGGACAGTCCTCCGAAATCAGGGAGCTATGTTATTTGTTTGTGCCAACAAACGATCTTAGCAATTCCTAGTAGTGCATTGGGCAAATATATGCGTTTTATTAGACAGGATGTTAGTGCAAACACATATGGCAAGGGTCATAGAGCAGATCCAAGAATTTCTGTTATCCTAAACATCACAATCCGTACTGAAATAATACATGAAAAAAATATGTGCTGCAGCACTTAACGGTGATTGTAAGCGATCACCTTATAATACTATCCATTCAGTTTAAAATAGAAAAGAAATGCAAAACATTTTTATATAGATCTAAAAAAAAAAGAAAAAAAAAAAAAAGTTATAAATACCCCGCTTCCCCTTTTTCTTATAAGTGATCACATTCCCTCTGTTCTCAGCTGCATTAGAGCTGGGGAAAGGAGAAGCAGCAGTACACCAGTGAAAGGCTGTGCAGCGGTGGCATGTCAGGACAAGTCTGATCATTGGAGGAGAGCAACACTGAGCCCACCATAGCTAGAGAACTGACCACGCTGCCCTCTGCTGCTTAGTGTGGTCAGTTTTTATTAGGAAAGCAGAAGGACTGGCAGGAACACCAGAGATTTCACACAAAGGAAACAACACAAAGAGAAGAGGAGACTTTATCATACAAGTACATTGTACAGCAGACACATATCAGGAATATGAAATGTTGGGGTAAAAAATGCTTTAATTATAAGGGTATCTGCACTTAAAGTTTCTCTCAATCCCCCAGCAGTCCCACAAATACCCGATTACCTTGATCCTGCCAGCGAAGTCCACCTAATGCAGCTTCCTGTGATGGTGTGACAACAATGCTGCACTGCTTCTAAATGCAGAGCAGAGTTGTCTCCCCCGTGTAGGCGGTGTCAGCTTGCACTACAATGGGAGGACAAGATGTTGCAGGGGTCATAGTCATCCGTGTTGCCACTGATGATTCACAAGCTTGTAGCTTTTCAACCAGCACCTGGCCACACCTCTCCCTGCCCACTGTATCCTGGATTGACAGCAATGACTCTTGCTGCTGAACCCCTCTCACTATGAGCTGCAGTGCCTGGGATGTGAGACACATATGAAGGAGGATCTAGCTGAATCATGAAGGGTACAAGAAGTTTATTTATATACTTCATGGGGCTTTATGTATCACCTAGTAAATGGAGTTGGAATATATTTAGGCTGCCTGCCATACAGGAGCCTTTAGTTGTATTTTAAATTGTAAGTATACTTTGGGTTATGAGGTCTGGAATTGCCTCTCTTCTTCTTCTCATAAAATTAAATGACCCTTACATGGATGAGATGCTCTCTTGTTTACCCACCCTGGCCTGACTGGCACCAGACAAGGTTTGTAAAAGTAAGGAGGGCATTTAAAACACATCGCACTTTATGTCATCCCACCTTCTCCCTGAAATGCTGGATGTCAGACAGATGGTGACTGAAGAGGTATTCATCAACCAAAAATAACAAAAACCCTACATAGCCACTGGGATTTTCCTATAAAAATAGAAGCCCTTACACAGAATCTGTTGGTTCTGGACACTTTCCAAAGACCTCTAAAGGGTACATTGTGCAAAAAAAAAAAAAATGTAAGAAGAGACGTAAAGCTGCACTGCAGAGACTTAACTCCTCACCCTGCATTCACACAATGCTGCCTTCAGCCTACATGGGAAAGTTAAAGGAGAACTCCAGACCAAAAAACCTAACGTACTGTAAATAAGACACTTTTAGCTGCTTCTTCTCATCACTACTTCTCCCATCATTGTCCCCCAGTCACATCAGCCTCTATACTCAAGATAAAAATGTATGCCATTATATGATCTTTATTATTATTATTATTATAATACAAGATTTATATAGTGCCAACAGTTTGCGCAGCGCTTTACAACATGAGGGTACAATACAAATCTATACAGGAGGGATCAGAGGGCCCTGCTTGTTAGAGCTTACATGCCCGTTTCTTCCTTTTCCAATGGCACAATATGAATCAAGCAGAAAAAACATCCAAAATAGGAAAAATACCATGTTAGTTATCAGCAAATTTGGGAAGATTTTCCTTCTACTTCCATTCTAAAGACAGCCTAAAAGTTAAAGTAATACTAAACACGCACGGTTTCATTTACATGTTCCCTTCTATTTCTATATATGGATGATGGCACTGTAATTGTTATTATTATTTTACCTAATCGATATACACCCACCCCTCCTCCTCCTCAACCCCAACCACCGCCCCCCCCCCCCCCCCCCATGGTACTTACGCCGTCGGGCTCCGGTGTTCGCGGCGATGTAGAGCGAGATCGCTCCGATCGATGAGGATGGCCTCCTCCAGATCTCCACATATATCCTCCCCCAGTACCAGCCAATACGTTTCTCCTCTCAGCCAATCGGATCTCAGGACCCACTTCTTGATTGGCTGGAAGGAGAAGTAGGAAGACAATAACGAATATTCGCTATTGTCACACTGGAGTGCTCTGCACCCCGAGCTCACCCTTTTTTGAAGCCAATTAGAGCCTCGGGCTCTAATCAAGTGCTTCCAAAAAAAAAAAAAAAACTCCTTAGAAATCCATGTGTCCAGGCACCCTGCATGTAGATTAGGGGTCGGATACATGGATTAGAGGGGCAGTTCCCCTGATAGACGGGCCGCCACTGCCCAGCTCTCCCCCAGCCTGTCTGCACGGAAACATAAGCAGGAGGAGCTTCTAGTCCTCTGCTGCTGGTCACATGTTCAAAAAAAATTAAATTTAAAAAAAAAATAAATAAATAAAAAACAGTCTTTGGGACACAGAGGGAAAAAAAAAAATATCAATAAACGGTTTTAGAGATCGTCATATAAATATATATTTGGAATCAAATCTTTCTTGCACATTGTTTGGCCCCATAGCTTTAATGGGAGCGCCTAAATACTGCTTGAAAAACATGCTTTTTTTTTTGCACGTTTTCCAGGCATTTCCATTTAAAAGGCTGTAGGGCAGATGTCTCCAAACTTTCTAAACAAAGGGCCAGTTTACTGTCCTCCAGGCTTTAGGGGGGGCCGGACTGTGGCCATTGGGAGTAGAAATTGTCCTGGTGTCAACGGAAGTAAACAATGCATCTTCAGTATTAAGGGGAGGAATAGTGCCCCATCATTGGTGTCAGTGGGAGAAATAGTGCCCCATCATTGGTGTCAGTGGGAGAAATAGTGCCCCATCATTGCTGTCAGTGGGAGAAATGGTGCCCCATCATTGGTGCCAGTGGGAGAAATAGTGCCTCATCATTGGTGTCAGTGGCAAAAATAGTGCCCCATCATTGGTGTCAGTGGGAGAAATAGTGCCTCATCATTGGTGTCAGTGGGAGAAATAGTGCCCCATCATTGGTGTCAGTGGGAGAAATAGTGCTCCATCATTGGTGTCAGTGGGAGAAATAGTGCTCCATCATTGGTGTCAGTGGGAGAAATAGTGCCCCATCGTTGATGTTAGTAGCAGGAATTATGCCCCATCGTTGGTGTCAGTGGAAGGAAAACTGCCTCAAGGTCCTGATAAAGACAAGCAAAGGGCTGTTATCTGGTCCTCGGGCCGCAGTTTGGAGACCACTGCTATAGGGCAAAAATGACATGATTCTGCTTATGGCGTACACACACATACAAAAAAAAATAATCACCTAATTATGCTCATGCTAAGTGTGAATAAGGGAATAAGCCATAAAACGAATGACACATGCTGAATTAGCCTTTCAAGGTTCAAGCACACTTTGCTATTTAGGCCTCATGCACACTGACTTTTTACAGCCGCTTTTTTAAGCATTTTTTGCAGCTTAAAAACGCCTGTCTATGTTAGTCTATGGCTTCATGGCCACCTAGGCGTTTTTGAGCTGCAAGTGGCATAGGCGTTTTTAAGCTGTAAAAAAAAAAACAGGACCAGTGGGTTCTGAGAGACGTTTTTCAGCTGTAAAAACGCTCTAACGCTGATAAACGCTCAAAAACGTCGCTTAAACGTTTTTTAACGTTTTTGATCCATTGAAAAAAAACGAAAAAACTTTTAACGCGGAAAAACGCTAAAAACCGCTAATAAACGCTGAAAAAACGCTATTGCAAAAACGTTGAACAAAGCTTTAAAAAAATCACTGCAAAAGATACTGGCGTTTTCATAACGTTATTTTAACATCCCGTGCGCATAAGGCCTTAATTTAAATAAGTGTTCCTTGATTATCCATTCCAAGCCTTTCCGTTGAGAAGACCAAAGCCTTTGGTTCAGATACTTCAGAACGGCAGCCATCAGGATTCTGAAGCAGACAAACAAGACATAACAAGCAGTGTTTACTCCTAGCTACCAAAGAATGGTGGACGGGACACTATTCAGCTGCCGCAAATCTAGTTCTTTGGGCAAAATAAATTCCATTTGTGCTGTACTGCCAAACAGATGCCCACATGAATCCATGGTGCTAAGAGAACAATAGGCGGCATGGCTGCAATGTTGATCGCTTCAAGCCTTGACAATAATGTAGACTCAGAAAGAGGAACAAAGAATTTCCATGTAAACAGAATCTTGGCATGGTTTCCTTTAGACTCCCACCCATCTGGGGTATCAACAGCACATGACTGAGAAAAGCATCTTTATCATTCTGTGCACGTCATAACCAAAATGCAATAAAAGGCCAAAAAAAAAAAAAAAAAAAAAAAACACATAGAAATCTAATTACGGTAATCTAATACAATAATACATATAAACCAACCCTGGTTCAAGAGATTAGTAAAAGGTTCTTTGGTTCGCTCAAGTTTCCGAAATACTGGAATAGTGGCCCTCATTGATCCGTTTCACAAATAAAAATGCTTTGTGCTGCTACACAGGAACCACCCAGATCCATGATCACAGTGGGGAAGGTTTTAATCAAGTGTCTCTAGACTCATCAACAAAAATTAAATATAATGAGCCTTACCAACCATGGATGTGGTGGCTGCATTCGTTTTATTCTCTAATGTCCTGTACACATGATCGGACATTCCGACAACAAAATCCATGGATTTTTTTCCAACAGATGTTGGCTCAAACTTGTCTTGCATACACACGGTCACACAAAGTTGTTGGAAAATCCGATCGTTCTGAACGCAGTGACGTAAAACACGTACGTCGGGGACTATAAACAGCGCAGTAGACAATAGCTTTCGTCTCTTAATTTATTCTGAGCAT
Source organism: Lithobates septentrionalis (assembly GCA_037952835.1). Classification (NCBI taxonomy): domain Eukaryota; kingdom Metazoa; phylum Chordata; class Amphibia; order Anura; family Ranidae; genus Lithobates; species Lithobates septentrionalis. Next base: position 1,966,346 of record JBBDGP010000385.1, read on the forward strand.
GAGTGGCACTTTGTGCGTCGGAATTGTCTACACACGGTCGGGATTTACGCAAACAAATTTTGTTGTCGGAAAATTTTATAGCAAGCTCTCAAACTTTGTGTGTCGGAAATCCTGATGAAAAAAGTCCGATGGAGCCCACAGACAGTCAGGATTTCCGACAACAAGCTCCGATCGCACATATTCCGTCAGAAAGTCCGACCGTGTGGACAGGGCATTAGGCTTGATTCTTTATTTTTTCACCCGGTGATCCTGCCAATAACATTACTTCCTCTCCTAGGGTGACAACACACCCTGACCGTACTGTATCTATGGAGAGGCGGCATTGCTAGGACAAGAATTGCTTTGGGCCTACAGAACAACCTCCCCCGCCCTCTTCCCGTATCCATAAAATAGGGAAGGTGTTCTGTAGCTTACAGAGGTGAACCAGGCAGGAGCGTCATTAGCTCAGCACAGGAACTTTACTATTATTTACAGTGGGGACGGAAAGTATTCAGACCCCCTTAAATTTTTCACTCTTTGTTATATTGCTAAAATCATTCATCATCAAGTTCATTTTTTTCCTCATTAATGTACACACAGCACCCCATATTGACAGAAAAACACAGAATTGTTGACATTTTTTGCAGATTTATTATAAAAGAAAAAAATGAAATATCACATGGTCCTAAGTATTCAGACCCTTTGCTCAGTATTTAGTAGAAGCACCCTTTTGATCTAATACAGCCGTGAGTCTTTTTGGGAAAGATGCAACAAGTTTTTCACACCTGGATTTGGGGATCCTCTGCCATTCCTCCTTGCAGATCCTCTCCAGTTCTGTCAGGTTGGATGGTAAACGTTGGTGGACAGCCATTTTTAGGTCTCTCCAGAGCTGCTCAATTGGGTTTAAGTCAGGGCTCTGGCTGGGCCATTCAAGAACAGTCAGGGAGTTGTTGTGAAGCCACTCCTTCATTATTTTAGCTGTGTGCTTAGGGTCATTGTCTTGTTGGAAGGGAAACCTTCAGCCCAGTCTGAGGTCCTGAGCACTCTGGAGAAGGTTTTCGTCCAGGATATCCCTGTACTTGCCCACATTCATCTTTCCCTCGATTGCAACCAGTTGTCCTGTCCCTGCAGCTGAAAAACACCCCCACAGCATGATGCTGCCACCACCATGCTTCACTGTTGGAATTGTATTGGACAGGTGATGAGCAGTGTCTGGTTTTCTCCACACATACCGCTTAAAATTAAGGCCAAAACGTTCTATCTTGGCCTCATCAGACCAAAGATTCTTATTTCTCACCATCTTGGAGTCCTTTAGGTGTTTTTTAGCAAACTCCATGCAGGCTTTCATGTGTCTTGCACTGAGGAGAGGCTTCCGTCGGGCCACTCTGCCATACAGCCCCGACTGGTGGAGGGCTGCAGTGATGGTTGACTTTCTACAACTTTCTCCCATCTCCCGACTGCATCTCTGGAGCTCAGCCACAGTGATCTTTGGGTTCTTCTTTACCTCTCTCACCAAGGCTCTTCTCCCCGGATAGCGCAGTTTGGCCGGACAGCCAGCTCTAGGAAGCGTTCTGGTAATCCCAAACGTCTTCTATTTAAGGATTATGGAGGCCACTGTGCTCTTAGGAACCTTAAGTGCAGCAGAAATATTTTTGCAACCTTGGCCAGATCTGTGCCTTGCCACAATTCTGTCTCTTCAGGCAGTTCCTTTGACCTCATGATTCTCATTGCTCTGGCATGCACTGTGAGCTGTAAGGTCTTATATAGACAGGTGTGTAACTTTCCTAATCAAGTCCAATCAGTATAATCAAACACAGCTGGACTGAAATGAAGGTGTAGAACCATCTCAAGGATGATCAGAAGAAATGGATAGCACCTGAGTTAAATATATGAGTGTCATAGCAAAGGGTCTGAATACTTAGGACTAAGGATGAGCTCTGGCGTGTTCGCAAGCTGCATGTGCCGAGCCCGCCAGGAACTGTCTCACAAGCGGTAAGACATTGTCCCGATGTGCGGCTGCAGAGATCAGGAAATGTCTCACTGCCAGTGATTAGCGCAGCGCATTGCCGACTTCCTGGCGGGCTTGGCACGTGCAGCTTGCGAACACGCCGGAACTCATCCTTACTTAGAACAATGTGATATTTCAGTTTTTCTTTTTTAATAAATCTGCAAAAATGTCAACAATTCTGTGTTTTTCTGTCAATATGGGGTGCTGTGTGTACATTAATGAGGGGAAAAATGAACTTAAATGATTTTAGCAAATGGCTGCAATATAACAAAGAGTGAAAAATTTAAGGGGGTCTGAATACTTTCTGTCCCCACTGTTAATGACTCACTGTTTAGCGATCGACATCCACTCAATTGCCGATTTAGATCATACGATTTGTTATATTTTTTATCCCTGGCATGTTCCATATTGCTTGTGGGCATGTGAAGCCCACAAGCACTATCTTCCTGGTTACGGTGCAGTTGAGCGACCAGCATGCACCGCTCCGTTCTCGCGCATTCGCAGCATGTACGCAATATGTAAGCGCCGTACACTTCTGACTTTGCCGTCACAATGGGCGGCGTCATCGGAAGTGCCCGCCCTGTTGTGATGGCAACGAAGATAAACTAACGCAATAACGAGCGCCTGGCCATCCACACTGACGCCTGGGAATTATAACACATAGCTCCCAGGAGACAGTGTGCCGCTGGATATAACGGGCATATCCGCAGGTGGCAAATACAGGAAGCTGGATCTTAAACAGGAATATCCAGGTAACCATTCAGAATCAAAAATTTTTTTTGTCCATTTCACAATGATTATGCTACAAGAATGATTTCAATAAGAAGTAAAAAATTAGTGTGGAACTCCGCTTTAAGAGACACTTTCAAGGGTTCTAACTCTTTCCTGTGTCCAAAAGCAAGAGAGGTCTAAATTAGGGCCCCATTCACATAAGGCGATATGAAATCATGGGCGATTCTGCCTGCTATTCCAAATCGCAGCAGAACATTTGACGCACATTTGGGTCCCATTATTATTAATCGTGGCAAAACAAGCGGTTAAAAACAGTGCTAAGCTTGCTAACCAAAAAGGAGCAGGAGATTCTTTTGGAGCGAAAAACTCCCATTAAAGTGAATGGACTGCCCCATTTGCGACACGCGTTTGTGTGCGTAAATCGCGCTTTAAAAATCATGAACGGGAACGCTTGTTCCTGCTATGCAACGGGGCCTTAGATGGCAGATAATGGGAGATCTTATGATCCATATTTCATTACACATTCCACATACATTAATATTAACAAAAAATAAATAAAAATAGAATGCATTGCGCCAAACACGTGAACGCGCTTAAACACACATGGAAAACGAAAAGCTCTCCAGGGGAGGAGGAAAAAAAACCATCCTGTACACAAGGCCTAAATCTGGTTTTTCTACTTCAGGACTATTACAATGTCACATGTTCTACTGGGAAATACAAATATTTGTCCCACGTCATGGCACACAGTGCATGTGATATTTTTCAGAATTCCTATGTCAGCTTCTCCCAAACAAAAGGGGGGCCTTAGAAATCAATATGGCGTCATGCACACTGCAGCTGTCAAATGCCCATTTTACAGGCATTTGAAAAACATTTCTGTCCCCAAACGTCCCTCTATGTTAGCCTATGTGATTGCCCACATAGGCTTTTAGAGGAATGTAGGGGCAGGGGCGTTTAGGGGCAGAAACCATCGGGTCCAAATGCACCTAAACACCAGGCACGTTTAGCTCTTGAGCGTTTATTTCAATGGCCAAAATAAAAAAAATTTTTGGCCAATGAAATGAATAAATGCCCAAACACTAGACACTCCTGAATGCATCTAAGCGCGTTTAAAAAGAGTGGCTTTGAGTGCTTTTTTAACAATGCTTTTCTTCTGTTAGGAGAAAAGCGTTCAGAAAAGCCTGGTGTGCCCAATTGTATACAGCACATTATACAACTTTTAGCCCTGGTTCACATTGCAGCAATTTGGCATGCGATTTGACACGCATGCCAAATTGGCGGGTATTGCCGGCAATGGCACCGCCTGAATTGGTGCGACGCTGCATTTGCGGTGCCACAACGATTCCCAAAAGTAGTTTCTGTACTACTTTTGGTGACTTCGGGGTGCGATTTCAATAGACATCTGTGCAGAAACCCGCACAGAGGTCTCTGAAATCGCCCCCCTAAAGTCGGGGCTGACATGCAGGAATGAACTCGCACGATTTCATTCCCGCTGTCAGTGTGAACATGGGCTTATACAAATTTCTTGTACAATTTTCCTTTAGATTTACCAAAACCTTATACAGTTCCTTAAAAAAGTATTTATACCTCTTTTCAACATTTTCTGATGTTACAACCAAAAACGTAAATGTATTTTATTGGGATTTTATGTAATAGACCAACACAAAGTGGCACATAATTGTGAAGTGGAAGGGAAATGAAAAATGGTTTTCAAATTTTTTTTTTACAAATAAATATCTGAAAAGGGTGGCGTGCATTTGTATTCAGCCCCCCTGAGTCAATACTTTTGTAGAACCAACTTTCTCTGCAATTACAGCTGCAAGTCTTTTTGGGGATGTCTCTACCAGCTTTGCACATCTAGAGGGTGGAATTTTTTCCCATTCTTCTTTGCAAAATAGCTCAAGCTCTGTCAGATTGGATGGAGAGCGTCTGTGAACAGCAATTTATAAGTCTTGACACAGATTCTCAATTGGATTTAAGTTTGGACATTGACTGAGCCATTCTACACACGAATATGCTTTGATCCAAACCATTCTATTGTAGCTTTGGCTGTATGTTTAGGGTTGTTGTCCTGCTGGAAGGTGAACCTCCGCCCCAGTCTCAGGTCTTTTGCAGACTTTAACAGGTTTTCTTGTAAGATTGCCCTGTATTTGGCTCCATCCATCTTCCCATCAACTCTGATCAGCTTCCCTGTCCCTGCTGAAGAAAATCATCCCCACAACATGATACTCCCACCACCATGTTTCACAGTGGGGATGGTGTGTTCAGGGTGATGTGCAGTGTTAGTTTTCTGCCACACATAGCGTTTTGCTTTTAGGCCAAGAAGTTCAATTTTGTTCTCATCTGAAGAGAGCACCTTCTTCCACATGTTTGCTGTGTCCCCCACATGGCTTCTCGCAAACTGCAAACCAGACTTCTTATGTCTTTCTTTCAACAATGACTTTCTTCTTGCCACTCTTCCATAAAAGGCCAGATTTGTGGAGTGCACGACTAATAGTTGTCCTGTGGACAGATTCTCCCACCTGAGCCGTGGATCTCTGCAGCTCCTCCAGAGTTACCATGGGCCTCTTGGCTGCTTCTCTCCTTACCCGGCCTGTCAGTTTAGGTGGACGGCCATGTCTTGGTAGGTTTGCAGTTCTGTCATACGCTTTCCATTTTCAGATGATGGATTGAACAGTGCTCCGTGAGATGTTCAAAGCTTCAGATATTTTTTTATAACCTAACCCTGCTTTAAACTTCTCCACAACTTTATCCCTGACCTGTCTGGTGTGTTCCTTGGACTTCATGATGCTGTTTGTTCACTAAGGTTCTCTAACAAACCTCTGAGGGCTTCACAGAACAGCTGTATTTATACTGAGATTAAATTACACACAGGAGGACTCTATTTACTAATTAGATGACTTCTGAAGGCAATTTGTTCCACTAGATTTTAGTTAGGGGGATCAGAGTAAAAGGGGGCTTTACACTTTTCACATATTTGTAAACAATTTTGAAAATCATTTATCATTTTCCTTCCACTTCACAATTATGTGGAAAATGTCAAGGGGTATGAATACTTTTCCAAGGGACTGTAATAGGAGGTCAAACCTAAACACTCAAATTGTATGCAATGAGGCAGGCCCTTACACTACATAGTTAAAAGGTAAATCTAAAAGGAAATTAAAAAAAAAAAAAAAAGTATAATGTGTAGCCAGTTTTAGCGCCAAAGCATTGTTAGATGCAGCAGGCTCGTATATTCCTGACACTAAGCAATGCATAGAAAAGAGCCTGCTATACAGGTTCTGTATACTCAGCAAAGATAAGCAGGGAGGGCTCACAGAGCACAAGATACACACACTGTGCACCTACTACAGTATATAGGTGTCCTACAAGGAACTAGAAACATTGCAAACCTGTAAGAGCTTGTGAACTGACCCTTTAAAGTGCTGCTAAACCCAGAACAGTAAAATCAATCTGTTTATGCAGTAAAGCATGCTTGTTGTACTCACTGTGGAACCTAAGGGGTTAATCCTCTACATTGTGTAAAAAGGCTGTGTTCTTCTTTGATCCTCCCCTTTTTCCACTGTCCCCAATCCATCTCCTGATAAGACAGCCTTTGAAGTCACTCTGCACATGCTCATTTTGGTGTGTATTGCTAGAGTGTCTTTTCAAATTGGGAGAGTGCATGTGATCAGCACGGGGCCAATCAGCACTGTCCAGACAGAGGGTCAGGGGTCCTGCAGCCTCAAACAGGACAGTCAGGGGAGAATGAAAACTCCTCTTACAAGCTTTAACCAGTGCTCTGCTGGACACTGATAGAGGTGACAAGACTGCTCTAACTGCTGATGAGAAAATGTATTTAGCAGTTTATATTTACTAAAATAATTGCATTTCCATGTTCTATGTACTGTAGGAGACCAGATATAGTGAATGCAGGGTCCTGAGTTTAGCAACACTTTAAAGTAGGGCTGGGAGATTTTAAATCTGCGATTTTCTTTAAAAAAAACTCAATTCCCGATTCGAATGTGTGAATGAGACCTAAAGGGGGAAAAAAAAAAAAAAAAAAGGAGTTGGAGGAAGCACTGGGAACAAGTAAGCAGCTCACACTGCCCATCCCTACCTTGTACACAGACTAATCCTTCATTGGCATGAGTATCTGATGTCCTAATTGTCCAGCTTACTGCACCTCTAATTGCCTAACAGTAGAAGTGTGACACCTCTCTAAGTGAGCCTAATGAAATATTCATATATGTAGTTAGACGCTAGAACATGATACTCTGCAGGAACACCAGATCCTGTAGACTCATCAAAAGTCTAAAGCAGAACTCCAGCCAAAAATTTAAAAAATGAATCACCGATCATCAGATAAAATAAATCAGCTTTGACTGCAATATTCACCTTAAAGCTGAAGCTGTCCTCTGGCGTACTTCTTGTCTGCCATAAAATGTCCTCAGACTTCTGGGTTAAATGACAGCCAATGTTATTCCATCCACTTCCTCAGAGTCCAGGTCACCCTGGGCCCGCCTCCAGCCTGTGACTGGACAGTGAAAGGAGAAACAGCACAGCGAAGAACCAATCTCTGTCACGTTGCTCTCTCCTCCTCTGAGCGTGCTCCTGACCAGCACGGAAACTGATTGGGTCTTTGTGCTGCTTTTTCATCTAACACTCAGCCCTGCTGTACATGAACTGCAAGAGGCCAATTCCAAATCACATCAGGGCCTGATACTTAATTGTATTAGGAAAAAAAAGCATTTTATGCTGTATTAATAACACAGAACTGCATAAATGTATGTCTTTTATATCTGCCTGGAGCTTTAATGTTCATGTCACTTTTTTTTTTTGCAAATACATTAGGTTAGGTCATTTCCTACATCAGTTGCAGTAACCCATCTCCATTTTGCACAATTTCCTACCTCAACCCATGAGCCTTGCAGTGGCTTTTCCGCACACGGTGGCTGTCTACAGAGACAAGTGTTCTGTATGTGGAATGCAGGTGTCCATACTCACTAACTTGGTGAGATATATGTGCAGGGCTTTTTTCAATGGGAACGCAGGGGAACACAGTTGCGGCACCTCCAACGCCGGAAGTATGTGGGGTGTGTTGGAGGGTCTATTGATGCTGGCTGCTAGGTGATCTATTGTCCCTGGTGGGGATCTGTTTTTGTGTGAGGGTCTATTGTTGCTGGTAGGGATCTACTGTTGAGGAAGATGTCTATTGTTGCTGGCTGCTGGAGGGTATATTGATGCTGGCTACTGGGAGATCTGTTGCTGCTGATGGGGGGGCGGGGTCATATTTTGCTGGGGTGGATCTTTTGTTGTTGTGTTGGGTGTGGTATTTTGTTGTGGGTGCTCCATTGTTGCTGGGGTGGAATCTATTGTTGCTGCAGGGGATTTAGTGTTGCTGGGGTGGAGTCCATTGTTGCTGGGGGATCTATTGTTTTGTGGGGTCTATTGTTGCTGCAGGGGATCTAGTGTTGCTGAGGTGGAGTTCATTGTTGCTGGCTGCAGGGGATCTATTTTACTGCTTTTCTTGTTATCAGTAACAAACTCCATACAGATTATTTAGCACCACAAAATGATACTTGGCTCGGTATTCTCTAAAAGGGGTGGTACTGGAGGAGGGTAAGTGTGGAACCAAGAAACAGTGCTCAGAGGTGGGTAGGGGGCAGAACCAAGAGACAGTGCTCAGAGGTAGGTAGGGGGTGGAACCAAGAGACAGTGCTCAGAGGTGGGTAGGGGGTGGAACCAAGAGACAGTGCTCAGAGGTGGGTAGGGGGTGGAACCAAGAGACAGTGCTCAGAGGTGGGTAGGGGGTGGAACCAAGAGACAGTGCTCAGAGGTGGGTAGGGGGTGGAACCAAGAGACAGTGCTCAGAGGTGGGTAGGGGGTGGAACCAAGAGACAGTGCTCAGAGGTGGGTAGGGGGTGGAACCAAGAGACAGTGCTCAGAGGTGGGTAGGGGGTGGAACCAAGAGACAGTGCTCAGAGGTGGGTAGGGGGTGGAACCAAGAGACAGTGCTCAGAGGTGGGTAGGGGGTGGAACCAAGAGACAGTGCTCAGAGGTGGGTAGGGGGTGGAACCAAGAGACAGTGCTCAGAGGTGGGTAGGGGATGGAACCAAGAGACAGTGCTCAGAGGTGGGTAGGGGGTGGAACCAAGAGACAGTGCTCAGAGGTGGGTAGGGGGTGGAACCAAGAGACAGTGCTCAGAGGTGGGTAGGGAGTGGAACCAAGAGACAGTGCTCAGAGGTGGGAAGGGGGTGGAACCAAGAGACAGTGCTCAGAGGTGGGTAGGGGGTGGAACCAAGAGACAGTGCTCAGAGGTGGGTAGGGGGTGGAACCAAGAGACAGTGCTCAGGAGGTGGGTAGGGGGTGGAACCAAGAGACAGTGCTCAGAGGTGGGTAGGGGGTGCAACCAAGAGACAGTGCTCAGAGGTGGGTAGGGGGCAGGACCAAGAGACAGTGCTCAGAGGTGGGTAGGGGGCGGAGTTCCTGTACCTATTCTCTGAGAAAAAAAAAGCCCTGGGTATGTGCAACTGTAAATACTCTGTGGTTACACCATGTCCAGGAGACCTGGGGAATAGCATTGTACAATGAAGAATATGATCTTAAAGTGGATATAAAACGTCTACACACCCCTGGAAAAATGTCAGGTTTCTGTGATGTAAAAAAATGAGACAAAGATAAATCATTTCAGAACTTTTTTCACCTTTAATGTGACCTCAATGGGCAGGGGCGCTGTAGGAGTGGTGGATACACCGCTCCTACAGCGTCTCAAAGATGCGGCTTGCAGGATTTTTTTTGGCGTCCTGCCAGGGCACCGCTCCAGTGTGAAAGCACTTGGGCTTTCACATTGGAGTGACATACAAAAATAAACAGAAATACAAAAATACACTTTAATGAATAAAAAAAAACAAAAAAAAACAAAAAAAACGAAACAGTAAAGTTAGCCCAATTTTTTTTTTATTCCAAGCAAAAGAATCGCGATTCTCATTTTATCCAGAATCGTGCAGCTCTAATGTATAGTGTGAATGAGGCTGAGAAAAAAATGGAAGTAAAGCTAAAAAATGTAATGCACCGCACTGAAAATGTTGTTTGCTTTTTCTAAGGTTACAATGCTAATGGGCCCTGACTGAATTGTACCGTATCTAGTTCATCTCTGATGTGACCTACTGATCGAATAGCAAAATCAGGTCAAAAGATGTCTTTTTGAACTTCCTGAGACACTAATGAATGTGAACACGTGCTCACCATACAAAACAACTGCATACTTTCTGTGCACAGACACAACACAATGACATGGTAAGAGCATGGCCTGATGGGTCTATACTATCCTGTGCAAAGAGAGAATGGTTCAAGTCCGGGAAATGCTTGTTGCCAGGCTGTCTCTTGATAGTTTAAAGTGGAGTTCCACACAAAAATGGAACTTCCGCTTTTTGGAACCCTCCCCCCCTCCGGTGTCACATTTGGCACCTTTCAGGGGGGAGGGGGGTGCAGATACCTGTCTAAGACAGGTATTTGCACCCACTTCCGGCATAGACTCCCATGGGAGTCTATGCCTTTTCCTGTCCCTCCGCGCCGTCTGCTGGGAATCACACAGCTCCCAGGAGAGAGCGGGGACCACTTGGGACGCGCAGCGCGACTCGCGCATGCGCAGTAGGGAACCGGGAAGTGAAGCCGCAACGCTTCACTTCCTGATTCCCTCACCTAGGATGGTGGCGGCAGCTGCCGAGAACCGATCAGGTTCTCGGCGTCGCCTGCCGACATCGCTGGACCCTGGGACAGGTAAGTGGCCATGTATTAAAAGTCAGCAGCTGCAGTATTTGTAGCTGCTGGCTTTTAATTTTTTTTTTTTGGCGGTGTGGGTGGACCCCCGCTTTAAGTCGCTGGCCACGACAGAGCATGCAGCTTGGTAAAGTTAGGGCTTCACTTACATTTACTTGGTTGTAAACCTTAGACATGAAATATGAACAAAGCACATCCCTCTATAGTGTGCATAGCACAAAGAATACGCGGTTCAAATCTCAGCTGATTCGGCAGGAACCGGGCGATATTCGTACCGTTAATGGACAGGCTGAATGTACCAAGCTGATCGATCGATCGATCAACTTGGGTATAACCAGCCTGCTGGATTTGCTTGTGATTAGTGTTAGCAGCTGCTATACCCACTAGCAATAACCACTGCCTTCTACCGGCGGGGGCAGTTACCCTCAATGGCTCGGCAGAAGGTACTCCCGCATTAGCACGGTCTGTGTTGATAGGGGAATCGTGCCCATCTCTTTCCTGCAACCCATGGTTGCAGGAAAGAATTTAGCACCATGTATGGCTGGCTGAAGTGTCATTTCTGTCTGCTGCTTCATTTCTCTGCTATTAGCATGAATCACGTCTGACAAGTTTTCCTGACACCAAGAGAAAAATGGTGACAGGGGAGGGATCTGATCAGCGTAGCAAGGGCACAAAGAAAAACTGTTGTTTGTTTCTGTGTTCTGTTAACAATGTAGTGAAGAGGTGCAGGGAAAAAAGCAGCATGTCTGTATTTATCGGCACCGCAATGGAGCTCACCTGAGGTCTCCATCAAACCCCATAACACATTATGAATAGATTTAAAGGAATTGTCTTAAGGAAAAAAAAAAAGGGGTACATAGTGCTTTAAGATGTAAAACACGGGGCACTTCCTATACAGAACAGACATCATCCTGCACGCCAAAATGGATCATTGTAGTGTGTGGGCTAGTGTGATCTCTCCGGTCTGGTCATGTGATCCGGTTCCCGTGTCAGCCAGCGCTGCTGCAGGGGAGAGGAGGAGAGCAGAGAGTGCTGATAATGGCTGGGCCATAGGAGCCTATGGGTGACGTCACCACTCCCTGTCTTTACTAGCCCGTGCCGATAGCTCTCTCGCTCACTTACACCGGACTAGAGCAGCCTCAAAAGTATATACATCTTTCTTACACAGGTTAGCCAGTATAGAGGTTGGGGGGGGTGAGAGCTTTTTTAAGACTAGTTAGATCGCTCTTCAGAGGGCATGTGTAAACAAGCCTGTAGGGAATGTCATATGCTGAACGCACCAATAACCGACCCCAATGTGACCATCCCATGTGGTCCCTGCTCCGTATAACTCACCCTCCGTGTATATCCTACAACTTACTACCCATATACAGGTCTGCACTACTCAGTAGTATACGGTAACCTGGCTGGAGCAAATTATACAATAAGAAGAAATGCATACTGTAAAGGAAAGTTCTGTATATAATTGTATTCTATTTTGTATGTATTGCACACTGCCCTCACTGTGCACACGGCCCTAATAATGTTTTCAGTAAATGTTTACATTCTTTCGAGACCTGATTAGAATTAGCCTGACTATGTTACGCCCCTTGTTACCATAAAAGTACAATTGTTATATTAATGTGATACCTAAGTAATCATGTGTATAAAAACCTTCAATTGCGTCATAATAAAGCAGAAACGTTATTTGGAAAGATGCGGAGTGTATCTTTTGTGTCCGTTCACTACTGCAGTAGTTATTATTAATTTGGAACCACTAATCAATATGAGGATAGGAGTTGCTGATCTATAAATTTCCATGTCACATACCATAGAAAATAAATTCTCGCACACCCAATGATTTCTGGCCCTATTGTACGTAAAACGCGTTAGCGGGAAAAGCTCCGACGGGAGGGTTACGGGGATTTCTTTTATAGAGCAATATTCATTTTTTTCCTGGCCGGTGAGGATGTACTTGTAATCATACCGGCACCTGTAGTAAAGGGACAGTTTGAAATCTGAACTCCAAGGAAAACAGATGATTTCTTGTGCAGCGGGGCTCCTGCGCCCCAGAAGGGTTAAAGTGGGAGTAAACTCCCATGGTTGACAGTTACCTATAGCTAAGTCTATAATGAGGCTTACCTATAGGTACAGTAAATATCTCCTAAACGTGCGCCGTTAAGGAAATATTTACTTGTGAATGAGCCAGTAACGTCACCAGCGCATGTACTCTGAATATGTGCCGTGAATAGCAGCTCCCGCACACGAGAGTGATGTCATCGCGGAGCGGCCAATCAGACAGCCAAAGGACGCGGACCCGGAAGGAAGATTGGGTGAAGATGGAAGCCCCGTCAGTGCATCGCTGGAGGACTTCGTTTTAATGTAAATTTCACATACTGTGCTAGTATGCAATGCATACTAGCAGATTTATATCGCAGGTTAAAAAAAAAAAAAAAAGCATGGCGGTCAGGTGTTTTTCATCTAAAAGGTGAGGGGGAGAGCCGCTGTTTGAGTGGAAGTGAGTGACAAAACGCTTGAAAAAAGGCTCTGAAAAAAAAAAAAAAAAGCTTATGTTGCGCTTTTCAGGCGTTTTCATTGAAGTCTATGGGGACAAAAATGCTCAATTCTGCGTAAAAAGTAGCGCATGTACTTCTTTGAGCGACAGGCGTTTTTCTACAAGCAACAGGACGCTCAGATATGAACAAGGGCTGCTGAAAACAATGGCTTTTTACTTGTTGAACGTTTTCAAGCTACAAAACACACTGCCTAAGGGGCCGCCAACAACGCCGAGTGTCAGGGATCAGTGAGATAAGTAAAAGTGTTTGTTATGGCTACGCTAGACTAAAGTGTTACTAAACCCAGGACCCTGCATTCACTATATCTGGTCTCCCACAGTACACAGAACCTGGAGATGCAATTATTTTAGTAAACATAAAACCGCTAATTACATTTTCTCATCAGCCATACATAGCAGCCTTATGACTACTATCAGTGTCTGGTTAAAGCTTGTAAGAGGAGTTTTCATTCTATTCTGACTGTCCTAAGAGGCTGCATGACTCCTGACTCTCTGTCTGGGCAGTGCTGATTGGCCCTGTGCTGATCACATGCACCCTCCCAAGAAAAAACCTATTTAGCAATACACACCAAGCTGAGCATGTGCAGAGTGACTCCAAAGGCTCTGTCTTAGAAGGAGATGGATTGGGGACAGTGGAAAAAGGGGAGGATCAGAGAAGACAGGATCAAACAGCCTTTTTACATAATGTTGAGGATTAACCCCTTAGGTTCCACAGAGAGTATAATAAGCATGCTTTATTGCATATACAGACTGATTTTACTGTTTAGCTTAGTGACAATAAAAAGGAGAAGCTTTTTTTGGCTGTACTTCTCCTGTGGATCACAGGAGTGCAGTTGGTTCCGCCTAGATCCCTGGACAGACACCCGGCTTAGCCACTCAGCTAGCTGCTGAGAGTCTGAGGCGGCTGCTCCTCCCCTGCCACAGTCCAGCTCTCCAGTAAGCGAAAAGGGGGCAGAGAAGAGAACAGTGACGTACAGTCACCGCTCTCTGCTCGGGGGGGAGCTGTGAGAACCAAGGAGGTGCACCGATGCTGCATCCACCTAGGCAGGTATGAATCCAAAAAAAAAAAAAAAAACAACATCCTTCTCTTTTAAAAGAACAGTTTATTAAGGTCAAGACACTATCTGCATGGAGTTTGTATGTTCTCTCTGTGCTTAGAGTGTAGGTTGTTTAGGTTTCTTCGCTCACTCCAAAAAACACAGGCCGGTAGGTCAATTGGCTCCTGTCTAAATCAGCCCTAGTATGTATGTGAGACAAGGACCTTAGGCCCCCTTCAGATATCGCTTTGCGATTTTAAAAGAGCCCTTTACTTCCTTTTCCGCACAGGGCACCCCACTCACTTCAACGGGCCGACTCTATGTGCATTTGTTGCCCAAAAGAAGCTTATACCCCTTTTTGAGCGGCGACCTTAGTGTGATTTTTAAGTGTGCATTTTGCCGCACTATTCTGTCGCACAACAATCGCAGCAGAATTTAGGGTGCCGTTATGAAAAATGGCACCCCAAACCAGCACTGTGCATTTTGCCACGATTTGGAATCATAGGTAGAATTGTAGCAATCCTGCCTGCGATTCCAGATCGCCTAATATGAATGGGGCCTTAGATTGCAAGCTCCCGGGAGTGATGTGAATGTACAATATATGTAAAGCACTGTGTAAATTGTCAGTGCTATATAAAAATGCATAGAATAATTTAACCCTTAGAGTGTTGAGGGGCTGGGAACCCCACTGCAAGAGAGAATTTCAGAAGTTCAGCTTTAAGCACAGACGGAAGCTTCTGCTTTTGGGACCTAATAAGAGAAAATGTACTATGGAGTCATCAGACTGCTACCACAACCAAAAACCGACACGAGAAGAGCGATCCGAGAACCCAAGCTGGAGGCCACTCTGATCATGTGACATTATATAGGATCTCTAGGCACAGCCCTACAGAGGTTCCCAGTGACAGCGGATGTAATCACTTTCTGAGCATACAGCTTCTTTATTTCTTTCCTATGTTCCAGATAAAGAATAGCTAGAGGCAAAGATTTGTTTTTTTTAGTTTTGGATATAGTGGAGAAGGATTAGAACTCCTGTTAGGGACATTCATCCTCCCCATTTGTCCTGTTTACTATTATTACTGAAAGTATATCCCAAATTCTGGGTTGTCAGCAAAACAATAGAGGAGAAAACTTCCAATGGGGACAACTAGGGATTCCCTTGTTTTGACTATAGGACTGGAAGACACAGAGGACTCAGGGGACACAGGGGACACAGGCGACACAGATTGCAAAAAAAAAAAAAAATCTGACAAGGGTTTAAATGGATACTCTATTCAAAATGGGAAAAAAAGAATAAAATGATTTGCCTCTAATTATACTTTAACCCTTTCCTACTCAATCCAAAGCCATAAAAAAGCAAGCATTGTGTTCATAGTGTACATACCTGTTCATACACGGAGCCGTGTCACCAGCGTGCAGCAATGAGGTGATCAGTGAGAGAACACTCAGCCATTCATGTCTGTATGGAAGGAGATCAAGAGACATCTGCAGTAGGTACAGAGTCACCTCCAGTGTACCAGGTGTCCCCCCCTCCTCCAATCGCTGTGCCACTATCCCTGCACACCTCCAATCGCTGTGCCACTATCCCTGCACACCTCCAATCACACGCCAGACTGGGGAAGGCAGGCTCAGTTTGAAGGAAAATAAGACACAAGATCAGCCTCCTCCTTGGCCTCCTCCAGGAAGAGACAGCTGGGTCCTAGAGAGCTCTGCTCATTACACTCAATGTCAGCAGCAGATGTGTGCACAGGAGGACAGGGATCAGCAGCTGGCACTAGAACATGTGTGCACACTGGTCTGTCCTCAGTACAGTGATAAGCAGCTCTCAGAACTAGGATCGGTCCCTAGCATGGCGATCGGTCCTCAAGTACAGCAATCTGTCTCTGGCACAGCAATCAGTCCCTGGCACAGCGATTAGTCCCTAGGACAGTGAGCAGCCCCTGGCACAGCAATCAGTCCCTAATTACAGCAGTCAGTTCTTAGTACAGCAATCAGTCCCTGGCACAATGGTCAGTTCTTAGTACAGCGGTCAGTCCCTGGCACAATGGTCAGTCCCTGGCACAGCAAATAGTCCCTAGCACAATGGTCAGTCCTTAGTAAAGCGATCAGTCCTTAGTACAGTGATCAGTCAATTTGCACTACAATCAGTCCCTAGCACAATGGTCAGCCCTTAGTACAGTAGTCAGTTCCTGGGACAGCAATCAGTCCTTAGCACAGCAATCAGTCCTTAGCACAGTAATCAGTCCCTGGCACAATGGTCAGTCTTTAGTACAGTGGTCAGTCCCTGGCACAGCAATCAGTCCCTTGCACAGCGGTCAGTCCTTAGTACAGCAATCAGTCCTTAGTAAAGTGATCAGTCCATTTGCACAGCGATCAGTCCCTGGCACAGCGGTCAGTCCCTGGCACAGCGGTCAGTCCCTGGCACAGCAGTCAGTCCCTGGCACAGCAGTCAGTCCCTGGCACAGTGGTCAGACAATAGGACAGCGATCAGTCCCTGGCACAGTGGTCAGACAATAGGACAGCGATCAGTCCCTGGCACAGTGGTCAGACAATAGGACAGCGATCAGTCCCTGGCACAGTGGTCAGACAATAGGACAGCGATCAGTCCCTGGCACAGTGGTCAGACAATAGGACAGCGATCAGTCCCTGGCACAGTGGTCAGACAATAGGACAGCGATCAGTCCCTGGCACAGTGGTCAGACAATAGGACAGCGATCAGTCCCTGGCACAGTGGTCAGACAATAGGACAGCGATCAGTCCCTGGCACAGTGGTCAGACAATAGGACAGCGATCAGTCCCTGGCACAGTGGTCAGACAATAGGACAGCGATCAGTCCCTGGCACAGTGGTCAGACAATAGGACAGCGATCAGTCCCTGGCACAGTGGTCAGACAATAGGACAGCGATCAGTCCCTGGCACAGTGGTCAGTCTATAGGACAGCGATCAGTCCCTGGCACAGTGGTCAGTCTATAGGACAGCGATCAGTCCCTGGCACAGTGGTCAGTCTATAGGACAGCGATCAGTCCCTGGCACAGTGGTCAGTCTATAGGACAGCGATCAGTCACTGGCACAGTAGTCAGTCCACAGGACAGCGATCAGTCCCTGGCACAGTGGTCAGTCTATAGGACAGCGATCAGTCACTGGCACAGTGGTCAGTCCATAGGACAGCGATCAGTCCCTGGCACAGTGGTCAGTCCATAGGACAGCGATCAGTCACTGGCACAGTGGTCAGTCAATAGGACAGCGATCAGTCCCTGGCACAGTGGTCAGTCCATAGGACAGCGATCAGTCACTGGCACAGTGGTCAGTCTATAGGACAACGATCAGTCACTGGCAGAGTGGTCAGTCCATAGGACAGCGATCAGTCACTGGCACAGTGGTCAGTCAATAGGACAGCGATCAGTCACTGGCACAGTAGTCAGTCCACAGGACAGCGATCAGTCCCTGGCACAGTGGTCAGTCTATAGGACAACGATCAGTCACTGGCAGAGTGGTCAGTCCCTAGGACAGCGATCAGTCCCTGGCACAGCGATCAGACCCTGGCACAGCGGTTGGTCCCTGGCACATCGGTCGGTCCCTGGCACAGCGGTCGGTCCCTAGGACAGCGATCAGACCCTGGCACAGCGATCAGACCCTGGCACAGCGGTCGGTGCCTGGCACATCGGTCGGTACCTAGGACAGTGATCAGTCCCTGGCACAGCGGTCGGTCCCTGGCACAGCGGTCGGTCCCTGGCACAGCGGTCGGTACCTAGGACAGTGATCAGTCCCTGGCACAGCGATCAGACCCTGGCACAGCGGTCGGTCCCTGGCACAGCAGTCGGTCCCTGGCACAGCGGTTGGCCCCTGGCACAGCGGTCGGTCCCTGGCACAGCAGTCGGTCCCTGGCACAGCAGTCGGTCCCTGGCACAGCAGTCGGTCCCTGGCACAGCGGTTGGCCCCTGGCACAGCGGTCGGTCCCTGGCACAGCGGTCGGCCCCTGGCACAGCGGTTGGCCCCTGGCACAGAGATCGGTCCCTGGCCCAATGGTCAGTCCCTGGCACAGCGATCAGTCCCTGGCACAGCAGTCGGTCCCTGGCACAGCGGTTGGCCCCTGGCACAGCGGTCGGTCCCTGGCACAGCAGTCGGTCCCTGGCACAGCAGTCGGTCCCTGGCACAGCGGTTGGCCCCTGGCACAGCGGTCGGTCCCTGGCACAGCGGTCGGTCCCTGGCACAGCGGTCGGTCCCTGGCACAGCGGTCGGCCCCTGGCACAGCGGTCGGTCCCTGGCACAGCGGTGGGCCCCTGGCACAGCGGTCGGTCCCTGGCACAGCGGTCGGTCCCTGGCACAGCGGTCGGTCCCTGGCACAGCGGTCGGCCCCTGGCACAGCGGTCGGCCCCTGGCACAGCGGTCGGCCCCTGGCACAGCGGTTGGCCCCTGGCACAGAGATCGGTCCCTGGCCCAATGGTCAGTCCCTGGCACAGCGATCAGTCCCTGGCACATTGGTTTGCTTTAATTTGCACACTGGTAGCAGGCTGATTGTGATGTCCTCCCCTCCCCCCTCATCCATGGATGCTGTGCCCCAAGGAGAAGACTGATACTCACGTCTGTGGATGGGGTACACAGGGCAGTATAGAGAGCAGTCAGGGGATCAGCCTCCCGGGATAACCCCCTGTGCCGGTGTCACACCTCCCTCCTCCAGGGACACACACCACCGGGACAGACATCAGGACTCATCAGCTGGATCTGGGGGGAGGAGCCATGGGGCGCGTTCCCGCGAGGTCCCTCACTGACAGGCAAGCTAGAGCAGAGTGACCGTGCGCGTGCACCCATGCTGGAGGAGACGTGTGAGCGTGCAATGAGGAGGGGGCTGAGGTGATCGAGGAAGCCAATTAGCAGGCGGCATCTTCTCAGGCCAATCCATCAGCAGGTGTGGAAGTGACGCGTACAGAGCTGTCATCCTCCCTGACTAATCCTCCTCACCTCCAGTCACCTCCAGTCATGTGTGGGGTGACTGTACTAGTGATATAGTGATAGAAAATAAAGACACCACACTGGGGCATTTCCTAACACTGACAACCAATCAGCTTCCAGCTTTCATTTCCAAATTTTAAAGTCACACCAAACTCTGGTTTAAAGAAAGAGGGTGTGTACTTACCTCAGAAAAGTCCCTTCTATTGCTCTCAGCCTCCTCCAAATCCCTTCTATTGTTTCCCTGCTGTGACCTGTCTTCCCATAAGGCTAAGGTCACATATCTGCGGGTGGCAATTGTGCGGGAAATCACGCGTGTTCTCACCGCGCTGCACTTCAGTAGACACACAGGGGTGCCATCAATTCTTAAAGCGCCACTAAAGTCCTCGTGATTTTTACCTATAATAAGACTTACCTGTAGGTAAAATGAATATCTCCTAAATGGGCATTGTTTAGGAGAGATTCACCCTGGATGCAGCTGGTGACGTGACCAGTGCATGCGCTGTGAAGATCCCGCATACCATACCAGACCTTCAGAGTTTGGTGCCAGTGTTATGTCAATAAGTGACGCTCTGTAGGTATGGGGCGCTCACAAAGTGCGCATGCGCGTGAGACATACAATCTTCCGGTAAGCGGAAGGCTCTCAATATTGCATGCGCAGTTAGGAGCGGCATTTAACCACTTCAGCCCCGGAAGGATTTATCCCCTTCCTGACCAGGCCATTTTTTTGCGATACAGCACTGCGTTGCTTTACCTGACAATTGCGCGGTCATGCAACTTTGTACCATAACAAAATTGACGTCATTTTTCCAACAAATAGAGCTTTCTTTTGGTGGTATTTGATCACCTCTGCGTTTTTTATTTTTTGCGCTATAAACAAAAAAATAGTGACAATTTTGAAAAAAAAGCAATATTTTTGACTTTTTGCTATAATAAATATCCCCCAAAAAATATAAAAAACTAATTTCTTCCTCAGTCAGTATGTAATCTTCTACATATTTTTGGTAAATAAGCGCAATAAGTGTATATTGATTGGTTTGCGCAAAAGTTATCGCGTCTACAAAATAGGGGTTAGTTTTATGGCATTTTTATTATAAATTTTTTCTATTAGTAATGGCGGCGATCCGCAATTTTTATCGGTACTGCAACATTGCAGCAGACACATCGGACACTTTTGACACTATTTTGGGGCTATTGTCATTTATACAACGATCAGAGCTATAAAAATGCACTGATTACTGTGTAAATGACACTGGCAGGGAAGGGGTTAAACACTAGGGGGGCGATCAAGGGGTTAAGTGTGCTCCCTGGGCGTGTTCTAACTGTAGGGGGGGTGGGCTCACTAGAACATGACAGAGATCACTGGGAGCAGTAAATCCCTGTCATGTTGTTAGGCAGAACAGGGAAATGCCTCTCTGTGCCACGATCGCGGGCCACCGGCGGACATCGAGTCTGCAGGACCCGCGGGCACGCTCCTGTGCCGGGTGCACCCACTAGCCGCTGATGATGCAGCGACGCACGGGTAGGTGACTTTGGCACCCGTGCCACTTTGCCGACGTATATCTGCGTGCATCGGTTGGAAAGTGGTTAAAGAAAAGTCGCTGCTTTGGCAATATATGGCGCTGGCAGCCTAAATGCACAATAAATGCGCTATTTGAGAGCGAGCCGCTTTTCTTTAAGTGCGCTATTCGAGAGCGAGCGTTTCCTATCGACAGAACACCTGTCGCAAAGTGAGTGGATTACAAAACGAAAGTGGAACACATCCCGGAAGATTGTATGTCTCATGCGCATGTGCAGTTTGCGAGCGTCCCATACCTACAGAGCCTCCCATATCGACCTAACACGTGTGTGGGAGTGTATCATCGCGGCTCCGGCCAATCATACAGCCAGAGCCCACAAACACGGAAGAAAGAGCGGGTGTCAATGGAAACCCTGTGAGTGGTGACAGTGCACCGCTGGAGGGCTTCATTCTAAGGTCAACATTTTATAATGTGCTAGTATCTGATGCATACTAGCACATTAGCACATTATACAATTGCCTTGCGGGTGTTTGTTTTTTTTTCTTTGTATTTTTTTTAAACTGAAGCGGTTTACTACAGCTTTAATGGAAGCAGAAGTCGGAGTGTAGTTCGTAGAGCCGAGGGCCTGGAGAACCACCTATGAGCACTAGGATGGCGCTGAAGATACCGGGAGTCACGGACAACGTCCAAGTCATGGACAACGCCTATATGGACTCTCACCTCAGGGGTATGCCTGGGCCCTCACGTTATCTTAGTTAGACTTTGTATTGTCATGATACCTTTCCTCAGTAAAGTCGTGGTAACCATTCTAATCCTGGTCTGAAGTTATTCGAAGGGGTGCATGTGGGTTCTGGAGTATCTAAAGAACCTGGGCCTGTAATTGCTCTATAGGGGGTGAAGTAACACTACTACAAAAGGTGGTGTGATACCCCATACCTCATAGTGTATGTGCTATGCAGTATCACAAGACAATTTAGCAAGATGAGGAAGAGGAGTATATTTGTTATGGGTAACCAGGTGAAGGAACGAGCTACAGCAACCATGGTACCTGGTAAAGGTGACAGGTCCTTGGGTAGTGAGGGGTCCAATGTTCTGACTCCCTCCTCAGCAGTCTGTCTCCAATGGTAACCGGAAGCAGACTAGCATTAAGGAGATCTATGGCCTGGTTAGGAGGTACAGGAAGTGAAGAGTTCATGAGGGCATGCATGAGGTCCACTCTAAGTGCTCGGCGGGACCCCATACTGTTACTGGTATTGAGTAAGAGGTGTACGCTGGACTGTTGGAGTAGGCGCGGGCTCAGCACATCCCTCCTAATGTAACCATACAGGTACGGTGTGAAGTAATATGAGACAAGTTGCTTTTCAGAGGAACTCTGCACTTTAATATGGCACACAGTGAGGCCCATAGTCGGTAACCGCCTAAAGTGGTTCTAAAGGCAGAAGGATTTAATTCTATGCATTAAGACACGTGTCAAGCACAAATGCGGCCCTCCAGGCCATTTCATGTGGCCCTCATACCTCTCCTGCAGCTGCAGGAAAGCTACGGCCCTCCTTTGGTCCTCCTTCAGACCCTGCACTTTCTGCTTCCCAGCAGCAGCACAATGTAAGGGGGTTATACTGTGATGTAAAAGAGAGTAGGGAACTTTTAACTTATGATGGTGGGGGGCTTTTGACATCTGATGTAAGAGGGGGTTGGATGCTCTGGACATCTAGTATTACAGATACAACTGGCCCTTTGAGGGCAATAATAATGCTGATGCGGCCCACGAAGAAAATGAGTTTGTCACCTCTGCATTAAGGTAAAAGATTTTCTGTGTGCAGCAGCCCCCCTAATACTTACCTGAGCCCCATCTTGAGCCAGCGATGTTGCAAGAGAGTCTCGGCTGTCCGGGAGTCTCCCTCCTCATTGGCTGAGACAGCAGTGGGCGCCATTAGCTCCCACTGCTGTCAATCAAAGTCAGTGAGCCAATGAGGAGAGAGAGGGGGCGGAGCAGCAGCTCGATGCCCCCATAGCAAGCTGGAGGAAGGAGGGGCCAAGAGTGTCGGCAAGGGACCCGAGAAGAGGAGGATCTAGGCTGCTCTTTGCAAAACCAATGCACAGACCAGGTGAGTATGACGTTTTTTGTTTTTTCTTGTTTTTTTAACAAATAAAAGCAAGACTTTTATATCACTTTAAAGTAGTTGTAAAAAATCAGAGAAAAGCACACATATATATATTTGTAGTGTTAACTTGTCTCTCTCCAAAGTTCTAAGTGTGGTTTCTCTCTGGTGCTCTGTTATCAGCATGAGTCACTTCTAAAGGGGCCATTCACACCTGAGCATAGCGCAGTGACAGCTGCTGCAACGTGTTTTTTTAGCGTTTGCTGTGTTTTTTTAGTTGAGCGTTTTTGGAGCAGCACCATTCCTTTGAATGGGCCTTCCTCCGCTCCAAAATCTCCAAAGAAGCTCATGTATCAAATATTGGCACAGAGCCAGGTGGGTTTGGCGTTGCGATTTTGCCACGATTGTAGCACGTTTTGTCGCTGGGCAATCAAAATCACACCACGTTTGGGGTGCCATTAAGAAATATGGACATCACAAATGTGTTTCGCATTTTTCCGTGATTCTGGAATCGCAGGCAGAATCACAGCAATTCGACCCGCATTTCAAATCACCTAGGTGTGAACGGAGCCTAATGCCGCGTACACGCGACCGGTTTAGCCATCGGAATAAACTCTGGAGCTTTCTCCAATGGAACTCCGACGGAATTCCATTCAAGCAGTCTTGCCTACACACGGTCAATCTAAAGTCCGACCGTCCAGAACGCAGTGAGGTACAACACGTACAATGGGACTAGAAAGAGGAAGTTCAATAGCCAGTAGCCATTAGCTTCCGTCTCTTACTTGCTTCAGAGCATGCGTCGTTTTTGGTCCATCGGAACAGCATACAGACAAGTGGTTTTCCCGATAGGAATTTGTTCCTTCGGAAATATTTAGGGCATGTTCTATTTCTAGGTCCATCAGAATTTTCGAAAAAAAAAGTCTGATGAGGCTTACACACGATCGGAATAGACGATGAAAAGTTTTCGTAGGACTTTTTCTGTCGGACATTCCGCTCGTGTGTATGCGGCTTAAGAAGTTTTCCCGACACGTGAGATAACATTTGTGATGGGGAGGAGAGCTCAGCACATAGCTTGTCTATTCAGAACATAGCTCTGTATCCTTCCTTCGTTCCTCTGCAGTGTTTGGAGGGGGGGGAGGGGGGTGTCCCTTTCCTCCAATCAGCTCTCACACAATGTATACAGTGGGGAAAATAATTATTTGATCCCCTGCAGATTTTGTAAATTTGCCAACTTACAAAGAATTGAAGGGTTTATAATTTTTATCATAGGTGTATTTTAAATGATAGAGACAGAATAACCAAAAATTCAGAAAAAAATACATAAAACAAATGTTATAAATTAAGTTGCAGTTCAGTGAGTAAAAATAAGTATTTGATCCCCAAGCAAAACACGACTTAGTACTTGGTGGAGAAACATGGTTTTGCCACCAAATACATTACCAATCATTACCAATTACCAATTGGTAATGATTAAGCACATTTCTGTTGTGTGAAACGCATCTACCTTGACCAATGCTGGTGTCCTCTGGTGTCATTTTGGATATTTTCATTTTCCAATAAACTTTACTTGGGGCCCACGTGAGGTGCAGCCATTTCTTATTTTGGAGGAACCTCTGCTGGCAAGGTAAGACGTTTCTTGTAGTTACTGTAGTGACCAGGTTTGCACACATCTCAGGAGGGATTTTAGTCCACTCTTCTTATCAGATCTCTAAATCCTTGAGGTTACTTGGGGACAGATATTTGCCTATTGGTTCTGATCTCTGACAATAGGGCAGCATACATAGACTTCAGCCTTATGGGCTCCTATCTGACTTGATCTACTTTAATGTAACTAACCATAAATCTGACACCTGTTCTACAACCAGACAAACTTATTCATTCCCAGAGTTCCTATATGTTCATTAAAGTGATTTATAACTGGTTTTGTCCAATTAAAAACACCTGTGTAGAGACAGTATGGCACCCAGCTGTGTTAAATCAAACCCTCCTCGTCCTGATAAGATAAGCAGGACTAAAGGCTCATACACACTATAAGAAAATCGATCGAACATTTCCGTCCAAAGAATTTTCATACGATTTTCGTATAGTGTGTACACAACTTTCGACAGCCGATTACGAATTTTCTTACGAAAATTTCCGAAGGGACAAACTTCAAAATTTTTCTCATACGGGAAGAGAACGAATGATTTTCATTTAATGTGTACCATTTTCGTACAATTTTCGTAAAAGAAAAATAAGAAAAGAAACACTTTGCATGATCAGAAACAATAAACAACAAAAAAAAAGCCTTTGTCGTATGAGAATTTTTGTGAGAATTTCATACGAATTTTCGTTCATCTGTTCTGATTTGCTGTGAAACAACGATAAAAAAACGGACGATCATTTGCCCGATTTTTTATAGTGTGTACCCCACTGTGGTCAGCACGTCCCAGCCAATGATTCATGGCCTGGACCTGCTGATCGGCTGTTTCCTATCACAGCCCAGAGCCCTGTGTTGACAAACAACACAGGGCTTTGTACAGACAGAGGGAACAATCTCTCTGTTTCTTATCCCTGCAAAGCAGATATTTACTAAAAAGCAGCACACATTACACATTGTTATGTACACATTTAACCCCATTGATCACCCGAGATGTTTACTCCTTCCCAGCCAGTATCATTAGTACAGTGACAGGGTATAGTGTTAGCACCGATCACTGCATTAGTGTCACTGGTGATGTCAACGTTAGTTAGCCAGTTCCCACAAAGTGTCAGTTAGTGTCAGACTTCCCGGCACACTATCACAGTCCCACTATCTAGCTGATCACCGCCATTACTAGTATAAAAAACAAAATACAAATCTCAGTATATATACAATAGTTTGTAGATACTATAACTTTTGCACAAACCAATCAATATATGCTTATTGGGAATTTCTTCACCAAAGACGTAGCAGAATACATTTTGGCCTAAATTTATGAAGACATTTGATATTTTTTATCTGCTATGTTTTATAGCAGAAAATAGAAAATATCGGAGGTTTTTTTCTAAATTTTCTGTCTTTTTTTCATTTATATAATAAAAGATAAAAAAAAACGCAGTGGTGAGCAAATACCGCCCAAAGAATGCTTTATTTGTGTAAAAAAATGATATAAATTTAATTTGGGTACAGTGCTACATGACCACGCAATTACCAGTTAAAGTAGCGCAGTGCTGAATAGCAAAAAATGCCCTGGTCATGAAGGGGGTAAAACCTTGAGGAGGTCAAGTGGTTAAAGGTAAGCAATAATATAAGATTAAGCATTGTATTACTAATGGAAAATATGCAAAGCTAGCATGAGATGTCGCTGAAGCTGTCCATGGGAATCGTATTGTTCCACCATATACAGCTTTGGGCTAGGTTCACATTATAAAGTTTTATTATTAAAGTTTTTCATTTTCTTTGGAATTTACAAAGAGTTTGGCACTATTCTCTAATTACAGGTTTTAATAAAGCACATATACTGTATGTGTGGTATTGTTTGCCTTGCAAGCTTCTATTTGCCTCAACAGCTCCTAAGGATGAGCTTAGGTTTAGTCTGAACACAAGAATTCGCCTTTCCAACCCACTTCAGACAAAGTCAACTGCGGCCAGGGCATTTCCCATCCGCATGAGGCCATATTAAGTCAAGATGTTACAAGCACCCCCGCCCCTTTGAGCTGTGCCGCTGAAAGGATTGCCCTGGCTGTAGTTGATTGGGCGAGAGAGACGGCTTCCTTCTGGGTTTGGTTAGAACCCACAATTGGACCAAATCAGAGATCATCTTTACTCCTGACAACCCCAGGAATTTTCGTCATTATTGACAATGACAGTACCTGTTTGTGTCTCTGAATGCCATCTGGTCAGCAGTACCTCTCTGTCTCTCTGGAGCTCCTGTCTGTCTCTCTCTACTACCAGTCTGTCCCTGGCGCTCATGTCTGTCCCTGGCGCTCATGTCTGTCCCTGGCGCTCATGTCTGTCCCTGGCGCTCATGTCTGTCCCTGGCGCTCATGTCTGTCTCTGGTGCTCATGTCTGTCTCTCTGGTGCTCCTGCCTGTCTCTCTAGCGCCTGTCTGTCTCTCTGGTACTCCTGCTTGTCTCTGATGTTCCTGTTTAGTCTCTCTAGTACAGGCATGTCTCTGGTGCTCATGTCTGCCTCTCTGGTGCTCCTATCTGTCTCTCTGGTGCTCCTGTCTGTCTATGGAGCTTCTGTAGCTACTGTCTGTCTTCATTGCTCCTGTCTGTCCCTCTGGTGCTCCTGTCTGTCTAGTACCTGTCTGTTTCTGATGCTCCTGTATGCCTCTCTGATGTTTCTACCTGTCTCCGGTACCCATGTCTGTCTCTCTGGTGCTCATGTCTTTCTTTCTGGTACCTGTCTGTCTCTGTTGCTCCTCTCTGTCTCTGTTGCTCCTCTCCTGTATACCTCTCTAAGGTTTCTACTTGTCTCTGGTGCTCCTGTCTGTCTCTCTGGTGCCTGTCTGTCTCTGATGCTCCTGTATACCTCTCTGATGTTTCTACCTGTCTCTGGTGCTCATGTCTGTCTCTCTGGTGCTCATGTCTCTCTGGTACCTGTCTGTCTCTGTTGCTCCTCTCTGTCTCTGATGCTCCTGTATGCCTCTTTGATGTTTCTACCTGTCTCTGGTGCTGATGTCTGTCTCTCTAGTGCTCCTGCCTGTCTCTCTAGTGCCTGTCTGTCTCTCTGGTGCTCCTGCTTGTCTCTGATGCTCCTGTTTAGTCTCTCTAGTACAGGCATGTCTCTGGTGCTCCTGTCTGTCTCTCTTGTGCTCCTGTCTGTCTCTCTGGTGCTCCTGTTTGTCTCCCTGGTGCTCCTATCTGTCTCTCTGCTCCTGTCTGTTTTTGGAGCTTCTGTAGCTACTGTCTGTCTTCATTGCTCCTGTCTGTCCCTCTGGTGCTCCTGTCTGTCTAGTACCTGTCTGTTTCTGATGCTCCTGTATGCCTCTCTGATGTTTCTACCTGTCTCCGGTACCCATGTCTGTCTCTCTGGTGCTCATGTCTTTCTTTCTGGCACCTGTCTGTCTCCGTTGCTTCTGTCTGTCTCTGTTGCTCCTCTTCTGTATGCCTCTCTGAGGTTTCTACTTGTCTCTGGTGCTCATGTCTGTCTCTCTGGTGCTCCTGTCTGTCTCTCTGGTGCCTGTCTTTCTTTGATGCTCCTGTATGCCTCTAAATTGTTTCTACCTGTCTTTGGTGCTCATGTCTGTCTCTCTGGTGCTCCTGTCTGTCTCTCTGGTGCTCCTATCTGTCTCTCTGGTGCTCCTGTCTGTCTCTCTGGTGCCTGTCTTTCTTTGATGCTCCTGTATGCCTCTAAATTGTTTCTACCTGTCTTTGGTGCTCATGTCTGTCTCTCTGGTACGTGTCTCTCTCTGTTGCTCCTCTCTGTCTCTGATGCTCCTGTATGCCTCTTTGATGTTTCTACCTGTCTCTGGTGCCGATGTCTGTCTCTCTGGTGCTCCTATCTGTCTCTCTGGTACCCATCTTTCGCTGATACTCCTGTATGCCTCTCTGATGTTTCTATTATGCATAATATTGCTAATAAGCGCTGGAAGCTTCTCGTATACAGCAGAACGCTTTTACTTTCATGGAGGATATCTTTATCATGGCTTTACATAATGTAGAAAGAAACAGGAAGAAAACACAAACAAGTGCACACTTAGATACAAAGGGTACTTCCTCTCATATCATAGAATACATGAACTATACACTATAATAGTACAGCACCACCTGCTGGCATAGATAGTAGATAGGTTTTAATGCATATATATATATATATATATATATATATATATATAGTCAGTTTATAAGCAACTTTGCTCTTGTACTTTTCCAACACCCCTTCTCAACAGCATGTGCTTTGTCAAATTATATTTAGCTTCTTCTGGAAATAGCTATGACGTTCCTTCAACAAAGGTTTGGTGAGTGCATCAGCAGTCATCTCCTCTGATGGGCAGTATTGAATGTTAATAAGACATTGCTCTTGATTATCCCTCAGTAGGTGATACTTGACTTTGATGTGTTTAGTGCTAGGATCGACCCTTTCTGATTGTGTGAG
Organism: Lithobates septentrionalis; assembly: GCA_037952835.1. Taxonomy (NCBI): domain Eukaryota; kingdom Metazoa; phylum Chordata; class Amphibia; order Anura; family Ranidae; genus Lithobates; species Lithobates septentrionalis. Next base: position 1,995,051 of record JBBDGP010000385.1, read on the forward strand.
CTTTATACATCCCTGGTTGTCTTAAAAAATAGGAATTTGTTTTGACATGTCTATTCCAATGTCCTCAAAAATTTGATGAATCCATATCGCTTCTTGACATGCGTATGCTGCTGCAATGTAGTCTGCTTCAGTTGAAGATAGAACGACAGTTGCTTGCTTTCGACTAGACCGACTCATGGTTCCTTCCCCATACTGGAACATGAATCCACTTGTGGATTTGCGGTCTGTACAGTCCCCAGGCCAAATCAGCATCCACGTATCCGACGAGTTTTGGATTTGATGTTGCTGGTAACTGTAACTTCATCCGAATTGTTCCTTTAAGGTACTGCATCACTCTTTTTATTGCGTTCCAGTCATGCTGACACGGAGCTGAAAACTTTCCTGCATAGTATGCCCACTGCTTCGGCTATGTCTGGTCTTGTCACAGTGGCAACATATAGCAGCTTACCGATTGCTCTGCGATACATGTCATTGTTGGGTAGCAAGTTTTCTGCTTCATTGCTCTTTTGATAGGCTGGTTCCATAGGAGTTTTCACTTCCTTTGCATCTTGCATATGGAATTGTTCCAAGATTTCTGAGATTTTTTGAGATTGGTTGAGAAGATAACTTCCATCTTCTTCTCTCTCTAATTGGATTCCCAGATAGTAGCTAATGTTCTTTTGCTCTATAATTTCAAAATTTTCTTTCAGCTTGTGAACTATCTGATTGTATTCCCCTTCTTGTTTAAAACAAGTTATAATGTCATCAACATAGATAAGGATGTATACCCATCTGTCTTCTTGATTCTTGAAGTAAAGACAGAGGTCAGCTTTACTTCTTGAGAATCCCTCTCTGGTAAGTACTTTGTTCACTTTCTCATTCCACATCCTTGCAGATTGCTTAAGACTGTAGATGCTCTTCTGAAGTTTACACACAAGGTCGTCTCCTTGCTCAAACCCTGGTAGTTGCTCCATGTAGAGGTGTTCCTCAATGTCTCTATATAGGAAAGCAGTTTTAACGTCTAGGTGTTTTACTTCCATGCACTTCCCGGCTGAAATGCTAAGAAGCGCTCTGATGGTGGAGTGTTTTACAACGGGAGCGAATGTTTCATCGTAATCTTCACCAAATTTGGCTCTGTTGTCCAGCTTGGATCGCTTTTCACTTGGAATATAGGCATATGCTTTACACCCAAATACTCTGATGTGCCCTATGCTAGGCTTTGATACATGTAGGGTTGCCACCTGTCCGGGATTCACCCGGACAGTCCAGGATTTAAATCATGTGTCCGGGTTTCAGTCCACCTGAAACCCGGACACATTATTCAGACAGGAATGTGGCTTGGAACAGGGCCTGACAGGAGGGTGAGGGGGCACTATGTGTGTCGCATTACTACTCTCTTTGGAGTGTCCAAAGGTGTCCTAGGTCTGTTACAATCCTATAGTGTATATTAAAACTAAAAAAATTTGCTGCAAAAAAAAAAAAGTGGCAACCCTATATACATGCAACATTTCGAATGGAGTACTTTTAATGGCTCTTGAGCGTAGTCTGTTCTGTAGGTAGGTTGCAGTCATGTACTTGTGAGGTAGGTTGGCATCAAACAACATGCATCTGGCCATTTCTATAAGAGTGCGATTTTTCCTTCTGCTACACCGTTTTGTTCAGGAGTGTATTATGTGGTTGTCTGGTGTACTAGTCCTTGTCTCTTCAGGTATGAGGCCAATTCTTTGCTTATGTATTCTCCTCCATTGTCGGTGTGTATTGTTCCAGGTTTGCATTGGAATTTGTTGCTAGACATGGAAACGAACTCTTGAAGTTTCTCTTATGTTTCATTCTTGTGTTTCATCAGATAAGTAGTTGTGTATCTGGAATAATCATCAATGAAAATCATTAGATATCTGTTCCCGCCTGACATGGGAGTTTTCATTGGACCGCATACATCACTGTGTATGAGCTGCAGGGGGTGGGTTGTTTTTCTTTGAGACGCCTGTGGAAGGGGAACATGTGTGGCTTTTGCTTCAATGCAGCACTTGCATTTCATGAGCACTTTGCAACGCGCTATTGTCAAATCTTCTGATAAGCCTCTCTTTATAATGTCCTGTATAGCTTCTGGACGTCTGTTCCCGAGCCGCCTGTGCCATAAGTGAATACATTTTTCGTGTATGTCATTAGAGACTATATTAACTTGCTGGTCTGAGGTGATAAGCCTGTATAGGTGATCATCTAGTTTCCTTTTGCGAGGAATGGCTTATTATTGTGAATCGTGCATTCATCACCCTGGAACTTAACTGTGAGACCGTTGTTTGCAAGACTTTTCACTTATAGAAGGCTGCCTTTTAGTTCTGGAACATACAGCACTTTCTTTACAAGGATACTCTGCTTGTCTTCTGGTGTAATGCAGTGCAGGAAGCCCTGGCCTTTTTCTTTCGGCAGTGATGCTTTTCCTGTTTGCTAGGAAAACATTGTCTTTGTGATTGCTTTGACTCTTTCTTTTGTGAATAGCTTTAGCTTTCGCTGCTCGGCTTTCCAGATAGAACAGTCCTTTTTTAACCACTTGACGACCACCGCACGACGATGTACGTCGGCAGAGTGGCACGGGCAGGCACGGGCAGGCAAAAGGGCTTACATGTACGTCCGATTGCCCCCCCCCCCCCCCCGTGCCAGCGGCGGTCGGATTCAGGGCAGGGGCGATCAAAGGTGAGATGGCTCCCCCCTCGCGATCGCTCCTGGCCAATGACAGACTTCCTCGGCTTCTGTAATGTAAACAGAAGCGGAGGTGATGTCACCTCTCCTCGGCTCGGCAGTTTCCGTTCCGGCGCCGAGGAGAGAAGACTGTAATGTGAGTGCACAACACACACATACACAGTAGAACATGCCAGGCACACATTACACCAACCCTTTATCCCCCGATCCCCCCCCCCCCCGATCACCCCTCCCCCCCTGTCACACTGACACCAAGCAGTTTTTTTTATTTTTTTGATTACTGCATGGTGTCAGTTTGTGACAGTTAGTGTGTTAGGGCAGTTTGAGTTAGCCCCCTTTAGGTCTAGGGTACCCCCTAACCCCCCCCCCTAATAAAGTTTTAACCCCTTGATCACCCCCTGTCGCCAGTGTCACTAAGCGATCATTTTTCTGATCGCTGTATTAGTGTCACTGGTGACGCTAGTTAGGGACGTAAATATTTAGGTTCGCCGTCAGCGTTTTATAGCGACAGGGACCCCCATATACTATCTAATAAATGTTTTAACCTCTTGATTGCCCCCTAGTTAACCCTTTCACCACTGATCACCGTATAACTGTTACGGGTGACGCTGGTTAGTTTGTTTATTTTTTATAGTGTCAGGGCAACCGCCGTTTATTACCGAATAAAGGTTTAGCCCCCTGATCGCCCGGTGGTGATATGCGTCGCCCCAGGCAGCGTCAGATTAGCGCCAGTACCGCTAACACCCACGCACGCAGCATACGCCTCCCTTAGTGGTATAGTATCTGAACGGATCAATATCTGATCCGATCAGATCTATACTAGCGTCCCCAGCAGTTTAGGGTTCCCAAAAACGCAGCGTTAGCGGGATCAGCCCAGATACCTGCTAGCACCTGCGTTTTGCCCCTCCGCCCGGCCCAGCCCAGCCCACCCAAGTGCAGTATTGATCGATCACTGTCACTTACAAAACACTAAACACATAACTGCAGCGTTCGCAGAGTCAGGCCTGATCCCTGCGATCGCTAACAGTTTTTTTGGTACTGTGGTCAGTGGATCCGCGCTACAGGCTATAACTGCAACTGCAGCCCCCCTATGTAGGCAGAGGGCACCGACGTGTACCCTCAAACTCTAGGTCTAAAAAGTATATATACAGGGAGTGGCGCTGTGCATGAGGGAATTGATGGCATATAATAAATGTCTAATGACTAGGATTTATGTGTCTATGAGGCATATTGAGGAGAACGGAAATTTTTTTTTAAAAAAAATATATATATATATCTCCCACATGGGGATCGGTAAGTGCTAATAAGAAAATGTGGATAAAAGTGGGTGTTCAATACAGCCTGAATCTCATAACCCAATAAACAGTAGTGGTCTCTAATGGTGTTGTTTGATGTGCATTAATAAGTGCCAAAATGCCAAGTGCAATCCAATAAAGTGTTCCAGCCCTTGCTGGGATGAGCCACAAGTGATATATATAAAAGAGGGGGTATCTACAACCCTCTAAAGTGCAGTGCTAAGAAGTTAAATTAAATAGATATTTAATTAGAAGTGTAAATATGTATATAGAATATATTTATAGTGATATATAATATGTTAAATGTGAGATGCAGATAGTAATAAATAGGTTAAATGATAATAGCACAAAAAAATAGCAGCATAGGATCAAATGTGAAAAACGCAAGCAAAAGTAAATGTAAATATCCAGTAAATTGTTAAAAAGTTCATGTATTATCTTCCACCCGACAACCTCCAGACTTTCCAATGACACAATCCCCCTGATGTGATTCCACTCACCGGAACGCTATACCCCTGCAGGGGTATAAGCATAAGATGTTTCAACTCCAACTCCAACTCCAAGTGCATAAGCGGTTGGAGAAACCCCCAGGAAGACCGATTATAAGTGGAATCAACTCCCTGTTCTCCAGACTGGGGGAATACATTGATTGTTTCCTAAAGCCAATGGTAACCAAAGGGAGGTCGTATTTAAAGGATAGTACGCAATTGATCAATGAATTAAAAAATATAACTGGGGCTGAAGACTGCCTCCTAGCGACTATAGACGTAAACTCCTTATATACTAGTATTATACAAAAATATGGCCTAAAAGGAGTGGAGAGAGCACTTCATAAAGATGCCAGTCTCAAACAGGAACAGATTAACTTTATTTTGGAAGCCTTGAAATTAGCAATGGAAAGTAATTATTTTTGGTACCAGAAGGACTACTATGTCCAAACTAAGGGCGTCGCCATGGGAGCCAGATACGCCCCAAGCGTGGCAAATTTATTCATGGACATGTGGGAGGAAGAGAACATATACAAGAACCTACGCCTGGAGATTGAATTCTACCGTCGCTATATTGACGACGTGATCATTGTGTGGAGAGGCACGGTAGACTCATTTCAGGATTTCTTAAGAGCAATGAATCAAAATAAATACGGCATCTCCTTTAGTGGGAAATGCGATCCCCAAGAGATAGACTACTTAGACGTACAGATTTTTAAAGAAAGTAATGAATTACATACTAGAACTTTTTTTAAAACTACAGATCGCAATGGTTACATACCAACATCAAGCTGCCATCATCCGAAATGGAAACAGAATATCCCGAAAGGCCAACTAATGAGGCTACGAAGAAACTGCCACAGGATAAACGACTACTACGCACAAGCTGATACTTTAATTAAAAAGTTTACCGATAAAGGATACCAGAAAGAACCTTTAATGAAACAAAAGCTGGAAATAGGGGGCCTAGACCGTGATCTCCTATTAAGAAAAAAGGAGAAAAGTGACAACCATAGTAAGATGGATATGGCTTTTATCACTGGTTTTAACAATCAATATCGTTCGGTCGAACACATTTTTAGAAAATATTGGCCTATTTTAAAATCCGATAGAACCTTGGTGAAGATACTTCCAAAAAAACCAAGATTTATTTACAGAAAGGCCCCTAATCTGAGGAATCAGTTGATGCACAATGTGATCAACCCACCCAAAACGGTTAAACTGTTCCCCGAAATGAAAGGTTTCTATAGGTGCCACAGGTGTCTACCCTGCCGTGTGAGTAAAAGACAACCAAAGAGAAAGTTATCCTTTAAGTCAAGAGGAGGCAAAGAGTACCAAATCAGGGAACTGATCACCTGCGAAAGTACCCACGTCACATACGTGATTGAATGTCCGTGTCGGTTACAGTATGTGGGAAGAACCACCAGGCCTCTCCGCGTCAGGATTAGAGAACATATCAACAACATTAAAAAAGGCTTTCCAAAGCACAACCTGTCTAGGCATTTTGATGAAGTCCACAATAGAAACCCCACAGGATTAATTTTTTACGGTATAGATCTGATCAAAGACCACTGGAGAGGAGGCAATAAAAGAATAAAAGTTTCTCAGAACGAAACTAAATGGATATACCATTTAGGGAGTCTGGTTCCTAGAGGATTGAATGTGGACATCGATCTGAACTGTTTTTTATCTAATTTTTAAGTGGGTGTCCATATTCTATTACCCTTAAAATTGCTTTATCCTACTCCTAATATTACCATATTTAAAATTGCTCTATTCTACTCCCAAAATTACTGTTAATAGGTTTCCCATTCAATTCTGAATAAGGTTTTTTATATACGTTTTTAACACACTTTTATATATACGTCCCTAGCATATCTCTGAATCCCCTGCACCACAATTTTTTTCCACAATTTTTTCACAATTTTTTCCTAAGCTTTAGTAAAACTAAGTGTATAGATTAATTTTCCCAATGGATTGTAGGGGGTTCTGTTTCTCATGTGTATGGTAGATTCCCCCCTCCCAGTTCACACTTGCCTTGTACACACAATATTTATGTTTGCGATGCATAAATAGTACAAAATATTTTTATACAGTAGGTTTTATTCCACTCTCAATCCTACTAATTGTACATTTTAAATTGTTTTTTATTCTGGTATTTTCACATATTTCATATACTGATAATTTAATATACTTTTATGGAGTAGGTTTTAGATTTATTCTCAATCCTACCAGCACATTTTTATACTGATTTAATTCTAGTATATGTATTTTTTATGTACGTATTTTTGTATTTTTTAATTTCCATTTCCTTCTCAAACTCAATTCCAATATATACCTCCTGAGGAAATGAGAACTAATATATTTACCTCTTTTTGTCTTAAGCTATCTGAATGTGACGAAATATGCTGGAAAATAGGTTTTACCGGCTAATATCTGGTTTGCAAAATACATTCCCCCATGGCCGCCATTCAATTATAATCTTTCCACTAGATGGCGCTCAAGGTGATGTCACCCGTTCATATATTATGAACTATTTCCCTCTGGTATAACGAGGTTGGAAGTAAATAAGATTCAACTCTCATCTCCGTAATTGAGCGAATTTTCGATTGGCCCCACAGTCTGTCCGTCAATTGGCATTCGACGTGGGATTGGCCATGGTACGTACTGCACCCAGATATAAGGCGTTGAGAGGACCAAGATGGCAGCGCCTCCGATGACGTCCGTGTGACGAAACGCGTAAGGCGGGACTATCTTGGTACGCACAACGTCACTTCCTGCCGCTGTGGCTTCTGCTAGCTGACCGGTGGAACGCAAGCGGTAGCTGCGAACAACGCTGCGTCCCGGGATAGCAAGGGGAGCCAGTGAGCTTATATGCTCCCTACTTCTTTTAACTCATTCCTTGAAACTAACTCCGTTTTATTGGACTGTATGAATTTATATTATTAAATAAACTTTTAAAAAGGAGTTACGCTATGTGGACACTACTTTTTTATTCCATATGATACACTGGAGCGGATGTCCGGCTGGAGATAGGATCGCACTAGGGGATCAACAACTTCCCCCTTTTTTCCCTGCTCTGTTGGAGAGGCTGACCGGGACTGGGGAACTATAGGCGAGAGGATATCACCACACAAGGACTCGATCGGCATTCGGATCGGATCGGTTGGAGTTTTTTTGGTAGCATTTTGCATTCACGACTTTGAGTGGTTATACCAGAATGATACCTGCAGGTTTAAGTATCATCTTGGTATCATTCTTTTCAGCCAGCGGTCGGCTTTCATGTAAAAGCAATCCTAGCGGCTAATTAGCCTCTAGACTGCTTTTACAAGCAGTGGGAGGGAATGCCCCCCCCCCCCACCGTCTTCCGTGTTTTTCTCTGGCTCTCCTGTCTCAACAGGGAACCTGAGAATGCAGCTGGTGATTCAGCCAGCTGACCATAGAGCTGATCAGAGACCAGTGGCTCCAAACATCTCTATGGCCTAAGAAACCGGAAGCTACGAGCATTTCATGCTCATTTCGCCGGATATAAACAGCGCCATTGGGAAATTGGGAAAGCATTTTATCACACCGATCTTGGTGTGGTCAGATGCTTTGAGGGCAGAGGAGAGATCTAGGGTCTAATAGACCCCAATTTTTTTAAAAAGAGTACCTGTCACTACCTATTGCTATCATAGGGGATTTTTACATTCCCTGAGATAACAATAAAAATGATTAAAAAAAAAAAAAAAAAATGAAAGGAACAGTTTAAAAATAAGATAAAAAAGAAAAAAAATAATAAAGAAAAAAAAAAAAAAAGCACCCCTGTCCCCCCCTGCTCTCGCGCAAAGGCGAACGCAAGCGTCGGTCTGGCGTCAAATGTAAACAGTAATTGCACCATGCATGTGAGGTGTCACCGCGAACGTCAGATCGAGGGCAGTAATTTTAGCAGTAGACCTCCTCTGTAAATCTAAGGTGGTAACCTGTAAAGGCTTTTAAAGGCTTTTAAAAATGTATTTCGTTTGTCGCCACTGCACGTTTGTGCGCAATTTTAAAGCATGTCATGTTTGGTATCCATGTACTCGGCCTAAGATCATCTTTTTTATTTCATCAAACATTTGGGCAATATAGTGTGTTTTAGTGCATTAAAATTTAAAAAAGTGTGTTTTTTCCCCAAAAAATGCGTTTGAAAAATCGCTGCGCAAATACTGTGTGAAAAAAAAAATGAAACACCCACCATTTTAATCTGTAGGGCATTTGCTTTAAAAAAATATATAATGTTTGGGGGTTCAAAGTAATTTTCTTGCAAAAAAAATAATTTTTTCATGTAAACAAAAAGTGTCAGAAAGGGCTTTGTCTTCAAGTGGTTAGAAGAGTGGGTGATGTGTGACATAAGCTTCTAAATGTTGTGCATAAAATTCCAGGACAGTTCAAAACCCCCCCAAATGACCCCATTTTGGAAAGTAGACACCCCAAGCTATTTGCTGAGAGTCATGTCGAGTCCATGGAATATTTTATATTGTGACACAAGTTGCGGGAAAGAGACAAATTTTTTTTTTTTTTTTGCACAAAGTTGTCACTAAATGATATATTGCTCAAACATGCCATGGGAAAATGTGAAATTACACCCCAAAATACATTCTGTTGCTTCTCCTGAGTACGGGAATACCACATGTGTGAGACTTTTTGGGAGCCTAGCCGCGTATGGGACCCCGAAAACCAAGCACCGCCTTCAGGCTTTCTAAGGGCGTAAATTTTTGATTTCACTCTTCACTGCCTATCACAGTTTCGGAGGCCATGGAATGCCCAGGTGGCACAAAACCCCCCAAAATGACCCCATTTTGGAAAGTAGACACCCCAAGCTATTTGCTGAGAGGTATAGTGAGTATTTTGCAGACCTCACTTTTTGTCACAAAGTTTTGAAAATTGAAAAAAGAAAAAAAAATGTTTTTTCTTGTCTTTCTTCATTTCAAAAACAAATGAGAGCTGCAAAATACTCACCATACCTCTCAGCAAATAGCTTGGGGTGTCTACTTTCCAAAATGGGGTCATTTGGGGGGGTTTTGTGCCACCTGGGCATTCCATGGCCTCCGAAACTGTGATAGGCAGTGAAGAGTGAAATCAAAAATTTACACCCTTAGAAATCCTGAAGGCGGTGATTGGTTTTCGGGGCCCCGTACACAGCTAGGCTCCCGAAAAGTCCCACACATGTGGTATCCCCATACTCAGGAGAAGCAGCTAAATGTATTTTGGGGTGCAATTCCACATATGCCTATGGCCTGTGTGAGCAATATATCATTTAGTGACAACTTTGTGCAAAAAAAAAAAAAAATTGTCACTTTCCCGCAACTTGTGTCAAAATATAAAATATTCCATGGACTCAACATGCCTCTGAGCAAATAGCTTGGGGTTTCTACTTTCCAAAATGGGGTCATCATTTGGGGGGGTTTGTGCCATCTGGGCATTTTATGGCCTTCAAAACTGTGATAGGTAGTGAGGAGTGAAATCAAAAATTTACGCCCTTAGAAATCCTGAAGGCGGTGATTGGTTTTTGGGGCCCAGTACGCGGCTAGGCTCCCAAAAAGTCCCACACATGTGGTATCCCCGTACTCAGGAGAAGCAGCTGAATGAATTTTGGGGTGCAATTCCACATAGGCCCATGGCCTGTGTGAGCAATATATCATTTAGTGACAACTTTTTGTAAATATTTTTTTTTTTTTTGTCATTTTTCAATCACTTGGGACAAAAAAAAAATATTCAATGGGTTCAACATGCCTCTCAGCAATTTCCTTGGGGTGTCTACTTTCCAAAATGGGGTCATTTGGGGGGGGGTTTGTACTGCCCTGCCATTTTAGCACCTCAAGAAATGACATAGGCAGTCATAAACTAAAAGCTGTGTAAATTCCAGAAAATGTACCCTAGTTTGTAGACGCTATAACTTTTGCGCAAACCAATAAATATACGCTTATTGACATTTTTTTTACCAAAGACATGTGGCCGAATACATTTTGGCCTAAATGTATGACTAAAATTGAGTTTATTGGATTTTTTTATAACAAACAGTAGAAAATATCATTTTTTTTCAAAATTTTCGGTCTTTTTCCGTTTATAGCTCAAAAAATGAAAAAAAGGCAGAGGTGATCAAATACCATCAAAAGAAAGCTCTACTTGTGGGAAGAAAAGGACGCAAATTTCGTTTGGGTACAGAATTGCATGACCGCGCAATTAGCAGTTAAAGCGACGCAGTGCCAAATTGGAAAAAGTCCTCTGGTCCTTAGGCAGCATAATGGTCCGGGGCTGAAGTGGTTAAGTGACTAGTCCTTTTACAGCGAAAACAGGCTCTGCTTTCTTTGTTGTGCTTTGTGCCTCTGTACATTTTGTCATCATGGTGCATATTTTCTTTTCTTCTGTCATATTCATCAATTAATTTCCCTTTAACATATTCCAGTGTCAGTTCTTGCCGGGTCTGGTTTCTAAAGCATTAATAAGAGCAGTGTATGTCTCTGGAAGGCCACAGAGGAGCAGGGCAACAATATGGTTATCTTTGATGTCTTCTCCGATGGTGCGTAGCTGCTCTATGATCTTTAGCATAGCATTCACATGGTCACACATATGCTGGCCTACTTCTAGTCTCATTTTGTAAAGCTTTCTTAGCAGAAATAGCTTGCTGTTGACGCTTGAACACTCATGCATACAAAAAATGTGGCACTGCCCTCACCTATAACTGGCCTTTGCAGCAAGGAGCATTGGAAGCCAACGCATATCAAACAAAAGCCAAGAAAAAATACTTGGAAAAATTCCAAGCTCTACTTACCAACCAGCCTGCGACCAACCAGATTAACCTGTCTAACAGTATGCGATTAAAAACAGGGGTTTAGACCTCAAAAAATGGTCAAATAACCCTCCGTCATGGTTTGGAAGGCTGTGCTCAATTAAAATGACGGTCTTACCGAAGGTGCTATACCTGTTTAGGACTCTCCCAATAGCAATAGTAAGGAAAGATCTACAAACATTCCAGAGGAGATTGTTGGACTATGTGTGGGGACACAAGAGACCCAGAGTGAACAGGCGTACACTATATACACCAAAGCTGAGAGGGGGCCTGGGAATGCCCGATTTACTTAAATACTTTCAAGCAGCACAACTGTCCTAATTAATCAAATTCCACACAAAACAGCCTAGACCGCTTTGGATGTCAATAGAATCCTCTCTATACCCTGACAGAGAGATTAGCCATTTAATGTGGATGAAGGCGAAGGACAGGCCGGTCATCATGTGCCCGAGCTTGTCGTTCTCCCTGAATCTGTGGGACAGACTGCTGACAGCTCATGGGTTTAAGTCCCAACACGCCCCATTGGCCCCTCTCCTTGGAAATGCATTGTTCACTCCGGTTCTCCAACCCCAAAACTTTTTGGGGTGGACCAATAAAGGCTTAATGCGCATTGCAGATCTTTGTGACCACAGGGGTGCTTTGTCAAAATCAACATTACAGGAGAAATATGACTTTCCTAATTCGGAACTTTTTCGCTTTACCCAGATAAGGCATTTCTTGGCGACCTTGAATCGCACCTCTGAGCTCACCACATTCACCCCAATGGAAAATCTCTGTAGGAATTTTGATAAGCACACTGGTCACATATCACAGATCTATAATATCTTGACATCAACTACCCCTAAACTGTACTATATACACAAATGGGAGCAAGACATGGATATAGAGCTGGATATGGAAAAATGGAGCAAAATAATACAGAACGCATCTAAGTCGCTTGTTAATACCTCCTTGATAGAGGCAAACTATAAAGTAATGATGCGATGGTACATGGTCCCAGAGAGGATAGCAACTTTCGTTCCGGGGGCGTCCCCCCAGTGCTTCAGAGGATGTAACGTAAATGGCTCTATGTTCCACATTTGGTGGACGTGCCCCAAAGTGAGGAGATTTTGGATACGCACGTATAATCTTATATATTCCCTCACACAAGTGAATCTAGTTAAGTCACCTCTGCACGCACTGCTGGGGCGCCCAGTGGAAGGGGCATCAAAGCCAATGCGTAGACTAATCACATTTATATTTGTGGCGGCCAGGATAACAATAGCCAAGTCTTGGAGGTCCCACACAGTCCCCTTTTACCTACTAAAAACCAAACTGTCATGGATAATGGTAAATGAACGCCTTACGGCAATCTTGAAGGATAAGATTAATGGATTCAATAAAATATGGGACCCTTGGATAAGGTATCTTACGAATACATAGGATGCCAATCGTGTCTGGCGTCCGCGGTGTGCAGGAGCGCATCCACAATACCTCCCCTCCCCTTACCCCCTCCCACTGCCTCACTTTCCCCTCTTTCTTCTTCTTCCTATTCCCCTTTTCTCTTTCTTTCCTCAGGGGTTTTTTTTTTTGCCAATACTGTCTCCCCCCCCCCCTTTTTTTTTTTTATATAATGGATTGATGACTTATTTGGAACTTAGCCCACTTGGGTGTATAAAATATTATACGAGCCGGGTAGTACATATGCTATAGTAATATTATAACTTAACAGTTGAGTTCTATACAGTTACTAATGTTCTCATATAGATAATGAACAATGCCACCTTCTTTTCCTAGTCTGGTTCGAGGATTTAGACGATAACAGGAACCAAAAACGCTAAAAGCGCACAAATAAATATAGAATTCCAGGGACTGAACCTCCGCCTAGTCACAGTAAGTTCCCAAGGGGGTGACGGGCGGAGGAAAACAGTGCCGTTGGTATAAGATATAGTTCCTACGAACCAGGCTGAGACGATGTAATTGTAAGTTAAAGTACTACCCTGGGAGTGGTTATTCTCCCCCTTTGGTTTTACTTACCTTTTCCCTCCCCCCCCCCCCTTTTTTTTTTTTTCTTTTATTAAGTCCTCCTTTCCTAAATATTTGTTTATTGCAGTTTAAATATCGATAGACGAATGCCAAATGTTGTTCCTGATTTTTGTCTTATTTTCTGTAAACCCAAAATTTAATAAATACTATTGTTTAAAAAAAAACAAACAGGGGTTTAGTTGCACAAATTTGCAAATACATGCGTAAGCTCCATGCCCCGACAAGGTAGATCATACCTCTAACTTAGGCTAAGGCAGATGGACTGGAGGGAGCCCATGCCTCCTTAAAGGTACAGGGGCACATTGAATGCTCATGCAGTTTCTGTAATGAAGTCCACATACCTTTGGCCATTTTTCTGTTCTTATGTGGATAAGCTGGTCATCTTCCCCTTAGTAAGCCTATAATTGCTTTTGCCTGTCTGTCCTTCCTACCTCATTCCTCCGTCTCTCCATCTTTAGGTCTGTCTGTATTTAGCACTTGCCACAAGTCATCATTGCTGAGAAACATTTGTAGCTTAAACTTCCACAGCTGGTAATTGGAATTATTCAGCTTTGCAATTGCAAACTTCACATCTAAACCACTTGCCATCCTTCAGCTGCTTGTAGTCAGTACTCATAGACTTGCTGTAGAATTCTTCCCAGTCCCTGGTTGCCTGGGTGCCTGCTGGGTGTGCTGGGTTTGCTGCTGCGTGTAGTATGCCTGGATGTGCCTGGACCCATAACCTATTAGCATGTTATTCAAATTATTATGCACTGCAAGCTTCTTGTATAAAGCAGTACACTTTTCATTTCATGGAGGATATCTTTATCATGGCTTTACATCATGTAGACAGAAACAGGAAGAGAACACACTTAGATACAAAGGGTACTTCCTCTCTTATCATAGAATACATGAACTACACACTATAATAGAACAACACCACCTGCTGGCATAGATAGGTATAATGTGTATATATATATATATATATATATATATATATATATATATACATATATATATATATATATATATATATATATACATATATATATATATACATATATATATATATATATATATATATATATATATATATATATATAAAAATATAAATATATATATATATATATATATATATATATATATATATATATATATATATATATATATATATATATTTATATATATATATATATATATATATATATATATATATATATATATATATAGCCAGTATATAAGCATCTTTGCTGTTGTTTTTTTCCAACAGTTTCTACCGGTCTCTGGTGATGTCTGCCTCTCTGGTGCTCATGTCTGTCTCTGTTGCTCCTGTATGCCTCTCTGATGTTTCTACCTGTCTCTGGTGTTCCTGCCTGTCTCTCTGGTGCTCCTGCCTGTCTATCTAGTACCTCTCTGTCTCTCTAGTACCTGTCTGTCACTCTGGTGCTCCTGCCTATCTCTCTGGTGCTCCTGTCTGTCTCTCTAGTACCAGTCTGTCTCTGGTGCTCCTGTTTGTCTCTCTAGTACCAGTCTGTCTCCGGTGCTCCTGTCTGTCTCTGGTGCTCATGTCTGTCTCTCTGGTGCTCCTGCCTATCTATCTAGTACCCCTGTGTCTTTCTAGTACCTGTCTGTCTCTCTGGTGCTTCTGCCTGTCTCTGATACTCCTGTCTCTTTGGTGCTCCTGTCTGTGTCTCTCTAGTACCTGTCTGTCTCCAGTGCTCCTGTATGCCTCTCTGATGTTCCTGCCTGTCTCTGGTGCTCATGTCTGTCTCTCTGGTGCTCATGTCTGTCTCTCAGGTGCTCATGTCTGTCTCTCAGGTGCTCATGTCTGTCTCTCTGGTGCTCATGTCTGTCTCTGGTGCTGTCTCTGGTGCTGTCCCTTTGAGAATGACAGGGACCTCGTTAACACTGTGCGCAAGGATGAACTCTGTATTCTGATTAGATCAGTGTTATCTCAAGGAAATATCCAGGTCAGAGAGCCACTGAAATGCGTTGCTGTGGGAATGGGATCTGTTAAAAGCATCTAACCTAGCTGACTTACTCACACGGAGGAATAAGAGATGAAGAAAAGTATCTTCTGTCAAAGTGACCTGCGCAGCAATCCATTACTCATTAATTATTAATACTTTCTGCCTATAATCACTGACTGCTCCAGGGCTGGGACCTGCTGGAATCCTCCTCAACATGGATCCATGTAGGTTCTGTCTCAAATAAAAAAAAAAATCAGGTCCTCTCACTGTGGGATTGTCCTTCAAGCTACAAAATCTACAAGTTCTCAGACCATCAGATGCACTTGTAAGTAGGTGCAGTTAGCTAGTCTGCTACTAGGTGGCTCTCCTAAAATAGTGTGGTAAAAGAGAATTATGTAATTGGGTGTTGAGTTCCCTTTTAGACAAAGCCTTCCTGTAGTATGCAATGGGTGGTGTTAGTGCTTATTATATGCTAGGATTGGAGGAGCCTAGTGCAGCCAGGGTATGGGAGCCAAGCCAACCAACAAATCTGCAAATGTAGTCAGCTACTGTGAGGGCCCTATACAGAGCAGAAGGCCTAGGTGAAATAATCCAATACCCAGAAGAAGCAGCTATAGTCGTCCTGACTTGAAACACGGTCTATGTAGACTGGGAACATGATCTAACTGGACTGGGAGCGGGATGCATGTAGCACCCTGTAGCTTAGGCAGGGAGCCCCCTCAAATTTACTTGCCAGAAGTTATCCTGGTTGATTGATATAGATCCATTGATTTCTCCCTAAGTTTGGCCTTGTTGCACTTTTCTCTTCTATCACCAGGTGGCCGGGTACTTGGTGGTACTAGATATGAGAAGGGCAACCCAAGTTCAGGTTATGGGTATATGGGGTATCTCAGCCAATGGGCAGGGGTTTTCTTGAATCCCTTGGCCTGCTGGGAGCACCTATATATTCGGGTGGAGTCAGGTGATCTATGTTCTGTGCCACCTGGACGGCTGTCTAGGTGGACGTGTGTCGTATGTCCCGGGCTGCTAGGCTGGAGATTGGGCCTATCCCGAGGGCATCTGGCTGCCAGGCTGTGTAAGAGCCTATCCAGAAGTAAGAGGGCAGCGCAGGGTTGGGATTGCAGCTTGCAATCCAACCAAAAGTGATGGTTCTGCTGGCTGGAGAACCTGTCGTGGTCAGAGGTAGATGGGGGGCTGTCGCCACTAAGGGACCAACCACCTTTACCAGGGACCACAGTGAGTAACTGAAGCAAGTACCGGAGCAGTATTCTCATCGAACGGGCACAGTGGAGAATCGGGAAACTCCAGGCGGTGATCAAGTCTGGGACCCAACCAGCGGAGGTGACGCTTGCAGAGCAGCCTTGTGTGTCAAGCTAGGGACCAAGCCGGTCAGCAGGGGTGAAGCTTGAAGGTATCCGAATTGCCAAGCTACGCACCCAGCAGAGAAGCGTGGGTGATGCTTGAGGGAGATACCACCACAAAGATTGGAGGAGCTCAAAGGATTCAGAGTGAGTGAATCAGTGGGTCTAGTGAGAGACCGGGAGCTCAGTGTTGAAGAACTACAAGGAGCAGTTGTAGTGAAGCTGAAGGAACTGTTACGTTTGAGTTAAGAACTGTTAAAGACTGTTGCCATAGGAGACAGCATTCCTGCATGTGCAGATGTGGCGCTTCGCTGGGGCCTTTCCCTGCACGTTTGTCTTCCTATTGAAGTCTCGGAGTCTGCCAATTGAATCTCCGATGCTGTGCTTGGCTAGAGCTGCAATGAGGTCACTCCTGCGCACGTGCGCGGGAACTGCTGGTAACGGCACAGTCTAACTGAAGCAACGGCACGTATGTGCCATTGCTTCAGTGCGCATGTGCCGATGACATTGGCACATGCAAATACAGGGGATATCTTCTAAACCGTGCAGGTTTAGGAGATATCCAGTGTAGCTACAGGTAAGCCTTATTAGAGGCTTACCTGTAGCAAAAAGTGGTTTGTAAAAGGTTTACAACCACTTTAAAAGAAATAAAACCACTTTTACATCCAAGAAGTGTCTGGCGCCCAATGATTTTCACCATCTTTGCACCCACTATGCCTCACAACCCACTACATATTGAAGGATGTCTGCTATCTTAGGCCTTGGAGGTCCTCATTAGACTGGAAGAGGCTAAAGACTTTGCTACATGCAAAAGACGTCTTAGGCCAGGCTTGTGTTCTCTGACGTTAGTACTAATGTCCCTAGGACTTCTAGTGTACAGAATCTAGAGGTGCAGCTACAGCAGTCCTATCTCTGGAATGGCATGAAGGGAGTCGTGAGTTGGATGCATAAAGCCTAATGGGTCAGAGCCTTCTGAGTGAGTACTAATGACCCTTGGGAGTAATGCCGCGTACACACGGTCGGACTTTTCGTCTACAAAAGTCCAACGGACGCTGACGGACTAAAGCTGGCTGGTAATCCGATCGTGTGTGGGCTTCTCCGGACTTTCAACTGACTTTTTTAGCCTCAAATCCGACGTACTTTAGATTTGAAACATGCTTCAAATCTTTCCGACGGACTCGAGTCCAGTCGAAAAATCCGCTCGTCTGTATGCTAGTCCGACGGACAAAAACCCACGCTAGGGCAGCTATTGGCTACTGGCTATGAACTTCCTTATTTTAGTCCGGTGTACGTCATCACGTAAGAATTCGACGGACTTTTGTGTGATCGTGTGTAGGCAAGTCTGTTCGTTAGAAAGTCCGCCGCAAGTCCGTCGAAAGTCCGCCAAAAGTCAGTCGAAAGTCTGTCGGACAGGCTGTCGGACTTTTGTAGCTGAAAAGTCCGACCGTGTGTACGCGGCATTAGAGAGTAATGCCGCGTACACACGGTCGGATTTTTCGTCTACAAAAGTCCAACGGACGCTGACGGACTAAAGCTGGCTGGTAATCCGATCGTGTGTGGGCTTCTCCGGACTTTCAACTGACTTTTTTAGCCTCAAATCCGACGTACTTTAGATTTGAAACATGCTTCAAATCTTTCCGACGGACTCGAGTCCGGTCGAAAAATCCGCTCGTCTGTATGCTAGTCCGACGGACAAAAACCCACGCTAGGGCAGCTATTGGCTACTAGCTATGAACTTCCTTATTTTAGTCCGGTGTACATCATCACGTAAGAATTCGACGGACTTTTGTGTGATCGTGTGTAGGCAAGTCTGTTCGTTAGAAAGTCCGCCGCAAGTCCGTCGAAAGTCCGCCAAAAGTCCGTCGAAAGTCTGTTGGACAGGCTGTCGGACTTTTGTAGCTGAAAAGTCCGACCGTGTGTACGCCCCATAACATCTGGGAGCATACCTGGCTGCATAGAGCCATGGAGAGGGAGAGACTAGTATACTATAGAAGGCACCTTGTTAATCTCAGCTCAGAGTGAACAGAGCAGAATGCTACAGATATAAGTATAGAGAGAGATGGGTCCCAACACTGTGGTGATCCTAAGGAGAGAGGGATACTAAGGGAAGATGGATTATCAGTGATGTGTAATGTACGGCTTTTACAAATGACTCCACATTGTCATGGACAGCGTTCAGGGATCATGATTAAGTAACACAATGGGAGTAAGCGCAAAAAGTGCTCTATGAAATGAAATGAATGAATGACAATTCCACCTCCTCCATTCATAGAGTGATTTTCATTGCGGGAAGTCATACTACAGTTTCTATAAGTGGAGCAGGGGGATTGAAAGGGTTGGTATAGTTGGAATTTTTGATAAGCCGGTGACAGGAATATTACATAGCGATTCTGTATTTAGACAATGTTTGTGTAGCCTGGAGTTTAGCTTTAAGAAAACTCTATACAGTAAGACATGCGTGCAAACATACAGAAAAATATATTGATGTAAACTGGCAATTCTGCCCCTTGCTCCTGGAAGCAACAGGTCATGAGGCCTAATTGCGATTGCTTTTGCTGTTGATTCACCTACTGTATGCTCATTGCTCACAATACAATACAATAAAGCAGCAGATTTCTTTTCTTTACATCCCTTCATTGTTCTGTAATCCCTTGCTTAAGCCTTTAGTCCTTTAATTCAGCTGTCATAGAGGAAAACACCTGTATAATAAGGGTCTGATGGATGCAGCGATTCCACAACGCATGTGCCACCTTCTAGCTCCAAAATGCAGTGAATAGGTTCAAATCTAATCTAGAGTTTTATGTCCCTATAATTTGCCTTCACTGGTTCCTCCTTTTTCCCCTCATCAACATGCTCATGGTATTTTTACATAAAACATTTCAATTTTCATTACAGACCTTATTTTAGACCCAATGACATCATCACTGGGTCTTTGTTCTTCTCTATGCAATGCAAGTAGATCATGGTTGGTGGGAGACCCAGCAGGGTGCTCAGTAGCAAGCAATGGGCTGGTTCTTGGAAGTAGTTATGTAAATATTAAAATGTCTTTATGGGTGGATATCAGTCTGGAGAAGTGGGCAGTCCCTTGGAGGCTGTACCCGCATGCAGACTGCCCACAGGTGATACCAAGCTTGCACGATTGAATGAAAGAGAGGGGACAGGAACAACCAGGTTGGGGAGCAAAGCGGTAGATCATGCATTTCCAGCCAGGAAAAGAGGTGGGCCCTATTTGACTTACAACGGCTTCTGATGCACACTGTGAGAGAGAAGCTCGCAGTGTGCAGTGAAATCAGAGTGAGCAAGTTCAGTACAGGAGAGGAAGCCTATTTCTGAAGTTCTGGGAGGTGAAGGTTAGATTGTAATGGGGCTTCTAATTGGCTGACTGTTGGTGCCAAATCACCCAAGCTCCTGCCCTGCTTTCTCTTGAATAGGACAACAACCCACCGCTGGTATTCTTAGCCTGTGCCATCTTGTGCCCAACTCCTTTCCATATACATGATCCTGGCCCCCGAAAACTCTGCTTTACATGATCCTGGCCCCCGAAAACTCTGCTTTACATGATCCTGGCCCCCGAACACTCTGCTTTACATGATCCTGGCCTCTGAACACTTTACTTTACATGATCCTGGCCCCCGAACACTCTGCTTTACATGATCCTGGCCCCCGAACACTTTGCTTTACATAATCCTCACCCCCGAACACTCTGCTTTACGTGATCCTGGCCCCCGAAAACTCTGCTTTACATGATCCTGGCCCCCGAAAACTCTGCTTTACATGATCCTGGCCCCCAAACACTTTGCTTTACATGATCCTGGCCCCCGAACACTCTGCTTTACATGATCCTGGCCCCCGAACACTCTGCTTTACATGATCCTGGCCCCCGAACACTTTGCTTTACATGATCCTCACCCCCGAACACTCTGCTTTACATGATCCTGGCCCCCGAACACTCTGCTTTACATAATCCTGGCCTCTGAACACTTTACTTTACATGATCCTGGCCCCCGAACACTTTGCTTTACATGATCCTCACCCCCGAACACTCTGCTTTACATGATCCTGGCCCCCGAACACTCTGCTTTACATGATCCTGGCCCCCGAACACTCTGCTTTACATAATCCTGGCCTCTGAACACTTTACTTTACATGATCCTGGCCCCCGAACACTTTGCTTTACATGATCCTCACCCCCGAACACTCTGCTTTACATGATCCTGGCCCCCGAACACTCTGCTTTACATGATCCTGGCCCCCGAACACTTTGCTTTACATAATCCTCATCCCCGAACACTCTGCTTTACATGATCCTGGCCCCCGAACACTTTGCTTTACATGATCCTGGCCACTGAACACTTTACTTTACATGATCCTGGCCCCCGAACACTTTGCTTTACATGATCCTGGCCACTGAACACTTTGCTTTACATGATCCTGGCCCCCGAACACTCTGCTTTACATGATCCTGGCCCCCGAACACTCTGCTTTACATGATCCTGGCCCCCGAACACTCTGCTTTACATGATCCTGGCCCCCGAACACTTTACTTTACATGATCCTGGCCCCCGAACACTCTGCTTTACATGATCCTGGCCCCCGAACACTCTGCTTTACATGATCCTGGCCCCTGAACACTTTACTTTACATGATCCTGACCCCCGAACACTTTACTTTACATGATCCTGACCCCCGAACACTTTGCTTTACATGATCCTGACTCCTGAACACTTTGCTTTACATGATCCTGACCCCTGAACACTTTGCTTTACATGATCCTTGCCCCCGAACACTTTGCTTTAAATGATCCTCACCCCTGAACACTTTGCTTTAAATGATCCTGACCCCCGAACACTCTGCTTTACATGATCCTGGCCCCCGAACACTCTGCTTTACATGATCCTGGCCCCCGAACACTTTACTTTACATGATCCTGGCCCCCGAACACTCTGCTTTACATGATCCTGGCCCCCGAACACTCTGCTTTACATGATCCTGGCCCCTGAACACTTTACTTTACATGATCCTGACCCCCGAACACTTTACTTTACATGATCCTGACCCCCGAACACTTTGCTTTACATGATCCTGACTCCTGAACACTTTGCTTTACATGATCCTGACCCCTGAACACTTTGCTTTACATGATCCTTGCCCCCGAACACTTTGCTTTAAATGATCCTCACCCCTGAACACTTTGCTTTAAATGATCCTGACCCCCGAACACTTTGCTTTACATGATCGTGGCCCCTAAGGCTATCTTTATATACAGCAACAATTCTTTTTTTCAGATCCTCAGAGAGTTCTTTGCCATGAAGTGCCATGGTGAACTTCCAGTTACCAGTATGAGAGAGTGAGAGCGATAACACCAAATTTAACACACCTGCTCCCTATTCACACCTGAGACCTTGTAACACTATAGAGTCACATGACACCGGGGAGGGAAAATGGCTGATTGGGCCCAATTTGGACATTTTTCCTTAGGGGTATACACACTTTTGTTGCCAGCGGTTTAGACATTAATGGCTGTATGTTGAGTTATTTTGAGGGGACAGCAAATTTACACTGTTATACAAGCTGTACACTCACTACTTTACATTGTAGCAAAGTGTCATTTCTTCAGTGTTGACACATGAAAAGATATAATAAAATATTTTAAAAAATGTGAGGGGTGTACCCACTTTTGTGAGATACTGTATGCCTAGGCTGTGCTTGCTCACTGTGGTGGAGGTGCTTTGACTAGGGGAAGGTAAAGATCTGCCAGAATGACAGTCTGCCTTGTTTACATACAGCAAGCAGACTGCCGTTCTGCTTGTGTCCCGAACAATCGGCGGATCCTGGCAGACATCGAGTCCGCCGGACCCCCTGATTTACTCCTGCTGTTTCCAGTCACAGCGGGAGCAGAACGCCGGCGTGTGCATGCCCCAGACCCGGAAGTATCAGATTATGTACTAGGTACCTGATCTGGCACAGAGCGGCCGCAATTGCCGTAGTAAAGATCCTCACTAATTGGATACAGATTAATTGAATACATTAGATATGTCCTCCTGGTATATGGTTTTGGTAAATCTAAAAGAGATTGCACAATCAAATTGTATAGTGTATGGCCAGCTACTTTTAGCAATGCAACACCATATCCCCTCGGGAAGCAAACAGATTCTGTTAGTTTGCAGTTAAGGGTCACTAGGTGCTACTAGTAATAGGAGAAAGTGGATGGGTTTCAGAAGCGAATGTGGCTGAAAGTTTGCACATTGCAAATGTTAATACAAACTGAATCAAAGTCATTGCAGTAAACTGAACCCCTGGCTCCTTGGTTACTAGGACGTTAGCAGCCGCCAGCTTCCTAGCAACCAACAAGCCCTGAGCAGGAAGCTGTCACATTTAGTGGGGGTAGTAATACCGTCATTGAATATTTGACTTCCCAGCAGCCAGAGGCTTGAGGGCAGCAAAATAGGTCATTTAGTTAATCTGCCCAGCGAACTACCAGAGTTGGGGATGAACCCTGTATCACTGTCAACTCAAACCCCATCCCTAGTTGCTACAAGTTACTTTAATTTACTCAATAAAGACCTGTAAAAAGTTACACTTCAGTCTGTAAAGAGCGACATTTCCATATACAGGTAAATTATAAAAACAGCATTTATTAAAGATCATTTAACATTGCTTTGGAGTTAAATTGTAGTCTGCTAATCACTCTGTAGGATAGAGAAAAGTTTACACACCGTTGTCTTTTTGACATCGGATTCAGGCAGCAAGCTGTTAGACTTCAAGGATTGTAGGATTTGCTTGACTCTTCCCATGATGAATCCTGGATGATTCCAATTGTTTACGTCTTATTTTCATAGATAGGTCCCAAATCCAAGCCTACCCCATGTCTGTATTATCTCCATACAGCAAGGGAATACTGCTAGAGCCATCAGCACCCCAGCCAACAGAATGGTGTACACTGTCATCTGAGTGGGCAGCACTTTCTAGTAGATGTGTGTGGCCTGTAAATGATGCTGGAAGCCTTTTCTCTGCCTGCAGCAGAATGGGAGAGAGGGGCGAGCGGAAAACTCCCTGAAAATAATGACAGAGCTACATTCATGCCCTGCTTCCATTCTTCACCTCTTCTTCCCATTCTGCAAAGGAGCCCGGCAATGCTACATTCCTACTATTAGGTAAATCAGACTGTGCTTACACTGACACAAAGCTAGGGTTAAAAAAAAATAAATATATAT
This sequence comes from Lithobates septentrionalis, assembly GCA_037952835.1. Lineage (NCBI taxonomy): Eukaryota > Metazoa > Chordata > Amphibia > Anura > Ranidae > Lithobates > Lithobates septentrionalis. Next base: position 2,018,873 of record JBBDGP010000385.1, read on the forward strand.
ATATACACACACACGCACACACATACATATGTATATATATATATATATATATATGTACATATATATATATATATATATATATGTACATATATATATGTGTATATATATATATATATATATGTATATATATATATATATATATATATATATATATATATATATATATATATATATATATATATATATATATATATATATATATATATATATATGTGTGTATATATATATATATATATATATATATATATATGTATATATATATATATATATATATATATATATATATATATATATATACATACACATATGCATACACACACATACATACACAAACTGTATATATATAACTTTAGCTCAAAAACATTCATTCTATTCATTTCAGATTCCTCCAGATCTCCAAATTCCTTTTTTTCCCCCTGCTGTGATTAGAGGGTGGCTACACTCGTTTTCCATGGTTTCCCTGCATATAAGAATGTAGCCTCCTTCTCTTGCTCACTCCTGAGATGAACTATGGACTATGGGATTTGTAGTGTGTGTAGAGCAGTGCACGTGACTGCATGTAATGTGCATTGCTTTTTCCAAACAAACAGAAGAAAGGGGGAAAGGGGGGAGGTTCAGGAGCTCACGGAGGATGTTACATGGAGGCAGATAAACACAGTAAGAAAGGATTTTTATGAAAAATAGGATACAGGGCCATGAAGAAGTGGACTATTTTTTGGAATATAAGGATATTGTTTAGTGCCACATTAAAGTAAACCCCAACCAAATGATATTTAGATCGCTAAAGCATTGCATATACATAAACAATTGCCATTGAAATATACAGTTTTCATCCTTTGTTCAATCTCTGTTCTGTTGATCTCCTGCAGCCTCTATGCAGCTCTCTTCCTGTCTACACAAAAAGCACTCCAGTGCTGGCTACATGCCATTTCTCACAGCGGGATTCCTGAAGGTGACAACAATAGACCATACCTGCGTAATGCACAACAGCATGGCTGCTTGTAGTTTCTATTAAGAGAGCACATGACAATGCAGAAAACAATTGGGGGGGCAGGGACGGAGCACCTCTAAAAGATCGTGCCTGCACAAGAACCTTTATGATGGATCGCCAGGCATTGTTTTAATAAAAGCTGCAAGATTTGAATATAAAAAAGTACATTAAAGTGATACTAAAGTCTCATTTTTTTTAGTTAAAAATAACAAATATGTTATACTTACATGCTCTGTACAGTGGATTTGCACAGAGCAGCCCCAATTCTCCTCTTCTCGGGTCTATCCTCGGTTCTCCTGGCCCCTCCCTTCTGTTGAGTGCCCCCAGAGCAAGCAGCTTGCTCTGGGGGCACCCGAGCTGAGCTGCAGCTTCCTGTGTTCATTCAGACACAGAGCTGTGGCCCACCCTGCCCCCTTTCTCTCCTCATTGGTTGACTGACTTTGATTGACAGCAGTGGGAGCCAATGGCGCTGCACTGCTGTCTCAGCCAATGGGAAAGGGAGTCCTGGGCAGTCGAGACGTTCCTACAACATCGCTGGATCTAGATAAGACTCAGAAAAGTATTAGGGGGGCTGAGGGGGGCTGTTGCATACAGAAGGCTTTTTATCTTAATGCATCAAATGCATTAAGATAAAAAACCTTCTGCATTTACAATCACTTTAAAGCAGAACTTTACCCATAACAACTTGTTAAAAAATAATGTTTTTTAGCAAGGAACATACATTCCACATTAATAATTACGCTGTAAATTGCCTCCAGCATTGCTCCTATTTCTTCTTGCTGGAGGCTGTTATTTTGCTAAAGCCCAGAGCCCCTGAACAGCAGTGGATCATAAAGCGGAACTAAGCCCATATATTTAACAGTTTAAAAAAACTGTTACATTCCTGGAATACCAGGATTGTTAACTATCACATTTGATTGTGTCCTCAACCAAACTGTCAAACCATGAAATGTGCAGCACCAATTGCAGATCAAACAGAAGCAGCTTCTTTGGCTGTAAATGATAGGACTTAATTCAGCTTTAAGACAATCAGCAGATCACCCTCTACAAATTCAGCAGTGCCTAATAATGGAGAGCAACTGAGCATGTGCAGAGCAGGGTGAGACGTTTTAGCGGCGGTAGTCGGCCACTAGCGGGGCGGTTTTACCCCCCTCTAGCGGCCGAGAAAGGGTTAAAAACCACCGCAAAGCGCCTCTGCTGAGGCGCTTTGCCGACGGTATAGCCGCGCTTCCCCATTGATTTCAATGGGCAGGAGCGGTGAAGGAGCGGTGTATACACCGCTCCTTCACCGTTTTGAAGATGCTGCTAGCAGGACTTTTTTTCCTGTCCTGCTAGTGCACCGCTCCAGTGTGAAAGCCCTTGGGGCTTTCACACTGGAGACACAGCAGCAGCTGTTTCGGGTCGGTTTGCAGGCGGTATTTTTAGCGCAATAGCGCCTGCAAACCGCCTCAGTGTGAAAGGGGTCTTAAGGCAAATAAACTGTGCACTTTGCAAAGTTGCACTCTGCAAGAGCAGTTGCTCCAGAGCTAAGTAAATGAGCAAAAGCTCTGCTGACTTCCATCATCCAATCATGTGCAAGCAAAAATGCTGCTTTGTTCATTTTCCTTGTATGTGATCGGGTATTCTTTGCAAAGTGCAGCTTTACTTCATTTACTAAGGTCTGGAGCAAATGCACTTGCAAAGTGCACAGTCTCTTTGCCTTTATTAAATCACACTCCATTGTGTGTCTGCTTAAAGTGGATTTTCACGTCACTTTTTTTTTAAAAACCTGGTGGTGTGTTCAGCACATTTCAGATACTCTCCCATCCAACGGATCCAGCGCTGTCCAGCTGAGTTACTCTTCCCTTCTGGCAGTGCTTGGTCCTGTGCCATGTTTTGCTGTGACTTTATCAATTGACTGCAAATTTTTTTTTTTATCTATCATAAAGTGTTTTACAATGCCAAATCTCTCATCCAGTTTTTAAATGGCTGCATTTGTAAATTTCAAATGCCAATATAAAGGAACAGTAGTGGTTAAAAAAAGCTCTTGTGGGTTTAAAGGGGTTGTAAAGGCAGAAGTTGTTTTTATCTTAATGCATTCTATGCATTAAGATAAAAAAACCTTCTGTGTGCAGCAGCCTCCATCATTCCCCCTAATACTTACCTGAGCCCCATCTCCATCCAGCTATATACAAGAGCAGGGCTGCTGATAGAAATTGCGGTGCCCCGTAGAGACTACCTGACAGGGCGTGTCCCCCCCCTCCCCAAGAAAATATTACAGCTATATTTCACTAAAAATACAATACAATTATTAGCAGACACAAATACAACATAACTCACAGAATTCCTTCTAAGAGATAAAACTGAGTTAATAAATAAAAATTAAGATTAAAAAAAATATACAGGCTGGGTTCCCGGATCAGAGAGACAGAGGGAGAGAAACAAAGTTAGGCTTCATGTACACGGGGCGCTTTAAAACTTCTGAATGCTAGTAACCGACCGTTAAAAATGTCCGTTGTGCCGCGTTTAGCTGCGTTTGCGTTTAGAAGCATTCTTTACATTGTAAGTGGTCAGAAATGTATCTCCATTAAAAACGCCTATAAACGAAACGTGGTTAAACACGGGTTACCGCGTTTAGATACATTTGCTGTTACAAGCATTTGGCATTTCAAATGCCAATAAACATCCGTCCTGAATGCAATTTTTTTGCTTTAAAAAAATGCCACTAAACTCAACTGCCTCTAAACGACTATAAACTACTCAGTGTGCATGGACAGATAAGATAACATAGAAGAGAGTTCAGGAGCTGCTGAAAAGAATGCCCAACTGCTCCTAAACGTCCCAACAGCAGTGTACATGAGGCCTAACAGAGATAAACTCAGGAGCACACCTAACATTAGAGCCAGCGCTGAGAGGGAGGGGGTCCACATAGGGAGGGGGATTAGTGAGGTGTCTCTTTCTCAGCAGATAAAAGCTGGCAGCAGGGAGAGGGGGAGAGACCAGCTTTCAGCTGCTGGAGGAAAAGAGACATAATTGTCATCCATCACTAATCCCCCTCCCTGTGTGGCCCCCCCTGTGTGCTCGGGCCCCCTACAAGAAGATCGGTGGTCCCCCCCTATCAGCTGCCCTGTACATGAGTGCCTCGGCTGTCCTGGACTCTCCCTCATGATTGAGCCAATCATGAGGGAGCGGGGGGAGCCATTGGCTCCTGCTTCTGTCAATCAAAGTCAGTTTGTCAATCAGGAGAGAGAGGGGGCGGGGCCGAACCACGGCTCCGTGTCTGAATGGACACAAGGAGCTGTGGCTTGGGTGCCCCCATAGCAAGCTGCATGCTGTGGGGGCACTAGCAAGGAGGGAGGGGCCAAGAGCACCAACGAGGGACCTGAGAAGAGGAGGATCGGGGCTGCTCTGTGCAAAACCATTTCACAGAGTATAATATGTTTGTTATTTTTAAAGAAAAAAACAAGACTTTAGTATCACTTTAAGGGTCGGTTCACACTGGGGCGACTTGGGATCCGACTTGTACGCCCTCAAGTCGCCCCAAGTCGCCCCAGAAATAGATTCAATGGGAGTGAACGCTAGCGTCTTAATAGACACTACTGAAGTCGCTCCGACTTCAGAGCGTACTCCCTGTACTACTTTGATCCGACTTGGTAGGCGACCTGTACCATAGAAATCAATGGAAGTCGCCTCCAAGTCGGATCTCTCTGTAAAGTCAAGCGACTTTGCAGGGAAAACCCCTCCCTCCCCCCCTCCCTCCCAGAGAGCTGATTGCCCTGTGATTGGCCACAGCCGAAGTCGCCTGTCACGGAGGCGACTTCAAGTCGCCTTGTATTTTGCTAAAGTCGCGCTGAAGTCGCGCTGAAGTCGCGTCGAAGCCGCGTTGAAGTCGCCGTGCAAAGTCGCGCTGAAGTCGTGTTGCCCCAGTGTGAACCGACCCTAACTAATCATTTTTTGTGAAGTAATGATTATAAATTTACACTTATGGTTTTGAACAGTGCAGCCCTGAACCTCCTCTTCTTAGGTCTCCCGTTGCCACTACTGACTCCTCCTCTCTATTAAAACAAAAAGCCAAGTCTTTACAGCAGGTTGTCCACGCAATAATTTTTCCACCAACAATATAAACAAGAAAATGCTACGGCACCTGGCTTACTCTTTAGCAGCACTGGTCCCCAGACCCAGCTTTTTGGCTCTCCTGGCTCACTCAACCTTAGTTACAGCACCTTGTTGCACGGGCCCTGTCCTGGCCTCTAGATAGAGTTCTCCTAGCACCCAGTGCTCTCTCACTCTTCAGAGGTTTTCAGATTCCTTTCAGTCCCCTGGATGCACTAGTTGCTTTCGCTGTCTCAGCCCTGCCAACTCGCTCAGCAGTCCCAGTTCTGCATGTAAGGAAACCTTCTAACATGCAGTCTTGTCTTCTGAGTGGTTCACCTCTCCTGGCTGCAGCACACACCTATCTCCAAACAAGAGTTCTGAACTATGGGCATCTCCTGGCTTCTAAGGAGTGTTCACACCTGGACACACACTCTGCAGGTCTCCAGGAAGTTCTGGACACAGGAATGGAGATATCTTCACACCCGAACCACAAGCTGTCACAGCCCGGTGCCCACACTTAAGATGCCAGCGTCGGGAACCCGAAGGCTAGTGAAAAACTAGCCTGGGTGAGGATGGCCCTAGATCCATTGACAGGTGTGTTTCGTTTCCTATTTAGAGTCAGCAGCTACAGGATTTGTTCATGCTATCTTTTATTTATTTTTTAAGTTTTAGAAACCCTGGTTCTGGATGCTGTATAACCATCAGAGTACATACCTCCCAACATTTTGAGATGGGAATGAGGGACACCTACTAACAAACGTATGTAGTCATAGGGCACGCCCCCTGCCACACCCCCTTAAAGGAGAATTAACAAAAAAAAAGGTTAATTAAATACACAAGGGCTTTTTTTTACCACTACTAATCCTATATATTGGCTTTTAAAATGTACAAATGCAGAAATTTAGAAACTGGATGAAAGGTTTAGCACTAGGAAACACTTTTTGAAAGATAAAAAGTGCATTCTATATACAACTATATGGATCAGACCAAATTGAGGGATAAATGAGGAGGAATGAGGGACAGAAGGACATTGCTCCAAATCAAGGACAGTCCCTCAAAATTAGGGACAGTTGGGAGCTATGAGAGTGCTTTTAAGAATTTTGCATGAACAGTAATGAGAATTTATGTTTGTGGAGGAAGAGGTGTTATCACACCCATTGAGAAGTACAGTACATAGGAATGTTGTTTGCACAAAAAAGATTCCTGTTTTTTTGTTGACATCTTAGTGAATTGTCTCCATCTCTCTAAAAGTGTATTTCCTGTTTTGTCTTTCTAATGAAGTCACGATATAACAACAGAGAAGTGTACTTCTATAAATTGCAAACCCAAAATAAAAACTTTTTTTTTTAGGTTTGGCTTGTGTAGGGACAGGTTTTATTTTTTTCTGCATTCTTCATTGGGAAAAACATTCTCATCATCTGTCCTGGTGATCATTGTTGCATGGACAAAAAAACAGAGGTGAGTGTAAATCTCCCAATAGTGACACTTGTTCTGGTGACAATGATCAAAGTTAGGATTATGAATGTGAGTATATATGCTCTCACTTCCTGATGAATCTCTGGGGCAGGAAGTGAGGGGACATCTCCCCAGTGGGGTTACATGAAGCAGGAAAAAAAAAAAGACGTTTGCCGAAGTTGAGCCTTTAACCCTATCTACAGGAAAATAAAAAAAAACCCTTGCAGTGCTGCTGCCCCACATACTGCAAAGGTAAATGCTTGTTTGCTTTTAGGGCATTGAAAAAAAGCACTATTTCTTACCTGATCCTCCTCTCCACCAGCAGACAGCACTCTCCCCTACACTGTGGTGGTGGACTGTCCCTCTAAATCCTCACACCTGATGGAAGGCTAGGGGCCCTGCGTTGTATTTGATGATATCAGAGGACCTGGTTTTTCACAAGGTTTCAGCTTTAAAGAACAACTTCACTTTCAGCATACCTCCCAACGTTCTGAGATGGGAATGAGGGACACCTATCAGCAAAAGTATGCAGGTATAGGACACACCCCTTGCCACACCCCCTAACTGAGAATTGTACCAAAAAAAATAAGATTGGTTAAACCCACCAGTGTTTTTTTACCACTACCATTCCTTTATTTTGGCTTTTGGAATCAAATGCAGCAATTTGGAAATCAAATGACAGGTTTAGCACTGGAAAACACTTTTTGATGTATATAAAATGCACTTTGTATCTATCTATATATAGATCAGACCAAAAATGAGGGACAAATGAGGAGGAATGAGGGACAGAGGGACATTCAATGGACAAATCAGGGAAAGTCCCTCGAAATCAGGGACAGTTGGGAGGTATGCTTTAGTGAACTTTAATAATTCCCCAACCCTCTGAGTGCAGCCCACCTGAGCTAATAGCTATGTTCTTCCCTAAACCAACAATCTTTCCTTTAACATAGTTCTGGCCAGCTCCATTTCATACCGTGCATGCGCGCCATAGCTCCATTTATTTCTATGAGTAGCCATACTAACGGTGGCCTCCAGCAGTCCCTCAGAATAAGGCTTATCCTTAATAACGAAAGCAGCCACAGCACACATGCACAAAATGTGGGCGTCCTAACTACTTAAAGTGTTACAGTTTTTCTCCATTGTTTTGGCTCATTTCTTGAAACAGAAATGACATTCTCAAAACTCTAAGTTCATTTGGCAAAACAGTCTTACAGTTCAGCACAACTCTATAACTCACGTGCAAAAGCTCATATCTCTCCCAAAACTGTTCACTCATGCTTCAAAACCATATTCCTTTCCCATATAAAGAGTCAGTGCTACCAAAATGGCAAAGATTCTTCTCAATTGCTTTGGCTCATTTCTTGAAACAGACCGGACGTTCTCAACTCTCTTGGTGCTTTTGCCAAAATAACCTGGATGGTTCAGCACAACACCATGGTTCACCTTCAAAAGCTCATATCTTTCCCAAAACAGTTCACTCATGTGTCAAAAATAAATTTCTTTCTCATTCAAATAGTCAGTGCTCCCAAAATGCTTCATCCCTTTGGCATTGTGTAAGCACTGCAAGTCAAAATGTTTAGATGTTTTGTCTCTAAGGCAGAAGACCATTGAAATATCCCTCATGTCCACCTTTCAGTCTTAGCCCAGTCCTTCATTGACAATGGTTACTGTACAGTTTTTGTTTAGCTAACTGAATACAATTGTGTATAAAACTGACAAAAAAGAAAAGATTTTAGGGTAAGAGTAGCCTCCAAGGTTTTACATCACACATTGCACTCATACTGCCAAGGAAAAATTACTTTACAGTATTGTAACCATTATCATTCACACACAAAGTAACTTCCATACATCAGAGTAAAAAGAAAATGTATACAGCATAATATACGGAAATATAAACACACAAACATAAAACAAGGAAAATTACATTTAGCCTACAATGCTGTAAATAAAGCTGGAGTTTCACAACTACTGTAACATCTCTTCACTGGCCACCGTCCTCACCCTCCTGCCCATCCACACGCTGCTGTCTGTCTGGCCACAGATTCTCATCAACATTGCAGCGTATATCCTCCCTTGCGATGCAACAAGGGAAGAAGCTGCGTGCATGTCGCAACCATCCCCTACAAAAAACAAAGGGAAAGGTAATTCATCAAGGAGGAACATGCAATTGTCAAAACGTATATGAAATGCTTTTTATTGAAAGTACACTATAAACACCAATCCAATAATATACTGTAAAAACAGGTACCATCACCAATATAAAAATGACAACGTTGTCATTGACAGACACAGATGGCCACCACTCACATATACCACACACACCTCATGTGAATTCATTCAAGATAGATATACAAGAATGAATTCAGATTAGATACTAAATTTTCATCTGCTGGATAGCTGAAAGTCCTGGTAAATCAAATGATAACAGCAGATGGTAAGTGAAAGGAGAGATATGTGGGGTTGTGGATGGTAATGCAGTAGACCTAGATATCAGATCCTCATAGATGTAGGAACAAGAAGAACCGGGAGGATAGGAGGGGAAGATGGGGGGGAACGGAAATGGGAAGACCCTGTACTCACTCAACAGTAGCGTGGTCACTGGATACTGCAGTCCTGGTCAGTTACTGTAAGATCACCCTGGGCCATCAATATTTCACAGCGCTGATGACAGGGAATGGGAGTTCCTGTTTGCAGGATATGGTGAGCCGTAGCAGATTGAATCAGCCTGAGCAGTGTAACTCATTTAGTGAATCATACATACTGGGTGGATGCACTGATTGAGACAACTGTCCCCTGTCCAGGACACAAACAGATTAGATCTCACCCAGTGTTGACTCTGTGGTGCATCAGGACACATCACCGGACCGAGTTCAGGCTCATGCCGTCTCCAGCTGGCTAGTTGAGTTGTCTCCTGTCCTCCGCCGGGTCCTCAGCTGTGCATATCCTTTGATGGCGTACTGAGGGTAAGTAGAAGGTGTACGCCCAGGGAGATGCGGTGAATAAAGCAGGGTTTTCTAAAGTGTTCAGTCCTCCGCTCGTTCCGTTTCCCGGGAAGTTTCAAACGGCCATGTTACTGTAATTACAGGCCAGTGATGCCTGGGCTGGTGGGTGGATCTGGAGGTCTGTGGGAACGCTATGGGTAGCGTGATGGCATCATGCTGACACGTTTCATCCGCCAATCGGATTTCATCAGAGCATCCCCTACACTAATCTCCTGTAATATCCTCACAGGCAGCATCCATTGCATGGAGCAGGGACCTCTGATCTTGAGCTCGATGCTCATACACTCTCCACCTCCAAGCCGAGAAAAACTCCTCAATAGGGTTGAGGAAAGGAGAGTAAGGTGGTAGGAACACCATATCCATCCTTGGATGAGCAGTGAACCAGGCCCTCATAAGCAGGCCACGGTGGAAATTCACATTGTCCCATACAATTATCTATTGTGGTAGGTGAGGCCCTGTGAGACCTCTCTTATTTTCAGGGATCAAATCCAAATGAAGGCGGTCCAAGAAGATAAGGAGCTTCTGTGTATTCTATGGGCCAAGACTGGGGATGTGAGTGGCCACACCATTCTCAGAAATACAGCAGACATAGTTATATTGCCCCCTCGCTGGCCTGGGACATCCACCGTGGCCCGGTGGCCAATAAAATTTCGGCCACGTCTTCGGCCCTTGGCCAGGTTGAAGCCAGCCTCATCCACATACACGAGTATGTGAGAGGTCTCATTTCCTTCCAATGCCATTATTCTCTACAATAGAGTAAAAAAAGAAAACATCAAATCAGTTTTACAGAAGAGTCATACACTACAGTTACCGACAGTTACATAGTTATGTTCTAAACAAGTTCAATATATTACTGGCCAGTATTCCAGTGGTTCCAAACCTGGGGTACATGTACCCTATGCAGAGGTACTACAGGGGGTATTTGACAGAAAGGGGAGGGGAAAAATTATCAATGAGTAGACTTACTGAAATGTTACAGTAAAACCCACAGTATTAGATAGATTTACATGGGAGGCACTACTGTAATTGCAGCTCTTTGACCCTTTTTCTTACTGTATTGTATGTTATATTCTTCAAAATAAGGATTATAATGATAATTGCATCATACAGTAAGCTGCAGTTTTTAGACAAAATGTTTATAAATCAGATACGTAAATCAAATACTTTCATACCTGGATTACCTAGATTCAGAAATCAGGTAAAGTGGGTACTGAAACCAATACATTTTGGGAACCACTGCTTATGGTAGTTGTAAAAAGGTTATCTTGATGGACAACCAGTGACTGACTTACATGTACATACTGGTACCGCAGCTCTTTCACTTTGTCAGATTTCCTCTCAAATGGTACCCTGTAAATTTGCTTCATTGTCATCTGATGCTTCTTCAATATGCGGGCCATTGTGGAGATGCTTATAGAGTGACATTTTGGAATATGGCATTGTCTTGTAGGATTGCAGTGCAGATCTGTCTCAATGTGATGGCATTATTTGCCAACACCATGTTACAGATCTCTTGTTCTTGTTGTTCATTGAGAAGTTTTCCTCAGCCACCCGTGCCAGGTTGTCGCCCAATCCTAAACATAGAATTCAAAGGACAACACTCCATTCGTAATTTATACCTTATGTATTCCATACAGAATGAGTTACCAATGTAATCGTATTGTTGTTTTACTTACAGTAACTTTATCACAATTCCAATGCATCACTGCACAGTGACTGGAATACTACTGTAAACTGTATCATCAACATTGTAGAAAATAAACTATTCCATACTATTCCATAGTTTATTTTCTACAATATTTTTCTTGTCATTGTTAGTATCATACGTAACATCCCACTGAGGTAAGATACTGTAATACTGTAGGCCTATCACACACACATACACACTAAATGAATACGTAAATGAGTAAATAAACATATTTGTTGCTCTATGCACAGTGTCCTGTCCTATACATTATATAATTCCATCATTGACTGACTACATACCTGTTTTCCCTACGAAAGGTTTGGATGATAGAGAAGACTGTAGAGCGAGGCACATTAGGCTGCACTCGGCGACCTTCCTCCGCCATTGTGATGCCATGGTTGATGACATGATCTATAATTGTGGCCCGAATTTCATCAGGGACAGCATAGTGTCTTTGTGCTCCTCTGCCTCTTCCCCCTATTCCACCACCACTCACCCTTACTCCTCTTCCTCTTCTTCTTCCTCTTCCTCGAGCAGGCAGTTTCCCTTGTTCATTTACTTGGCCAGGTGCCTCCATGTTCAGAAATTGTACTGGTCCTGCATGGTCAAGCTCTATATATACATGTTTGGCAGCATTTACAATCATGGACAGCACCTGTCAGGTAACTAAACATACTGTTTGATTGGTCATCTGAGACCAACTCCGACTCCTCCTTTGTTAGGCTCCTTTCACACTGGGGCGGGGGCGTTGTCGGCGGTAAAGCGCCGCTACTGTAAGCGGCGATTTACCGTCGGTATGCGGCTGCTAGCGGGGCGGTTTTATCCCCCTGCTAGCGGCCGAGAAAGGGTTAAAACCACCGCAAATCGCCTCTGCAGAGGCGCTTTGCTGGCGGTATAGCCGCGCCGTCCCATTGATTTCAATGGGCAGGAGCGGTAAAGGAGCGGTATTACACACCGCTCCTTCACCGCTCCGAAGATGCTGCTGGCAGGCCTTTTTTTACCGTCCTGCCAGCGCATCGCTCCAGTGTGAAAGCCCTCGGGGCTTTCACTCTGGAATGAAAGCAGCGGTACTTTTGGGTCGGTTTGCAGGCGCTATTATTAGCGCAATAGCGCCTGCAAACCGCCCTAGTGTGAATGGACCCTTAGTCAAGTTCTAGTTGCACCTGACTGTCAATTGCTGTAATCATTTTATCAAATGTTCCAAGAGATTCATATATGCTATTCATGGTATTTTGTTCCTGAATAATTTTGACAATTGAACAGACTATTGTGCATGTGATGACTTAAACAATGAAATGACGCTGACACGTTTTGGAGAGAACAACCATTAGACTGAGAATTGACAATCAGTTTAGATCAACAAGATCTATTCACTTGGAAATTGTGCTAAATGTAGGCTACTTGTACTTAATCATTTGAAAGATGTACTGAGACATTGAGACATGTACTGAGACATTTGCAATTTTGATGAAATGAGTGAGAAATTCAATTCAGTTGTGAACAATTGCAAAGTGGTTTGGAGATTTGTCCATGTTGTTTTGAGAATGTCATTTCTGTTTCAAGAAATGAGCCAAAACAATGGAGAAAAACTGTAATAAACCCAGTAATATGAAACTAATTCATCCCCCCCCCCCCCCCCCACAGTGCCCACAGCTTAAAAATCTTCTACCTACATTAAAATACTGCCACTATATACCTTTTTGGCTCTATACCACCGTCATGATTTTGTAATGAATGGAATTTCCCGAATGAAAACCACATACACTGTTATGCTGCGTACACGCGGTCGGAATTTCCAACACCAAACGTTCGATGTGAGCTTGTTGTCAGAAATTCCAACCGTGTGTAGGCTCCAACGAACATTTGTTGTCGGAATTTCCGACAACAAAAATTTGAGAGCTGGATCTCAAATTTTCCGACAACAAAATCCGTTGTCATAAATTCCAATCATATGTACACAATTCCGACGCACAAAATTCCACGCATGCTCGAAAACAAGCAGAAGAGCCGCACTGGCTATTGAACTTCATTTTTCTCGGCTCGTCGTATGTGTTGTACACCGCGTTCTTGGCGACTGGAATTTCTGACAACATTTGTGCGACCGTGTGTATGCAAGACAAGTTTGAGCCAACATCCGTCGGAATGAAATCCAGGATTTTGATGTCGGAATGTCCGATCGTCTGTACGCGGCATTAGAAACTCGATGGTTCGAGAAAAAAATTTCATCCCGCTTCTTGTAATTTTTCTTGTCACTGCGGTCAAAAATAAACATTGTTTTGACTCCACTAACAAATAGAAAATCATACAAACGTTAAAATGAAAAATTGTGAGTGAAATTCTTTTAGTGTATGGCCAGCTTTATTCACAACAGGAAGAGAAATAGTAGAAATTCGAGTTTTCCAGGCTGAGTGGATACGTGGATTTGTTTTGTTCTCTACAGAAGGAAGTTTTGTCATTGTAGCGAGCGATCCTCCCTGGGTTGTTGTTCAGTGTCCTAGCAGTATAATAAGAGGTGACTAAGGAATAGGTTGCACAAGTTTATGTTGACAATTGGTTCATTAGTTCCGTGTGTATTCATCATTAATGTATACCGATGATCTAAAATCACAAGACAGTAACAAACATCATACAGGTAATAATTATGTCTTGTGTAAGCAGTGCCCCTGACAGCAGACAATAGACATGACAGGTAAATCAGGTCCTCTCAATTAAGGCAGCGCAAGAAAACGAGAATAACGTAATCCAGGGTGGTAGATACAAAATTTCCAATTTCCACATCACAGGACTTCTGGCCAAGAAATGAGACTTACCATACATTATGCAATTTTCTTTCCTTCAACCACGGGTTGAAGAAAAGAAAATTAATTGATTCCCCCATCAGCACAGTCATTTTCAATAGGGGAATCCCTGCCACTGCACCATTAAATTCGGATAGCCTCCGGCAGTGATCGATAGATCAACTTCTGTACAACCAGCCTGCCCATAGATGGATCGAAATTCATCCGGTTAATGCTCAGGAAGCCAAATTTCAATCCGCCTATGTCTGACTTAAGTTTAGAACTGCAGCCAAAACTTGTTCTGTTTTGAACAGAGCAGGAAAGACATATAACCTCTGTAAGATTTTTGCTGTATTCATCTTGGTGGTCACCGAGACCGGGAGTAAGGAAAAGTATTTTCAAAGAGGGAAACATAAGACAATAAAATACAACTTTCCAAATCAACATGGTGAAGGGTTAGAACCTCTGTGACAGTGGCGGAACTACCAGGGTCACACAGGCCACTGTTGGGGGGCGCCAAGACTGCATGAAGGGTCACACTGTGGGACCATAATAAGGGGCCCCAGGATGGGAGTAAAGGGCCCCAAGATCAGTGAGATGGGCCCCGGGCCTGGAGGGAAGGGCCCCGGTCATGGGTCAGGGGAGCCCTTTATGGTTTCTTGCACCAGGGCCCCTGAAGGTTCTAGTTACACTCTGTGAGATATTCATTGCATAGTTGCCAACATTTTACAAAAGGCTGGCAGGTCACTTTTTTGTGATAGGAAAAAATGGAGATACCAGTAACTGATCGCTGACACCGCAACCTGTATGGTGCTGATGGAACATTGGGAGCACAAGAAAATTTGTAGAGTACTCCTTCATGTTTAACCTCTTGCTGACCAGCCACCATCATTATACTGTGGCAGGTTGACACAGTGTACGTCGGCCGCTACTCAGAGAGCCAGAACAGGGATCTGTTAATGTAAACAGACAGATCCCCATTCTGTCAGGGAAGTAGAAAGAGATCTGCTGTTCCTAGTGATCAGGAACAGCGATCTCTCTCTACTCCCAGTCAGTCCACTCCCCCCACAATTAGAAACACCTCCCTAGGGAACACTTAACCCCTTCCCTGACAGTGACATTTACACAGTAATCAGTGGCTATTTTTAGCTCTGATCGCTGTATAAATGTCAATGGTCCCAAAAAAGTGTCAAAAGTGTCTGATCTGTTCGCCGCAAATGTCGCAGTCCCGCTAAAATTACCGCCATTACTAGCAAAAAAGAAAATAATAATAATAATAAAAATGCCACAAATGTATCCCCTATTTTGTAGACGTTATAACTTTTGCGCAAACCAATCAATATACGCTTACTGCGATTTATTTTACCAAGAAATATATAGAAGAATACATATTGGCCTAAACTGATGAAGAAATTATTTTTTTTTACATTTTTTTTTATATTTATTATAGCAAAAAGTAAAAAATATTGTTTTTTAAAAAAATTGTCGCTCTTTTTTTATTTATAGTGCAAAAAATAAAAACCGCAGAGATGATCAAATACCACCAAAAGAAAGCTCTATTTGTGGGAAAAAAGGACATACATTTTGTTTGTGTACAACGTCGCATGACTGCGCAATTGTCAGTTGAAACGGCGCAGTGCAAAAATTGGCCTGGTCAGGAGGTAGGTAAATCCTTCTGCAGCTGAAATGGTTAATGACTGTAATCATGTCCAATTGATAAGAGAAAATAATTTGGCTGTATTGAACTTTATTGGCTGACTTCTATTTGTTTTAATGCTAAAGAAATTTCTAATGTAAAGCTGAACTCCAGGCAGATATAAAAGATGCACATTAATGCAGCTCTGTGTTCATTAATACATCATTAAATTAAATGTTTAAATACAGGCAGTGTAATAACCTTTTTGTAGCCACCCAGTCCTAAACAGCGGTGACTATTTCAATTTAGCCTAACAGGGTGGTAGACAGCCCAAGCTGGTTTAGAGTTTATTTGTTCACTTGGTTTTTCCCCTTGCTCAGTGTGGATGTTGTTTTTTTCTGCTGCCAGTAGGTGTCACTGGCCCTCTAGCAATAGAGTGAGCTGCCAGAGTGATGCTGAGTTATGAATATTTATGTTTCCTCTATCCAACCAGTAGGAGGTGTATTACTACTGGTGCATGCCGGGGGAGGATATAAATATTTGGGGTGGATCATGTGACACTAAATATTCTCCCAAAAGAATCCATATACATCCACTACTTAATGACAGTGTGATCTATTTTTCATGAAATAGTTTGTGTGTGTAGCGCGGTCACAGGCCTCCTTTAGTCTAATGAGAACCTCCAGAGCCAAGAGCTGCTGATATCCTTCCATATAGAGTGGGTTGTAAAGCATAGTGGGTGTAGTGTAAGGAATATTCATGGGCGCCAGACACTTCTTGAATGCAAAGAGATTTTATTTCTCTTGTACAGAACTTTGGGAGAGAGGGTTTATGGCCAGGACACCCTTAAGGTAGTTGCAATGTTAATTGGTAGACCCAGAGACTTCTACAGGTAGACAGCCATGCAGGGAAAGGCATCCAGCAAGACACCACATCAGCATGTGTAGGAATGCTGTCTCCTATGGCAACAGTCTTAGAACAGTTCCTAACACAAGTTGTAACAAACTCCTTCACTTTCTTTATAATCACTTCTTGTAGGTTCTTAATCCACTGAGCTCCCGGTCTCTCTAAGTAGACTTGCTGATTCACTGGCATCGAATCCCTTGAGCTCTTCCAATCTGCACTTTAGTATGTTCCTCAAGCGTCACCCCCACTTCTCTGCTGGGCCCCTAGCTTGGCACTCCAGATACTTCTTCTACTTGCCCCAGCTACTCACTGTGGTCCCTGGTAATAAGGTGGATGGTCCCTTAGTGGCGACAGCTTCCCCTCTACCCCGCTCCGACCACGACAGGTACTCCGTCCGGCAGAACCGTCACTTCTGCCGCAAACCCAACCCTATTTTACTCTCTTGCTTCTGGATAGGCTCTCAGACAGCCTAGCAGCCAGATGTGCCCAGGATAGGCCCAAACTCCGGCCTAGCAGCCCGGGAAATACAACACACGTCCACCCAGACAGCTGTCCAGGTGCCAAAAAAAAAAATCACCTGACTCCACCCTAATATATAGGTTCTCCCAGCAGGCCAAGAGATTTAAGAAAACCCCTGCCCGTTGGCAGAGATACCCCATAAAATTCTAATCTGTCTTTGCTTTGCCCTTGTCTTATCTAATTTCACCAGGTACCCGGCAACCTAATGGCAGAGGAGAGAAGTTCAGCAATTCTAGACTTAAGGTGGATTCAATTGATCCCTAACAATGAGCCAAGGTAACTATACCTGGCAGGTAAATTTAGGAGCAACCCTGCCTAAACATCAGGGTGCTACATGTTTTTTTCTGCCTCCTTGTAATGTCCTCTGTGAGCTCCCGAACCCCCCCCCCCCCCCCTCACTTCCATTTGTTTGGAACGAGCAGTGAACATTAGTTGTGGTTATGTGCACTACTCCATGCACACTACAAATCCCATAGTCCACAGTCCATCTCAGGAGTAAGCAAGAGAGACTGTCTACAATCCTACAAACAAGTCAGATCATGGTAGGAAGAAAAAAAAGATATTTGGAGGTTTGGAGGAAGCTGAGAGCAATAGAAGGTACTTTTTTGAGGTAAAATTATTGTAAAGGTAGAACATTTGTTACCTTAATATATTCCCTGCAATAAGGTAAAAAATGTTCCAGTATTTGCATCACCCCCCTCACCCACCTTGTACTTACCTGAGCCCAATCATGATCCTACTGTTCCCATCTGCAGTGGCCCTGGTCTCTCTCTCTCTCTCCTCCAAGGACACAGAGGCAGCAGTGGGAGCCGTTGGCTCCTGTTGCTGCCAATCAAATCCTATGAGGAGGGAGGGGGGGGGCCGAGTCACACTGTGTGCGTCTATGGAAATACACAGTCTGGCTCAGGAGCGAGCCTTCACATGCATCCCCATGGCTTTTTATGGAGGCACATGCAGAAGCAGAGGAGCCAAGAGTGCTGGGAGGAGACCCCAGAAGAGGAGGTTTGAGTAGGTTATATTACAAAAATAAAAAAACAAGTCCTTACAACCTTTTTTAACAGTACATACTTGATAGAATTTTAGTATAGTGTCACTTTAAAGCAGAACAATATTCACCTTGGCTCCAGCGATGCAGCATCCTGGATCTCTCCGCCGGCCACTTGAAGATCATATCTTCAACCGGCTGGCTTCTGGGCATTGTTCGGCAGCCGCTTTCATTGGCCGGGCCGATATGATGTCATTCCCACACATGTGGGGGAGTGCAGTCACCTTCGTCCTTGCTGAACTTCTACTTTAGGCTGTGCATACATGCGCAGCTCGCTGTACCGGCAGACAGGCAGGTAGGTATCTTTAATTCTGAAGTGACAAAGCATGTCTCTTCTACATTAAAAATCCCACCTGTGCACCCATTTTCATTTCTTACATAAAGTTCCACTTTAACCTAAATTGTCAAAACATAATAAAACATAATTGCAAACAAAATTTCACAGGCAGTGTTTACTACAGCTTATAAAACGCAAACTAACCATGCAGTCACATGCTTGTTCTAGGAAGGGTGCCAGTGACTTAGTACACGAAAAATCTCATGCTATACTGCAAGATTTTTTAAAGGTAAACTGTTGTCAAACGGAATCCTGTACCTAAAGGTAACCACGGACATGAGATGTCAGTCACCTGGTCTGGATTGGGTTATGGGGCCACGGTTCTTGCTACGGGCGGACTGCTTGGAAAATCTGTTCCAATTTGTATTTTTCCCACTAGGAAGCCTGTGGTTTCTCTATGTATGCTCTGCTGTTAAAGGGGTTTTGTATTGTGGGATGACAAG
The DNA here is from genome assembly GCA_037952835.1 of Lithobates septentrionalis. Taxonomy (NCBI): domain Eukaryota; kingdom Metazoa; phylum Chordata; class Amphibia; order Anura; family Ranidae; genus Lithobates; species Lithobates septentrionalis. Next base: position 2,037,745 of record JBBDGP010000385.1, read on the forward strand.
GGCCAGGGTTTAAAGAGAAACTTCACCCTCCTCCAATTCAAGACATGTACAGAGCTTAAATAAAATGATAAGTGAAGGACATACACGACAGGGTCAGGGCCGTCTTTAATATTGATTGGACCCTGGGCAAACATTTTCTTGGGCCCCCCCATCCAATTTCACTCTCCACCTGCTCTGAGACATACAATAAATAGCAGCTAGACTTATAATCAGTTTACTGTATCAGATCAGGCAGCAATTATGATTGGTTGCCAGCGGTTACAGTATATCATTACTGCTTACTGACTGGTTGCTAGAGGTTACAGCACACATTAGGGCTCAATGAATAGTTGCTAGAGGTTACAGCAAATGATTTATGCTTGTTAATTGGTTGCTAGAGATTACTGTACAGTAATACTGCTCACTGATTGGTTGCTAGAGGTTACAGCACATCATCTCCTCACTGCAGGGGAGCATGATATACGTATGAATGCCGCCTTTATTTACCTATCAATGCCGTTAGCCACAGCTATTTACTTAGTAATGCCGCTGCTATTTACATATGAATGACGGTTATTTACATGTAAACACAGGGTCTGCAGGTGAGTCATCTGTACACAACAGTAGGGCAGAGCTAGGCAGCATTAGTACCAGCACTTCACACTGAGATATCGAGACACAGCACAGGACTAAAACTTCAAGGGACAAGGGAATTTAAACTGGGATAGTTAGCAAGTATGAGGCAGCTGCTTTGGGCCCCACAACAATGACAGGGCCCAGGGCAGCTGCCCCTTTTGCCCTGCCTTAAAGATGGCCCTGGACAGGGTGGAAGTAAGACCGGGCAGTAGCAGGTTAAATTTTAGGGGGTTGGGGATAGAAGTCAGGGGCTCTTACTTGATTGGATGAGCTGACGGGGTGATGGGGAGGAGCAAGAGAGATAGTAGTTGAGGGACGTCACTTTCAGTCTGGAAATCCTAGGAGGGATGACACTCCCTCCCGCCCTGGTGAAGATGTCTGGTTTGAGTTCCTGAAGAGCATGGTCGCTGGCGGTTGGGGTCCTTGACAAGGGTATAAAACATGAGGTATATTGATGAAACAGTGGGACCCATTGAGTCCTCCTGTAGGTCTTGTTCATTCTAGACTGACCGGGTAGTTAAGGTGGTAGGGGTCTGTGGTTAGTTAGGGAAGTCCTTGAGGCAGTGTTTGGCGACTGGGGACAGAACCTAACTTAAAGCGGTGTGTTCCGCCCCCCCCAAAAAAAATTAAAACCAGCAGCTACACATACTGCAGCTGCTGGCTTTAACAATAGGACTCTTACCTGTCCTGGGGTCCAGAAATGTCAGATGTTTCCATCAGCTGTTGGGTGCTTCCGCCACCATTGCGGGTAAGGGTACCTGGCAGTGTAGCCTTATGGCTTTATGGCTTCACGCCGGGAACCCTACTGCGCGTGTGCGAGGCCCCGCTCCTCTCTCCTACTGGCCCGGCGACAGGGAGAGGAGGAGGGAGGAGGAGGGAGCCCTGCGGTGATGTCACAGGCCGCGGCCCGGACTCCCGGAAGTGGGAACAGCATACCTGTCAAAGACAGGTATGCTGTTCCCCCTCCCCCCCTGAAAGGTGCCAATTGTGGCACCGGAGGGAGAGAGGAGACAAAGGAGCGGAAGTTTCGCTTTTGGGTGGAACTCCGCTTTAACGGTATCACAGATTCCAAAGTTGTGGGAGATGGTGTCGTCAAGGATCTGCAACTGTTTCTTCATCTTTGACCTGGAGTGTTTACAAATGTTTTATGTTCAAATATGGTTTTTGGTTTAATAAAAGGCTGAACCAGCCATTTAACCCCAACGCAGTTTTTGGTGTTGTTATTGAAGATAAGGGGGGGTGGTAAGGTACAGGTTTCATTATTATGGTAGCAGGTGTTATCTGAACTACCCTTGTCATGCCCTGTTTACTTTTGCTGTTGGTTTCGTGCAGCATAAATATACTTACAAGGCCAGCAGATCCAGCGTTATCCTCCACTCTTGCATTGCCCTCCTACTCCAGGTCCCGTCTTACAATGCCATCTGGGCCGGCTGTCTCTTCCTGGTTCCTGCAGCCAGACCCCGAGGGCGCAGTGCCCGGTGCCTCTTCCTGCACTGCTGGGAAGCCCGCAGCCTCCTGAGATATTCAAAGTCGGTATGCTAGGAGGCTGCAGGAGTAGGCAAACACATAATTCTAAATGGAGACATGGAGCAGGTCAACCATGAGTAACAGAAAAAAAATTGTAAATAGAAATGATTTCTTATATAATGGTCTGCTACTTTCTGCTGTGGGGGAAGTAGAGTGGTGGGAAGTCTATTTTTTTGAGTGAAGGTCCCCTTTAAGTCAAAGGAAAGTTTGTGAACATCCAGCCTTCTGGACTGTGTTTGGGGATCCCCAGTTGTACACAATAGATGCTTTGAACCAACCTTAGAATACATAACTGTTCTGGCTGTGTAGGCCTGTAGTTTGTTCACTTTAAATGTAAAAAAAAAATCCTCTTAACAGAAAACAACCTCTATTCTGCGTCATCAGCAATAATACTTAGAAAGGTGACTGTGTCAGAGGTTGAAGATTGAAGAGGGTGTGAGATACAGAGCAGTACATAGAGATCACCCAGGAGATCTACAAGTTTTCAAACATTTCACAATAAACTATTCTTGGTATTAATATCTGTAGGGGGAATGTAAATTTAATGTACATTGTTTTCATTTTTTCTGATAATAGCAACTTAATCAATGTCACCCCCAGGGCTAAGCAAAAAAATCCCATAAGACTCCATAGAGGGACTTCATAAAGGGTATTGTAGATGTAGCACCCTCCTAAATAGGTCCTAGGATTAGTAGGGTTTAGTGCTGGGTCACTGGGGGGGGGGGGGGGGGGGGGGATTTATTAAAAGTGGAGAGTGCAAAATCTGGGGCAGCTCTGCACAGAAACCAATCAGCTTCCAGGTTTTATTGTCACAGCTGAAGTTAGAAGTTGGTTGTTTACTATGCACAGCTGCACTAGATGTGAGTGCTCTGGTTTTAGTAAATCTCCCCCACGGTGTTCAGTGGAGCTGTATTTTTGTTGCTAGGTAAATTTAGCTTCTCTCATGGTAACCAGTGTTAGGTAAATTTAGTTGTGCTCACGGCAATCAGCTGCATGTGATTAGTTAGGTCTGTTTAGTGTTTCAGCTGCTGTTGGTTTGATTGCTTCCTCTGCTTTCCAGAGAACAGTAGAATAATCTGGAACATAGATGTGGAGTGATGCAAATAGCAGTATGACTATTTATACAGGCTTGGCCAATCCCAAGGAGGATGGCCCTGAAGGCTGCTGAGAGTCTGTATAAATACTCAGAGACACAGGTCTTTGCCTGCAGAGGGAAGGTCCAGCCTGGAAGGTTTGCTGCCCTCCAGGGCAATGTTGCCATGTGCTTGCTCTTCATTAGGCCTCAGGTGGGCGACTTGAGGTACTGGATGTTGAAGCTACAGAGAGCTGACTGTGTGGCTGTCATCTGAAGATCTAGTCTGATATCACAGGAGAAAGTTGTTGCATGGATGTTGGAAGAAGGCAAACAACTTTCCGTGTACATTTGTGAGTACAGACTGCTGTGAGAGATCTTAGAGACTTTTTGGGCTGCTGCCACCCACCCTTCTTGTGCTAGAGAGTCAGCTGTATATTTGACCAAAGGGGGCTGGTGTCCTGAGGAGCTTAGTCTATCTAGTTATTTGTGAAGGGACTTTGCTCTGGTTGCTCTAAAGAAAGAAGCCAGCTTTTAACTGCTTCTATACAAAGCCAAGTCCACAGTTTGCTATTGCAAGAACTTCTTCTTTAACTTTACAGAAAGAATTTACTGTCCTCAACCTGTACATAGTTCTCTTTTTGGAGTATCCCACTCAATTCCCTCAACCCCCTTCCAGTAACTCCAAAAATAAAAACAACAAAAGGAACACTTGAGGTTCTCAGCACGTGCCCTCTTGTGTTCTTCTGATGACCTGGTCAGAGCTGGTATTTATCATGGTCAGTACCTGAATCAGTGACCTGCTTAAGAATCTGTCACTGTTAGAATGGCGGTACTTAGGACTACCTGAATTTGGCGCACATGTCAGTAATGTTACTGAAACTGGCACAAATGGGTAGGTGGGTACAAGTACAGACAAATTTCTGCTGATGTAATGAAAATCCAGCATTCTCCTTACTTCCTGTATGAGCTGACAACGCTGCCTCTGCTGCACTGAAATCCCAAGCAGTGTTGTCGGCCTTGCCTGAGCTCTCCTCAGCTGGACTACAGAACAACTCCACTTATGTTATGAAGATAAGGAGAGCATACTTGCCAACTGTCCTGAATTTCCCAGGACATTCCCGGGATTTAGACCCTTTTCCCGATTTTATTGTATCCCGGGAAATTTCTAGGGAAATCAGGTTTTTCCTGATTTTTCGCTACCGCTAGAGGTCCGCGGCCAGCAGAGACAATGTCTCTGCCGGCTGCCATTTTTAAGAAGACCAGAAGAAGAACACGGGTGGCTACAATAGAAATTAAGCTGCAGCGCCGCCCACCCCCCGCCCCGCTGCCGGTCCGTCTCTGACCTGTTATGGAAAGGGGCAGGGGTGGGGGGCACCGCAGCTTAATTTCTATTGTAGCCACGCGCCGGCTCCACCTCTATTTCGTTCCCCCCGGGGAACGGGGAAACCGTAATGGCATCGGAGACACCGCTATACCTGATGTAAGGGGGCTCCAATGGGGGTACGACTAATGTAAAGGGAGCTCCAATGGTGGGATGACTGATGTAATGGGGTTCCAATGGGGGGATGCCTGATGTTAAGGGAGCTCCGAAAGGGTGATGTCTGATTAAGGTTGGCTCCAATGGAGGGGACACCTGATGTAAGGGGGCTCTAATATCTAAGGGGGGCTCCAATAGGGGGACGCTTTATTAAGGGGGGCTCCAATGGGGGGACACCTGATGTAAGGGGGGCTCCAATGGGGGGACATCTGATGTAAGGAGGGACTCCTCTGGGGACGCCTGATGTAAGGAGGGACTCCACTGGGGACGCCTGATGTAAGGAGGAACTCAGCTGGGCACGCCTGATGTAAGGAGGAACTCAGCTGGGCACGCCTGATGTAAGGAGGAACTCCACTGGGGGCGCCTGATGTAAGAAGGGACTCCGCTGGGGATGCCTGATGTAAGGAGGGACTCCGCTGGGGACACCTGATGTAAGGAGGGACTCCGCTGGGGACACCTGATGTAAGGAGGGACTCCGGTGGGGACAACTGATGTAAGGAGGGACTCCGCTGGGGGCACCTGATGTAAGTAGAGACTCTGCTGGGGGCACCTGATGCAAGGACAGACTCTGCTGGAGGCACCTGATGCAAGGACGGACTCTGCTGGGGGCACCTGATGTGAGAACGGACTCTGCTGGGGGCACCTGATGCAAGGACGGACTCTGCTGGGGGCACCTGATGCAAGGAGGGGACTCTGCTGGGGGCACCTGATGGCATCTGGTGGCAGGTGACACGCTCAGGGGTCCCACTGATTATCCATTATGGTGAGTTGAATTATTTAATTTTATATTACAATGTAATAATAGAAATAATGTATTGAAAGGGTGTAGACGTGGGGCTATTCCTCTTTAAATCTAATACAAATAAATATGAAAGGTTTGAAAAAATAAATGTATGTATGAAAATGGGAGGTGGTTGATAGTGATAATTTGTTAGAGGTTAAGGCCTGGCGCTATTCCTCATTAAATGAGTATAAAAGTGGGAGCTAGATGATGGTAATCTATTAAAGACCAACCCTACCAGTAAGGTAGGAAATTGAAAATCAATGATTAGAGTAAACCCTTTAAGTCAGAAAGAAGGGGGTTGGTGTGTTACACCCTCTGCTTGTACTAAATCAGAGGGGCATAGGGGTGTAAACGGTAAACCTGAACCTTTCTGGTGTTGAATACTAGTGTAAAACCAAGTGTTGGTGTGGTTCACCCTGTGTGCTAGAAAATTGACCTTATTGAGATATGAATGTGTTACACCCTCTGCCTGTTAATCACAAAGTGACTGGCAAAACTGGTAAAACTTCAAACAAATATGACCAACTAACGTGTTACACCCTCTGGGGTGGACAAACCAAAAACTGTTCTGCATAATAGGCTGACATTTACAGAGGATAGAGGTCCTCTATTTCCCTGTGCGTGCAGAGTGATCAGTGTGATTGACCCTCTTTAACAAAACCAGAAGCCAATGTGCAGACATATATACACAAATAGATCAAAAGGTATTAATAAAATGAAAAAATGAAAAATACATAAATAAAAATAAAATAAAAATAAAATTAAAAATAAAATTAAAAATAAAGGTAGTAAATATAAATAAATGTCTCTGTGTTAGCAAAAACAAGTACTAGAATATTTCAAATAGTAGGTCAATGACAATTAGTCCATTAAATAAAATAAAGTGACTTGTGCAAAAAAAAACGTGCCCAGTGCTTCTTCAAAAAATGGTGCTGGTTATTCTTTCAAGTGACAGTGGTGCCAAGTGTTATTATCCGTGTTGGTAATAGGACTGCACTCAACAGATGACATTACCCCCCCCCCCCCCAGGGGTATTGTGCCTTCACAGTATAAGCCACTGTGCAGCTCTCTGGGATCCGCTGGGCATGTGCCTATATAATGTGCTTCAATCATCCTGACACTATAACAACCATGGTGCTAGGATGATTGAAGCGCTAATACCAGGTGTTTGGAGTTTGGAGTATCTTTATCTGCTGATTTGTTAAACTCTGGAATACACATTTCTTTTGTGGTGTAGGATCTGGGCCTGCTTTTCTTTCTTTCTTTCTTTCTTTCTTTCTTTCTTTCTTTCTTTCTTTCTTTCTTTCTTTCTTTCTTTCTTTCTTTCTTTCTTTCTTTCTTTCTTTCTTTCTCCCTCCATCCCTCATTCATCTCAGGCTCTAACCACACCCAATTTGAGCCACGCCCATTTAAGCCACACCCACTATTCCACATAAACCATGCCCATTTTCGCAGTGGTGCAACACATTTTAATTTTTTTCGATGCCACGCCTACGAACGCATGCCCTGCCCCCTAATTATAATAAGACTCCGCCTACAGCCAAGAAAGTGTCCCTATAATTTTTTTTTACAATGTTGACAACTATGGGAGAGGGGGAGGTGTTCTGTGGGCCAGCAAAGGAGAACTGAGCAGGGCCGTTAATACCGCTTGGGATTTCAGTGCAGCTGAGGCATTGTGCTGTCAGCCCATATAGCAAGTTAAGTAGGTGACTGGATATCTGGCAGAACAGGTATATTTCTGTACATGTATCATTTTTAAAGAGATAACATATAGGGAAATATGTACTGTACATACAGTATATAAGAAAGACGTACAATTTTTTTAGGCCCCCGCGTTCACAATAATATTAAAATTGCTTGTAGAATTTAGAATATAACTGCAGAAGAATATCTGTAAGCTCATTTGTTAAACCCCTCTGAAGGTGAACAACCCCTGTAAGCAATTACACCTGCCTCCTGCATATTAAACTGGGTTTGGGATTACAGACAATCTGCTCTCCAGCAATGACTTTCTAGAAAAGCTGCGCTTAGTGAAAGCTTGTCTCTAAAACAGCCAAATCATCACTGTCAGCCAGAGGTCTGAACGTGCCTATTATCTGCCGCAAACAATGCCCTTGATTTCAATGACGGGCACAACAATGCCCATGGAAAAAGTTTTGCATGCTCTGCTTTTGGCAGCCCCACTCATTAGGGTGAAGCAAAGGATCAATAACTGATAGTGTACTGATAAACATTTCCATCCAGTGTTGCAAAAATATATATGTCTTAAAGGATGAAAAACATGGAGAACACCATTGCTGACCCATTCAGAAAATTCTAGTTGCCTGGCTGTTACTCTGATCTAATGGTCTCACTACTTTGAATGACATACCTGGAACAAGCATGCCTATCAGGATTATATAGCTCCCAACTGTCCCTGATTTTGAGGGACTGTCCCTGATTTGGAGCAATGTCCCTCTGTCCCTCATTCCTCCTCATTTGTCCCTCATTTTGGTCTGATCTATATAGATGTATACAAAAAAAGAACTTTTTATCTATCAAAAAGTGTTTTCTAGCACTAAACCTTTTATCTGATTTCTAAATTGCTGCATTTGTAAATTCCGAAAGCCAATATAAAGGAATAGTACTGGTAAAAAAAAGCACTTGTGTCTCCTTTAAGGGGGTGTGGCAAGGGGTGTGTCCTAGCCCTGCATACTTTTGCTAATAGGTGTCCCTCATTCCAATCTCAAAAAGTTAGGAGGTATGGGATTTCTGACCTTACACTGACTTTGCTTGTCAAATGATTGTTCTAGGTCAGTGAATACAATCTAAAATACAAATTGGGGTGGGGTATAAACAGTTTTTCCTTACTTCTGTAAGTACAGATGTGGAAAATACTTAAAGGGTAACTCCACTTTCGTGGAAAAAAATAGCAAATACAAAAAAATAAAAATAAAGCATATACAATTGTGACACAAGTCATATTGTAATTGAATGTTATTAAAAATTACCTTTCCTTTTCAATATGTCATTTTCTGTGAAATGTAATTCAATATGGCTACCTGGAGGTGTTCTGTACACAGAATGTGTACAGAACGCCCCCCAGAATTGTCATTTCCTGCTTGTTTGATTGGCTCACTGATTTTCCCACAAGTCAGCAATAAGATACAAGTCAGATATCAGGCAAACCCTGAAAAAAAATGTAATTTCCCAATAGGAAATCACATCTAAAGGGATGCAGACCCTGCATTTTTCCTCATTAGAGCCCTGCAGGTGCAGCAGCTGATAATTATGAAACCACTCCCATTAGACTCACTTCTGGACATGGACACAGACAAACACACAGGGATTTCTTCAGAATAACAAAAGGTAGGAATCAGCAACAAAGTTTGTCAAAATCATTGCAATGTACATACAGTAAATCACCCAGAGGGGAATGTTTTTAGTCAACAAAAGTGGAGTTACTGTTTAACCGCTTCAGCCCCAGAAGATTTTACCCCCTTCCTGACCAGAGCACTTTTTGCGATTCGGCACTGCGTCGCTTTAACTGACAATGGCGTGGTCGTGCAAAGTTACACCAAAACAAAATTGACGTCCTTTTTTTCCCACAAATAGAGCTTTCTTTTGGTGGTATTTGATCACCTCTGCGGTTTTTATTTTTTTGCGCTATAAACAAAAAAAGAGCGACAATTTAAAAAAAAAACAATATTTTTTACTTTTTGCTATAATAAATATCCCCCAAAAATATATAAAAAAAACATTTTTTTTTCCTCAGTTTAGGCCAATGTGTATTCTTCTACATATTTTTGGTAAAAAAATAAAAAAATCGCAATAAGCGTATATTGATTTGTTTGCGCAACAGTTATATCGTCTACAAAATAGGGGATAGTTTTATGGCATTTTTATTATAAATTTTTGTTTTATTAGTAATGGCGGCGATCTGCGATTTTTATCATGGCTGCGACATTATGGCGGACACATCGGACACTTTTGACACAAATTTTGGGACCATTGTCATTTATACAGCGATCAGTGCTATAAAAATGCACTAATTACTGTGTAAATGACACTGGCAGTGAAGGGGTTAAATACTAGGTGGCGATCAAGGGGTTAAATGTGTCCTAGGGAGTGATTCTAACTGTGGGGGATGGGTATACCACTGACATGACAGCAATCACTGCTCCTGATGACAGGGAGCAGTGATCTCTGTCATGTCACTAGGCAGAACGGGGAAATGCCTTGTTTACATAGGCATCTCCCCGTTCTGCGGCTCTCAGACACGATCGCGGGACATCGGCGGACATCGAGTCCATGGGACCCGAGGGCACGGTCACGCTGTACGCGGCAGGCGCGCGTGCGCCCGCTAGCCCCACCATTTAAAGGGGACGTATGGGTATGTCCATTTGCCCACCGCTGCCATTGTGCCAACGTATATCGGCGTGCAGCGGTCAGCAAGTGGTTAAGCACATGGTCATACCTCTACCTCACCATGCCATGTGAGAAGTGTGGACCAGGAAAAAAAAAATTCTCCATTGATGTAGAAGGAGCCAATTGATTGATGTAACCAATTTTTGTACAATGCGGAATTGTAACTCAGCACCACAAACTGAAAAAGCTATTTAGTTCATTTTTAATAGTCAAAGCAAACTCTTAGCTCAGGAATGCAGGCAGTAGGAAGTGCTCAGCTAAGAAAGCCCCTTCCCGAATTCCCATGATCCCCGGGATGTATGACATCATTTTGGCCTAGGCCAGAAACCAGGAAGTAACCAAAGAAATGTTAAAAATAAAGTTTAAAACAGGTAAATATAATATACCTTTCTATCTACAGTATTTACTAATGCCATCCGCATAAGGATTATAACCAGCCAATGTTGACCGAGCATTTATCCGCGTTTGGCGTTTTTTGAGTTTTTTTGGCGGTGAAAAACTGCATAAAAAAGCCCATAAACTCCACTGCTCATTAAAGCTGAAAAACGTCCATGTGTGCATGGACACATAGGCTAACACAGAGTGGAGTTTATGGGCTTTAAAAAAAAACGCCCAAACTCCAATAAACTGCAGTTTATGAGCTCCAGTGTGCATGGAGCCTTTTACCTCAAAAAACGCCAAACGCTGATAAACGTCAATAAACGCTCAAAAACGTGGCTCAGCAGCGTTTTTTAGCGTAATTGATCCATTGAAAAATAAATAAATAAATAAAATGTTAAAAAACGCTAACACTGAAAAAGGCTAGAAAACGCTAATAAACGCTATTGAAAAAACGTTAAAAAACTTTGAAAGACTCACTGCAAAACTACTGGTGTTTTTTAGCGTCCAGTCTGTATGGAGCCTCAATAAGGAAAAGAGTTTTTGTTCATAATGTCCCTTTTTCCTTTTTATAGCAAAAAAAAACAAAAAAAAACAGCAACAATAATAAAAAAGTTGACCTGGTAGCGAAGGGTTATTAAAAGCTGGTGAGAACAAGTAGTATAGGCTGATAATCTCTGTTATCTTGCTGTGATTAGAATGCAAAACATCCCAGAAGTGGACAAGTACTGTATGTGCACACATATGTAAACATTCATCTAGAACACAAAGATTCCTAGAAAGCTCTGGCAGCATTGCACTTACAGGGAGGCGGTGGTCCCAAAGAGCCAATCAGTAACCAATGTGCAGGTCTAAACATCACGTGTCGGCCAAGCCTGGGACTAAAAGCAACAAGTAAGTTCAATAGAAAGCACGGGGTCTCTTGTAAGAATAGACTTCCCTGCGAGCAATCATGTGAGTTCCTTTCTAAGATGTATTGTACTCAGAAATAGTTGCGTAATGTTCTGAATGTTTTCACAATGTTGTTAGCATTCTGTGCAAGTCCAACGTTTGCCTACAGAAATACTTAAGGAATATATGAACTCTACATTAAAGAAGTACTCCAACAGGCGCTATTCTTATCCTGCGTTGTCCCCAGTCAGTGTGATATGACTACAGACACACAGGGGTCAGTTATGAAAAACATTTTGCTGTACAATGTATCAGTATTCATGCAAAACTCACAAATGTTTTTAAAATGTGGGAAATGTACTTTTTTTTTTTTAAATACATCGCCCAACTCCAACAATTAGACAAAATTTACCCCATCCAGCAATGCTATATTAGGTCTAGAGCAGAGGTTCTAATCTCAACCTCACACCGGTAAATTCTTCCAAAACATTCCATGCCACAATAGTAAAAAAAAAAAGTTTATACTCAATAAGTATGGGAATACAAAATAGAAGTTAAAATGCTGGAAGGCTCTGGTTGAGGCTGCGTGTCACAGTAGGGGATGGAGGTTCTGGAGGGGGTTAGGGGACTTTGCAGAAGACTTGGTGGCCCTGTAGGGTATGAGGTTTCTGGAAAGGGCTGGGGGAAGCTCTGGGGGATGAGATATCTCCAGTAGTCTGGGGGCTTTACAGGGGCACTTTGGGAGACTGTAGGGCCTTGTAGGGCTGAGGGACACTGTTGGAGATTGGGAACACTATGGGGGGGCTGTAGCAAGCTAGGGGGCACTGCATGGTGCTGGGTGCACTGTGGGAGGTTGGGGGGCTCTGAGCGCTTTCAGGGCACCTGGGGGCGCTGTGGGAGGTTGGGGGGCTCTGAGCACTTTCAGGGCATCTGGGGGCGCTGTGGGAGGTTGGGGGGCTCTGAGCACTTTCAGGGCATCTGGGGGCGCTGTGGGAGGTTGAGGGGCTCTGAGTACTTTCAGGGCATCTGGGGGCGCTGTGGGAGGTTGGGGGGCTCTGAGCACTTTCAGGGCATCTGGGGGCGCTGTGGGAGGTTGGGGGGCTCTGAGCACTTTCAGGGCATCTGGGGGCGCTGTGGGAGGTTGGGGGGCTCTGAGCACTTTCAGGGCATCTGGGGGCGCTGTGGGAGGTTGGGGGGCTCTGAGCACTTTCAGGGCATCTGGGGGCGCTGTGGGAGGTTGGGGGGCTCTGAGCACTTTCAGGGCATCTGGGGGCGCTGTGGGAGGTTGAGGGGCACTGCATGACACTATGGGTGGATGAGGACACTGTGGGAACTGGGAGACATTGTGGGAAGTTAGGGGATCTGCAGCTGGCCGGAAGCCTAGAAGGAGGGAGGCCATAGCCTGGCAGTGGGCTATAGCCTGGTAGTTGAGAACCAGTGGTCTAGGGGAAGATAAAGAGACTGCATGACTTACCTCACACCATTTTGGTCGGGTCCTGCACTCTCCTCCTCTCCCTTCGGCACTCCAGGCTGTGGGTGGTCCCTCAGAAGAGAGAGAGGAGGCAGGGGTGCAACTACAGCGAGGAGTGTCTAAGGCCCCTTTCAGACGTGCGGATCTGTATTTAGGCATCGGCTTGCTCAGCGTGGATCGCTCTGTTGATTTCCGCTGAGCCGGCGGATGACAAGTCCGTCTCTGCACACTGTGCAGGGATGGACCTATCAGAGAGACCGATCTCCTCTATGGGGGAATCGGATGATTAGGGAACACCTGTCCGTTTTTATCCGATCCGCTAGACAGATGGAAAATAGGACATCCATCCGTCTGGATTTTGCGGAGCGGATTGGGGCGGACCGGATATCAGCGGACATGTCACCGCTGACATCCGTCTCTCCATAGAGGTGTATGGAGCAACCCTTCAGATCTGCCTGAAAAAACTGACAGGCGGATCTGAACGGTCCGCACATGTGAAAGGGGCCTTAGAGAGAAGGCTTCGCTAGACAGGAGGCAATGTGGAGGGACCCTGTTGAGGCAAGGAATAAGCCAGGCATTACTCCCTATTTCTGCTCCCCTAGACTAAACAGGCAGTTAACCCTTGCAGTGCGGGAGCTCCACTGCAAGGGTAGATTTTGTCTAATTTGTGAAGTTGGGCTCTAAAGCCTCGTACACACGATCGGATTTTCCGACGGGAAATGTGTGATGACAGGCTGTTGGTGGAAAATCCGACCGTTTGTATGCTTCATCGGACAATTTTTGTTGGACTTTCCGCCAACAAATGTTGGCTAGCAGGTTATCAAATTTTCCGTAGACAAATGTCTGTTGTCGGATTTTCCGAGCGTGTGTACACAAGTCCGTCGGACAAAAGTCCAAAGTACAAACACGCATGCTCAGAAGCAAGGACAAACCAGAAGCGGTCGGTCTTGTAAACAAGTGTTTGTAATGGAGAATTAACATTTGTGATGTGGCAAATTATGAAATTTCGAAATGCAGCGCACAATATTTTCTTCTTTAATGGGTTAATAATGAAGCCGCTTTGCTAATAATATTATTATGCTTCTTTTTTTTTTATTTGGGCAAGTTACCACAACACCATTATCCCGTAGTTTTTAAGATCAAAGATACAACTATGTTGGTGTCCCTTGTCAATTTTACATTGTATTTTTTTAAATGTAACTGCCTCCTCCCAAACTGGCATTTGAAGTAAAACACATAGCCAAGTATAATTTTTTTATTGTGCATTAAAAAAAGAAAACAAATAAAATTAGACATGCTATCTGCCAATAGAACTTAAAGAGGAAGTAAACCCTGATGGGTTTTACTTTCTCTTTGTTTCCCTGCAAAGGTAAAGCATAATGGGCTACTATGCATTGCATAGTAGCCCATTATGTGTCACTTACCTGACACAGGAGCCTGCAATGTCACCGCTGTCCCCTTTTCCACAAAGTGTCCATCTTCCTTCCGGGTATCGCGGCTCCGGCGCTGTGATTGGCCGAAGCCGCGATGACACCTGCATGCGCGGGAGCCGCCACTAACGGCCGTTAGAAACAGCACGCTCAGTGCGCCTGCACGCCGCTGTCTATGGCGAATGCCTGTCTTTTGCAAATATCTCCTAAACCATGTAGGTTTAAGGTTTAGGAGATATTTCTTGCACCTACAGGTAAGCCTTAATCTAGGCTTACCTGTAGGTCAAAGTGGTCTGTAAGGGTTTACAACCACTTTAACCAAAAAGTGCATTCTATGCATACAAAAATATAGAAAATATACAAAATCAAATCATTATTCAACCAAAAATGTCAAAGCAATATCTCCAAGGCCAATAATAAATAACACGTTATCTCCTCCGATTCCGCAACATGTCTGGTTGACGAACAGTTGTTCAGAAACGAACTGAAAAGCACGAAATGAAAAACGCGAACTGAAAAGCACTAAATGAAAAGCACAAAAAGAAAAGCGCGAATCAACACTCACCAAACTTCTACTAACACAAAATTAGCATGACCTATGAAGGACATACCTCAGTCTTCCAAGTTGCCCCTTATCATAATTAAATACCCCTCAAAATACTCCCACAAATGACGTGACAAGGTGTTGGAGTAAATGGCCTTGCCGGCCTTTTATTAATAAAATATAAATCAATAAATAACATTTTAAAATAACTTTTCTTTTTAAATAACTTTTAATAATAATTTCTCAGAACTTATTGTAGTCTGGAAGGGGAACACACCCACAGGTCACTGCGTAAAACCTCGTAAACTTTTTGGCCTCCAGTCGCTAACCCCAGACTGTGAGACAGTACCCAACCTTCTCAGTGACCTAACTCTTCCCCTTCCTGGTTAACCACTCGTAACCGGAAGGTACAAAAAACAGCACATATTATATATGGGTACCAACCAGATTATATCACCATACCATACTCTCCTCCTCCTCACAGACCCAAACCACTGCCTAGCCGCCCCTCGTTACCTTTTCCATAAGCACCAGGGAGGGTGGGTGGGAATCTTCTTTCCCCGTCGCTCTCCACTGACGTCACTTCCCCCTTCTTCTTCCACTAACTTCCCTCAGGAAAACCTCCCTTGCTACAGCCACTCCCCCTTTCTTAAAGGGGAAAGCAAAGCAGCCTAATACAGCGTGCCTGTGAAGTCCACACAGGTCATGCTGTCCCTACGCTGATCCCCTGCCTTTCTCTGCTCCGGGACCCTCTTGACCTATGAAGGACATACCTCAGTCTTCCAAGTTGCCCCTTATCATAATTAAATACCCCTCAAAATACTCCCACAAATGACGTGACAAGGTGTTGGAGTAAATGGCCTTGCCGGCCTTTTATTAATAAAATATAAATCAATAAATAACATTTTAAAATAACTTTTCTTTTTAAATAACTTTTAAATAACTTTTAATAATAATTTCTCAGAACTTATTGTAGTCTGGAAGGGGAACACACCCACAGGTCACTGCGTAAAACCTCGTAAACTTTTTGGCCTCCAGTCGCTAACCCCAGACTGTGAGACAGTACCCAACCTTCTCAGTGACCTAACTCTTCCCCTTCCTGGTTAACCACTCGTAACCGGAAGGTACAAAAAACAGCCCATATTATATATGGGTACCAACCAGATTATATCACCATACCATACTCTCCTCCTCCTCACAGACCCAAACCACTGCCACCGCGCGCAAGGGGTAAAACCTTACCCTTGCGCGCACCTCCACACCTTCAAAGCCCGCTGTACTCCGTTCTGCAAACCAAGTGCCCAAAGGTCCGTGCCCACATCATTAAGGTGCACCCCATCACTCCTAAGGTACCTCCAAGTATCCACCTCCAACTCCATGTGCCTTATGGTCACGCCCCCATTCCGCATAACAAACCTGCTAACCTCCTTATTAACCTTTACACGGGCCCTGTCAACCTTTTTATCAGACAAAGCCCAGCGCCATGACCTCCTCCCTACCATGTCTGACCATACTATCACCATCCCAGGAAATGCAGCCTGCAGGCGTAAAACATCGCATTTTATATCTCGGATGAGATCCCTCATAGACCTAACCCCCATGTCATTCCCCCCCACATGTAGCACTAGAACATCTGGAGCCCTGTCCCACCTAGCAAACTTATGAACTTCCGACCTTACCCTGTTCCACAGCATCCCCGATAAACCCAATCCACCTTACCCGTGCCTCCTGCCTTGGGATACCCAGCTGCCTACCATTCGGCCGAACATCTGCTCGTTTGGCCCCCCAGAAAACGAATGAGTGACCCAATATCCAAACGAGGGCCACCGATTCACCTGCAAAGCAAGATTAACAAAACACCACAATAAATTACCTAACATGAACCCTGAACCCCCCTGAATTACACGAAAATACTACCCCTTTTTAACAAGCCTAAACTAGATGTGGGCGGATATAAAGCTTAAATCTATCTGAGTCCCACCTGCCAATGCGCTTTACTGCCTCAGAACTGAGCCCTGCCCTAGCCGCTTCCGTGGCCGCACCTATACGAAAAGAGTGGGACGAATAACTGGTGGGGTCATAGCCGGCCGCGGATAAACACTTCTTGAATACGGCTATAAATTGAAATTTTGACAAGGACGATCCGTCTGCATGAATTAAAAATGACCCCGGACCTCGCGGGCGCATATCCCTAAATGCTGCCACCGCTGCTACGGGGCATATGTGTGATTCCGCAATCCGGAACACCTCCAGCTGTACTCAGGGCCGTCTTTAATATTGATTGGACCCTGGGCAAAAAATGTATTGGGGGCCCTCCCTCCATGCAGTTTCAATCAATGGCAATGCTGATTTTTTTTTACCATCTACCAATATAAATAGGAGTTTCAACACTGGCCACCAATGTAATACTGGTTTACACTGACCACTAATGTAATAGAGGTTTACACTGACCACTAATGTAATAGAAGCATTCACAGTAACCACCAATGTAAGGAGGGATTTACACTGACCACCAATGTAAGGGAGCATTCACACTGGCCACTAGTGTGAATGAAAGCATTCTACACCAAGCACCAATGTATTGAGAAGATTTACACTGACCACCAATGTAACTGAGACATTTAGCCTGCGTTCACAATTGTGTGTGTCGGGAACGCATGCAAAATCGCTTTCCTGACACCACAGAAACATGCTGCCCTTTAGCAGATACACAGCAGTGCCATTAATTGTTAATGACACCCTCACGCATCTGCTGACATGTGCCTTGGCACCGTGTGATTTTGAAAAAGGGTTTGGGACTTTCTTCCGCATGTGTAGCGCATAGAGCAGCCCATTGAAATGAATGGGCTGCCTTACACATGGCCTGCGTCTTTATCCACCCTGTCAGTACACCTTTGCAATCCTAAAACCCATGCTAACCTCTGCACCCCAAACATCCCCCATCCTCTCCACTTCAATCCCCCTCCTCTTTAACTCTACCTGCCTCCTCTGCTCATCTTTGCACCCACCTTCCTTACCTCCATACATCCACTCCTTGCTCACCTGTGCATCCCAAACTGTAATTCCTTCTCTGCCTACCTCTGCACAACCCACAATACCCTCCCCCCCCCAACAATTTGCTTACCTTTGCAGAACATGCTGATGGTAGGCTTAATGACCACAGTTGTAGGCAGGACCTTCAAACATGCCCTTTTATCTCTCCAGTGGGCAGCATTCAGAATAGGTGATGGTGATATGACCTTAGGGAGGTTTGATATACATATGATAACCACCTCTATTTACATATGAATACTGCCGCCCACCCTTATTTACATATGAATGCTGCTATTTACATATCAATGCTGGTATTTACATGTAAACACAGGGTCTGCAGGTGAGTCATCTATACACAACAATAGGGCAGAGCTGGGCAGCATTAATAACAGAACAACAAACTGAGATATCAGGACACAGCACGGGACTAAAACCTCAAGGGATGAGGGAATTTAAACTGGCATAGTTGGCAAGTATGAGGCTGCTGCTTTGGGCCCCACAACAACGACAGGGCCCAGGGCAGCTGCCCCTTTTGCCCTACCTTAAAGACGGCCCTGGCTGTACTCCCTTCCCCACCTGATCGGTTTTTGACCGTTTAATATAAATCCGAACTGAATCCTTTGAACACTCCAAATCCTCCCACTGAAGTCCTCCTTTTGCACGCTTAGACGGGCTGACCAATTCACTGATCCGTAACGCCCCAAAGAATGCTAGTGCGAAAGCCGCACAAAATAAAGCGCTTTCAAACTTTGAACAGCAAATCAGTTCTATCTGCCTGAATAGGACATGCAGCATGTCAAAAGACACCGGGCGCCGACCATCCCTGCCCTTGTGTGCTTTTCTATAACCTTTCACTGCTTGCCTCACCCAAAAATCTTTGGTATGGTCCCGCAGCCCTTGTAGCTTGAAAAGAAAGGCCAAATCCGCCAATTTCTTATCAATGGCAGCTGCCGAGATGCCCCGCTCGAATCCCGCATTAATAAAATACAGCAACGCCTGAGGCACTTCCCGGCTCACAGGGTCAGTTTCTAGCCTATGTAAGCAAGCCAGCCATTCTTGCCATACCTTGGAGTAAGCGTCCCAAGTGGCCTTACTCACTGAGTTCTGGATCCACCTGGCCGCGTTCCCAATGCAACGGTCCACATCCAGTCCGGGCAGGTAACCCCTGCTGCTCCGCGTCTGGTGCCAATTCCCGAAACCTGTCCCACTGAAAACGAGACAGTGCATCAGCTAAGGTGTTTTCCACTCCAGGTAAGTGCACAGCGTAGATGAAAACATTCAGTTTCAAACAACGCAATACTAAATGCCTCAACAACCTAACCACTGGCAATGACTTGGCTGACAAACGGTTAATCACTTGCACGACACCTAGGTTGTCGCAGTTGAGCCGCACTTTCAAGTTGCGAAATGATTCCCCCCATATTTCCATTGCCACTACAATTGGAAACAATTCCAGCAGGACCAGGTTCTTCAAGAACCCCGCCTCAACCCACGTTGTGGGCCAGCGTGCTGCGCTCCACTTCTTTTGCAAAATGGCCCCGTAGCCCGTAGAACCTGCCGCATCCGTAAATAATTCGAGATCCCAGTTACTGATGGGACCTGACATCCACAAAGCACGCCCATTGAATGATTCTAGGAACTCCTGCCATACCCATAAGTCCTCTCTGTGTTCCTTGTTAAGCGTCACCAAGTGAGTGGGAGCCGTGACCCCCGCAGTCGCTGCCGACAATCGTCGGCAAAAAACCCTGCCCATGGGAATTATTCGGCAAGCAAAATTTAGTTTGCCCAACAAAGATTGGAGCTGCCTCAATTGCACCTTGCGCTTGCCGATGGCCCCACCCACTTCTGCTTTGAGATTGCCCAGCTTGTCTGCCGGCAGTCGGCACTCCATATTCATGGAATCTATCTCAATTCCCAAAAAAATGATGGAGGACTTAGGGCCCTCCGTTTTTTCCGGTGCTAACGGAACCCCAAAACGTTCCGCTATGTGCTGTAAGGTCCCCAAAAGGACTGCACAAACGTTGGAACCCGCTGGGCCAACACAAAGGAAATCGTCCAGATAGTGGATCACCGATTGGATCCCTGAAACGTCCCTAACCACCCATTCTAAAAATGAGCTAAACTTTTCAAAGAAAGCGCATGAGATAGAGCATCCCATCGGAAGGCAGCGATCCACGTAGAACGCCCCATTCCATGTGCAGCCAAGCAAACGGAAACTATCCGGATGAACCGGCAAAAGCCGGAAAGCAGATTCAATATCCGCTTTTGCCAACAGTGCCCCCCGCCCATAGCGCCGCACCCATGATACTGCTGCATCAAAGGAAGTATACGTCACCGCACACATTTCCGGCGCAATCGCATTGTTAACTGAAGCACCCTTCGGAAAAGAAAGATGCAGAATCAACCTAAATTTATTGGGCTCCTTCTTCGGGACAACTCCCAAAGGAGAAACCACCAATCCCGGAATCGGGGCCGAGGTAAAAGGACCGACCATGCGCCCTAATTGCACCTCTTTGTCCAGTTTACTAGCAACCACTAACGGATGCATAAGGGCCGACCGTAAATTCTTAGCTAAAGGAGGTGCCGCATCCAATGAACACGGTATTGGAAAACCATGCTCAAATCCTGAGTCTAATAACTGTGCTGCCTCTCTGTCGGGGTATCTACTGAGAAAAGGACGCATCCTTTCCACCAGCACTGGAGTCGTCCCTTTTGTTCGCAGGCTCTCCCCCACGCCCCTTTCCTCTTCTGAAGCACTTGGACAGGGCATGAGATCCCCCGCAACCCGAGCATGTGTGCTTGAACCGGCAGGTTGCACCAAACTTACAGGTGCCTTCATTAAACTGCCAACAAAAGCCCAATTTTTTGTCGGTCGGTTGTCCTGGAGCTGCGTTACCTCCGACCCCTGCCTGAAAAAACTGGTTCTGAGCCCTCGCTGCTGTCATAAGCTTCATCCACAGGCTGATGTCCTTATGATCCCAGCGAAGTGAAGGTCGGACGGCCATCCGTTGCCTAAACTGCTCGTCGTATCGCAGCCACGCCACTCCTCCGTATGTCCGGTGTGCCTCGCTAATGGCATCTAAATACACAAATAAGGCCGAGCAGTGCTCGGGGGCCTTTTCCCCAACCACGCTTGCCAGGATAGCGAACGCCTGTAACCAGTTTGAAAAAGTACGCGGAATCAGCCGATACCTGCGTTTTTCTTCATCCTCTTTCTTGCGTTCTTCAGGTTTCAATCTATCCAGATTGAATTTCTCTAACGGCAATAATGTGAATATCTCCACATATTCCCCTTTCCAAATTTTTTCCTTTACTTCTGCTATAAGATGTGCTCCCAATGGGCCTTCGAAGCAGACATACACTTCACTTTTTGCAGCGTCAGCCAATCTGACTGACTCTGCCTTCTTTTCCCCTGTTTTCTCCTGGCTGTCCGAGACCCAAACGCCAGTTGACGTCCCGGGCTGCTCAACCACAGCCGACCCCGTGCTATTTGCCGTTTTCTCCGCACCTCCACTAACCGCAACCGCCATACCCGGCGTACTTACCACAGCCGTCTCCTTTTCTCGAGGTGTGGCCCACGCCCGCGCTGGTGACGAACTGTCCCCCGTGGTTGAATCAAAACGCTGTACCAAATCCCGCAACCCAGCCAATAAGTCCTGCAAGCCCTTATTGCTCACCTCCTCACCTGCCTCCCTAGGTTGCGCTACAGGTGACCTGACCACACTAACACCCACTGAACTACCCCCCCGGAAGAAACCCCCTGTCTGCCCTGCACTAATAATTTTTCTAACAAAGAAGAAATAGCAAAAGTAGAGCTGGACTCACCGGGCTGCCCAGGACTGGGCCCAACAGCCGCCACTCCGGAATCCACCGCTGCCGAATGTCCCTGGTCCTCGTCCCTCTCCGACCCGGACAGCTCGCCTTCTGATCTGTCGCTGACCTCTTCCTGACGAACGACTGCCAACTGCACCCCAGAGGGTCCCGCTCTGGCTGCCGGGGGTCTCCGCTGTTGCTCTCTTCCCACCCGCTGCGCAGCAACACCAGACCCGTGTCCTGGCCTCTTAGATGCACTTCTGTTCCTCTGACCGTACTGGGCCTCTGTTGTTCTCCCTCTGCCTCTGTGCACCACCGAGACCGCGCTCCTCACGGTTCTTCCTCTGTCTGGCATAGGGCTGCTGGCCGCCTCGGCCACCTGGCCAGCCCCCCGATTGACTGACTACGCCTGTCGGTCCGACTGACCGCTCGCAGCCCCCCGCGGCTCACCATCCGGCTGAGGGGGGGGGAACCGTGGGTTGCGTTGGTCTCCCCCATCCCTGCACTCCGACCTCTTCGCTGTGACCGCTGTCCGTCACCTCGTCGGGCTCCCCGAGCCTGCTGCGCACTGGGGGATGGCTGGCTCGATCGTCCTCTGTGCTGGATCTGTGGCCTCTGACCCCCAGGAGCAGAGTCAGGGCTGAAACGCTCAGGCGGCCTGGACCGGCGCGCACGTGGAGTCTCCGGCGCCCCCCCGCTCGGTGCCGCTCTGTCCTCATTTAATATGGCTGAGACCTGAGCCTGCAGCCAGTCTGCCCCTTGTGCTGCGGCTGCCGCTCGTAGCTGCTCTAGCATCGCCGCCGCCGTTACCGCCGCCATTAGACACAGTTTTTGAGGAGAGATGTGGGAGCGTGTGCAATCTTCTTTCCCCGTCGCTCTCCACTGACGTCACTTCCCCCTTCTTCTTCCACTAACTTCCCTCAGGAAAACCTCCCTTGCTACAGCCACTCCCCCTTTCTTAAAGGGGAAAGCAAAGCAGCCTAATACAGCGTGCCTGTGAAGTCCACACAGGTCATGCTGTCCCTACGCTGATCCCCTGCCTTTCTCTGCTCCGGGACCCTCTGAAGGAGAAGGGTGGCGCTAAAGAGCTGAAAAACAACATAGTACATCACTACGTTCGTATTTGGTGGCCAACAATTGTGTGCCGTGTGTATGCAAGACAAGTTTGGGCCAATGCCCTTCGGACAAAATTCCACGGTTTTATTGGCCAACAATCCGATCGTGTGTATGAGGCATTAGATGTCTTTTCCACAACAACTGTAACATTAATTTTGTGAATCCTGTTTATGTCATCATTGTCACATTGAATGTAATTATAATTTGTTAATTATTGTGCATGTTACTGTATGGATTTCTAGGTCACATTTAAGCAGTGCTGGATGCAAAACATTTGATCCTAGGATTACAGTGTATAACCCAAGGACATTCATTCGGAAGAGAAATGGCCCTAATAACATTTGATTTTGCCCTGTTCGCACAACAACCACAGCTTTACACATTATGCAAAACATCTTTTAAACTAATAAGTGAATGCTGGGAAACTCGTACAGAACGAATGAATATGCCATCTTACTGGATGAATAGCTATGAAAATGTTTTATAAATAGACCGCATAGTGAGAACAGGTGAGGCTGTCAAGTAAATGGATTGAAGCTGCTCTGCTGGCACAGAATGTGTGTAAAACCATTCACTGGTTCTATTTAATCATATTATTTAATCATATTAACGGGAAACAAGATTTTCAATTTGACCAGATTTCTTCTTGAATTGTGACACAGAGAAATCACTACTGTCACAGAATCCTGTAGTTACAACTTGCAGCATTAAGGGTAAAGAAGCTCCCAGTGCACATTGCACAATGACAGAAGCTGGTCAAAGAGTTTGTAAATATGTAAATGAACAGCCTAATATCATGAAGAATATTGTATTTTAATAACTGTGAGTGATTATTGACTATAATGATTGTTCTGCTTTAAAGCCACTTTATGCATTGACATATCCCCTTAGGCCCACTCTATATTGACAGTATAGTCATCTGCTAACTTAGCACCATGCATGGGCAGCTTAACCATAGCTCCCAACTGTCCCTGATTCGGAGGAACTGTCCCTGATTTGGAGGGACTGTCCCCGATTTGGAGCAATGTCCCTCTGTCCCTCATTCCTCCTCATTCTTCCCTCATGACTGCTGAGGTGCAATAGACCCAGGTCCCATACCATACCATTTTACAGCCAACTCTTAACCCTAACCCTTCGTCCCATCCAATAAAGACCGCTTACAACCATTAATGTTGGAAAGGGCAAGGCCACAGCTTTATTAACTTGAACATATAACATTAAACATTCCAACAGTGCCAGTCACAGTAGCACTGTGAGCACTCAATTCCAAATAGTGAAAGGGAGATAACTAAGGGGCCTGTCCTTACCATAAGTGCCGGACCGGCCGTCTATCTCACAATAAACCTGAAGGGCGTAAACTTCTTCATGAAAAAGGCCCAGAATCCCCTGGGGCATCACCCTAGTGAGCTCAGGCCCAACCCCATCCCGTCCCCCCACCAATCCGCAGTGACCCCATAGTCACCATACTCCGCCCTGGGTATGCCCCCATCAGTCAGGGCTCTCTTTCCCAAGGGGTTCAAGAGGCCTGCATTTTGGTCTGATCCATATAGATGTATAAAAAATGCACTTTTTATCTATGAAAAAGTGTTTCCCAGTGCTAAACCTTAAATCTGATTTCTAAATTGCTGCATTTGTAAATTCCAAAAGCTAGTATAAAGGAATAGTAGTGGTAAAAAAAGCAATTTTGGGTTGAACCAATCATTTATTTTTTGTACAATTCTCTTTTAAGGGGGCATGGCAAGGGGTGTGTCCTATGCCTGCATACTTTTGCTGATAGGTGTCCCTCGTTCCCATCTCTAAAAGTTGGGAGGTTGGCTTAACTCTTCAAAACACAGAAGTTCATTCTAACACAATTTTACTTCAGATAATATCAGTAGAAAGGAGGTTTTTATTTTCTGTCTTTTGACATATAAGAAAACATTAACTTTTCTAAGCCCTGTCTCTGCAAATAACAAACACTGACTGAGGGAACATAAAAAAAAAAGAGAGGGTCTAACTAGGACTAAAGTAACTAGCACTAAACATGAGGGGAGTACAGAAGGAGGTAAAAAAAACACACAAGTAAACACGTTTTATTTATTCCAAACTGACACTAGATGCCAGCATACTACAGAACAAAAGTAACCTGATGCAGTTTAATACAGCAGCGGAAAAAAAATAGGTGGAATAGAAAATTGATAGTATTCAGAATAAGAATTCCATCTTTTAATTTTACAAACCTTTATTTATATTTATTCCAAAATGACATGCAAGTAAAGCTGTCCAATAAAACTGACAGTTACAGGAGTATGGGCAGTAAGGATCAGCACGGGCACTAGTGGAGTCTACATAACTAAGGTGAGACATAATGCTTCCTATACCAACCTCCCTGGGAGTAATATAGGAGAGGATCTCTTGGACTTTGTTCCCTAAAGTATTTTTCCTCTCTTTTCTCTCCTCCCTTTTCTCCACCACCCCTTCAAGGTATGGTGGAGTTATTAACATATGCATTGCCTTGAAAAAAGTATTCATACCCATTGAAATTTTCCACATTTTAGTCATGTTACAACCAAAATCGTAAATGTATTTTATTGGAATCTTCAAACTACGGCCCTCCAGTTGTTTAGGAACTTCAATTCCCATCATGCCTAGTCATGTCTGTAAATGTCAGAGTTTTACAATGCCTCATGGGAAGTGTAGTTCTGCAACAGCTGGAGGGCTGTAGTTTGAGGATCCCTGTAGAAGATAGACCAACACAAAGTGGCACATAATTGTGGAAAAAAAAGTTGAAAGAAAATGATAAATGGTTTTCAAAATTTTTTACAAATACTTTTCTGAAAAGTGTGGTGTGCATTTGTATTCAGCCCCCCTGAGTCAATACTTTGTAGAACCACCTTACACTGCAATTACAGCTGCAAGTCTTTTTGGGGATGTCTCTACCAGCTTTGCACATCTAGAATGACATTTTTGTCATTCTAGGTTAGCCAAACCTGACCATCAAATACTTGGTCGAGTGTCTCTCCCGAAGAGAGACCCCCACCCAGGGGCAGGGGAGCAAGGAACCTGAATGCCACACATCCTTCCCCTAGATCTCAGGGCAAGCCCGAGGACTCACACCCTTCATCAGTGAGAAAAAAACAAACACACAAATGTGAAAGTAGTGACAAACAGTGGGAGAAAAATAAATAGGGTGGTATCCCCGTACTCAGGAGAAGCAGCTAAATGTATTTTGGGGTACAATTCCACATAGGCCCATGGCCTGCAGGACCGGTGCTACCACTAGGCAAACTAGGCAACCGCCTAGGGCGCACTGCTGCCTGGGGGCGCCCGGCCACTGGTTTCCCGCCACGTCTGCATGCTTTGCAGGCTGCAGCATGTAACTAACTCAGTCTCAGGCAGCTGCTCTGTCCGGCCGGTAGTGTAATTAGAGGCGCAGTGCAGCACTGGAGCCAGCACTAGAAGAATCAGAGCCGATGCTTCCTGTATAGTGCCACCTCCTGTCACATTCGCAGGGCAATGGGAGCGGCAAAATGAGGTTCCGCCTAGGGTGTCAACAATTCTTGCACCAGCCCTGATGGCCTGTGTGAGCAATATATCATTTAGTGACAACTTTTTGTAATTTTTTTTTTTTTTGTCATTATTCAATCACTTGGGACAAAAAAAAAAATATTCAATGGGTTCAACATGCCTCTCAGCAATTTCCTTGGGGTGTCTACTTTCCAAAATGGGGATATTTGGGGGGGGGGGGGTTGTACTGCCCTGCCATTTTAGCACCTCAAGAAATGACCAAGGCAGTCATAAACTAAAAGCTGTGTAAATTCCAGAAAATGTACCTTAGTTTGTAGACGCTATAACTTTTGCGCAAACCAATAAATATACACTTATTGACATTTTTTTTACCAAAGACATGTGGCCGAATACATTTTGGCCTAAATGTATGACTAAAATTGAGTTTATTGGATTTTTTTTATAACAAACAGTAGAAAATATAATTTTTTTTCAAAATTTTCGGTCTTTTCCCGTTTATAGCGCAAAAAATAAAAATGTCAGAGGTGATCAAATACCATAAAAAAAGCTCTATTTGTGGGAAGAAAAGGACGCAAATTTCATTTGGGTACAGCATTGCATGACCGCGCAATTAGCAGTTAAAGCGACGCAGTGCCAAATTGGAAAAAGTCCTCTGGTCTTTAGGCAGCCAAATGGTCCGGGGCTGAAGTGGTTAATACTTCACTTCAGGTACAAATGTCCAAAATAAATAGCAGGTAGCAAAGCAGCATTGATCATTTAGACTCTATATCTGCACTCTCTGACCCCTGTATGGAGAGCTATGCTTCAGTCTTCACCATTCATTCCACTGGCCCTCTCCTCTCCATACATGCAGCATGTCCTTCTACTATACTGTAAGAATCTAGATTTTTTTTCCAAGAATTCTATAAAGTGTTTGTTAACCTAAAAAAATTCAAATAAAAGATCCTGTTTCTTTAAAGCATGTTATACAGCACAGTGCTTGTGCTGTGTCATTTGGCCCCTTGTATCACCTGAAACACCTGTCTGATCCTGCCTGGTTCTGCCCTCCCCTCTGTAAACTGACCACGGTTAATCTAGGCTGCTGAGTCCTGACACCGTGGTCAGTTTATGTGCCTCTGTAATGCACTCTCTCCTCTATCCTCCTCTGTGCTCTCCTTTGTCCTCTCCCCCCTCCCCTCCTTGTCTGTCGGCTCAGTTTCCGTGCCTGTCCCCTCCCCTCCTGCTGCTGAAATTACTGATACATTTTTACCCCATCCTCTCTGTTTATATATGTAATCTGCTCCTGTTTCTGTGCCTTATAAAAAAAATGCAGCTATATACCTGTTTTCAGAGTGCCGATCGGTGCTCACGTGACCTGCCACCTCTCTCCTCCTCCCCTCCTGACTGATGTCAGCGGGTGATCCTCAGTCCCTCCCGCTGCAGCGGTCAGGCCAAGAGAGGAGAGAGCCGGCTGGTCACATGAGCGCCGATCGGTGCTCTGAAAACAGGTATATAGCTGCATTTTTTTTATAAGGCACAGACACAGGAGCAGATTACATGAATAAACAGAGAGGATAGTGTAAATTTTACTTAGTGGATTAACAGCCACTTGTCCTTTAAGACCTCATGCACAATGGGCGTTTTAGCTTTGGTACATGAGATCCCGATGTCCAGGCCCGCTTCTGGCAGCCTGTAAAACTCAATGAGTAGCTGAAGGTTGCTGCAGCTGGACAGTGCACTGAGTGGCAATAACATTCAGGGCATTATGCATCCAGGGAAGAATGTCTGGAATACAGACTGCTTGCATTCCACCTATACCTTCCTCCCACATCAAAACTGCAGGGATCTTTATCACTATGGTTAATTGCTGTGTGTATGAGGCCTAACAAGCTGAACTTACTGGCAGGATTAAAACCTAATAAAACTATGTTGCAGGGGAATCTAAGATGAAGATTAAATGTTGTGCACTATTGAAATATAGCATTGTATACTGTATGTCATGTCTGAGAACACCTGAACACCTGGAGTTTTCATATGCGATTGGCGATATAGCACGTTTCATTTTTTTAAAGCACCGTGTCAAGCATTGTAGAATCAGAACTAGCTCACAGCACCAAAAAATTGACCGCTCTTAGAAACTAGTGAATCCCAGGTACTGTAAAAAAATGTTTTTACTATTTTGGGCTATATGATCACTTAAAGCGTAACTCCACTTTTGTTGATCTATGTACATTTCAAGGATTTTAACAAACTTTGTTGCAGGTTCCTAACTTTTGTTATTCCGAAGAAATCCCTGTATGTTCCTTTGTGTTGGGTGAGTCTAATGGGAGTGGTTTCAGAATTATCAATCAGCTGTGTACCTGCAGAGCTCTAATGAGGAAATCTGCTGCGCCTGCGTCCCTTTAGACGTGATTTCCTATTGAAAGTGTCTCACCAAAAATGACATTTTTGTTGCAGAGGATGCCTGAAATCTGACCTGTATCTTAGGACAAACTTCTAGAAAAATTGGTGAGCCAATCACACAAGGAGGAAATGACGTTTCTGGGGGGCGTTCTGTACACATTCTGCATACAGAACACCTCGGGTAGCCATATTACATTGCATTTTCAGAAAATTAAAGAGCTGCAGATTGAAAGGGAAAGGTAATTTTTATTAGCATTCAATTACAATATGACAACTTGTGTCGCAATTGTATACCATATAATAATTTTTCTTTATTTGCAATTTTTTTCCACCGAAAAGCGGAGTTACCCTATAACCACTTCAGCCCCGGAAGGATTTGCCCCCTTAATGACCAGGCCACTTTTTTGCGATACGGCACTGCGTCGCTTTAACTGACAGTTGCGCGGTTGTGCGATGTTGTACCCATGTCTTTTTTTCCCCACAAATAGAGCTTTCTTTTGGTGGTATTTGATCACCTCTGCGGTTTTTATTATTTGCGCTATAAACAAAAAAAGAGCGACAATTTCGAAAAAAAACCTATATTTTTTACTTTTTGCTATTATTCATATCCAAAAAAAAAATAAAAAAAAAATTATTTCTTTATAAATTTAGGCCAATACATATTCTTCTATATATTTGTGGTAAAAAAAAAAATCGCAATAAGCGCATATTGATTAGTTTGCGCAAAAGTAATCGCGTTTACAAACTGTGGGGTAGATTTATGGACTTGTATTTATTTATTTACTGGTAATAGCGAGGATCTGTGATTTTTAGCGGGACTGCAACATTGCGGCGGACAAATCTGACCCCAAAGGGCACTTTTTGGGGACCAGTGACATTATTACAATGATCGGTGCTATAAAAATGCACTGATCTCACTGCACTCATTACATAGCTCACCCACGGCTCAGATAGTTCTTAGGGGCCATAGATCAGATCCGATACCCGTCTCGTCGGGCACTCAACAGGGATGCCCACTCTCTCCTATATTTTTCGTCATAGCCATCGAAAATCTCACAATAGCGATACAGCAGAACCCAGACATTTTGGGGATAGAGAGTGGGGGGAGGAGCCATAAGTGTGCTCTATTCGCTGATGATTTGTTGTTGTTCATCACCTCACCCCAAACTACTCTGCCAAACTTACTTTCCCTTCTGGGCCGCTTTGGGAGAGTTTCTGGGCTCATAGTTAACCATGACAAATCAGAAGTGGTGAACATCAGTCCACCAATCCCGATACTACAGAGTATTCAGTCGCAATACCCATTTCAGTGGCAGCCGACTTCCCTCTCATATTGAGGAATCTGATTGACCCCCAGCGTTTCCTCCCTTTACCCTACTC
Source organism: Lithobates septentrionalis (assembly GCA_037952835.1). Lineage (NCBI taxonomy): Eukaryota > Metazoa > Chordata > Amphibia > Anura > Ranidae > Lithobates > Lithobates septentrionalis. The sequence continues at coordinate 2,067,635 of JBBDGP010000385.1, forward strand.
TATTTGCTGGGCTGTTAGAAGACATGCAGGCGTGGTCGGACGTAAGCATATCATGGATAGGCAGGATTTCCTCAGTGAAAATGACAATCCTGCCCAGGTTACTATATTTTTGTTCATACTTTACCGATCCAGGTCCCTGTTAGCGGCACTCAAAGGTTCCAATCCAAAGTACTCCAATTTATCTGGAGTACCAAAGGACCCAGAATAGCAAGGGCCACAATGTACGCTCCTAAAGATACTGGCGGACTAGGATTACTAGACTTTAGGAAATACTCTGTGGCAGCACAGCTCGCTCAATTAGGCCAACTTCATGACAAACATTACTGACCAAATTGGGTTGCAGTAGAGGTCCAGGCAAGTTTCCCACTTGCAATGGATCTCGTCCTTTGAGTCCCCCCCCGAAACATCACAGGGCTATACTGTGCCCAACGCTCTCCCATTCACTACAGGTGTGGGATACAAGCTGCAGAAGATGGCCTCTGCGCTCTTCACATATCCCAGCAGCCCCCCTTTTTGGCAACCCTCTGTTTCCACCAGGTTTGCAACCTGACAGGTACGGCTGGTGACTGAATAGGGGAATGTACCACATAGGTGACTATTTTGACCATACAGGCATACGTCCCTCCTCATACTCCACAGGAAGCCTGGAGATGCCCCCCACTGAGAACTTCCACTTGCAACAAATTTATCACTTTCTCCAATCCCTACAGAAAGACAGTTCTGATGTGGCAGTCCGTACTGTGTTTGAAAACAGATGCATGCAGGATGCTGCTCTGCAGGGGAGCATCTCGCTATTATATGAACTGTTTATCACCAATAATGATAGATTGCCCTACCAGGTGGTGTGGGAGAGGGATCTGTCCATAACCCCTGCGGCGGAAGACTGGCGTAAATGGAGCACGAGAATTCATAAAGGCATTCTGAATGTAGCCTTGATAGAAGCGGGCTATAAAGTCCACGCCAGATGGTACTTGGTGCCAGAGCACTTGTCAAAAATGTATCCAGGCGCCTCAGCCGCGTGCTTCAGGGGTTGTTGTGAAATTGGAACACCATTACATATGTGGTGGGCGTGCCCTAAGGTCCGCCACTTTTGGATAAGGGTGCACTCGCTTATTTTCTCGGTCACGATGGTCAATATCTCTAAAGAAGCAAGTATAGCCTTAATAAATAAGCCTGTTGAAAATATCCCTCGACATACCCAGACCCTGATTTATATCATGTTCCTGGCAGCTAAAATCGCTATAGCCACAGCATTGAAAAGCCCTGTCATAGATATGACCCTGATGAAAACGGAAACTTACGTGGATCATGCTGAATGAAAAGGTAGTAAGCATCTTACGAGATAAGCAACCACCCTTTGAAAAAGTTTGGTCTCCTTGGCTAAACTATTTGCAATTCCCAGGAGACTGAGGCCGATAATGACTGGAGCATCCCCGGACGGACTCACTTCTTCCCGCTTTCTTTCTTTACCATTTTTATTATTCCAATGATCCTAACTGATCTAGGAATCATTTTCTATCTGCTTTGACACTGGCATTGAGGGGGGCGATCAAGGGGTTAAGTGTGTTCCCTAGGTGTGTTCTAACTATAGGGAGGATGGGCTACCAGGGACATGACAGAGATCACTGTTCCCGATCAATGGGGAACAGTAGATCTCTGTCATGTCTCCTGTCAGAACAGGGATCCGCTTGTTTACACTGGCAGATCCCCGTTCTGCCTCTGTACTAGGCGATCGTGGATCAGCGGTGGACATCGAATCATGTGCAGCAGGAGCGGGCCGCCGGCAGCAAGTGCCCAAAACTGGGCCTGCACGAGCCGCGGTACAGGTACGGCGATTCGTGCAGCACTACCAACCTGCCACAGTATATCTGCGTGAGCTGGTTGGCTAGTGGTTACGTTTGCAAATAATAGATATTTCAATTTTTGCTTTAAAAAGTTTATATGAAAATCACTTGTTGGGTTTTGATTGACAGCAACAAAATGAAAATAAAATGGAAGCTTGGACAGGATCTCCAGAAGGAAATGTGTGTAGGCTTTACATACAGCCGATAATCACCTGATACATTGCAACTTCCAAATACGTTCTGAGATGTATGTCTAAATATCTGAGGGCAGAGGCTCCTATCAGCTTACATCCTAGATGTGATGTCTGGGCAATACAACACATAGCTCTGGAAATATGAAACCCACACAATAAATGCCTGTGAAACCTTGTACTTCATTTACTGCCAGGGATGGAGAATTTGGCATCTGTGTATGAATTCTACGTCATTCATGAGGGAAACCTAAAACCTGGGAATGACAATGTGGCGGCACGTCAATCTCTTAAAGGGGTTTTCCACTTTAATTGTGAATTTGGAAAGTCCCTGTACTTTCTCTGTTATGGACCACTGGGCTTCTTTTCAGTCAAAGCCATAAGCTTTAGCTGTGGGAAATGTATGAAAATGCAGCTCAGCCATGGCTGGAGAGCTCAAGGGGTTCATGTCGGAGAAACTTGCTCCACAACACATGGCGACTTCCAAATTTCTACTTATTGAAAATGGGGTACAGGGCCTATGTATGACCTGCTACATTTATACATGCATTAAAGCAGAGGATTTAAGAAAACATATAATTTATGAAAGACAAAATACAGCTGGCATACAATTATACGTCTTTTTGATCTACTGCTTGTAACCCACTATATAGCAGCATGCAGAATATTCGAGGAAGGGCCAACTGATTTATCCAGTCAGGCTCTCCTGCATTACACAGTACTGTGCATATATCATTCATAAGAAGAAGAGAGATGACCCCATCAGTCTGCTTTTGAGGCACTAAATAACAAACCATATTGAGCCATCAGGCTTAACAGAATTCTCATATAGTGACCCATTAGTCCAGTTCAAGAGATGCTAAGTACCAACCTATATTGGCCCATCAGGCTTAACAGAATGCTCATAGTACAGTGGCCCATGAGCCCAGTTCAAGAGACACTAAGTACTAACCCATATTAGGCCATCATGCTTAACAGAATGTAAATACTGTATAATAATAATAATAATAATCTCTATATAGTGGCCCATGTGCCCAGTTCAAGAGACACTAAGGGGGTTATTTACGAAAGGAAAATCCACTTTGCGCTGCAAGTGCACTTGGAAGTAAAGTCGCTGTAGATCCGAGAGGGACATGCAAGGAAAATAAAAAACAGCATTTTAGCTTGCACATGATTGAATGATAAATTCAGCAGAGCTTCCCCTCATTTCAGATCTTCCCCTCAGATTTAGGGCGACGGCACTTCCAAGTGCACTTGTAGTGCAAAGTGGAGTTGCCTTTCGTAAATAACCCCCAAAGTACCAACACATATTGAGCCAGTTGCCTGTAAGCCCAGTTCAAGAGATGCTAAGTACCAACCCATATTAACCCATCAGTCTTAACAGAATACTCATATAGTGGCCCATGAGTCCAGTTCAAAGACATTACAGTAAGTACCAATCCATATTGACCCATCAGGTTTAACAGAATCCTCAAATAGTGACCCATGAGCCCAGCTCAAGAGATGCTAAGTACCAACCCATAATGGCTCATCAGGCTTAACAGAATCCTCATATAGTGGGACCCCATGAGCAAGTTAAAGAGAGACGCTAAGTACCAACCCATATTGACCCATCAGGCTTAACAGAATCCACATATGTGGGTTGTATTTTATTTTGGAAAGGTGTTTTAAAGCCTGCTTATTGTGCCAATTGGGCCCCACCAATTGTTGGTGGGATACCAGTTTTCCATGTGGTCCCAGAAAGCTGGCTAATTGTGTAAATGTGGCTAAATGTGGAACTTGATGACACATGAGCTACTCTGAGATGCTGAAGGACAGCTAAGCCTGTGAATGCTGAGGGTGACTACAGATATAAGCTCAGCATCACCCAATCTAACTGGTTATATTTGGCTCTATCCGTAACCCCCCAACCTTGCTAGACTCAGACTGAGCATTCCTGGGGCAAAAATTGATAAGCCACGTTGGCTTTTTTGGGTTTTTATTGTTCCCAGAGGTAATCTGGCATTTGGCCTAATCGTGCATGTCTGGGGTAAATATCTAATATCAGGCAAACTCTGCTCCTCTCTCCTGTCAGCATGCGTCTTGCATTGCAACATAATGGATTGGCTGCTTCTCCCTCCCCAGTTCTGCTGTACAGGGACTGCAAGAGGCTGATGCCAAGTCACATTCAGGTAATTACACTGCTTTTTTTAGACTCCACTCCTCAGTCTTGTGCTATAAGGCCAAAAGACTTCTTGTATGTGTAGTCAAGAACAAGTTTGTACCACCAAGACGGAAGTTTTAATTTATCTGGCCATGCTTTGACAGTGGGACAACATTACTTGTGCAAAAGCACTGAGGTGGGGAAACACCTGAATGTGGAATAGAAATAGATTAAGGGCTCATTTACACTGGATGCAGTCAGATGCGTTTTCAAATGCAGCATGAACGCAGTACGAATGTATATGCAAGAAAAATGAATGTAGAGCCTCATTTACACCGCTGCAGTGCTTTCATGTGCATTTAAAAGAAGTCCAGCATGCTGCATTTTTCTGCACTGGAACGCAATGAAAATGTGTGCAAACGCACTGCAAAGACACACGAACGCACACAAACACACATGAATGCGTGCAAAGTTATTTAAGAAAATAAATTGAAATAAATGTAATAAATTATCCTGTAAACACACTTCAAATGAATGCAAACGTGCAAAAGGCACAGTGATTGCAGTGATTGTGGTGTAAATGAGCCCTAAAGGAGAAGTCTACGAGAGAAATGATCATCCATACTCACTCTGTGTGATGCTGCATCTGTCCCTTGTCAGCTCTAAGACCAAGAACTGAGCAATCACATGACCGCTGATCGCTCATTTCTCGGTCTGCTCTGAGTGGAAAGCGATGACTATCAGTTACCATATTGGGTAGGTACAGCATGGTGTGGTAGGTAGTAAACACACAGAGTCCCGCTTTGGAAAGAACAATATATTGAAACAGCAGGTTAACAGCAGAAACAGGCCCAGCGGGGAGGCTCACCCATCCGGCGCCACTTACAACTATGCAGAGAATTAACAGTGGTCAGAAGACTCAGGAATGTTGACAGCATCTACCACGAGCAGTGAAGTGCTGCCTGCCAGTCTGATCCAAATGGGAGGCTTCCTGGAAAGGTAGACGTGGTCCTTGCTCTTTTCCTACTCCCCCGGAACCTCTCCCTATCGCTGGCACTGTCTCTGACAGACAGGGTATCTGTCCCTAACCTGTCCACTTGCATAAAGCATTCTCATAAAGCAAACTCAGGGGTCAGTCTTAAATAGACTCTGCTTGACCTAAGATGGCTGCCAGGGTCACATGGGGCATGTGTATCCAATCAAATCAGTGTCTGGGTGATTGAGGAAATCATAGAGAAACACAGCTTCTCCCATCTGATTGCCTCTTTGGTCGAGCGCCACCTGCAGTGGAGAATATAGACTGCACCCGCCTACAACCACTCTCCACTCTGTTCCTCCAGCGCTCACTGGCGGATCGAGCTTTGGAGGGGGTGGGCGCAGCTGGCTCCGGCTCTCAGCCACACGCTGAGGCAAAGCCAGATGTCAATCAGGCAGCCAGGTGGAGTCCAACAAATTTGTCGGGATCCTTCTAGGGCCTGAAGCAGCTCTGCTCTGTTAGCTGATAGCGAGCAATAGCTCACTATAAGCTGACTCTAAAGGACATTGTACGATCAGATATTACCATGTGGTGAGCATTTTTTTGTGTACTTTCCCTTTAACTTGTTGCTGTGCACTTATTGGTGTCACGAAGTTCAGATGGCTCTTGTTTGCTACATAACTTTGTCATACAATCTGTGTAACATACCAAGCTTGTTTTTTGCTCGTTGACTGCCAAGTGTCGTAATTAATGATAGCTCCACTGGAAGTTTACATTACAAGCGTCTCCTGGTAGTGAACGTTATGAAGCCTCTTTTGGGGCCCCTTTACTGAGCTGTATATATAATAGGGCAAAGCACAGTGTAATACTATCGGCAGGTTTCAGGTTACTGGAGTCAAATGAGGCCAAATCAAAGACGATTTGTATCCAAGGATCATATAATCAGTTTACAGCAGTCAGAACAATGAACGATCACTTCTGAATTGGTTGCTGCGCTTTCACCCTGCTCTAAGCTTTTTTAACCCCTTCCCATCCCTTTAAATGGTTCTTACAGCCCTAGAGGCAAGAAGGATTTGCCAATCATGTGCCCAGTGGTGGCCGCTCATACGGGGCGTAGGGGTGCCGCCTCCATGCGCCCGGCCCCGCAGGGCACCGGACACATGGATTTCAACGTCTTTTTTTTTTTTTTTGAAGCACATGATTAGAGCCTGAGGCTCTAATTGGCTTCAAAAAGGGTGGCTTCCAAGAAAACTGAGCACCAGCCACCACTGCATGTGACCACTGCAATTGGCTGTCATGGGGGTCAAATGATCTGGAGCTGGTCCAACCGGGGCAGGGACCGGGAGCCGTCTTTGACTGCTCGGTCTCTGTGCTGGGGGATTGCAACCAGCCCAAACAAACTATTTAAAGTGACAAGAAACATGGACTTATTATTAAATATAAATAATTATTATTATAAAGCAAGGAGCAATAAAGAAATATGACTCGATCTGGAAACCCTGGTGGGATGCAAAATGATTTTCCTTATAAATTTTATCAGCGTAGTAAACACGCAAACGATGGCCCATGACCCAAAAGAAATGAGTCCGTGAGAGGATGTAGGATGTGTGATTGTGAGGAATGGATGGTGCTGTGACGGTGAAGTGAATGGAATAGGACTTGGGTTATAATCAAAACTTTAGTCAGGCCCCTCCTTGGGTTGCCCCCCCCTAGCCAGGAAACGCCCATAAAGGAGCCTTCGTACCATCCATACTGCATATTTCTAGGATGGGGGAGTACTGGTGGGGGAGGTGGGGTCCTGGAGCTTATGTCTGTATTGTTATTTTGTGTAAAAATGTTTTTGTTTTTTTTAAACTTTAATAAAGAATTAAATATTAAATAATTATTATTAACATCATCATTAATCAGGTCTATTCCATAATCAACTACAAGCAAATTGCAACCAACATGTTTTACTACAACAAACGGATTTTTGGGGTAACTACATTTTTCATATTATTACTCATTGCTCTGCTTTTTTAAATATATCCTTTTATCTTTTTTACCCTCTTGCTTTAGCTACAATACTCCAGGTATAATGCACTTCAATACCAGGCACTTTCACTCCCTTCCTGCCCAAGCCAATTTTCAGCTTTCAGTGCTATTGCAATTTGAATGACAATTGCGCGGTCATGCAACAATGTACCCAAACAAAATCAGTATAATTTTTTTGAGACAGACAGAGCTTTCTTTTGGTGGTATTTAATCACCACTGGGTTTTTTATGTTTTGCTAAACTAACAAAAAAAGACTGAAAATTTTGAAAAAAAACATTTTTTCTTAGTTTCTATAATGTTGTAAAGAAGTAATTTTTCTCCTTCACTGATGTGCACTGATGAGGCTGCACTGAGGGGGACCGGTAAGCTGCACTGATGAGGCTGTAGTGATGGGCACTGGAAGACTGCACTGATGAGGCAGCACTGATGGGCACTGATGAAGCGGCACTGATGGGCACTGAAGAGTAGGCACTAATAAGCAGCATTGAGGAGCACTGATAGGTGGCACTGATATGCAGCACTGATTTGTACTGATATGCAGCACTGATGATGGGCACATATAGGCGGTACTGATGGGCACTGATAGGTGGCACTGATGGGCAGCACTTATGTGCACTGAGAGGTGGCACTGATGGGCACAGATAGGTGGCACTGATGAGGACGGTGGCACTAATGAGGGCACTGACAGGCATCATATGACGTCCAGTCAGAAGGTGAAAGCCCCCGCCTGGCCGTCATTTTGCTATAGGCCGGGCGGGAAGTTCAAATTAAGCAGTAGAGGTTGGTTCACATTGCAATCATTCATTTGAATGGGCTGCAAAACTAACTGGATTGCAGAAAAAGTAGTGCTTTTAAAAACACTGCACCAAACCGCACGGTACCATACAATTTGGTGCCTGTAAAAGCACTGCGATTGTAATGCCATTAACAATATATTGGCACATGTATGCTGATTGCAAGGGCATCGCGTCTACCTGCTGTGCGGGAAACGCACATGGAAGGTGCCTTTCCCGTACCGCGTTCTGGTATGAACCAGCCCCCAATCATGCATAAAAGTTCATGTGTTCAACCGACTCTGCTAGGCATCACTTACACTAGCGGTTGGGTGGGGGGCTGTCAGGTCATCAGGGCTGGCTTCCTACACCCAGAAGATGGAGCAAACTGAAGGGGACCAAGATGGTGGTGCAGGAGCCACTGTATGACACCCAAACAGCGGATCTCCGTGGTACAATGCTGGATTCACTGAGCAGGTGAGTATTTTGAAGAGAACTCAGGAATACAAGTAAGAGGAAAAAGAAGCACAGTGGTTGGGGGGTGTTATGTATCGCTCCAATCTGAGTTTTTTCGGTTGGGCCAGGGCATAAGTAAATGCATAGGTAAGTGCTTCATCCAATTTTCATCCAATTTTCAGTGGTAGTTCCTGTTTTTACATAGCTGTACCAAGCTACAAAAAGTCACTGATTGCATCCCTAGAAATAGAAACCTGTCCCTTTAGAGCAAAAAGGCCTTTGCACAACCTTAGGTGGTTGGCTAACTGCGCACAATTAATGTAGAAGACGTAGGGGTTGGTTTACTAAAGCTGGAGAGTGCAAAATCAGGTGCAACTCCTTATAGAAACCAATCAACTTCCAGGTTTTATTGCCAAAGCTTAATTGAACAAGCTGATTGGCTACCATGCACAACTGCACCAGGTTCTGAGTGCTCCAGCTTTAGTAAATCTCCACCATAGTGTCTTGTCCTCTCTGGCCATCCAGCAGATTGCCTCATTCAGACATGCATATGAGGGCGAATAGGCTGCTGCTTTAAACGACCCCTGTGGATGCAGCATCAGTCTGTGCTATGGCCGCATACAATCCAGACAATAATCTGCGTCTAGTTTGGGTGCTGCAAACTCCCTTTGCTTCCCTTTATTTGGCCCTTGGAGCACTATTCCACAAACTGACTCCAATGATGGGGCACCATTCCCCCTGTGGACACCATCAATAGGGCTCTATTCTTCCATTTGATACCAACAATGGGGCACTATTCCTTCCAATATCACCAATGATGAGGCACTGATGCGGGGGGCATTTTCTACTCTCACTGGCCACGGTCTGCCCCCCTCCAAAGCCTGAAGAACAGTTAACTGGCCCTTTCCTTAGAAAGTCTGGAGACCCCTGATCTAGAGCAACTGCACTTGCAGTGCACAGTATATTTGCTTTTAGTAAATCAACCTCCATGTCTTTTCCAAATAGATTTAAAATGTACCTGAACCAAAGAACAAAGATTGAATACATTGCCGCTTAGGCGCTTACATTCCTGTTTTTTTTTTTTATTTCTTTATTTTCACCTGGTTATTCTGCTAGTAACACATTTCCTGCCTTAGGCCCCTGCGTCAAGCTTATCCATCTGCTCAGAGGGGAATCTATCTGCTGATCCCTGCTGAGCAAGTGGATGACAGAGAAAAGTGGGCTGTTTCCATGTCCACTCTGCATAGCGGAGCGGACACGGGCACAGCCGGTCGGATGGGCGGTCGGATGGAGATGGACTGCCTATCCATTTCCATCCGACTGTCATCTGATCCGATCTGCCAGATGGATGGGGAACGTATCACCATCTGTTTGTCTTTAGCGGATCGGGTGGCGACGGGTGTCCACTGACATCCGCTGCTTCATAGAGAACAATGGGCGGTCCAATCTGGGGCCTCCTGAAAAACGGACAGGGTGACCCAATCCATCTGCTGGTGTCAAAGGGGCCTACAGTGACAACGCTCACTCGCTGTATTGTATCTATAGAGCAGCATTCTCCCTCTAGGATAGAAAGATTTATAGGGCTATGTCCTAACACACTTTCTTTGAATATTGTTTCAAATAACACTGCAGATTGTACAGGTCACAGGGCACATCTGGATATCTACAATGTTTAATAGGTATCCCTCTGTATTTATAAAACTGATATAACCAAATATTTTCAGTAGTAAACACAACATAAGAAAGCAAATAAGAAAAATTCATTGTTAGGGATTACATACAGTGGATATAAAATGTCAGGTTTCTGTGATGTAATAAAAATAGACAAAGATAAATAATTTCAGAACTTTTTCCACCTTTAATGTGACCTATAAACTGTACAATGCAGTTGAACAACAAACAAATCTTTTAGGTGGAGGGAAGTAAAAATAAAAACTAAACTAATATGGTTGCAGAAGTGTGCACACCCTTACACTAATACTTTGTTGAAGCACCTTTTGATTTTATTACAGCACTCAGTCTTTTTGGGTATGAGTCTATCAGCATGGCACATCTTGACCAATCTTGGCAATATTTGCCCACTCTTCTTTGTAAAAACACTCCAAATTTATCAGATTATGATGGCATCGCCTGTGCACAGCCCTCTTCAGATCACCCCACAAATTTTCAATGGGATTCAGGTCTGGGCTCTGGCTGGGCCATTCCAAAACTTGAATCTTCTTCTGGTGAAGACATTCCTTTGTTGATTTGGATATATGTTTTGGGTCATTGTCATGCTGAAAGATGAAGTTCCTCTTCATGTTCAGCTTTTTAGCAGAAGCCTGAAAGTTTTGTGCCAATATTGACTGGTGTTTGGAACTGTTCATAATTCCCTCTACCTTGACTAAGGCCCCTGTTCCAGCTGAAGAAAAACAGCCCCAAAGCATGATGCTGCCACCACCATGCTTCACGGTGGGTATGGTGTTCTTTTGGTGATGTGCAGTGTTGTTTTTGCACCAAACATTTCTTTTGGAATTATGGCCAAAAAGTTCAACCTTGGTTTCATCAGGTTTCATGGTTACATTTTCCCACATGCTTTTGGGAGACTTCAGATGTGTTTTTGCAAAATTTAGCCAGGCTTGGATGTTTTTCTTCATAAGAAAAGGCTTCCGTCTTGCCACTCTACCCCATATCCCAGACATATTTAGAATACAGGAGACTGTTGTCACATGTACCACACAGCCAGTACTTGCCAGATATTCCTGCAGCTCCTTTAATGTTGCTGTAGGCCTTTTGGCAGCCTCCCTGACCAGTTTTCTTCTCGTCTTTTCATAAATTTTGGAGAGACGTCCAGTTCTTGGTAATGTCACTGTACCATATTTGCTCCACTTGATAATGACTGTCTTCACTGTGTTCTATGATATATCTAATGCCTTGGAATTCTTTTGTACCCTTCTCCTGACTGATACCTTTTAACAATGAGTTCCCTCTGATGCATTGGAAGCTCTCTGTGGTCCATGGCTTTTGCTGTAGGATGCGACTAAGAAAATGTCAGGAAAGACCTACTAGAACAGCTGAACTTTATTTTGGGTTAATCAGAGGCTCTTTAAATGATGGCAGGTGTGTACTGACACCTATTTAACATGAGTTTGAATGTGATTGCTTAATTCTGAACACCGCTACATCCTCAGTTATAGGAGGGTGTGCACACTTATGCAACCACATTATTTTATTTTTTTGTTTTTCAATTGAGTTGTACAGTTTAAAGGTCACATTAAAAGGTGGAAAAAGTTCTGAAACAAATTGATCTTTGTCTCATTTTTTACAACCTGACATTTTAACAGGAGTGTGTAGACTTTATATCCTCTGTATACTGTACCTTAAAGGTGTTGTAAAGCTTAATTTTTTTAATTGAAATAATAAACATGTTATACATACCTTATATTACATAAAGTTAGCACCATGCTACTACAATGCCTTAAAAACTATTCATACCCTTTGAAATTTTTGACATTTTGTCATGTTACAACCAAAAACGTTAAATGTATTTTATTGGGATTTTATGTGATAGACCAACACAAAGTGGCACATAATTGTGAAATGGAAGGAAAATGATAAATGGTTTTCAACATTTTTTTACAAATAAATATCTGAAAAGTGTGGTGTGCATTTGTATTCAGCCCCCCCAAGTCAATACTTTGTAGAACCACCTTTCACTGCAATTACAGCTGCAAGTCTTTTTGGGGATGTCTCTACCAGCTTTGCACATATAGAGAGTGACATTTTTGCCCATTTTTTTTTTGCAAAAGAGCTCAAGCTCTGTCAGATTAGATGGAGAGCATCTGTGAACAGCAATTTTCAAGTCTTGCCACAGATTCTCAATTGGATTTAGGTCTGGACATTGACTGGGCCATTCTAACACACGAGTATGCTTTGATCTAAACCATTCCATTGTAGCTCTGGCTGTATGTTTAGGGGTGTTGTTGTGCTGGAAGGTGAACCTCCGCCCCAGTCTCAAGTCTTTTGCCGACTCAAACAGGTTTTCTTCTAGGATTGCCCTGTATTTGGCTCCATCCATCTTCCCATCAACTCTGACCAGCTTCCCTGTCCCTGCTAAAGAAAATTATCCCCACAACATGATGCTGCCACCACCGTGTTTCACAGTGGGTATGGTGTGTTCAGGGTGATGTGCAGTGTTAGTTTTCCACCACACATAGCATTTTGCTTTTAGGCAAAAAAGTTCAATTTTGGTCTCATCTGACTAGAGCACCAGATGTTTGCTGTGTCCCCCACATGGCTTCTCGCAAACTGCAAACGGGACTTCTTATGACTTTCTTTCAACAATGGCTTTCTTCTTGCCACTCTTCCATAAAGGTCAGATTTGTGGAGTGCACAACTAATAGTTGTCCTGAGGCCAGATTCTCACACCTGAGCTGTGGATCTCTGCAGCTACTCCAGAGTTACCATGGACCTCTTGGCTGCTTCTCTGATTAATGCTCTCCTTGCCCGGCCTGTCAGTTTAGATGGAGGGCCATGTCTTGGTAGGTTTGTGTCATAATCTTTCCATTTTTGGATGATGAATTGAACAGTGCTCTGTGAGATATTCAAAGCTTGCAATATTTTTTTTATAACTTAACCCTGCTTTATTTTTCTCCAGAACTTTATCCCTGACCTGTCTGGTGTGTTCCTTGGACTTCATGATGCTGTTTGTTCACGAAAGTTCGCTAACAAACCTCTGAGGGCTTCACAGAACAGCTGTATTTATACTGAGATTACATTACACACTGGTGGACTCTATTTACTAATCAGGTGACTTCTGAAGGCAATTGGTTCCACTAGGTTTTAGTAAGGAGTATCAGAGTAAATGGGGCTGAATACAATTGCATGCCATACTTTTCAGATATTTATTTGTAAACATTTGGAAAAGCATTTATCATTTTTCTTCTACTTCACATTTATGTTTCACTTTGTTTTGGTCTATCACATAAAATCTCAATAAAATACATTTACATTTTTGGTTGTAACATGACAAAATTTGTAAAATGTCAAGGGGTATGAATACTTTTTCAAGGCACTGTATCTGAATGGCAGGGGAATCCTTGTGATATAAATAACTAAACAAATTTTGTGAAGGGTTTGCAACTGAACACTGCTATGTGCTCCCACATCAACTGAAGCCCAAAAATTTTAAAAAAGTGCAGTGCTACCCTAATACTTCATGTATGAATAGTAGTGACACCCCCTGCTGCTTGGTTGCTAAATGATACCAACTTTAAGCACAATACAATATAACAAATGAACGTATTCTAGAAAAACGATGCGTTCCAGAATCTACCTACCATTAGACAATAATGTATAATAGTGATGAACCCTTTTTCTGAGTGAACATAAAATTTGACACGGTGAAAAAAATTGTGCCTTCCCAATTACAAATCTAATATGTATATGCAGTTGTCAAATAATGGTGGGAACCCCTTACATTAACCGCTTGCGGGCCAGCCGCCGCAGTTTTACTGCGGCAGTTGGCTCCGCTGCGCGAAATCACGTAACTGTACATAATCTCGCGAGGTCCAGATAGCAGGCGGGCACGCCCGCCACGAGCTCCATAAGTCCGACCGCGGGTCTTGCGGTTTGGATGTCCGCGGGAATACCCGCGATCGTCTCACGGAGAGGAAGAACGTGGAAATGCTGATGTAAACAGCATCTCCCCGTTCTGCCTAATGACACTGTCACTGATCTCTGCTCCCTGTAATCGGGCGCATTGATTAGTGTCAGGTCACACATAGCCCATCTCCCCTACAGTTAGAACACATACCTAGGACACACTTGACCCCTGCAGTGCCCCCTCCTGGCTAACCCCTTCACTGGCAGTCACATTTACACAGTAATCAGTGCATTTTTAATCGCACTGATCACTGTATAATTGTGAATGGTCCCAAAATAGCGCCAAAAGTGTCTGATCTGTCCTTCATAATGTCGCAGTCACGATAAAAATCAATGATCGCCGCCATTACTAGTAAAAAAAAATATTTATTAATAAAAATGCCATAAAACTATCCCCTATTTTGTAGACACTATAACTTTTGCACAAACCAATCAATAAACGCTTATTGCGATTTTTTTTTTTTACCAAAAATATGTGGAAGAATACGTATCGGCCTAAACTGAGGAAAAAATATGTTTTTCTATATATTTTTTGGGGATATTTATTATAGTAAAAAGTAAAAAATATTGCTTTTTTTCCTAAATTGTCGCTCTTTTTTTGTTTATAGTGCAAAAAATAAAAACCTCGGAGGTGATCAAATACCACCAAAAGAAAGCTCTTTTTGTGGGGAAAAAAGAACGTCAATTTTGTTTGGGAGCCACGTCGCACGACCGCGCAATTGTCAGTTAAAGCCACACAGTGCCGAATCACAAAAAATGGCTCTGGTCAGGAAGTGGTTAAAATATCCATTATCAAATGTAAAAATTGTTGTGCATAATCAAATCATTTAAATGCAGTCCACAGCAAAAAATATGTGTCTCAATTGCGTGTCTCCTTGTTCTTCACTCACAGCAGTAGGAATCAATGTCTCCCGCTGCCATTGAGTCTCCTGTGGCAAGAGAGTGAGGGGAGAAAAACTGCTACAGACGGGCACAGAGCTGGATCAGGATCAGGTTCAGGTAAGTGTTTGGGGCTTGGGAGGTGGGGGCGGGGTAGCTTTTTAAAGTCTTTTTTTACTTTATTGCAGAGCATGCACTAAGGTAAAAAAAAGAACCCTTTTCTTTTCTAATTACTTTAAGTGAGTTATTGGAAATTGCCCAAAGTGTTAGTAGAAATATGTACATAATAGGGTCAAATATGTACATATGGACAACCTTACTATGTACAGAATGCAGAACACATAGCAGATAAAGGGGGATTCCATGCTTGGGTACTGCAGAGACCCCAGCACTCTATGCAACCCCATACAGATTCTATTTCAAGATCCTTTGCTTAGATTTTAATTGTCATTTTAAAAACTACCACTTGGTGTCACTGTTTTCATGCAATAACCATCCCTAGTCCTATGCTTTATATGGATCATTATAGTCTGTATTAACAAGATCAACCTTATGTTTATTAAAAAGTAATCATGGATATGAATATTATATACATTACGCCTTGTGTTCATTATATTGTATTATGTTTTGCATTGTTAATAAGCATAAGTGACATACAGGATAATGCCATAAATATTAAAGCAGTATTAAAACCCCCTAAAGATTTATATATTGCAGCGTATCTATTCGTAGATGTGGTGGCTACATTCATTTACTTTATACCTTACTATGTTTTGCATTGTTATAAAGCATAAGTGTCATATAGGATAACGTCATAAATATTTACCCAGTATTAACCCCCCAAAAAATAATATATTGCAGCTTATCAATTCTTACATGTGATGGCTGCATTCATTTTTATGTTTTTTTTTTCCTGTTTTTTTTTTTTTTTTACCTGGTGATCTGGCCAGTAAGTCTGTTATTTTCAACCTTCTTTTCACAGACCAAACAGTGCAAGAAAATTGGTTGCTTACAATGAGTAGCTTTTATTTATGTAAAACCTTCATCCCAAAAGGAAAAAAAAACAAACAGTTTGCTGTAACTGCTTAAAAAGATTAGCTGGAATTTGACTTCAATTTGTTAGTGTATTTAAAATTTGCTAGTGCATCTACTCCCCTCCCTCCAGACTGACAATGGATGAAGGGGCAACAGAAACACATTTGGACAGCAGCAGACTGGGGACACTCTAATACAGGAGGTGTGTTACTGGCCGGATCACCGGGTGACAATAGAGGGGAAAAAAAGCCAAAAAGAAAATAAATAAAAGGAATGCAGCCAGCACATTGTAAGACTGGTAAGCTGCAATAGATTACATTTTTGGTATTGGGTTTAATAACGCCTTAATACTGTCAGATTAGTTCTACGAAAATTTTACAAAGGTCATGTTTGCTTGTTAAGCACTGAACTCCTCAAGAGTAAAGGACAATAATAATGTTATGCTCCATGAATTATTCACAGGGTGTAGTATGCTGTTTTTGCATATATAAAACCTTTATCCCCCCAAAAAATTGCTTGTTATTCAATTCATCTAAATTCATCATTCATCTAAATCTAAAAGTGCACCTAAAATTGGATACACACTATCTGAATATCGGCCGGTTCAGCAGGAACAAGGTTCGGACCATGTGTACAACTGTCCTTCCAACAGAAGGCGGTCAGAAAACAAAGAAACAGCGGTAGAGATAACTGCACTAACTTTGTTTACTTAGTACAGCAATCTCTCAGTTTTTTTTTTTTTAGCCTGCTGGGTTAAGAGAAAAAGAAAAAGGATAAAATATTATATATATATAGATATATCTATATCTATATATATCTATAGATATAGATAAATATAGATATAGATATATCTATATATATATAGATATATATCTATTATATATCTATTATATATATATTCTGTATATAGTGTTTTTGGGTTTATAACCGCTTTATGTCCTAAAGAAAAATGCTACATAGCAAAACTAAGCTTAGATACGGTATTGTAGAACATACTAATGCCCTGTACACACGGTCGGATTTTTCGACGGAAAATGTGTGATAGGACCTTGTTGTCGGAAATTCCGACTGTGTGTAGGCTCCATCACACATTTTCCATCGGAATTTCCGGTACACAAAGTTTGAGAGCAGGCTATAAAATTTTCCGACAACAAAATCCGTTGTCGGCAATTCCGATCGTGTGTACACAAATCCGACGCACAAAGTGCCACGCATGATCGGATTTTCTGACAACTTTGTGTAACTGTGTGTATGCAAGACAAGTTTGAGCCAACATCCGTTGGAAAAAATCCATGGATTTTGTTGTCGGAATGTCCGATCAATGTCCGACTGCGTGTACGGGGCATTAGAGTTGAATGGGGCTTTTCTTTCCTGGTTTAGATCTACTTTGCACAAGAAGAGGAATAACCACATACAGAATGTTAATTTGAATTCTTCCTCATCCTCGTCCTCTTTCCCAGTCACAGGGCTTTCCTCCCACAGCACATACCTCCCCCCCCCCCACCACCACCATCTCACAGCCTCCCTCTCCCAACCACCTCACCTGCCCCATCCACAACCACCCTTCCACCCACCCTGCCCTTCCCCTAATCACCTCGCCTCCTTGGTCACATCAGCCTCCAACCACTTCAGCCCCCCCCCCCCTCAGTTTCTTTGCTCTCATAGGTGACAGTGTTTGAGCCCAGTGATTGGGCGCTCAGGCCCAATCACTGCACCCTGGGAAGAAGGGAAGGAGTAACTTCCCTGCCACCACAGCCTTCCTGCCACCGGCGTTCTAACAATCAATGACCTCATCGGTTAATAAGGAGAACATTGGGGGTCTGCACAGCATCCTTGTTTGCACCTCCCCTCTCCCTCTTTATCAGCAGTGCGTTCACATTAGCTGAGTGAGGGAGAGAAACATTGGAATACTAGTCAGTACCTGTGGGCAAAAGCGTGTTTTCTTTGGAAGAATAAATCACCTCTAATGGTGGAGGGTCCACGTTTGTGGATGTTGCCGTTTTTAGTAGTTTAGTTTTCAACATTTTAAAATGGGCTGCCTAGAGATCGTGTGCATCATTTTAAAGGGTGCCTTGACTGAAAAAAGTGCTCTGGATCACTGTACTGTGAGTGCTGGGGGAGAATCCATGACTCTGTACTCACAGGTGGTATATTGAATGATGTAGGGCAGTGATGGCAAACCTTGGCACCCCAGATGTTTTGGAACTACATTTCCCATGATGCTCCAGCACTCTGCAGTGTAGTGGAGCATCATGGGAAATGTAGTTCCAAAACATCTGGGGTGCCAAGGTTCGCCATCACTGATGTAGGGCGTCAGTCAACCCTAAAGGAGCTCTCTCTTGGACATGTACTAGTTATGTGCGAAACAGCACTATGTCAGGGTATAGGGAGGTGCAGTCTACTTTCTCCACTGCAGGTGGCGCTCGACCGCAGCGGCATTGCATTTGGAGGGGAAGTCAAATGCTCTTCACATGTGGGTAGTGTAGGGACAGGTCACCCATCTGACAAGGATAGTAATAGCTGGGGGTCACTGGGGGAGCTATCCAATTGGATACTGCCGCCGCATGTGATTCTGGCAGCCATCTTGGGTCAGGCAGAGCCTATTTAAGGCCCTGGCTTTCAGGCTTGGAGCGCAATTTGCATGTGTATGGTGTAGGGACAGGTCACCCGTCTGATAGGGATAGTTATAGCGGTAGGGAGAGGTTCTTGACAAGTAGGGAAAGAGCAAGGACACGCTATCCTTTCTGGAAAACTCCCCCATTTGGGCGTAGACTGACCAGGCCGCATTCTATCCCTTGAGACAGAAGCTGTCAGAGCATCTGAGACCTGCTTCTACCCTGTTCTTTGCAACATCCTGTGAGTGCTCCCGGTTGGGTTGTCTCCCCGCTGGGCAGTTGTGTTTGCTTGGACCTTTATATACAGTTCAGTTAGTGCATCTGGTCTCCAAGTGTTTACTGCCGCTGCACCATGCTGCACCTCCCCACAAGGGGACAGCGCCAGAGAGGAGGTAAGTATTGTAATGAAAGCTGTTTTATTAATTGCTGGGCTATTCTAATGTGAAGCTGATGTTGGGCGTTAAGGTGATGTTGGGCGGGCTCTTGATTACCTTTGACTAAACACCAAACAAATGAGACATGAAATATTTAGGCAAAGCATTTATCATGCTTGTATTTCTGTGGAAGGCCTTCATGTGGCAGCATCATGGAGGTCCCATCCACAACATATTACTGAAAACAAAAGAATGAAGATTGCATCAGCACCACTGCCACCATCTAGAAAGAATAACGACAGGTCCCAAAACATCAGCTTCACGCAAGAACGTGCAGATATCTCTCTATCCACTGTTCTTGGAGAGAAAGCTGCTTGTCTGTGAATACCTTTATGGTGCTTTTATTGCGACTGTGAATTTTACGGCTTTAACACAGTTGCAGTGTTTGCTGGATATCATTAGTAGGTCACTAAATGGTTTCACCTTCCTCCTGGACTTTCCTAATGTCCCGTACACACGGTCGGATTTTCTGATGGAAAATGTCCGATTGGAGCGTGTTGTCGGAAATTCCGACCGTGTGTGGGCTCCATCGGACATTTTCCATCGGATTTTCCGACACACAAAGTTTGAGAGCAGGCTATAAAATTTTCCGACAACAAAATCCGGAAATTCCGATCGTGTGTACACAAATCCGACGGACAAAGTGCCACGCATGCTCAGAATAAATAAAGAGATGAAAGCTATTGGCCACTGCCCCGTTTATAGTCCCGACGTACGTGTTTTACGTCACCGCGTTCAGAACGATCAGATTTTCCGACAACTTTGTGTGACCGTGTGTATGCAAGACAAGTTTGAGCCAACATCCGTCGGAAAAAATCCTAGGATTTTGTTGTCGGAATGTCCGATCAATGTCCGACCGTGTGTACGGGGCATTACACACATGTGATTGCAGAGATGCTTTGGCTGGCCCGTCACTAAGTGGAGAATACTTGTTGAACAAGGTGGGTAAAACATCATTCTGTGCACTTTGAAATGTTCTTACCACTCTAGATACTTTCAAGTTTGAATCCTGTACCTTGTCACATGTACGTCACCATTTTCTCCTCTTCCTGTTCTTATTATAGCAAATTACTCCCATCTACTTACATATAGATAAAAAGCCTTAATGTTAATAATGGGCTTCCAAGTGGCTAATAAGTACATCAATTCCGTTTCTATTTTTGACCATTTTCTATCCAAGTCTCATTTTCTCTTTATATAGCGCACTTTGCTGCCAGATTACTTTACTTTAATGAACAGTGCTTTCTTATTTTTTGTTCCTGGAGTATTTAACAGCTTTACATCTAAAGGGGTCCTCTTACTTCGAGATCAGACTGCTAGACCTACAATGCCTTGAAAAAGTATTCATACCCCTTGGAATTTTCCACATTTTGTCATGTTACAACCAAAAACATAAATGTTTCTTATTGGGATTTTATGTGATAGACCAACACAAAGTGGCGCATAATTGTGAAGTGGAAGGAAAATGATAAATAGTTTTCACATTTTTTTACAAATAAATATGTGAAAAGTGTGGCGTGCATTTGTATTCAGCCTCTCTGAGTCAATACTTTGTAGAACCACCTTTCTCTACAATTACAGCTGCAAGTCTTTTGGGGGATGTCTCTACCAGCTTTGTACATCTAGAGAGTGACATTTTTGCACGTTCTTCTTTGCAAACTAGCTCAAGATCTGTCAGATTGGATGGAGAGCGTCTGTGAACAGCAATTTTCAAGTCTTGCCACAGATTCTCAATTGGATTTAGGTCTGGACTTTGACTGGGTCATTCTAACACATGAATATGCTTTGATCTAAGCCAGAGGTCTCAAAACTTTTTAAAAAAGGGCCAGTTGACTGTCCTTTGGATTTTAGGGGGGCCAGACTATGGCTATTGGGAATTTAAAAAGGTTCAGGCATCAGTGGGAGGAATAGCGCCCTTCATTGGTGTCAGGGGTCCAAATTGTGCCCCTTTATTAGTCAGTAAGGGAATTATGCCACATTGTTGGTATCATAGTTACATATAGTTACATAGTAGGTGAGGTTGAAAAAAGACACAAGTCAATCAATTCCAACCTATGTGTGTGATTTTATGTCAGTAATACATTGTATATCCCTGTATGTTGTGGTCATTCAGGTGCTTATCTAATAGTTTTTTTTAACTATCAATGCTCCCCGCTGAAACCACTGCCTGTGGAAGGGAATTCCATATCCTTACCGCTCTTACAGTAAAGAACCCTCTACGCAGTTTAAGGTTAAACTGCTTTTATCCTAATTTTAGTGAATTTTAGCGTGTCTTATTAAATTCCCTTTCGCGGGCCACTCATCAGTGGATGAAATGGTGCCCAAAGGGCCAGATTAAAGCACACAAAGGGCCGCAGTTTGGTGACGACTGGTCTAAACCATTCCATTGTAGCTCTGGCTGTATGTTTAGGTTTGTTGTCCTGCTAGAAGGTGAACCTCCACCCCAGTCACAAGTCTTTTTCAGACTCTAACAGGTTTTCTTCTAAGATTGCCCTGTATTTGGCTCCATCCATCTTCCCATCAACTCTGACCAGCCTTCCTGTCCCCGAAGAAGAAAATCATCCCCACAACATGATGCTGCCACCACCATGTTTCACAGTGGGGATGGTGTGTTCAGGGTGATGTGTAGTGTTAGTTTTCTGCCACACATAGCGTTTTGCTTTTAGGCCAAAAAGTTCAATTTTGGTCTCATCTGACCAGAGCACCTTCTTCCACATATTTACTGTGTCCCCCACATGGCTTCTCGCAAACTGCAAACGGGACTTCTTATGGCTTTCTTTCAACAATGGTTTTCTTCTTGCCACTTTTCCATAAAGGCCAGATTTGTAGAGTACACAACTAATAGTTGTCCTGTGGACAGATTCTCCCACCTGAGCTGTGGATCTCTGCAGCTTCTCCAGAGTTACCATGGGCCTCTTGGCTGCTTCTCTGATTAATGCTCTCCTTACCCGGCCTGTCAGTTTAGGTGGACAGTCATGTCTTGGTAGGTTTGCAGTTGTGCCATACTCTTTCCATTTTCAGATAATGGATTGAACAGTGCTCCATGAGATGTTCAAAGCTTGGGATATTTTTTTATAACCTAACCCTGCTTTAAACTTCTCCACAACTTTATCCCTGACCTGTCTGGTGTGTTCTTTGGCCTTCATGATGCAGTTTGTTCACTAAGGTTCTCTAACAAACCTCTGAGGGCTTCACAGAACGGTTTTATTTATATTGAGATGAAATTACACACAGGTGAACTCTATTTACTTATTAGGTGACTTGTGAAGGCAATTGGTTCCACTAGATTTTAGTTAGGGATATCAGAGTAATGGGGCTAAATACAAATGCACGCCACACTTTTCACATATTTATTTGTCACATTTTTTAAAACCATTTATCATTTTCCTTCCACTTCACAATTATGTGCCACTTTGTGTTGGTCTATCACCTAAAATCCCAATAAAATACATTTACATTTTTGGTTTAAAAATGTGGAAAATTTCAAGGGGGTGATTACTTTTTCAAGGCACTGTATCTGGCCTCTAGTACTGGTATCCTTCAAGGAAACATCTAAGGTAATATAAATCCTTTCATATACACAGTGAAGTGACTGGTCTCAGGTGATACACAGAGATGAAACAAATCCTCCAACATAAGTTGTACCTGTTTATCTGCAGTCTTCTCTACTCTACATCTATTTAAAGTCCAGAATTTATAAAGCTTGTATGGACTTTCAGAAAAAAAGATGCGGAGAGCTGAAATTACACTCTGCAGGACTCAGTGAGGTGAGCTCTGAGAGCTGATTGGAGGGAAGGGACACACCCTCCTCTACACAGGAACAGAGCTGAGACTGTCAATCAGCTGGAGGTCCCTCCCCTTTTACCTTTTTTTCTCTTGGTGTCAGGAAAACTTGAGCGAAGCTTTGAACAGGAGAATCTGGATACCGCACACCGGATGAAGTTGAAAAATTGTCTTTATTATAAAAATTGGATCATCAAAAATACAAGACACGGAGCGAGAATGCTTCTGAACTGTAGGGGGCGGGGACGTACAAGGGGAGGAGACCGATCAGTGTTCCTCCATTCTGGGAACACAGATTGCTCTCCTCTGAGCTGACAGGACGTGGATCTGTGTGTTTACACACACAGATCCACGGTCCGGCCCAGTTAACGGGCAATCGCTGGTGCCCGGCGGACATCGCGGCCGCCGGGCACACGCACCGGGTCCCGAGCAATGCGGCGGGCGCGCGCGCGCCCCCTAGGCGGCCGGGAACCCGAGGCCGTCATATGACGTCCACCCAGGATGGGAGATCCCATCTGTGGACGTCATTTGACTATAGGCGGGTAGGGAAGTGGTTAATATGTACAGTCTGGGGAAAAACCTCAGGAACTTAACATGTACAGTCTGGAGGAAAGAAGGGAAAGGGGAGACATGACTGAGACCTTTAAATACATCAAGGGGATGAATAAGGTTCAGGAGGGCAGTCTTTTCAATATGTTACCAAAATCAAGAACACGGGGACATGACCTCCAACTAACTGGAGGAAAGTTCAAAACTAAGTTTAGAAAGTATTATTTTACTGAAAGGGTAGTTGATGCTTGGAATAAACTTCCAGCAGAAGTAGCGAGACAGACAACAGTATATTGTTTCAAGGATGCTTGGGACTAGGGATGAGCCGAACACCCCCCTGTTCGGTTCGCACCAGAACATGCGAACAGGAAAAAAATTCGTTCGAACACGCGAACACCGTTAAAGTCTATGGGACACGAACATGAATAATCAAAAGTGCTAATTTTAAAGGCTAATATGCAAGTTATTGTCAATAAAAGTGTTTGGGGACCTGGGTCCTGCCCCAGGGGACATGGATCAATGCAAAAAAAAGTTTTAAAAACGGCCGTTTTTTCAGGAGCAGTGATTTTAATAATGCTTAAAGTCAAACAATAAAAGTGTAATATCCCTTTAAATTTCATACCTGGGGGGTGTCTATAGTATGCCTGTAAAGGGGCGCATGTTTCCCGTGTTTAGAACAGTCTGACAGCAAAATGACATTTGGAAGGAAAAAACTCATTTAAAACTACCGCGGCTATTGCATTGCCGACAATACACATAGAAGTTCATTGATAAAAACGGCATGGGAATTCCCCACAGGGCAACCCCGAACCAAAATTAAAAAAAAAAAATGATGTGGGAGTCCCCCTAAATTCCATACAAGGCCCTTCAGGTCTGGTATGGATTTTAAGGGGAACCCCGCGCCAAAAAAAAACAAAAAAACGGCGTGGGGTCCCCCTAAAAATCCATACCAGACCCTTATCCGAGCACGCAACCTGGCAGGCCGCAGGAAAAGAGGGGGGGACGAGAGTGCGGCCCCCCCCCTCCTGAACCGTACCAGGCCACATGCCCTCAACATTGGGAGGGTGCTTTGGGGTAGCCCCCCAAAACACCTTGTCCCCATGTTGATGAGGACAAGGGCCTCATCCTCACAACCGTGGCCGGTGGATGTGGGGGTCTGCGGGCGGGGGGCTTATCGGAATCTGGAAGCCCCCTTTAACAAGGAGACCCCCAGATCCCGGCCCCCCCCCCTGTGTGAAATGGTAAGGGGGTACTTACCCCTACCATTTCACTAAAAAACTGTCAAAAATGTTAAAAATGACAAGAGACCGTTTTTGACAATTCCTTTATTTAAATGCTTCTTCTTTCTTCCTTCATCTTCTTCTTCTTCTGGTTCTTCTGGCTCTTCTGGTTCTTCCTCCGGCGTTCTCGTCCAGCATCTTCTCCGCGGCGTCTTCTATCTTCTTCTCCTCGGGCCGCTCCGCATCCATGGCATGAGGGGAGGCTCCCGCTCTTCTCTTCATCTTTTTCTCTTCTTCATCTTCTTCTTCATCTTCTTCTTCCTTCTTCTCTTCTTCATGTCTTCTCCGGGCCGCTCCGCAGCCATGCTGTGGCATGGAGGGAGGCTCCCGCTGTGTGACGGCGTCTCTTCGTCTGACGGTTCTTAAATAACGGGGGGCGGGGCCACCCGGTGACCCCGCCCCCCTCTGACGCACGGTGACTTGACGGGACTTCCCTGTGACGTCACGGGGAATGCCACAGGGAAGTCCCGTCATGTCACCGTGCGTCAGAGGGGGGCGGGGTCACCGGGTGGCCCCGCCCCCCGTTATTTAAGAACCGTCAGACGAAGAGACGCCGTCACACAGCGGGAGCCTCCCTCCATGCCACAGCATGGCTGCGGAGCGGCCCGGAGAAGACATGAAGAAGAGAAGAAGGAAGAAGAAGATGAAGAAGAAGATGAAGAAGAAGATGAAGAAGAGAAGAAGATGAAGAGAAGAGCGGGAGCCTCCCCTCATGCCATGGGTGCGGAGCGGCCCGAGGAGAAGAAGATAGAAGACGCCGCGGAGAAGATGCTGGACGAGAACGCCGGAGGAAGAACCAGAAGAGCCAGAAGAACCAGAAGAAGAAGAAGATGAAGGAAGAAAGAAGAAGCATTTAAATAAAGGAATTGTCAAAAACTGTCTCTTGTCATTTTTAACATTTTTGACAGTTTTTTAGTGAAATGGTAGGGGTAAGTACCCCCTTACCATTTCACACAGGGGGGGGGCCGGGATCTGGGGGTCCCCTTGTTAAAGGGGGCTTCCAGATTCCGATAAGCCCCCCGCCCGCAGACCCCCACAACCACCGGCCACGGTTGTGAGGATGAGGCCCTTGTCCTCATCAACATGGGGACAAGGTGTTTTGGGGGGCTACCCCAAAGCACCCTCCCAATGTTGAGGACATGTGGCCTGGTACGGTTCAGGAGGGGGGGGGGCCGCACTCTCGTCCCCCCCTCTTTTTCTGCGGCCTGCCAGGTTGCGTGCTCGGATAAGGGTCTGGTATGGATTTTTAGGGGGACCCCACGCCGTTTTTTTTTTGGCGCGGGGTTCCCCTTAAAATCCATACCAGACCTGAAGGGTCTGGTATGGAATTTAGGGGGAACCCCACGTCAATTTTTTTTTTAAATTTTGGCTGGGGTTCCCCTTAATATCCATACCAGACCTGAAGGGCCTTGTATGGAATTTAGGGGGACCCCCACATCATTTTTTTTTTTTTTTTTGGTTCGGGGTTCCCCTGTGGGGAATTCCCATGCCGTTTTTATCAATGAACTTCTATGTGTATTGTCGGCAATGCAATAGCCGCGGGTAGTTTTAAATGAGTTTTTTCCTTCCAAATGTCATTTTGCTGTCAGACTGTTCTAAACACAGGAAACATGCGCCCCTTTACAGGCATACTATAGACACCCCCCAGGTACGAAATTTAAAGGGATATTACACTTTTATTGTTTGACTTTAAGCATTAATAAAATCACTGCTCCTGAAAAAACTGCCGTTTTTAAAACTTTTTTTTGCATTGATCCATGTCCCCTGGAGCAGGACCCAGGTCCCCAAACACTTTTTATGACAATAACTTGCATATAAGCCTTTAAAATTAGCACTTTTGATTTCTCCCATAGACTTTTAAAGGGTGTTCCGCGGCATTCGAATTTGCCGCGAACACCCCAAATTGTTCGCTGTTCGGCGAACTTGCGAACAGCCAATGTTCGAGTAGAACATGAGTTCGACTCGAACTCGAAGCTCATCCCTATTTGTGATATATCAGGATGAACATGGCAAGCATTGTCCCTGAGATGACCCAACTCACCAAGAACCTTTCCCTGCTATGCACTCTCTTTTGCCAGCGTCCCTTACCTACCACTCACTCCAGGCTCCCAAACGACGCAGGTACCCTATATATAAGGTCCCACACCAAGATGGTCGCCGAATGTCCCAAAAGGTTGCATCATCCAATCAGACAGCTAGCCCCTCTGAGATGCTGACGAGTCCCCAGGTGGAGAATTACCCTAACAGAATCCATCTATAATAATGGCAAAATTCCACCTACAGAACGGAGGGGGAATTGCACCTGCCTACATGTTCTGCCAGCAAAGCACCCCTTCTGCTAGGCCACAAGTTACCTGCCTTAAGGGTACCTGCCTGAAAAAGCAATCCTCTATCACTATGCATTATTGTACGGGATTGTGGCAGATGTGTTTAAATGCCTTATTGTCTATAGTGCAACTTTGGGAACGTCAATATATTATTATAACTACTGACTATTTGTTACACAATGATAAAATCTAAAGAAGTTATTCCGACTGTTCCCCTTAAAGAGAAGGTTCAGCCTCCCCACGGAAAATTTAAAGTTAGCAGCTACAAATACTGCAGCTGCTGACTTTTAATATATGGACACTTACCTGTCCTGGGAGCCCATGATGTCAGCACCCCAGCCGATCTTCGGATCGGCTGTTGGGTGCAGCCGCCGCCATTCCTGGTAAGGGAATCCGACAGTAAAGCATTTTGGCTTCACAGCCGGCTGAGAGTGATTCAGTACTCTGGGTGCCGCTTTTCCGAGTCCCCGAGTAACGGACATTTACTTTTTGTCTGTTTCTGTTGTAGCATTAGAAAATGAATTATACCTTTTGCCTGGAGTTGTCAATTAAAGTACAACTAAAGTCTGCTATTTGACAGTCTAAACAAGTACAAATCTAGTTACTAAGTGATGCATAGGATTCGTAAACAAAAAAACATTCTTTACATTGCCTGGTTTAGAAAAATCCTCCCTAATTGGTGCCTTATATACTCCCAGATACTGTAGCTCACAGTAGGAGGGTTTCAGTAACAGAGGCAGTGCTGTTGATTCAGAAATTAGTGGGCAGGACTAGGTCTGGCCAGGGGCTATTGACAAGCTACAGGCTTGTGAAGCGGCAGTGATGATGCTATTTGCCATGCCTCCTGCAACATCCTTTCATCCCACTGTAGTGCAGGCACTGTACATGAGGGAGACAACTTTTTTTTTAACATAGAGTTTATTTATTTGTTCTGAACAAACAGAAATAAAAAAAAAACAAGTTACATTAGTTCAAGACAGATAATGTACAATGATCGCTTATACCATGTCAAGTCAATAAGTACAGTGAAAATAATACAAGTCAATGTCACACATAGTGGCAAAAGTATACTATTAAGTCTCCAAAACATAGACACCTTATAAGACCCTTGAGGGGGGGGGGAGGCCCGGGGGGGGGAGGGGGAAGCCCGACAGGGGTCCCCCAACCTTAGTTATATACTAGCAGTGTATCGGCCAGGCCATGTCCGGGGCAAAATTACAGAAAGTAGGGATGTGTGGGTAGCCAATGGGCCAAGGCAGGGTACCTAATATATCTATTCAATGGTCAGGTGTTTGGCCTCCACCCAACCCGCCCATATCCTATCGAATTTCTTCGGACAATTTCTCCCCATATATGTCAGCTTATATAGAGGCAGGGCTGCATTGATAAGAGAGAGCCATAGTTGTTTAGTGGGTGGTTGAGGCTGGTTCCAGTTAAGGAGAATGGCCTTTCTGGCATACATTGCTGTGTAAAAAACGAATATTTTTTTCCTTTTTGGGGCCTCAAGAGAGTCACATATGCCCAACAGGAGGGGGATAGGACTGTAGGGGACCCTGATTTTGCCCACCGAGTTAATATCATCCAGAACTATCTTCCAAAAACCCACTATCCCTGGACATGTCCACACCGTATGGAAGAAATCAGCATTATCCGCATCACACCTAGGACAGGTGGCTGTTCTATTCGCATAAATTTTAGCAAGACGCGATGGGGAGTAATAAGCCCGATGGAGAAATTTTAATTGGGTAAACCTATCCCTGGAGGAGATGGTCAGGGTTAGGTATTGCTGCACCCCCTCTTCCCAGTCCTCATCAGTCAGGTCAGGGATGTCACGCTGCCAGGTAGACATCAATTGTGAGACTCTAGACGTGTCCAGTCGTGCAAGCATGTTATACATAGTCGACAACAGTCTGGTTCCCTCAGGTGCGCGGAGCTCAGTTTCCAAATCTGACATCTGCAAGATCACCGGACCAGGAAACTGGGAGCGAAAAGCATGTCTTATCTGAAGGAATCTAAAAAACATCTGGTTTGGGAGGCCCTTTCTACTCTTCAGTTCATCAAATGTTATCAGTTGTCCCTGCGATACAATATCGCTCAGGGTAACTATTCCATATCTAGCCCATATGACGGGATCTGGTATCGAGTGGAAATGACACAACCGTGGATTACCCCAAAGTGGTGTCATAGGGGACCACGTGTTTTGCTTACCTAGCTTCGTGTTTACCGTATCCCATACTTTGATGGTCGTTTTCATGGGCACAGTCATTTTGGGGTTGGAGCGGGGCCCTCTATGTATAAGATTTCTTAGTTCCGAATATGAACCAAGCAACGCGGCCTCCACAGCGGAAGCCGGGTTAGAGGGCTCCTCCGCCAACCACCATTTTAACGTCACCAGGACCGCCGCCCAGTAATATTTTAAGAAACTTGGGAGTGCCAGGCCTCCCAATGTAATCGGTAATTGTAAGGTTGTTTTTGCAATTCTAGGGGCCTTTCCATTCCATACAAAGGATATGACTAAGCTGTCCAATTTATTGAAAAAGGAAATAGGTATAGGGACAGGAGTTTGCCTAAATAGGTAGGTGAATTTGGGCAGGATAGACATCTTAATTAAATTTACGCGTCCCACTGGACTAAGGGGAAGAGACTTCCATGATGAAAATTGGTGGGTCACCCGAGACATCACCGGGGCCAAATTGAGGCCAATGAATTGACGAAGGTCTCTATGTATCTCTACGCCGAGGTATCTGAACTGTGACACCCGGCGCAGCTGTGCGTCCGATTGCGAAGGAGCAACCCCAGAGTGCAGTGGGAACAGCACCGACTTTCCCCAGTTAATGCATATTCCGGAGTATCGCCCGTATCTATCTATTACCTGAAGCGCTTGTGTCAGCGATTGTCCATCATCCTTAAGGTATAAAAGGGTGTCATCTGCATATAACGACACCTTTTCTTGTAGAGGGCCTATAGTAATACCCTGTATACGTGGGTTGGACCTTATAAGGATAGCCATGGGTTCTATGGCGAGCGCAAAAAGCCCCGGGGATAATGGGCAGCCCTGTCTCGTTCCCCTACTGAGGGGAAAGGACTGAGAGAGGACCACTCCAGTGCGCACCACGGCCGTCGGAGATCTGTACACCGCCTCAACCCAGGAGATGAAGACGGGACCAAATCCAAATCTGCGGAGGACCTCCCATAGATAATTCCATTCTACGGAATCGAAAGCTTTTTCCGCGTCCAGGGAGGCCACTACCGCTTGGTCAACGTCTCCAACCCCCGAGGTCAAGACCGCATACAGTCTCCGCAGGTTTATGTCTGTGCCCTTGCCCGGCATGAACCCCGATTGGTCCTCATGCACTAATGATAGTATGACCTCATTGAGGCGTCTAGCAAGGATTTTGGTCAACACTTTTGCATCAGAATTCAATAGGGAGATGGGCCTATAAGACGAGCATAATTGGGGATCCTTACCTGGTTTGGGCACCACGACTATTATGGCTTGTGCCATGGAGGGGGGGAGGACTCCCTCCTTTAGCGTCTTAACCAACATGCTGTGTATTCTTGGGACCATTGCCTCAGTATATTGCTGATAAAACTCAGGAGGGAATCCGTCCGCTCCAGGTGTCTTACCAGATTGCAAAGAACCCAAGGCTATAGGGAGACAACTTTACTCTGCATTCAGGAGCAGTGCAGCATTGTTGTCACACCATCACATGAAGCTGCATTAGGTGGACTTCACTGAACAGGTATTTATGGGCATGGAGCTAAGAGAAAATGGTAGCTGCAGATACACTTATAATAAAAGTGTTAGTTCACCTTTACAGAAAAAATGAAAAGGTGAACTAACACCATACAACACTCCCACACCCTGCATAGTTGCCAACATCTAAAAAAAAAATTTAGGGACACTTTTTTTTCTGTAGGTGGAGTTTTATTTCAATTATGGACGGGGCATTCATTTGTAGACGTGGTCTAGTAGGAGTGAAAAATTGGTGTGATCAAACTACGCTAAATTATGGGTGTGGCTTAAAGGGGTGTGGCTAACTAGAGTCTGAGATTACTTACATAGTGGAGAAGGTAGTAAAATATAGGGAAAGAAAAAAGAGAAAAAGGGATGGAGGAAGAGAGAGGGAAAGAGAAAAAAAAGAAAGAAAGGGAGAAAGAGGGATGGCGGGAGAGAGAAAGAGAGGGATGGAGGGAGAAAGAAAGAGAGAAGAAAATGAAAAGAGAAGGAAAGAAATAAAGAACGAGGGATGGAGGAAGAAAGAGAGAAAGAAAGATGGATGGAGAAAGAAAAAGAAAGAAAGATGGAGAAAAAAAGAGAAAGATGGAGGAATAAAGAAAGAGGGATGGAGAAAGAAATAAAAAGAGAGAAGGAAAGAAAGAAAGAGGCACAGAGGGAGAAAGATAAAGAGAGAGGGATGGAGGAAAAGAGAAATGGAGGGAGAGAGAAAGAGGAATGGAGGGAGAGAAAAAGAGGAATGGAGGGAGGCAGAGAGAAAGAAAGAGGGATGGAGAAAGAAAGAAAGAGGGATGGGGGGAGACAGAAAGAGGGATGGAGGGAGACAGAAAGAGGGATGGAGGGAGACAGAAAGAAAGATGGAGGGAAAGAGAGATCTGGGTTCTTGCCCTTGCTGCCTACTAAATACAGATTCGACCATAATACACTTTGTTCTTTGCAGACACTGCTAGATGCTAGTACAGTTCAGCCACAATAAACTTTGCTCTTCCTCACCTCAATCACTAAGGCAGCTGGCTTTGTTCTTTCTGCAGCAGGTCCATGCCACAACACAGACAGTGTCAGTAATGAACAGCGCACCCATTGGCTGGGATGGGGTGACGGCAGAGAGGTGCAGCATTTTTATGGGGGCTCATCCCCCCCCCCCCGGGCCAAGTCTGCCCCTTCCCAGCACAAAGCATATTTTCCGGGATTCTGCCCGAGACAGGCTCAGACTGGGACATGGGTCTGTATTCTGTGAATGTCTGGGGCAAATTGGGACTGTTGGCAACTATGCCCTTGGTCCCTGTTGTACTTACCTCCTGGCGGTGCTGAGCTGTTAGTGCCCACGCAGCCAGTCCAGCAGTCTGGGAATTTGAAAACCCCCATTTCTCTGTGAAGCGATTCCTGGGACAGACCAGAGCGATTCAGTACTCTGGGTGCTGCTTTTCCGAGTCCCCGAGTAATGGACATTTACATCACTTCCGGTCACTTCTGGTTTAGTAATTTCCTCCCCGTGGAGCACACATTGGTTCCAGGAATAGGAACAGTAGATCCTGGAGTAGTTTACTATTATGCCTTTTATTTAATGCATTTTTAATAAACATACTTGTGGCACAATGATATGTGTGTGGCTTGTACATCTTTTTGGCCAGAGGCATCTAGAGTCACCATTTTGAACACATAACACTCTGAATCTCTGGAGGAAGTATTGAAGGAGGCAGAGAACAGCAATTAAAGCGCTATTTTGTCTGTTTAGAGATAAACAAGTAAAAAGGCTCTGGTGAGTGGGTATAATAGGGCATGTTTGGATCCTCACATTAATGTCCTTTTAGGACATTTTTCTTTGCACGATAGTTTGATAATGATGATTATTCATAAGAGTCATATCTATTAATGAGATTAGGCACCACGTTTTTTTCCATTAGATGATGATTCACATAATTTACTTTAGGATAGCGTAGTTCATTTTTCATACAGATATATACATGTACAGTATGTGCACCAGTGGGTGCACTAAGGGGGAGAACATTGAGAGCTGCTGCTGGGGATATTTAATTAAATTTTTCTTGGTTTCCTTGTTTTTTTAATTTATTTTTGGTCCATAGCGAAGGTGTTTTCACTTTTTTTCTTTTCAGTCAGAGCAACATCTGGCACTTATATCCCCCCATAAAAGAAAAGAAGTCACCAGGAATCAGTTTAGGGTCATTACTCACAAGTCCCCATCCTCTGTACTGCAATTACCTGAAGTAAAATTGCATTTGATTCAACTTCTGTGTCTTATTTAAGAGTTAAGCTGCCTGTGAATGGTGCAAAGTCAGCAGAAGACTTGTCCAGACAGACTGTGGGGGATTTACCAAAGCTAGTGCACACAGAATCTGGTGCTGCTGTGCATAGTAACCAATCAGCATCCAACTTCAGCGTGTTCAATTAAGCTTTTACAATAAAACCTGGAAGCTAGTTGGTAACTGTGCTCAGCTGCAACATATTCTTTTTTGCAAATATAAATTTTATTATTTCCAAGAGAAAGTAAGAGAACAAAGAATCAAAAGAGAAAATATAGTACAGTTCCCATCACAGTACTTGATGTTCACAGGCGAATACATGCCCTAATAACAACAGTAGCTTTGGTGTTTGTATCTAAGAGCTCAGCATCTGTAGTTAACATTCACTAAAAATAGCCGAGTTGCATGAACGGTGTATAACATCACTTTTTAAGAGCCTAAGCCCAGTTGAACCTTAAAATTTCTGAATTTAAATAACTCAATGCTTGGGAATGTTGATCTTGTCTATTTTGTGCCGTCAGGACCAATCCTCCAACCTTCTGATCTCCTCCACTCTGCGCAACCACAACCCTATAGTCGGCGGTATGCTTTTCTTCCACAGAAGTGGGATGCAAGCTTTGGCTGCATTCAAAAAGTGCCTTACTATCGACTTTTTGTATATTCGTGTCGGGATTGTAGTAGCATACAGCAGGATGAGAGCTGGATCATAACTTATTGTGTAATTTGTGAATTTTTGTGTAATCATGCGGACTGTCGTCCAAAAGTGCTGAAGTAGAGGGCAGGACCAGAAGATATGGAGGAGTGTCCCTTTATCTGTTTGACATCTCCAGCATTTGTCTGATGTGGTCGGAAAAAACTTGTGAAGTCTGTTAGGGTTGTAGTACCAGCTAGTCAGGATCTTGTAGTTGAGTTCCTGTATTTTGGTGCAGATACCCTGTTTCCCCGAAAATAAGACCTAGCGTGAGTGTCAGTGATGGCTGCAATATAAGCCTTACCCCCCAAATAAGCCCTACCCTGTTTCCCCCAAAATAAGCCCTACCCTGAAAAAAAGACCTACAAGGACTTTAACTAGGGGTTAATTTGGGGGGTAGAGCTTATATTGCAGCCATCACCGACAATCACGCTGGGTCTTATTTTCGGGGAAACAGGGTAGATGTTTTTAATGAGAATCTGATAATTGTTTGTTTTTGGGCACTAGTAAATGTGCGTTGTAGGTCAGTTTCCCATTTACTTATGAATGTCAGGTCTAGTTGTTCCGGAGGAGAATTGAGCAAGACATACAGTAGGTTTTAGATAATACTTGAGGTAAATTCCCTCATCGTTGCAGTAATTTTCGAAAGTCGCCAGATCACGGCTAAACTGTGCCGGGTTCGGTAGAAAGTGATGCAGTCGTATCCATAATGGAAGTTGGAATTGACCACTCTCGAGAGTCAGGGAGGGCCAGTTGTTGTCTATTAAGAAATGTGAGGCTCGATCCCTGCCAGTTGATTTAAGTATTCCATACCCGTTTGTTCCATACCTGGGGGGAAGGCAGGGTTACCCAATATCGGATATAGAAGAGAGTTGCTAGTGGGTAAGGAGTTTGCAAAGATTTTGGAGGCTCCCACCCTAAGGGTTGTACCAATTACCGGGTGTGACTTCAATGTTGAAGGTAGTCTGTCAAAGCACCAAACCGCTCCTTTCAGTGAGGCCACGGACTGTGTTTGTTCCAATTGTATCCATAGTTTACTTTTGCCATGTCGGTTCCAGTCTATTATTCTGCCTAAATGCA
Organism: Lithobates septentrionalis; assembly: GCA_037952835.1. Lineage (NCBI taxonomy): Eukaryota > Metazoa > Chordata > Amphibia > Anura > Ranidae > Lithobates > Lithobates septentrionalis. The sequence continues at coordinate 2,102,369 of JBBDGP010000385.1, forward strand.
CTGCCCTGTAGTAATTTTTTTAATCTGGGAGAGCCAGGCCTCCGTAATGTTTGGGTAATGTTAGATAGCTCCTACATAGTCTAGGTTTTGATTTTGCCCAAATAAATTTGATAAAGATGGATTGTATTTGCTTAAAATAATGGGGTGGGATCTTGACCGGCAATGCTTGGAATAAGTATAGGAATTTCGGGAGTATGGACATCTTGATCTAATTACACCTGCCAAACCAGGAATGCAGTCCTTTATTCCACTCCTCCAGGAGAAGTCGGGTTTTAGTCAACAGGGGTGGGAAGTTTAGGTCAAAAGTGCGTTGTAAATCATTGGGGATCAGGGTGCCCAGATATTTGAGGGAGGAGTCTGACCATTTAAATTTGAACTGTGATTTTAAAGTTCTCAATCTATTTGGCGTAATATTGATCCCCATTGCCGCCGACTTATCAAGATTAATTTTTAAATTGGAAAGAGTCCCATACCTATCGAATTCCCTGAGAAGGTTCGGTAATGACACTATGGGGTTAGGTAGTGTGAACATGAGGTCATCTGCGTAGGCAGAAATTTTATATTGAGTTCCTTCCACTGTCACACCTGTTATGTCAGGATTTGATCTTATAGTGCAGAGGAAGGGTTCCAGGGTTAGGGCGAATAGGAGGGGCGAGAGCGGGCATCCCTGTCTAGTGCCATTTGATATTGTGAATGTGTCTGAGAGGATTCCATTGGCCTTGATCTGCGCTGTGGGCACGGAGTAAATGCTGGAAATCCACTGTATCATGTTATGACCTAAGCCAATCTGTTTAAGGACTGATGACATGAAAACCCAATTAACGCGTACTGAGAAAAACGCATGGGGTTTGAGTTTTGCTAGCCACATGGATGAGATTAAGGATTTTGGTGGTGTTATTCCTGATGAACCCCACCTGATCCAAGTGAATTAGATCTGGCATAAACTGGGTTAATCTGTTGGCCAAAATTTTCGTGAATAGTTTAAGATCCACGTTCAGGAGGAATATGGGCCTATAGCTGCCACACGCCGCCGGGTCCTTGCCTTCTTTTGGTATGAGGGATATGTGTGACTTCAAGGTATCCCTGGGTAGAGAGTCTCCCTCGCCTAGTCCATTAAACATTCTCACCATGTGAGGGTCCAGTATTGGTAGGAGGGTTTGGTAGTACTGTAGGGTCAACCCATCTGGGCCTGGTGCTTTGCCTGGTTTCATCCCACCCACTGCTCGCTGTAGTTCCTCTATAGTGATGGGATCTTCCAATCCTGTCCTAGCTTCTATCGATATTTGGGGGATTTGGGATGCAGCGAGATAGTCATTTTTCTTTGTTCCGGTTTGTGGTCTGGCTGGGAGATTATAAAGGGAGGCATAATAGTCCCTGAATTCTTCCGCTATTTGGGTAGGTTTGGTCTTTTTTTGTCCCATGGGATTTATGATTTGAGGGATATATGTGTTAAGTCGATGGGTTCTGACTGTTCTGGCTAGAAGTTTCCCACATTTGTATAGCTGCAACATATTCTGTATGCACCAGTTTTAGTAAATCTCCCCCACTGGGTCTAAGGATGTACAGGCATGGCCAAAAGTTTTGAAAATGACACAAATATTAATTTTCACAAAGTCTGCTGCCTCTGTTTTTACAACGGCAATTTCTATATACTCTTCTCGGCCTTTTGGCTAAGATCAAGTGTAGTATCTGTTCTTATCAGTTTCCAGAGGAGGCGCTGTGCTACTCTCGTTGGGGAGGGCCAGCAAATCCAATGATGTTATAGTGCCTGAAAAGGCGGTTTCAGCAGGGACTATGCCAAGCTGCCCGACAGATACTGGGGGCTGGCCGATGGTTGAGTCTGAGGCATCTGGAAGGGTGCTCCTGGTGAGGATGGGTGCTGCATCTGGGTCTGATCCAGAGGGTCGGGTCCCTGGCCTTCTGGCCTAGATTGGGGTAGTTCTAGCCCCGGACAGTTTTTCGGGAGGGAACGCCTGCTCGCCTATAGCACCGGGGTGGAGCGGTTAGTACTTCCCGAATGTAATTAGGTAGGAGTGATGGGAGCGAGGGTTGAGCCTGTTTGAGGTCCGGGCTCTCCCCAAGCTTGCTGAACTTCAGGCCTTCCTGCCTGGGGGGGGGGCTGCTGTGGTCTGGGTCATTGGCCAGGGTTGGTCACGAAAGCCTATGGTGTATGTGCCCCTGGAGTGGCAGACCAGGGGTGCCTGAAGATCACTGTGAGTGATGGTCACTTTGATTTAAGGCACCATGGTTACTGCACCATTACACGCTTTTTTTGCACCTGCCTCCTGGTCCGGGCCTTTTGGCTAGGACCGGAGGAATTTTTTATTCCTGGCCGGAGGGCCTGGCCATTGTATTACACAATGGCCACCTTTTCACTCTTCCCTACTTTCTTCTCCCCCACTTTCTTTTAATTTATTCTCTTTGTGTGTCACTTTCTGTATTTTTTGTGTTTTACACGTTTTGCACTGTGTGATGAGTAGGGTTGCAGGTCCTTGGGCCTGCCCTGAAAGTCTTGGGAGGGGGCGGGCGGACATGGCCTTTTGACTTGGTTCACCCTCTCTCATGGGGTCTCCTTTCAGGGGGAGCCCCACCGAGTACTTGGGGGGGGGTCTGTTTCGGCAGTCCCTCCAGAGAAAGGGGTCTGTCTGGTTTCGGCCAGATGGACCAAGTGTAAGTACCCTTGTCCCCGTTAGGAGCCTAACGCCCCGGGGGATTCAGGGCAAGGTCCTCAGATTTTAGAGGACTTGTGTACCCGTAACACTTTTTTTGTGTTTCACTCTTTATGTGTGTGCACATTTTTTTGGCACTGGGTGAAGTTTGTGAGTGTGTTTCACGCACCATGGGCTTTCAAAAAAAAAAAAAATTCCCATATACTCTAGAATGTTATGAAGAGTGATCAGATGAATTGCAATTCATTTCAAAGTCCCTCTTTTCCATGAAAATTAACTTAATCCCAAAAAATTTCCACTGCATTTCAGCCCTGCCACAAAAGGACCAGCTGACATCATGTCAGTGATTCTCTTGTTAACACAGGTGTCAGTGTTGACAAGGACAAGGTGGAAATCACTTTGTAATGGTGATTGAGTTAGAATAACAGATTGGAAGCTTTAAAAAGGAGGGTGGTGTTTGAAATCATTGTTCTCCCTCTGTTAATCATGGTTACCGGCAAGGAAACATGTGCAATCATCATTGCTTTGTACAAAAGGGGATTCACAGGCAAAGATATTGCTGCTACCAAGATTGCACCTTAATCAAACATTTATCATATCATCAAGAACATCAAGGAGAGAGGTTTGATTGTTGTGAAGAAGGCTTCAGGGCGCCCAAGAAAGTCCAGCAAGCACCAGGACCGTTTCCTACAGTAATTACAGCTATGGCATAGGGGCACCACCGATACAAAGCTTGCTCAGAATGACACCATCGGGACTACCGGGAGTTTCCCGGTGGGTCGATGGCTCAGTGGGCTGGTTTCAATGACAGCCTGTCAAAGTAATAGCTGCGCGGCTCGCGCAGCCATTAATTTGAGCACCGCTGTACTGCCTATAAGACAGGCATCACTAAATGGTGGTCAGTGGTCTGGATTCCGGCACCAGTGGCCATTCTACCCAGACTGCAGAATTGCCAAGTAGTTTCCTGTGTGTCCTCTCCCCGTCGCCGGCTTGCCCACCTGACTGCCGCTGTTGATGCCACTATGTTCACAGCATGGCAGGCACGGAACACTGCCCCCTCCCCACACTGCCTGTCTTATTCACGCTAAACATGAGGCGCGGCTGCTCTGGACAAAGAGCAGGATTTCAAGTTAAGAAGTGGGTTATTGGTTGCTAGGCAGCGGGGCGGTCCCAGCAATCAATCACCCACCTTTACCGGGAAAAGACCCGCCCTTTCTCCAGAGCGGCCGCGCTTCATGTTTTGTGTGAATAAGGTAGGGCTCTGTGGGGAGGGGGCAGTGCTGTGCTGTTTTATTATGAAAAGGACAGGAGTTTGATATCAAGAGAGGAGTGTGATGGGGGGTCAGTCTGTGATTGGGGTCTGTGATTTGGTGGGGTCAGTCTGTGATGGGAGGAGGTCTGTGATTTCGGGGGTCAGTCTGTGATGGGGGGTCTGTAATGGGGGGTCAGTCTGTAATGGGGGTCTGTGATGGGTGAGGTCAGCCTGTGATGGGGGGTCTGTGATTTGGGGGGTCAGTCTGTGATGGGGTCTGTCTGTGATGAGGGTCTGTCTGTGATTTGGGGGGTCAGTCTGTGATTTGGGGGGTCAGTCTATGATTTGGGGGGGTCTGTGATGGGTCAGGTTAGTCTGTGATGTAGGGTCTGTGATGGGGGTCAGTCTGTAATGGGTCAGTCTGTAATGGGGGTTCTGTGATTTGGGTGGTCAGTCTGTTAAATATGGGGGTGTGTGATGGGGGGTCTGTGATGGGTCAGGTCAGTCTGTGATGGGGGGTCTGTGATGGGTCAGGTCAGTCTGTGATGGGGGTCTGCGATGGGTCAGGTCAGTCTGTGAGGAGGGTGATGGAGGGGAGTCTGTGATGAGGGGGTGGAGTCTGTGATGGGGGGAGCCTATGATGGAGGGGAGCCTGTTATGGAGGGGAGCCTGTTATGGAGGGGAGCCTGTGATGGGGGAGCCTGTGATGGGGGGGAGCCTGTGATGGGGGGAGTCTGTGATGGGGGGAGTCTGTGATGGGGGGAGTCTGTGATGGGGGGGTCTGTGATTGAGGGGGGGAGTCTGTGATGGGATGGTCTGTGATGAGGGAAGTCTGTGATGGGATGGTCTGTGATGAGGGGAGTCTCTAATGGGATGGTCTGTGATGAGGGGAGTCTGTAAAGGGGGGGTCTGTGATGAGGGGAGTCTGTGATGGGATGGTCTGTGATGAGGGGAGTCTCTGATGGAGGGGGGGGTCTGTGATGGGATGGTCTGGGATGGGGGGAATCTGTAATGGGATGGTCCGTTATGAGGGGATTCTGTGAGGGAATGGTCTGTGATGGGGGGGGGGGGGAGAGTCTGTTATAGGGGAGTTTGTGATGGGGGTAGTATGTATGTGAGTATGTGATGGAGAGGGGTATGTGATGGGATGGTCTGTGATGAGGGGAGTCTGTGATAGTGGGGATCTGTGATGGGATGGTCTGTGATGAGGGGAGTCTGTGATGAGGGGGGGGATCTGTGATGAGATGTTCTGTGATGAGAGGAGTCTGTGATGGGGGGGAGTCTGTGATGGGATGGTCTGTGATGAGGAGAGTCTGTAATGGGGGGGGGGGTGTCTGTGATGGGATGGTCTGCGATGAGGGGAGTCTGTGTTATGGAGTTTGTGGTTTGGAATTGAACATAATGGTATGTCATATAATCTTGCATATAGACAAGGTGCTGTTGCATGTAAATCTGAATTCTTTTAGTTTCAATTATCATGATATAAAATAATGGATGTGGGGGCCTTTTGGTGGGCATGTTTTTTTTTGGGGGGGGGATGGGAAGCATTTTATTCTTAGACGCAAGCAGCACAATGTCTTGGGCCAGCCCTGGCCAACGGAGTGGGCTCACTCACAATCTCACATCTATGAACATCTATGAATAAAGAAAACAGTTTGGCGAGGGACAATGCCTTTTCTAGGATGATGGAGCACCTTGCCATAAGGGAAAAGTGAGAACAAGGTGTCGGGGAACAAAACATCAACATTTTGGGTCCATGGCCAGGAAAATCCCCAGACCTTAATCCTATTGAGAACTTGTGGTCAATCCTCAAGAGGTGGGTGAACAACCCCCCCCCCCCCACACACACACACACACAAACTCCAATCATTGATTATACAAGAATGGGCTGCCATCAGTCAGGATGTGGCCCAGAAGTAGATTGACAGCATGCCAGAGCGAATTGCAGAGGTCTTGGGAAAAAAAAGGGTCAACACTGCAAATATTGACTCTTTGCATAAACTTAATGTAATTGTCAATAAAAGCCTTAGACACTTATGAAATGCATGTAATTATACTTCTATATACCATAGTACCATCTGACAAAAAGATCTAAAAACACTGAAGCAGCAGAAAATTAATATATGTGTCATTCGCAAAACTTTTGGCCACGGCTGTATTAGGTTTTTTTTTTTTCAGGCTATATGTTGTCTGTGATATTTGTACACAGATTGTAAACAAGTCAATGATTTCTCAGAACTTCTTCCTTGGGTAGTTACTAAGAAAGTCATCTTGAATGCATTGCCCATTATGGTGTGTTTGAGTGAAGCAGAATTTGATCTTGTCTCCATTAAAAACCAACGTAATGCCCTGACACTGATCGGATTCCATGCTATGAAATGCATGGGATAAAACTGTTGCCATAGAAGACACCTTAAAAGGAGACATCAAAATATACAAAGTAGACTGTAAAGTCAGAGGCAACAGTAATGGGTGATCCATCAGGGGTTAAATCTGGGACTTCAGCAGTATTAAACTCTTGCACATGGGAGTAAAAAAAACGCCACGTTTTTTACTGATTTGAAATGACATGCATTTGTTGTCTAAGGAACCATGCACACAGCTGAGTAAAGATCAGTAATACAGTGATGAGTACAGAGCCATAAAACTAAAATTTTACATTTGAGTGCAGTAATTTACTCGCATACACATGTTTACTCGTCTATAAGCATGTTTACACAAGTATAAATCAGTATACTACAACACTGGCAATAAAGAAGAATTTGACTCATCTATACACTTATGCACCTTTACAGACCTATATTCAACATCACTCAGGTTTTACACACAGTTTTTTTACTCATAGACTTTTTGTCAACAACATGTAATCATCAGTAAATTATGACGCTCATGTGCCTTAATAAGCCCGTTTCTTCCATGCTGGCCTCCACCACCTTCCTTTCATTGCTCTTGTGATCAGTACAGAAAAGGATGTTAAGAAGCTCAATAGGAACTCCAACGCTCCAACTAGGGTTGCCACCTCATCCCTTTAAACCTGAACACATATGAATTACACAGGTTCTGAGGCTAATTTTATGCAGATAAGGCACCAAGTGAGTTTAATTATCACCTTAATCAGCCACAGAGCCTGTGTAATTAATATGTGTTTGAGTTTAAAGGGATTAGGTGGCAACCCTAGCTCCAACGCTCTCAAGCACATGCCCTACCCAAGGATTTTTTTCAAACCAGTAATGGGTTGTTTACAACAGACAAAAACGGATGTGAGGATATACCTAATGCTTCTGGTTTATTAGATCATAAAGATGATTGGGCCATTCCAGGCCCCGATTATCTCTATGGTCAACTGGCGGAACCAATAGCTGCAGTCCCAGGTTCCCCGGTGGGATAGGAAAGCCCAGGAAGGAGGATGGGAGACCACTTCCTGCCACTTGTAAAAGTAATCCAGCGGCTATTTTGCCACTAGGATTGCTTTTACATGAAAGTGCTCCTTCAGCCGAAAAAAAAAAAAAGTACTGAAATGATGCCTGCAGTTGCAGGCATCATCCTGGTATAACCACTGAAAGTCCTGCAATGTACGAGTACATCACAGTGCCGCAAGTGGTGGATTTGTCATACTTTTATTTTTATTTTGGATAAAGTGAGTCAGGTTTTAACTGCTATCCAGGGCTCAGAGAGATTTACTCTCACTTCCTGCCCTGCTGACAACAATTTCCCCAGACAGGAGGTGAGGGAAAATCTACAATAGGGACATAGACAGAAATACAGTTCTGACAGGGGTTCTAGTCTTCTCCTACTCTACTAAAGAAAAGCATTTTTATTTCTGCCTGTGTTGTTCACTTCCTCACTGGTAAAATACTGTCAGCACAGGAAGTGCAGGTAAATATCTGTAAGGCTTTGTGTACATGGATATTGACATGCTCAAAAGTCTTCTAGCATAACATTTCTGGTGCTTTCCTTCACCCAGGAAGCCGATGATGCTGTATGCAACCACTCTACGGCTGAAGATGTCTACGGCTTCTGCATTGTATAGCGTGTTTTTTGTTTTGTTTTTTCAGAGATCCAACATAACCCTGAATAGCATTAAAAACCTGCATAGGACCAAGAAAACATACCTTACTATATTACCGTATATATTAGCTTGTTGTAATCTATAGTTTTAGGGCCCATTCACACAGTGCATATGCACTTATTGAGCACCAGAGTGCGTTATTTACATGCATTTTTTTTAAATAACACATTGCCTTTTCTTTTCCCCTTTTCGACCAGTGCACATAATCGGGGAATGTTAATGTGAACTGGGTGAATATGTCCTTGCATTGAGGTAGTGTTTAGCAATGCAGTACAATGCAGCTTGTGTGATCTCCTTTTTAAATACCTTGTTCAAAACAACTGCTTATACATTCACCATACTGTTAAAACATCCACAATTTTAATTGCATCAATTGAAAAGCATACAGTATATTAGAGATGTGCACGACAGAAAAATTTATTTTGTTTTGTTAATAATTTCATTTTGTCATATTTGTTATGTTAGAATTATTCGTATATTCGGAATTTGTTTTTGTATATTCAGATTTGTTTAGTATATTCATTGTTCCAAATTGATTTGTATTATCAGAAGTTTAGGAAAATTCTGATTTATTTGTTATATTATGATTTGGCCATTCTGATGGATCCACCTCTATCCATCCCAAACACAAGTAGTAGGAATCGTCTTTTTTCACTTTTACATCTTACTGTAACTATTTATTTCAATATAATTTTCATTATATATGTATTATATAGTGCATTTTTTATCATTCACACTAGAATAAAAATGAAGCATGATACAGCCGAATCTCCAAAAAATGAAAATTTTGTCTGAGTCTCGAATAACAAATCGCACACGTCATATACTGTACATATATATATATATATATATATATATATATATATATATATATATATATATATATATATATATATACACACATATACACACACATACACACACATACACATATACTGTATATACACATATATAAAATCTATCAAAATCGGAAGTAACTGCACATTGTTTAGATAATATCTGCCCAGGCGCACTGCAGCAAAGTAGCATAGTTTGATAAATAGAAAGTGGTAGAGGTACTCACGGGCCTCAAGCAGGAAGGTGTGTCCAAACAAGAAGAGTTTATTCTGTCCAATTTTTCGATGGATTGCAGTCCTTTTTTGTGAAGGCCTAGACAAAGATGGACTGCGATCTATTGAAAAGTTAAACAGAATGTTTTTTGTTGGAACACATACTCCTGCTCAAGACCCATGGGTGGCTCTTCTACTTAAAAAAAAAAAAATATATATATATATATATATATATATATATATATATATATATATATATATATATATATATATATATATATATATATATATATATATATATATATATATATATATATATATGGTGAGTGGTATAGTGTATAGTGTATAAAGTATATTATGATCTTAGGAATACTTGAAGTTATCGTCTGTATAACATATCTCAAACCCATTGTCAAAGCTCCTTCAGGTCTTTAAATATTGTAATCGCACAATGCAAGACATAAATCGTTACAGTCCATCTTGCACGTATCAATATTGGATACACACACTGAAATTTCTATATGTTGTCAGCACATACAATACAATGAAAAAGACTAACAGCAAATCATTCTAAAATCCTCAAGTAGCTAAGTATATTGCAAGCATTTGCTACAGTTACAATCAAGCTGAAAGAAGAAAACATTACCCAAGACCAGTTGTACTCCAAGCCCAGGGGAATCCCAGCTAGGGTCAATCTCTTGTCTTCTAAGTGATCCTCGGGAAGGCTTTCTTGTTTCCCCTTTTCAAGGTGATCTTTGGAAACCGCTTCTTCAGTATTAACATCCATTCCCAGAGAGCCTGTAAAGCAGTGAGTGTGGGCTAAAATCTCCCCACTTTGGTGTGGATAACCAGCATTCTGCGCAGAAGAAACTGCTTTGGACAATGCGATCTGTGGCTAAACCTATTTACACTGATCATGTTTGCTTGCTAATTTTACCTGCACAAGTTCTTGGAATGGCAGCTAACTCAGAAATCTGAGACAGACGTCCAGCGCACTCTTTGACTCCTGAAGTATTCCAGGCCAGGAACCAGCTCGAGTTCATACACAAAGCCTGCTCCAAGACATAAACTAAGCTGCCCTATCTCCTCTCTTTAGTCTCTCCAGTGACTGAAAATCTGTTTGACACATGGAGCGTTAAAGTGCACCTGTCTGACTTGCACCAATCAGAGACAATTCTCTAACTCTGTCCCTTGGTTGGAGGAGCTGATGTTAGATGATGATGAAGAGAGGCCTTCCGTTATGATATTTCACGTTTTGGTAGTAAAGTAAAGAGGCAAGGGTGAAATTTGTGGCTCCAAAGGGCCAAACATCAAAGCGGAAGACTGTGCTTATACTGGGGGAAGGTCCTCCTCTTAAACCACCAACTTAATGTTAAAGGTCATATTGCCTGGTATCATCAAAACCCTAGTCATTGGGATACAAGTTTATATGTCTGTGTTGCTGGACTGGTGTTTGAGGGAAGATAGAAGAGTTTGTGACATTTTTAAACATTGTATTATATATTACTGTAGCATTACCCTCATAAGGGCCTCTGGATTTATGGATCCCCCTTACATGCACAGCCAGGCAACAGGAAATTTCCGGCATTCACTTAGCAGTCAAGAACCAGTCCAGGGTGTTTTGTTTTTGTTTTTTTTCGTGGATGAATTTGGATAGGGATGGGAAAGTATGGGATGCCCAGAACTGTAACTTGAATGTAACTCGAGGACTTGAAACTGTCTTTGGCTACCAAAAATCAGATGGCTGTCCTCCTGTAGGATACATGGATCAACTGCTAAAGAAAGATTTCTAATCACTGAATGCAGGTGTTCTATCACTGTACAAAATTCCAAGGCACCTGGCTACTCCTTAGATTCCCCAAACAAGAGGTGTAGGGTAACGGTCTTGCACCTGGCTGCTTCTCCTTTATCAGGTTCTGGGATGCAGTGGTCAAAGCTACTCACTCACTCCCTTTGGTCAATCATGAAGCACATGTGACTGCTGAACAGGCCTCCTGCTGGACAGGTCCCAATGGCTCCCAGGATGGCTTCAGCTATGCCTAGCTGAACCTGGAGGGGTGTGAGACTTCATCTGCTTCTCTCTCTCTTGTTCCTTCCTTCTGGCCAAGGGAAGAGCACCCAAGCATAGGGGTCCCCTCCAGGAAACTGGACCCCACACTCTACTTACCACATCACCAGCCTCCAGAATATTAATGACCTGTCTATCCACCTTCTATTCCAATCCCCACCCAGGGATTGGAATAGACTCCATAAATATTCAGGCCTCATCTTTGCTCCTTGGCCCTCTAGAACCCTCCAGCAGCCCCAGAAGCCAGGGGGAGGCAACAGAGACTCAGCCTTGGGCACTCTGCCAACTAACTCCAAACAAATTAACCCTGGCTCCTCTGCCTATAGAGGAGCCCAACTAAATTTTCCTACACTGTAAACATTGGGTGCTACATTAAAGATTTCTAATCTTTACTAGTATGTTCTGCTTTGTTTGCATGTTGTTGGTGCACACTAGGCATCAAAGAGGCAGTAAAGCACATTTACAGTGTACACTGACAGTATATTCTGGTCGGCATTTGCATGGCTATTTATAGTTGGACCCAGGTAGACAAGAGAAGACTTTATCACATCTGGTGCAGGCAAAAATGCATTGCAAAGTTGTTTTTTAACTATTTTAACACAGAATTAGGTAGGGAAGATTTCCGCTGAATGCACTTGGCAACATTCTGTGTTTGGATACCTTTTTTTCCTTTTTTTTGGTCCACCCTGCTCCCTAGCTGTCATTCTCACCCAGGCAAAAATTATGTCTTTAAAGTTCTGAAGCCTCCTGGAAAAAGTACACAGGGCTTTTTTTTCTCTCATAGAATACGTGCAGGAACTCCCCCTTTCCGATTCATCCCTTTTCTCTGCCCCTACACACCTCCGGGCACCATTCCTTTGTTCCATCCCCTACCCACCTCCCAGTACTGCCCTTTTAGACAATGCAGAACTAACTATCATTTTGTGGTGCTAAGTAATTTGTAAGGAATTTGGTAATAACAAGAAAAGCAGAAAAATCGATCCCCTGCATCTCTTATTGCAGGATGCTTTCTGATCCATTCACTGTTGCTGGAGAAGGACGAAACCCAGTGGTGGCTGGTGCTACTACTTTTGCTGGACAGCTTTATCTGTTAGGGAAGGGAGATTAAAAAACAAAACAAAACAAAAAAAAAAAAAAAAAACACTGGGAGGATTGCAAAGTAAAAAAAAAGAAAAATACAACCCCCCCAAAAAAATACACTTACCACAACTGAGGATTCATAGGCTGCAGTATATTACATGTTTGTTTTTAGATACGCTCATAGACCTTTGCTACACCAGCCTAACTGGCATTTTCACAAATTTGCGACTGCTGGTTTTATGGCCATTAAAAGGCTAAGCCCCATACTCATTTTTCTTCAGCCAGCCCCACCAGGCTGTGTATGGTCTTTCCACTTGCATCCATGCATCTGTAGGGCTTCAAAAGTTTGCATACCCTGGCAGAAATTGTGAAGTTTTGGCATTAATATTGAAAATATGATCATGCCAAAAAACTGTCTTTTATTTAAGGATAGTGATCACATGAAGCCATTTATTATGACATAGTTTTTTGGCTCCTTTTTAAATCATAATAACAGAAATCGCCCAAATGGACCTGATAAAGTTTACATACCCTGGAATGTTTGGCCTTGGCACAGAGACAGAAGGCACACACAGGTTAAAATGGCAATAAAAGGTTAATTTCTCACATTTGTGGCTTTTTAAATCACAGTCATTGTCTTTGTATAAATAGTCAATGAGTTTGTTAGCTCTCACATGGATGCACTAAGCAGGCTAGATACTATGCCATGAGGCGGTAGAAAAGAACAGTCAAAAGACCTGCATAACAAAGTAATGGAACTTTATAAAGATTGAAAAGAATATAAAAAGATACCCAAAGCCTTGAATATGCCAGTCAGTACTGTTTAATCCCTTATTAAGAAGTGGAAAATTCGGGACTCTTTTGATACCATGCCAAGGTCAGGTAGACCAAGAAAGATTGCAGCCATAACTGGCAAAGAATAGCTCAGAATACAAAGAAAAACCCACAGGTAACCTCAGGAGAAATACAGGCTGCTCTCCAAAAAGATGGTGTAATTGTTTTTAAGGAGCACAATTCAACGATACTTGAACAAAAAAGAGCTGCATGGTTGAGCTGCCAGAAGGAAGCCTTTACTGCATCAATGCCACAAAAAGCCCAATGAGGCATGTCAAGGTGGTGTTGGGCATATTGTAACCAGATTTTTTTGTGGAACTTCTGCAGTAAAGGCTTCTTTCTGGCAACTTGACCATGCAGCTCTTTTTTGTTCAAGTATCATTGTATTGTGCTCCTTAAAAACAACCACACCATGTTTTTCCAGAGCAGCCTGTATTTCGTAACGATGGAAGGTCTATTAACAAAGGATGAACCTTGGTTAATAATCGGATTTAAAATGAAATGCCTCTTGATGCTCAGTTTTCTTATGAACTTATGCACATCAATGAACGTTTCAAATTTGTTCAATCTGCGAGGGGGAGCAAATTTTAGGCCCTGGCTTAATACTCTTTGTTCGCCTACGGAAAGCTGGACAGTACTTAAATTGAATACCCCACTGACATTTATTGTCTTCTTTTCTTTGGCCCTGATCCTCCTCCCCCCTCTAAGGCCTCTCTTTCCTCGTGTCCTCTTTTTCCTCTGTAGTTGTTCCTGGGAAGGAACCGCTGATGGTTCTGACCCTCTCCTAAAAAATCCCGTGGGGAATTCTGATAACTATTCCTCCCTGGGTTAGAATAATCTTCATAATGATTGGGATGTCTGACAATCACATGTTCATCCCCATCAAAGTTATCCTGATGATAGGAAAGGGGGGTAAACCTATTGGACAAGGGGATATCCCTACTCCTAGGAGTGTGGACATGCGATATAGGTGCATAGTCTCTAGGGTCCCTCTCGTAATCCCTAGATCCCTGGGGGTGGCCCCTAGGGGTATCCCTATATTCCCTCTCCCTGGATTGCTGAGAATTCCTATTCATAGGTTTAGAGGCATGATTTCCTCTATAGTTTTCTCTCGGAGGGGGGCCTTGCGAGGCTCCATACATGGAACCATCTTGTTGAGTACGTTTTCCATTACCCTTGAAAGTTTTGGGCCTAACACTGGGTTGGCCTCTATTATTGGTCTGAGTCAAAGGAATGTTAGTCCTCACACTGTTTTGAGAAGGAGGAAGTGCAACTCTATTGGGGAGGTGAGCCGGTGGAAAGAGAGATGGGGGTTGATGCTGAGTATCCATCATCTCATTCTCAGTTGATTCCTCTGTAGCGATTTGCCATTTAAAGACCATTTTATTGGTATAATCTGCTAAATCGCGATTGTATTTTTTCTTCTTTTTATTTCTCTGGTCGGAATCTTCCTTTTCAAGAAACTGTCGCAGTTGATCGGATTTTAATTTATAAATTTCCTGATCCTTAAACTGCACCAGTTTATCTCTGACCAGGGTAACCTCATCGTTCAAAGTTTTTAGCTTGTCTCGTTTTTTCCCCAATAGGAAAACCAGAAATTTGACACCTGTGTCGTTAAAATAAATAAACCAACCCTCCAAGTCTATTTCACCTTTCTGAGGGTTAACCTCCCATCTTAGGCTACGGGGTACCATTTTCTGAGAGATGTATTGCTCAAGGTAAGCTACATCCCAGCTGGTGTGTAACTCTGATGTAAGGAGGTTTTTCAATCTGAGGAAAAGGCCGCCTACCTCGTCGGCCCGTTCAACCTCACCATTGAAAACCCCTTCGGTGTTAATGGTATATTGAGATCTAAAGTCAAAGATATCCATGGGGACCCTTTAGCTGCAACTTAAAAGTGAAAACTGACAAAAATACTAATAAAAACAAAGGTGAAAGCTGCGCTTAAGGTAAAACAAAAAATGATTATATAGTGTAGTGAAACAAAAGCAGCCTGCATCGAGATCTAGTCTTCAAATCCCACAAAAATGATAATAATACAAAAGAGATGCGGCGCTAAAACATATTGAAAACCTGTGAAATCAGTTAATGAAATATTCAAAACTAATTAGTGCAAAGTGAATATAAACATCAATATATTCTAATATCCCAAAATTAATTGAAGACAGTTATTGAAATAAATAAATGCATAAAGTCCAAAAACCAGAGAGAAAGTCCGTGATAAATCAAGAAAAAGTGCCAGAAAGGGCCACAACAAAGATGAAGATGCAGTGGAGAAAATCTTCTGTAGTTCCTCACACCCAAGGTGGTAAATCAGATGTGTTTACCAGATCCCATTGACCGCTATTACAGCAGTCAAAAACGGCACAGGGAAATTACAGGGATCCCCACAACCTCAACTTATTGGTACCGATGGGCGACAGATGGTATCTCAGGATTCAAATAGAAAAAAAAAAGACAATCCATCGCGTAATACAGTCTGCACAATCGTTTATTTAGAAAAGGAATTGCACTTACAAAGCTTCCATGTAGTAATCAGCATGTCGCGTACAAATGACAATCGGTCAGTGTCTCCGTCTGCTGCCTCCGCCTTCCTAGTTCGTGTACAGCCCTACACAAGGACGGACGTGGTGACGTCGTAGGCTCCTCCCTACGCGTTTCGTCACAAGCGGACGTCGTCTGGGGATTGGCCAAGCTCGAGCGTCACCACGTGTGGGCATTATATACACTACGGGCGCCATCTTAGCTAATGGCAAAGCAAAATTTAGCATTGAAGAAAGGCTCGGCTGTATTAGATGCCGGCCATTAATGAGTAGGAGCAAACGGAGGAGAATCTAAACAAGGGGGAAAAGAAGAAAACGCCATCTTGTGGCCAAAAAGGATAATAATATAAGACGGAAATGAATCTAATGGCAAAAAACAAACTCTGAAGGGGTGCAGCAGACGGCAGACTCAATACAGCATTTGTAAAGCATATAAAGTGCAATATATACTGATAAAATATCTAAAACCTCAGTGGCAATAGAATACAATTAATATTCCCATGTGGATAAAAGGAATAAAAATGGGACAGTTAAAATTATGAATATATATAAATAAAATTAAAATTAAAATACTCAGGAGTTGTTTATAAAACAGTTAATGTCCCAGTCAACGTTTAACCCATGGGGTACAAAAGATCTCATGTGGAAGATCCACCTAGTCTCAAGCCTAGATAGTGATCTGACCTTATTGGTCCCTCTCCAGTGTGGGTTTATTTTGTCAATTGCCATAAAGAGGGTCCCATCCGGTTTCTTATCATGGTATTTGGCATAATGCCTGGATAGATTATGCTTTGGGTAACCCCGTTTAATATTGGCAATATGCTCCGATAATCACACATGCAGCTCGCGTTTGGTTCGACCGATGTACTGTTTGGAGCAAGGGCACTGAAACCACACGTGGTGACGCTCGAGCTTGGCCAATCCCCAGACGACGTCCGCTTGTGACGAAACGCGTAGGGAGGAGCCTACGACGTCACCACGTCCGTCCTTGTGTAGGGCTGTACACGAACTAGGAAGGCGGAGGCAGCAGACGGAGACACTGACCGATTGTCATTTGTACGCGACATGCTGATTACTACATGGAAGCTTTGTAAGTGCAATTCCTTTTCTAAATAAACGATTGTGCAGACTGTATTACGCGATGGATTGTCTTTTTTTTTCTCTTTGAATCCTGAGATACCATCTGTCGCCCATCGGTACCAATAAGTTGAGGTTGTGGGGATCCCTGTAATTTCCCTGTGCCGTTTTTGACTGCTGTAATAGCGGTCAATGGGATCTGGTAAGCACATCTGATTTACCACCTTGGGTGTGAGGAACTACAGAAGATTTTCTCCACTGCATCTTCATCTTTGTTGTGGCCCTTTCTGGCACTTTTTCTTGATTTATCACGGACTTTCTCTCTGGTTTTTGGACTTTATGCATTTATTTATTTCAATAACTGTCTTCAATTAATTTTGGGATATTAGAATATATTGATGTTTATATTCACTTTGCACTAATTAGTTTTGAATATTTCATTAACTGATTTCACAGGTTTTCAATATGTTTTAGCGCCGCATCTCTTTTGTATTATTATCATTTTTGTGGGATTTGGAGACTAGATCTCGATGCAGGCTGCTTTTGTTTCACTACACTATATAATCATTTTTTGTTTTACCTTAAGCGCAGCTTTCACCTTTGTTTTTATTAGTATTTTTGTCAGTTTTCACTTTTAAGTTGCAGCTAAAGGGTCCCCATGGATATCTTTGACTTTAGATCTCAATATACCATTAACACCGAAGGGGTTTTCAATGGTGAGGTTGAACGGGCCGACGAGGTAGGCGGCCTTTTCCTCAGATTGAAAAACCTCCTTACATCAGAGTTACACACCAGCTGGGATGTAGTTTACCTTGAGCAATACATCTCTCAGAAAATGGTACCCCGTAGCCTAAGATGGGAGGTTAACCCTCAGAAAGGTGAAATAGACTTGGAGGGTTGGTTTATTTATTTTAACGACACAGGTGTCAAATTTCTGGTTTTCCTATTGGGGAAAAAACGAGACAAGCTAAAAACTTTGAACGATGAGGTTACCCTGGTCAGAGATAAACTGGTGCAGTTTAAGGATCAGGAAATTTATAAATTAAAATCCGATCAACTGCGACAGTTTCTTGAAAAGGAAGATTCCGACCAGAGAAATAAAAAGAAGAAAAAATACAATCGCGATTTAGCAGATTATACCAATAAAATGGTCTTTAAATGGCAAATCGCTACAGAGGAATCAACTGAGAATGAGATGATGGATACTCAGCATCAACCCCCATCTCTCTTTCCACCGGCTCACCTCCCCAATAGAGTTGCACTTCCTCCTTCTCAAAACAGTGTGAGGAC
This sequence comes from Lithobates septentrionalis, assembly GCA_037952835.1. NCBI lineage: Eukaryota > Metazoa > Chordata > Amphibia > Anura > Ranidae > Lithobates > Lithobates septentrionalis. The sequence continues at coordinate 2,120,300 of JBBDGP010000385.1, forward strand.
TAACATTCCTTTGACTCAGACCAATAATAGAGGCCAACCCAGTGTTAGGCCCAAAACTTTCAAGGGTAATGGAAAACGTACTCAACAAGATGGTTCCATGTATGGAGCCTCGCAAGGCCCCCCTCCGAGAGAAAACTATAGAGGAAATCATGCCTCTAAACCTATGAATAGGAATTCTCAGCAATCCAGGGAGAGGGAATATAGGGATACCCCTAGGGGCCACCCCCAGGGATCTAGGGATTACGAGAGGGACCCTAGAGACTATGCACCTATATCGCATGTCCACACTCCTAGGAGTAGGGATATCCCCTTGTCCAATAGGTTTACCCCCCTTTCCTATCATCAGGATAACTTTGATGGGGATGAACATGTGATTGTCAGACATCCCAATCATTATGAAGATTATTCTAACCCAGGGAGGAATAGTTATCAGAATTCCCCACGGGATTTTTTAGGAGAGGGTCAGAACCATCAGCGGTTCCTTCCCAGGAACAACTACAGAGGAAAAAGAGGACACGAGGAAAGAGAGGCCTTAGAGGGGGGAGGAGGATCAGGGCCAAAGAAAAGAAGACAATAAATGTCAGTGGGGTATTCAATTTAAGTACTGTCCAGCTTTCCGTAGGCGAACAAAGAGTATTAAGCCAGGGCCTAAAATTTGCTCCCCCTCGCAGATTGAACAAATTTGAAACGTTCATTGATGTGCATAAGTTCATAAGAAAACTGAGCATCAAGAGGCATTTCATTTTAAATCCGATTATTAACCAAGGTTCATCCTTTGTTAATAGACCTTCCATCGTTACGAATGGAATAACCAACCCACTTTCCAGTTTACCTAATCAGAGGAATGAGACCTCTATTAGACATACTAACTTATCAAATGCCTCACTATTCAATCCCCCAGGTCCCATTGCTCCCTCCTTACAGGTGTTTAAAGAAATGGTTATTAAGGATCTGATAGCACTTAACTGCCCCCGTAATCAACAAGGGGATTTCCAGCACCATTTATCTAAAATCTGCGAACGAAATGACATCGTCATACGTCCAGCGGACAAAGGGGGAGGTGTTGTCATTCTCAGTAAAATTCAGTATTTAGATGAAATGAATAGGCTCCTTTCAGACCGGGCTACGTATTTGCCTTTGGCTGCCAACCCCACAACTAAGTTTAAGAGGGAACTTCAGACCTTGGTAGATGGAGGCTTTGTAGGGGGTATTATAAATAAAAAAGAAAGGGCATATCTTGTCCCCTCTGCCCCAAGGATTCCGGTTATGTATTTCCTACCTAAAATACATAAAAGCCTTTCCAATCCACCTGGCCGTCCGATCATTAGCGGGTTGGACTCGGTTACGGCCAGGATTGGAAGGTATGTAGATAATTTTTTACAACCTCTAGTGACAGCTACTCCAGCATATTTGAGAGATACCACCCAGGTCATCAATCTCTTAGAAAACCTGGAGTGGAAGGAGAGCTACATCCTTGCCACGGCGGATGTAGCTTCTCTGTATACCAACATCTCACATCAACATGGGTTGGAGGCTGTCAGGTATTATCTTGACCAAGAATCCTCCCTGCCCCAGTCCCAAAAACATTTCATTCTGTCACTTTTAAAATTTGCGGCAGGCCATAATTATTTTTGGTTTGGGGGTGTTTTTTATTTACAGGTTTGTGGTGTGGCCATGGGCGCTAAATTTGCGCCCAGCCTGGCCAATCTATTTATGGCCAGGTGGGAGAGTGAGGTCATTGACAGGAATCCCCCAGTGCAGTTGCGTTTATGGAAAAGGTACATAGACGATGTTCTGTTGGTGTGGGATGGTGACCAGTCTTCACTGGAGGAATTTTTCACATCATTGAACCAGAATGACAGAGGTATTTCACTTCAGTTTGAAATTAGTGATATAGGAATTCATTTCCTTGACCTTAACATCTTGGTCAGGAATGGTCGCCTTATTACTAATACATATTTTAAAGCGACAGATAGAAACGCCTATATTCCGCTTTCCAGCTGCCATCATCCAGCTTGGTTAAGAGCTGTCCCTCGGGGACAATTCCAGCGGATTCGGCGTAACTGTACTGAGGTGATGGAGTACTACCAACAAGCTCAGGTACTTAAGCAGCGTTTCCTGGAAAAGGGCTACTCTAAGGATGAAGTTGAGGCCACTATTTCTCAGGTTGCTAATATGGACAGGGTACTTATGTTGCACAGAGAAGTTGATCATAGTCCCGTGTGCGATAATAGGTTTAGTTGGTCCATGATCACAGGTTATTCCAACCAACATTTTTCTGTCAAAAGAATTTTTCAAAAGTATTGGAATATACTCAGGAATGACAAGGTCCTGGGGCCTATCATTCCTGATAGACCTGTAGTGATCTATAGGGGTGCACCTTCCTTGCGACATAGTATCGCTAGAAATGTGATAGACCCCCCTGCAACTATCTCTTTTTTCCACAGTATGAAGGGTTTCTACCCCTGTCATAAGTGTAAGATCTGTCAAATAAACATCTTCACTGGTAGGAAATGTGAGACCTTTCAATCCTCCGTCACGAATAAGATATATGACATTCAATCCTTCATCACATGTACGACTAAATATGTCGTCTATCTTATTCAGTGCCCTTGCTCCAAACAGTACATCGGTCGAACCAAACGCGAGCTGCATGTGCGATTATCGGAGCATATTGCCAATATTAAACGGGGTTACCCAAAGCATAATCTATCCAGGCATTATGCCAAATACCATGATAAGAAACCGGATGGGACCCTCTTTATGGCAATTGACAAAATAAACCCACACTGGAGAGGGACCAATAAGGTCAGATCACTATCTAGGCTTGAGACTAGGTGGATCTTCCACATGAGATCTTTTGTACCCCATGGGTTAAACGTTGACTGGGACATTAACTGTTTTATAAACAACTCCTGAGTATTTTAATTTTAATTTTATTTATATATATTCATAATTTTAACTGTCCCATTTTTATTCCTTTTATCCACATGGGAATATTAATTGTATTCTATTGCCACTGAGGTTTTAGATATTTTATCAGTATATATTGCACTTTATATGCTTTACAAATGCTGTATTGAGTCTGCCGTCTGCTGCACCCCTTCAGAGTTTGTTTTTTGCCATTAGATTCATTTCCGTCTTATATTATTATCCTTTTTGGCCACAAGATGGCGTTTTCTTCTTTTCCCCCTTGTTTAGATTCTCCTCCGTTTGCTCCTACTCATTAATGGCCGGCATCTAATACAGCCGAGCCTTTCTTCAATGCTAAATTTTGCTTTGCCATTAGCTAAGATGGCGCCCGTAGTGTATATAATGCCCACACGTGGTGACGCTCGAGCTTGGCCAATCCCCAGACGACGTCCGCTTGTGACGAAACGCGTAGGGAGGAGCCTACGACGTCACCACGTCCGTCCTTGTGTAGGGCTGTACACGAACTAGGAAGGCGGAGGCAGCAGACGGAGACACTGACTGAGATACCATCTGTCGCCCATCGGTACCAATAAGTTGAGGTTGTGGGGATCCCTGTAATTTCCCTGTGCCGTTTTTGACTGCTGTAATAGCGGCCAATGGGATCTGGTAAGCACATCTGATTTACCACCTTGGGTGTGAGGAACTACAGAAGATTTTCTCCACTGCATCTTCATCTTTGTTGTGGCCCTTTCTGGCACTTTTTCTTGATTTATCACGGACTTTCTCTCTGGTTTTTGGACTTTATGCATTTATTTATTTCAATAACTGTCTTCAATTAATTTTGGGATATTAGAATATATTGATGTTTATATTCACTTTGCACTAATTAGTTTTGAATATTTCATTAACTGATTTCACAGGTTTTCAATATGTTTTAGCGCCGCATCTCTTTTGTATTATTATCATTTTTGTGGGATTTGAAGACTAGATCTCGATGCAGGCTGCTTTTGTTTCACTACACTATATAATCATTTTTTGTTTTACCTTAAGCGCAGCTTTCACCTTTGTTTTTATTAGTATTTTTGTCAGTTTTCACTTTTAAGTTGCAGCTAAAGGGTCCCCATGGATATCTTTGACTTTAGATCTCAATATACCATTAACACCGAAGGGGTTTTCAATGGTGAGGTTGAACGGGCCGACGAGGTAGGCGGCCTTTTCCTCAGATTGAAAAACCTCCTTACATCAGAGTTACACACCAGCTGGGATGTAGCTTACCTTGAGCAATACATCTCTCAGAAAATGGTACCCCGTAGCCTAAGATGGGAGGTTAACCCTCAGAAAGGTGAAATAGACTTGGAGGGTTGGTTTATTTATTTTAACGACACAGGTGTCAAATTTCTGGTTTTCCTATTGGGGAAAAAACGAGACAAGCTAAAAACTTTGAACGATGAGGTTACCCTGGTCAGAGATAAACTGGTGCAGTTTAAGGATCAGGAAATTTATAAATTAAAATCCGATCAACTGCGACAGTTTCTTGAAAAGGAAGATTCCGACCAGAGAAATAAAAAGAAGAAAAAATACAATCGCGATTTAGCAGATTATACCAATAAAATGGTCTTTAAATGGCAAATCGCTACAGAGGAATCAACTGAGAATGAGATGATGGATACTCAGCATCAACCCCCATCTCTCTTTCCACCGGCTCACCTCCCCAATAGAGTTGCACTTCCTCCTTCTCAAAACAGTGTGAGGACTAACATTCCTTTGACTCAGACCAATAATAGAGGCCAACCCAGTGTTAGGCCCAAAACTTTCAAGGGCAATGGAAAACGTACTCAACAAGATGGTTCCGTGTATGGAGCCTCGCAAGGCCCCCCTCCGAGAGAAAACTATAGAGGAAATCATGCCTCTAAACCTATGAATAGGAATTCTCAGCAATCCAGGGAGAGGGAATATAGGGATACCCCTAGGGGCCACCCCCAGGGATCTAGGGATTACGAGAGGGACCCTAGAGACTATGCACCTATATCGCATGTCCACACTCCTAGGAGTAGGGATATCCCCTTGTCCAATAGGTTTACCCCCCTTTCCTATCATCAGGATAACTTTGATGGGGATGAACATGTGATTGTCAGACATCCCAATCATTATGAAGATTATTCTAACCCAGGAAGGAATAGTTATCAGAATTCCCCACGGGATTTTTTAGGAGAGGGTCAGAACCATCAGCGGTTCCTTCCCAGGAACAACTACAGAGGAAAAAGAGGACACGAGGAAAGAGAGGCCTTAGAGGGGGGAGGAGGATCAGGGCCAAAGAAAAGAAGACAATAAATGTCAGTGGGGTATTCAATTTAAGTACTGTCCAGCTTTCCGTAGGCGAACAAAGAGTATTAAGCCAGGGCCTAAAATTTGCTCCCCCTCGCAGATTGAACAAATTTAAAACGTTCATTGATGTGCATAAGTTCATAAGAAAACTGAGCATCAAGAGGCATTTCATTTTAAATCCGATTATTAACCAAGGTTCATCCTTTGTTAATAGACCTTCCATCGTTACGAATGGAATAACCAACCCACTTTCCAGTTTACCTACCGTATATACTCGAGTATAAGTCAAATTTTTCAGCCCTTTTTTTTGGGCTGAAAGTTTCCCTTCGACTTATACTCGAGTCCGCGCTGTCTGTCTGCATGATCAGCGTGTCATGCAGGCAGACGGCGGCCGGCGTGTGCTGATAATGCACGGAGGCTATTCCAGCTTTCAAAAGCCGCGCCTCCTGCTCTTCTGTGATAGGCTGAACAGCTGTCAGTGTACAGCCTATCACGGACATTCTCTCATCCTCGTCCGTGGTATGAGAATGAGAGAATGTCCGTGATAGGCAGTCAGCGGTCAGCCTATCACAGACGAGAAGGAGGCGCGGCTTTTGAACTGTGGAATGGCCGCCGAACAGTATCATCACACGGCCGCTGTCTGAGGATGGAGATCGCCACAGGAAGGCTACACAGGACACAGGTAGGCTGCACATGCACACAGGACACACATGCACCCATGCACACAGGACACACATGACACACATACACACAGGACACACATGACACACATACACACAGGACACACATGACACACATACACACAGGACACACATGCACACAGGACACACATGTACAGGACACACATGTACAGGACACACATGTACAGGACACACATGTACAGGACACACACACATGTACAGGACACACATACACACAGGACACACATGACACACATACACACAGGACACACATGCACACAGGACACACATACACACAGGACACACATGACACACATACACACAGGACACACATGTACAGGACACACATGTACAGGACACACATGTACAGGACACACATGTACAGGACACACACACATGTACAGGACACACATGTACAGGACACACACACATGTACAGGACACACATGTACAGGGTACAGGTAGGCTGCACAGGACACAGGGAGGCAGGCAGCTGCAGATGGACATTATTGACCCTCTGCATTTCTCACCCTCGACTTATACTCGGGTCAATAAGTTTTTCCCAGTTTTTTGTGGTAAATTGGGGGTCTCGACTTATACTCGGGACGACTTATACTCGAGTATATACGGTAATCAGAGGAATGAGACCTCTATTAGACATACTAACTTATCAAATGCCTCACTATTCAATCCCCCAGGTCCCATTGCTCCCTCCTTACAGGTGTTTAAAGAAATGGTTATTAAGGATCTGATAGCACTTAACTGCCCCCGTAATCAACAAGGGGATTTCCAGCACCATTTATCTAAAATCTGCGAACGAAATGACATCGTCATACGTCCAGCGGACAAAGGGGGAGGTGTTGTCATTCTCAGTAAAATTCAGTATTTAGATGAAATGAATAGGCTCCTTTCAGACCGGGCTACGTATTTGCCTTTGGCTGCCAACCCCACAACTAAGTTTAAGAGGGAACTTCAGACCTTGGTAGATGGAGGCTTTGTAGGGGGTATTATAAATAAAAAAGAAAGGGCATATCTTGTCCCCTCTGCCCCAAGGATTCCGGTTATGTATTTCCTACCTAAAATACATAAAAGCCTTTCCAATCCACCTGGCCGTCCGATCATTAGCGGGTTGGACTCGGTTACGGCCAGGATTGGAAGGTATGTAGATAATTTTTTACAACCTCTAGTGACAGCTACTCCAGCATATTTGAGAGATACCACCCAGGTCATCAATCTCTTAGAAAACCTGGAGTGGAAGGAGAGCTACATCCTTGCCACGGCGGATGTAGCTTCTCTGTATACCAACATCTCACATCAACATGGGTTGGAGGCTGTCAGGTATTATCTTGACCAAGAATCCTCCCTGCCACAGTCCCAAAAACATTTCATTCTGTCACTTTTAAAATTTGCGGCAGGCCATAATTATTTTTGGTTTGGGGGTGTTTTTTATTTACAGGTTTGTGGTGTGGCCATGGGCGCTAAATTTGCGCCCAGCCTGGCCAATCTATTTATGGCCAGGTGGGAGAGTGAGGTCATTGACAGGAATCCCCCAGTGCAGTTGCGTTTATGGAAAAGGTACATAGACGATGTTCTGTTGGTGTGGGATGGTGACCAGTCTTCACTGGAGGAATTTTTCACATCATTGAACCAGAATGACAGAGGTATTTCACTTCAGTTTGAAATTAGTGATATAGGAATTCATTTCCTTGACCTTAACATCTTGGTCAGGAATGGTCGCCTTATTACTAATACATATTTTAAAGCGACAGATAGAAACGCCTATATTCCGCTTTCCAGCTGCCATCATCCAGCTTGGTTAAGAGCTGTCCCTCGGGGACAATTCCAGCGGATTCGGCGTAACTGTACTGAGGTGATGGAGTACTACCAACAAGCTCAGGTACTTAAGCAGCGTTTCCTGGAAAAGGGCTACTCTAAGGATGAAGTTGAGGCCACTATTTCTCAGGTTGCTAATATGGACAGGGTACTTATGTTGCACAGAGAAGTTGATCATAGTCCCGTGTGCGATAATAGGTTTAGTTGGTCCATGATCACAGGTTATTCCAACCAACATTTTTCTGTCAAAAGAATTTTTCAAAAGTATTGGAATATACTCAGGAATGACAAGGTCCTGGGGCCTATCATTCCTGATAGACCTGTAGTGATCTATAGGGGTGCACCTTCCTTGCGACATAGTATCGCTAGAAATGTGATAGACCCCCCTGCAACTATCTCTTTTTTCCACAGTATGAAGGGTTTCTACCCCTGTCATAAGTGTAAGATCTGTCAAATAAACATCTTCACTGGTAGGAAATGTGAGACCTTTCAATCCTCCGTCACGAATAAGATATATGACATTCAATCCTTCATCACATGTACGACTAAATATGTCGTCTATCTTATTCAGTGCCCTTGCTCCAAACAGTACATCGGTCGAACCAAACGCGAGCTGCATGTGCGATTATCGGAGCATATTGCCAATATTAAACGGGGTTACCCAAAGCATAATCTATCCAGGCATTATGCCAAATACCATGATAAGAAACCGGATGGGACCCTCTTTATGGCAATTGACAAAATAAACCCACACTGGAGAGGGACCAATAAGGTCAGATCACTATCTAGGCTTGAGACTAGGTGGATCTTCCACATGAGATCTTTTGTACCCCATGGGTTAAACGTTGACTGGGACATTAACTGTTTTATAAACAACTCCTGAGTATTTTAATTTTAATTTTATTTATATATATTCATAATTTTAACTGTCCCATTTTTATTCCTTTTATCCACATGGGAATATTAATTGTATTCTATTGCCACTGAGGTTTTAGATATTTTATCAGTATATATTGCACTTTATATGCTTTACAAATGCTGTATTGAGTCTGCCGTCTGCTGCACCCCTTCAGAGTTTGTTTTTTGCCATTAGATTCATTTCCGTCTTATATTATTATCCTTTTTGGCCACAAGATGGCGTTTTCTTCTTTTCCCCCTTGTTTAGATTCTCCTCCGTTTGCTCCTACTCATTAATGGCCGGCATCTAATACAGCCGAGCCTTTCTTCAATGCTAAATTTTGCTTTGCCATTAGCTAAGATGGCGCCCGTAGTGTATATAATGCCCACACGTGGTGACGCTCGAGCTTGGCCAATCCCCAGACGACGTCCGCTTGTGACGAAACGCGTAGGGAGGAGCCTACGACGTCACCACGTCCGTCCTTGTGTAGGGCTGTACACGAACTAGGAAGGCGGAGGCAGCAGACGGAGACACTGACCGATTGTCATTTGTACGCGACATGCTGATTACTACATGGAAGCTTTGTAAGTGCAATTCCTTTTCTAAATAAACGATTGTGCAGACTGTATTACGCGATGGATTGTCTTTTTTTTTTCTCTTTGAATCCTGAGATACCATCTGTCGCCCATCGGTACCAATAAGTTGAGGTTGTGGGGATCCCTGTAATTTCCCTGTGCCGTTTTTGACTGCTGTAATAGCGGTCAATGGGATCTGGTAAGCACATCTGATTTACCACCTTGGGTGTGAGGAACTACAGAAGATTTTCTCCACTGCATCTTCATCTTTGTTGTGGCCCTTTCTGGCACTTTTTCTTGATTTATCACGGACTTTCTCTCTGGTTTTTGGACTTTATGCATTTATTTATTTCAATAACTGTCTTCAATTAATTTTGGGATATTAGAATATATTGATGTTTATATTCACTTTGCACTAATTAGTTTTGAATATTTCATTAACTGATTTCACAGGTTTTCAATATGTTTTAGCGCCGCATCTCTTTTGTATTATTATCATTTTTGTGGGATTTGGAGACTAGATCTCGATGCAGGCTGCTTTTGTTTCACTACACTATATAATCATTTTTTGTTTTACCTTAAGCGCAGCTTTCACCTTTGTTTTTATTAGATACTAATCTAGCCTGCTAGTGCATCCATGTGAGAGCCAACAAACTCATTGACTATTTATACACAGACACTATTTGCGATTTAAAAAGCCACAAATGTGGGAAATTACCTTTAATAGCCATTTTAACCTGTGTGTGCCACCTTCTGATTGCACAGGTGTGCCTTAGGCTGGCCACAATAAAAGGCCACTCTAAAATGTGCAGTTTTATCACACAGCACAATGCCACAGATGTGGCAAGTTTTGAGGAAGTGTGCAATTGGCATTCTGACTGCAGGAATGTCCACCAGAGCTGTTGCCCTTGAATTGAACGTTCATTTCTCTACCATAAGCCGTCTCCAAAGGTATTTCAGAGAATTTGGCAGTACATCCACCCGGCTTCACAATCACAGACCACGTGTTACCACACCAGCCCAGGACCTCCACATCCAGCATCTTCACCTCCAAGATCGCCAGGGATCAGCCACCTGGACAGCTGCTGCAACAATCGGTTTGCATAGCCAAAGAATTTCTGCACAAACTGTCAGAAACCGTCTCAGGGAAGCTCATCTGCATCCTCATCGTCCTCATCGGGGTCTCGACCTGACTGCAGTTCGTCATCGTAACCGACTTGAGTGGGAAAATGCTCACTTTCGATGGCTTCTGGCACTTTGGAGACGTGTTCTCTTCAAGGATGAATCCCAGTCTTCACTGTACAGGGCAGATGGCAGACAGTGTGTATGGCGTCGTGTGGGTGAGCGGTTTGCTGATGTCAACGTTGTGGATCGAGTGGCCCGTGGTGACGGTGGGGTTATGGTATGGGCAGGCGTATGCTATGGACAACATACACAGGTGCATTTTGAATGCACAGAGGTACCGTGATGAGATTCTGAGGCCCATTGTTGTGCCATTCATCCATGACCATCACCTCATGTTGCAGCATGATAATGCACAGCCCCATGTTGCAAGGATCTGTACACGATTCCTGGAAGCTGAAAACATCCCAATTCTTGCATGGCCAGCATACTCACCATATGTCACCCATTGAGCTGGTTTGGGATGCTCTGGATCGGCGTGTACGACAGCGTGTTCCAGTTCCTGCCAATATCCAGCAACTTCACAAGCCATTGAAGAGGAATGGATCAACATTCCACAGGCCACAATCAATAACCTGATCAACTCTATGTGATGGAGATGTGCTGCACTGCGTGAGGCAAATGGTGGTCACACCTGAGCCCCCAATACAGTAAAACTGCACATTTTAGAGTGGCCTTTTATTGTGGCCAGCCTAAGGCCCACCTGTGCAATAATCATGCTGTCTAATCAGCATCTTGATATGCCACTCCTGGGAGGTAGATGGATTATCTCGGCAAAGGAGGAGTGCTCAATAACACAGATTTAGACAGATTTGTGAACAATATTTGAGAGAAATAGGCCTTTTGTGTACATAGAAAAAGTTGTAGATCTTTGAGTTCAACTCATGATAAATAGGGGCAAACACAAAAGTGTTGCGTTTACAATTTTGTATATATATATATATATATATATATATATATATATATATATATATATATATTGTGCATTTCCATCAGTCCCTGCCCTCAAGGAGCTTACAATCTAAGGCCCCTATATTAATTCATATGCTAGGGCCAATTTGCCTACAAGAAAGTCATTGGCATGTGGGAGGAACCCACACAAGATAAGAACATGCAAACGCCGTGCAGGTAGTGTCATGGTTGGGATTCCAACAACCCCAGGCAGGAGTGATAACCACTAAGCCACTGTCTGGGCTGCTCTGTGGTCAAGAGGAAAAGGCTGGCAGATACAGGTAAGTATATTTCCTGATAGTAGGCATATGGGCCAACAAAGAGTGAATGAACTGCGGTTCCTCTGACTGCCATCCTTGGTGTGTTAGATATGAAGATTCTGCCATGCACCACTGTGCTGCAAGATTTCTCAAATGGGCAGATTCTTTTGCAGGTGATGCTTTATATACAACATAGTCTTTATGAAATAATTAATTTAAAGGGGTTGTAACCCTCAAATTTGAAATATGAACAAAGCATATCTCTCTATGTACTGGTCTCAAGAGCAATAAGTGTAATTTCTATCTGCCGCTTTGTTACTCTGCAATTAGCATGAATCACTTCTGACAAGTTTTCCTGACACCAAGAGAAAAAAGGTGAAAGGGGAGGGACCTTCAACTGATTGACAGCCTCAGCTTTGTTCCTGTGTGCTGTGAGAAGGGGGAGGGGTGTCCCTTCCCTCCAATCATCTCTTTCACTGAGCTCTGCAAAGTTTAATTTCAGCTCTCCACCCCCTGTTTTTCGAACTCTCAGACAAGCTTTATAAATGTATCACTTTGAACAGATGTAGAGAAGAGAAGAGTGCAGATAAACAGGTAAAACTTATGTAGGAGGATTTGTTTCATTGCTGTATCACCTGAGGCCAGTCACTTCACTGGGTATATGTAAGAGTTTACAACCACTTGAAACGCTTAAGATCAACTGGACTTCTCCAAGTCAATTCATCCAAACTTATACACTGAGGAAAAATATTCATTTAGGCTCGATTCACACAGGGGCAACACGACTTCAGCGCGACTTTGCAAGGCGACATCAACGCGGCTTCAACGCGACTTCAGCGCGACTTTAAGCAGCTTACAACGCGACTTCAAGTTTCCTCCAGGACAGGCCACTTTGGCTGTGGTCAATCACAGAATAATCAGCTCTCTGGGAGGGAGGGGTTTGCGTGGGTAAACTAATTTCTTTTCCTGTAAAGTCGCTTCAATATAGATGGAGATCCGACTTAGAGGCGACTTCCATTGAATTCTATGGGTACAGGTCGCCTAGAAGTCGGATTGAAGTAGTACAGGAACCTTTTCTGAAGTCGGAGCGACTTCAGTAGTGTAAATTAAGACGCTCTCATTCACTGTAATGCAAATCTCTTCTTGGGGCGACTTGGGGCGACTTGAGGGCTTACAAGTCGGATCCCAAGTCGTCCTAGTGTGAACCGACCCTTACAGAGGAAGTGGAGATATGACTTTGAACATGTTGTCAGATAATAGAACGAGATGTGCTGCTCCTCTGATGTGCAGTCATAGCAGCTGAAATTTTCCAGCAAGGCATGATGCCAATAAAGCAATTGCCATCCACGTGTTTCGTCCTCTCAGCTGTTTGTCAACACAGCCTGAACTTGGAATACGCTGAGAATTAACTAATTATGCACATGAGACAAATTTGCAAATTGCAGGGCATAATTACATCTTTTTAAGGGTCAATGCTGATTCTCAATCAGAGAATGTATTTTGTTTCTCTTTGGGCTTCATGTATGCCAGAGTTTACTGAAAGTTACACTGTTGGCACATTGCTGGGTACATAGTATAATCAGATTTATAGCCGTGGCCTCTGAGCCATCTGATTTTTAAATCAAGAACATTTCTTCAATCCATTTTGTCCACTGGAGCTATTAAAGGAAAATGCACATTTGAAGTGAACCTGCACTTTGCTCAAATTGGTCAAACAGGTTTGCTGTTTTGCAGGCACTATAATAGGACTGTGTGTACCTACCTCATGTTGCCATGCTTCCATGTATGCCATCCATGATCAATGGTCCTCCAAATTCCTGTACATGTTACTGAAAGTAAAATACAGTATCTCTACAGGTCTCAGCATACTCCTCACAAACCTCTGTAACAGCACTCAGTCCTAATAATTGGCCACTGAGGTGCCAAGCATTGTATTATGGGCCTTACATTTGGCCACTGAGGTGCCAAGAATTGCATTGTGGGTTTGACAACTGGCCACTGAGGTGCAAAGCATTGCATTACGGGCCTGACAAATGGCCACTCAGATGCCAAGCATTGCATTATGGGCCTGATATTTGGCCTCTGAAGTGCCAAGCATTTTATTACGGGCCTGACATTTGGACACTGAGGTGTCAAGCATTGAATTATGGTCCTGACAACTGGCCACTGAGATGCGAAGCATTGCATTACAGGCTTGTCAACTTGCCAAGCATTGCATTATGGGTCTGACAACTTGCCAAGCATTGCATTATGGTCCTGACATTTGGCCACTGAGGTGCCAAGCATTGCATTACAGGCTTGTCAGCTTGCCAAGCATTGCACTATGGTCCTGACAACTGGCCCTGAGGTGTCAAGCATGGCATTACAGGCCTAATAGCTGGCCATTGAGATGCCAAGCATTGCATTATGGTCCTGACAACTGGCCACTGAGGTGCCAAGCATTGCATTACAGGCCTGTCAACTTTCCAAGCATTGCATTATGGTCCTGACAACTGGCCACTGCGGTGACAAGCATTGCATTATGGTCCTGACTACTGAGGTGCCAAACATTGCATTATGCAAGGCAAGTGCCACATTGTCAATGGGAATACTGGATATTTCTCTGGGCTGTACCTAAAGATGACATAGGAGAACAGGGAGCATAAAATAAATAATTTTCTTTACATACAGTATGCACAGCGTATAAAAATCTTATATTTTTTATGAGTTACTTGAGCTCAGTTCCAGACCACATCCAGGAAACCTTTTACATGCTAAAGAAACATTCCAAATACAAAATGGTACATTTAACTATAGATAAAAGAACCTGCCCCAACAAAAAACAAAAATGTTAAGAGCAGCTACCCCAAAAAGTGCAATAACCACACTAATAAAAAAGCATATAGTTAGAATGATAAGTAAAGAGATCTGTAATTAAATCCTTTCCCTAAACTACACAATCTAAAAAAAAAGATATGCATTATAAAAAAAATCTTGAGAAAGCCGAGTGGGCGATACACGCTAGGTGAGCGGTGACGTCATTATCTAGGGTGGAGCTAGGACGCCATCTTACTGAGGTTTTTTTGTATAGTGAAAAAGCCGTTTTACCCTTTCTGCCATGTGAGTGTATTTTCACGGTTTGTTTTTTTTATTATCTCTTGTGCTGTAAACTGAGCTGTGCATGCTCAGCTCAGCTTACAGCACCATGCCTGTCTCTGAGTGCAAGGATGACTGGCTTTTGAGCATGTGCAGGAGTGACATCATTCCGCACTGGTCAATAAAGAGGCTCAAAGACTGGCAATCAGAGGAAGATGCCAGCCCTGGCAGGACCCATTGGACAGGTGAGTATGAATACCTTTACTTCTGCTTTAAATGCCAAGTTTAAAGCATACATAATTCTGAAGTATTTCAGAGCTAAATCTCCTTTTCCGAGCATATCCAGTACTGCATGAGAAAGAAACTTTAGCTTTAAAATTATATTTTTTCATAGTTTACAGACAAAGTTCACCTTTAAGAAAAAATATTAAACACACATATTTTTGCAGGGGAGAAAATGGTGCTCAGCAAGATGTTATATGTTACACTCTAAATATGGGTGTAACATGTTGCCAAAGGTGGAGTTAGCCTTTAAAATTATTTATTTTTTATACAAGCTTTTATATACAGAATATTGCTGGTCCAGAGGTCTGAATGGCAGCTGGACTGAAACATATCTGAATTGTAAGTGCACTTCACATTCTGCAATAATTTAAAAAGGACAGTTCTGACTCGGTTGATGTTTTTTTTCTAGCGGACACAGGAGTTTAAAGTAGAGGAGTCAGAGTACCAAACCCTCAACTTGGGCATACCTGGCATATACAGGATTTGCAGGATTAAGGCAGTTGTAATTAAAAGTGTTAAACTTTTAAGCATTAAAGAGGAAGTAAACCCTGATGGGTCTTACTTCCTCTTTTTTTCCCCTGCAATGTGAAAGCATAATGGGCTAGTATGCATCGCATACTAGCCCATCATGTGCCACTTACCTGCAAACAAAGCCTGTGCTGTCCCCGCTGGAGGCCGCATCCATCTTCACCCCTCTTCCTTCTGAGGCTGCGGAATCCAGCTCTGTGACTGGCCGGAGTCGCGTGACGTAACACGCATGTACGCATGGGAGCTGTCAATCATGGCACTTGCTAGTGAAGAAATGGCACAGAGGGCCATTTCTTCACAGCGCATGCGCCAATTACATCATCGGTGCACTACAAGGTAAATATCTCCTAAACGGTACACGTTTAAGAGATATTTACAATACCTATAGGCAAGCTTTATTATAGGCTTACCTATAGGTACAACTTCTGCATTATACAACCACTTTAAAGAAAATCAATCATTAGAGAAATGCAGGAGCTGTAAAACAGCTTCAGAAAATCTTATTTCCCCATTTTATATGCTGACCCATGGCTTTAGTATTTTCTGAGTAACTGACCTGGAAAAAGTATGCACATTAGAAAAGCAGAAGTGCGGGCTATGGGGGCAATAGTGCAGGCTCGATCCCGAGCTGGTTCGTGTGCTTCTATTGACACACACAGAGGGGAGAGAGTAGTGCCGCTACTCTCGGGCACAGTGCTGGATCAGGTAAGTATTTGGGAGGGGCTGTGGGGGAGCTGATAATGGAAGTTTTTTTTTACCTCAATGCAGATAATGCATTAAGGCAAAACCCCAAAGCCTTTACAACCACTTTAAAGGAAAAGTACAGCCAAAGCTCGGCTTCTGGATCACAGGAGTGCAGTTTGTTCTGCACTCCTGTGACCCAATTTCAGCAGACAGCGGGGTGAAGCCCACTGTCGGCTGACGTCACAGAGTCAGTCCAGGCTCGGGCAAGATCGCAACCATATGGTCTGGATCTGCCCCCATGCCTGGACTGGCACCCTGCACAGCCTCTTAGCGAGCCTCTGAGAGCCTTTGCCAGCCGCTCCCATCCCTTCCACAGTCCAGCACCCCAGTGAGTGCGGGGGGGGGGGGGGAGGGGGATTCAGAGCAAAGAGCTGCTGTCTAACAGTCAGCAGCTCTCTGCTCAGGGAGTTGTGGGAACTGAGCGATCGGCGGTGTTCAATCTCTCGGTTCTCAGTGATAGAGTCAGCGGGGGACAGATTTTTTTGCACATTGTATGTTTTGATGCACCTGAAATGTATTTAGCCGAGAGTTCAGTAATGCTTTAAATCCAACAATACAGTTTATTAAAAATATGGCCTCTTGAGGAATGTTACTCCAAACCTACACAGTTGTTCCACAATTCATAAATGGAGTTTACTAAGAACAACAGCTCTTAATCAAATCCTGAATGTGTTCAACTAGGGTCAACCCTGGTGACATGATGAGTCAATTCAAGTGATTGTCTAGAGTCTAGACTACCTGTGATCACTACCTGTGGTTTTTGATCATTAGGTTTCATCACCCACCTAATTGGATCTGTATCCATACCTCCAACTTTCCAAGATGTAAAAGAGGGATTTTCAGAACACAGAATGTGCTCAAGGGTCACACTCCTGCCATGCCCCAAGTTACACAGACAGTGACGAAATAGTACACAAAAAATAATTGGTTATCCTCAAAATAAAAATGCAATAGTTTATAGATAAGTTATACCAAAGGTTGAGTTTAGTAGAACACTTTTGTTATCTAAATAATACGTAAAACTGCAATGTAAAATATATAATTTGTTCCCGTGATGCATTCAGCTCTTCAACTTTCTGCCTGTCCCTCTTTTATTAAAGTTAAGACAAACAAATTAGTTTCAAATCATTTAAGTACTATTTTCAGCCTTGCAAAACTCTCCACAGAGACTGGCACTGTATTTGGCAGCCTCCATTGACTGCGATATCCTGCCGAGCGGTAATATCACACTGCACTCATACAGCTGAAAGGAAAGTTACAAGCTGGAAACATGCTAGAACACGTAGACTGGGCATATACCATGCTCTCTGCGCCATCTGCCACAAAATAAGATAGCATGACCTCATTATGTATCTATCTTATTATTTTTTTTTGTGGATAGTGTAGGGATTTACCACTTGGGATCTACCCACAACTGCTGACTAAGGGGGGAGAATTGCCAGAGGATGGAAAAAAAGCTGTCCAAAAAAGTTCATGCTGGGAAGTTCCACATTTAGCAATTCCTTTGTACTCACCGAAGGAGTCAACTGCAAGGCCTAAGGACAACTGGTGCCGCCACTGACTGACAGGATTTTGATTAAAGGGCTATACACCAAAACGTGTCTAACTATATCCAAATCCTGACTTTTAGAAATCCTGCATTTGCATATAGTTTTGGGGACCTCTAGGAGCACATTTGGGTGGCAAGTGGCACTGTGAAGGTACCCTAAGTTCATAGTACATATTTCATAGTGTTAAATTGTGGGGCTACTGTAGATATATGGATGGTGCAACTGATTTATATTTAAAGGTATAAGCTCCAGGGCTGACATCCTGATTAAAAAAAAACAAACAAAGTAGCCTATTTTCAGCATCAAATAAATGAAACAGTCCATAACTCTGGTACAAAAAACAAAACTTTGGCTCACCCCAACCGGGTTTAAAGTCACAAGAGTCACAATAGCCTAGCAGCATCTTAGTAGCCAGACAGCCCTCTCATAACTGTGTCCTGTTCCACTCAACAACTCATGGACACCGTCTGGCTGCATCCTGCCCTTTTCACCCCTCTTTTGCAGGTGGGTTAATTTCTTTAGGTCCAAGTACCTGTAGTCATGTTTGGAGGCTCTTTACCAACCAAGATCTCTGTGACAGACTCACCCGGGACAGAGGCTATTGGAGGGGACTGAGCGCAAGCCTCTTGCCCACCGATTATGGGCCCTGGCATTTGGGGGAATAGTGCTTTCTGTGAGCTGTATGCCTGGGGACCCTGGGGTTGGTGTTACTTTGGATTCAGCTCCATGTCCCCCCAACACACACAGACTCTGGGAACCCTTTATATGCCATATTAGAATGGTGACTGATTCATACCGTTGGGACTCCTACTGTTAAATGCTAATGTCATCAATTCCAGCTACCTGTCTGTTGTCTGCTATAATGTGTTTATTGCAAATAAGTCTTGTGTGGCTCTAAGAGTCTTTTCACCCATTGTTGTTCGTGTTAATTAACTCTGTTACTGTGTGAAGCTCGGTGACCACAAGTCTGGGCAAAAGGTCATGTCTAGCCCCTGAATTCCAGGACCCACATCAGGACTAATAATGCTGGGAGAAACCTCACATCAATTTTCCCTCATACTGGATCACCCAAGAACCCCTCACCCTGCACGGGTGAGAATCCCTGAGTACTCCAACTGCTTCTTGTCATCCCCCTTAAAGGGACCACAACCTAAGTAAGGGAGATACATACTTCCTATCCAGTACCCATCCCTGGTGTCCTGTATAATATTTTTTTTTTTTTTTTAATACATGGGACCAAAAAGGTGTGTATAAAATTTTTTTTTTACATTTGTTTAGCCCAGTAATATTAAATAATTTTGCAGTAAATAATTTATTTAATTCTGTTTAAGACTACTGCAAGGCACAAGGCGCCAGGCTCCTTTTCACAGTTTTATTAGATTAACCTTAAAGTAGAAGTCCACCCCAACACTAAAATCTCTAAATCTACAGGCATCCACGATCTAAGACTAACCTAATCTAGCCCTGTAAAGAAGAGATCGCTATACATACCTTTTTTGAAGATGATCTGGTCCAGCCCCATTCTGAGCTGTCAGCGGCGGCTTCGATGTGGAGGCGGGTGCAGAGGACACAGCCGACAACGGAAGCCCCATAGTAACTCTATAGGTGATGTCACTTTCCATTAGTTTCCCAGCCATTGTCAGCTTACTCTGTAACAGTCATGCGTACTGGGCTAACTCATAGCTGTGTGCGTAGCAGCCATTTTGTCATGTCTCAGCTCACTTTAGCCATGTTGTCTTGTGAAGGACACACCACAGTGACCTTGGCCGCACCTTTTCCTTTAAGTTATCCAATACACAAACTGTTGACTGAGGCCAGGACCTTATCAATCCATTGATCAGACACACAGACCTTTCCATTACCCAATCCACAAGGCTGGAAACCCTAACAAAACTGTCATCCGGGGAACCAATAGATATCTGTCGTAAATAGCTCAATCCACATAAAGTGCAGACAGTGTAGTAAGATAGTTCTGAAACTTCAGCATGTTTTATAACTTCCAGAATATTAATAGCACAGCCCTATTATGGACATATTTACGGTACTTTCCTCAGATAATTTGTAGCGTTTCAAGTCCAGACACCCCTATGTCAGATCATATGGGAAACCACTGGTACCCCTTATTGCTCCTAGGTAAAACAGACATCGGAAACCTGCTATGTTCATATTTGTTCTGAAGCAATTGTCATGTTGGACCATAATATAAATGTTAGCAGTCTGTAAACAGTAGAGATGCAGAGATAAGTATTCATATCACAAACTGTATCTGAGATATGGTCATGAATGTAGAGACCTCCCAGCAACCACCCCTAAACCAGATGACCAGACGATTGGTCATTGGTATCTGTCAACACTCCTTTGATCCCAAGGAAATGGGAGATGCCAGGACAGTTTGGGAGTTCTCCTTTACCATCAAATCAGGAACATTTGCCAAGTTTGAGAACTGATTACAGCTGGCTCATTGACCAAGCTCTGATCAACCCAAGGACATTGATTGCAAGTATCCTTCCTCCTCAGTTCTACCTTATTTCTTTGTTGCTGAATTATGTCTTTTTTTCTTTGAAACACCTTTTTTCCTGTAAGTATTTTATTTGCACCAATTTTGACCTTTTCATTATTAAAACCTTATTTTGAAAAGTGTTAACCTTGTTCCTAAGCTCTTAATGCAAGCTAACCGAGAACCTGTCTCTTGAAGAGCGCTGCTGTATAGGATAAATCCTATGAGCATACCTGTCTGTGGTGACACAGTGTGTGTTACAGACGATGAAAGAAAAGGGGGAGGTGGCAGTTAAAGGGTTAATTGCTTAATTAGCCCAGTGACAATCGCTCTCAGGCTGCTGACACCCAGATTGTGGTCCCACAAGCTGGTAAATCTTTGTGCAGGGGCAGCTGAGAGTGGCATTGTTACATAAGTGACAGCACGGTGTGAGATTGGCCGGTCCTTTGTCACGAGTTAGTGAGGATTGCAGGGATCTGATACCCGTGTCCGTCACATACTCCTCTGCAGAGCTTCCGCCGCAGAAGACAGGACTGGAGCAGCTTCAAAAAAGGTATGTATAGCGATTTCTTCTTTACAGGGCTAGACAGGTTAGTCTAAAGCTGGATACAACCCATACAAACCCCTTTAGATTTTTTCCTTTAGATTTACAAAAAACATATGATATGAGGTCAAACCTAAACACTTTCATTTTGTATGCAATCAGGCAGGCCCTTGCACTGCATAGTTGAAGGTAAATCTAAAGGAAACCTAACAACAAGAGTTGTATAGTGTGTATCCAGCTTTATATTGTGGATGCCTGTAGATTTAGAGATTTTAGTGATAGGGTGGACTTCCACTTTAACCGCATGCTGACCAGCTGCCGCAGTTGTACTGCGGCAACATGGCTCGGCTGCGCGAATCGCCGTCATGTAACATCGGTAACATAGTTGGCCACGAGGAGGGCGTGTGCGCGCCGCTGGAGGCACGCACGCGCGCACCCCGCTCTCCCCCGGAGCCGATGCGAGTGCCTGGTGGTCGCGATCACCGCCGGGCTCCCGCGATCGCTCAGGGCACACCGAGAACCGGGATCTGTGTGTGTAAACACACAGTTTCCGGTTCTCTGAGGGGAGAACAGGCAGATCATCTGTTCATACAGAGTATGTAGAAAAAAATGCAGCGCTAAAAAATGATGAAAAATTGAGATGTAGTGAAACAATTAAGTGGGAGATGCTGTACTACAGTAGAGCATATGTGCAAAGAAACATAAGTGAAGTGAAATAAACAAACACTGTATAAAATGTCCACATATGGTAAATAGACAATTCCAAACTCAAATTAATAAGAGGAACTGGTATAGACCAAAATAATGTAAGACTTGAAAAATAAAAGTCAATGGTGCACGGTGTGGATCTGTGACTGTGAATCAACGACAGGGTACAGAACTTCCGTAGCAGTAAACCAACATCACGATATGGGACATCAAAGTGGAAACATCAGGAAGTAAGGTAGGGTGGGTACTCTTACGAGATGACGTGGACTCCAGTGTCGTATGACATGCAGTCAATGGTGCATGGAGCCAAACTTGGGCTGAAAAATGATATCCGGAACGGTGGAACCTCTGTCTCACTTCTCAACCTCTCTGGTGGGATGAAGAAACATCAGGAAGGACCGCCAAATGGATATCAGCCAATAGACCTCAAGGATGTATTCCAAGGAGAAACCGGGAGCAGACTGGATCCAGACCCCGTGATGGAAGTGGGCTACTGGAAAGCAGTTTCTTGCACCGGGATCATTTGCGAATAAAAAATAAAAAGCTTCTGCATAGTGCAGGTAAACCAGGGATTTTTATTTCTAAAAATACCATACAAAAAATAGATAAAAGTGATCACAGTTAAAATAAATGAAAGCAGCGTAAGGAAGGGGAGATCGTCCGACGCGTTTCGACCAAGAGGGTCTTCAACAGGGGCTTGATTTTTTTCTATTTACCAGTTATTGTTTGTCACAATGTATGCAGCTGCTGGCTCACATATATTCTATCTTCATTAGAGCGCAGTGTTTCCATATTCTCATACAGAGTATGAACAGACGATCTGTCATCTCCCCTGCACAGTCCCCTTCCCCCTTCAGTTAGAACACGTACTAGGACACACTTAACCCCTTCACTGCCCCCTAGTGGTTAACCCCTTCACTGCCAGTGACATTTTTACAGTAATCAATGCAATTTTATAGCACTGATCGCTGTAAAAATGCCAATGGTCCCAAAAATGTGTCAAAATTGTCTGACGTGTCCGCCATAATGTCGCAGTCCCGATAAAAATCGCAGATCCATTACTAGTAAAAAAAAAAAATAATAAAAAAGCCATAAAACTATCCCCTGTTCTGTAGATGCTATAACTTTTGCGCAAACCAATCAGTATACGCTTATTGCGATTTTTTTTACCAAAAATATGTAGAAGAATACATTTCAGCCTAAACTGAGGAAAAAAAATGTTTGTTTTTTTTTTATATTTTTGGGGGATATTTATTATAGCAAAAAGTAAAAAAAAATTGAGTTTTTTTCAAAATTGCCAATCTTTTTTTGTTTATAGCGCAAAAAATAAAAACCGCAGAGGCGATCAAATACCACCAAAAGAAAGCTCTATTTGTGGGAAAAAAAGGACATCACTTTCGTTTGGGTGCAACGTCGCATGACCGCGCAATTGTCAGTTAAAGCGACGCAGTGCGGTATCGCAAAAAGTGCTCTGGTCAGGAAGGGGGTAAAATCTTCCGGGGCTCAAGCGGTTAAAGTGACTTTATAACAATACTCTTATGCCGCGTACACACGGTCGGACTTTCTAGAAAGCTAGGTCCGACGTACTTGCCGCCAGACTTCCGGCGGACTACCGCCGGACTTTCTGAACGGCCGGACTTGCCTACACACGGCCGGACTTTCCGGAATCCGGTCTTCCCGACGGACTTCCGCCGGACTTTCAGAATGAACGGACTTTCCCACACACGGACAAGTCCGTTCATTTTGAACGTGACTCGGGTACGACGGGACTAGAAAAGGAATTCAATCTCGCCGCTTTTTTTGGCGAGATTGAAACCTTGCGAGCCCCGTTGCCGGCCCTTAGGTCTGGTATGGAACTTTAAGGGGAACCCCCTACGCCGAAAAACCGGCGTGGGGGTCCCCCCCAAAATCCATACCAGACCCCGATCCGAGCACGCAGCCCGGCCGGTCAGGAAAGGGGGTGGGGACGAGCGAGCGCCCCCCCCCCCTCCTGAACCGTACCAGGCCGCATGCCCTCAACATGGGGGGGGTGCTTTGGGGGAGGGGGCGCCTTACGGTGCCCCCCCACCACAAAGCACCTTGTCCCCATGTTGATGAGGACAAGGGCCTCTTCCCGACAACCCTGGCCGTTGGTTGTCGGGGTCTGCGGGCGGGGGGCTTATCGGAATCCGGGAGCCCCCTATAATAAGAGGGCCCCCAGATCCCGGCCCCCCCACCCTATGTGAATGAATATGGGGTACATGGTACCCCTACCCATTCACCTAGGTAAAAAGTGTTAATAATAAAACACAACACAGGTTTTTAAAATAATTTATTAAACTGCTCCGGGGGGGGGTCTTCTTCCGTCTTCGGGGGTCCCTCCGCTTCATCTTCTCCCGGCGTCCGGTTGGTTCTTCTCCGCTCTCTTCACCCGGTGTTCCAGTTCTTCAGCCGGCTCCTCTGCTGTGTTCAGGTAGCTCTCTTGCCAGCAGAGGTCCGGACTTCTGAGCTGCTGGGCTTCTTGTCTTCTCTTCTCTTCTCTTCCCCCAGATGTTGACACGACGCTCTCTCCGGCTGGACTGGTCTCTGAGGGGTCTCCGCCTATATAAGTCACAACGCAGCCCTCGGAGACCAGTCCAGCCGGAGAGAGCGTCGTGTCAACATCTGGGGGAAGAGAAGAGAAGAGACGAGAAGACAAGAAGCCCAGCAGCTCAGAAGTCCGGACCTCTGCTGGCAAGAGAGCTACCTGAACACAGCAGAGGAGCCGGCTGAAGAACTGGAACACCGGGTGAAGAGAGCGGAGAAGAACCAACCGGACGCCGGGAGAAGATGAAGCGGAGGGACCCCCGAAGACGGAAGAAGACCCCCCCCCCGGAGCAGTTTAATAAATTATTTTAAAAACCTGTGTTGTGTTTTATTATTAACACTTTTTACCTAGGTGAATGGGTAGGGGTACCATGTACCCCATATTCATTCACATAGGGTGGGGGGGCCGGGATCTGGGGGCCCTCTTATTATAGGGGGCTCCCGGATTCCGATAAGCCCCCCGCCCGCAGACCCCGACAACCAACGGCCAGGGTTGTCGGGAAGAGGCCCTTGTCCTCATCAACATGGGGACAAGGTGCTTTGTGGTGGGGGGGCACCGTAAGGCGCCCCCTCCCCCAAAGCACCCCCCCATGTTGAGGGCATGCGGCCTGGTACGGTTCAGGAGGGGGGGGCGCTCGCTCGTCCCCACCCCCTTTCCTGACCGGCCGGGCTGCGTGCTCGGATCGGGGTCTGGTATGGATTTTGGGGGGACCCCCACGC
This sequence comes from Lithobates septentrionalis, assembly GCA_037952835.1. Lineage (NCBI taxonomy): Eukaryota > Metazoa > Chordata > Amphibia > Anura > Ranidae > Lithobates > Lithobates septentrionalis. The sequence continues at coordinate 2,145,132 of JBBDGP010000385.1, forward strand.
CGGTTTTTCGGCGTAGGGGGGTTCTCCTTAAAGTTCCATACCAGACCTAAGGGCCTGGGCTGCCCCCCGCGCTCGCCGCAATGGGAAAATTTGTTTTTCCTATTGCAGCGAGCGCGAGATGCAGTAACCTGCTCCTCCGTCGTATCTGGTCCTTCGGACCAGCATACAGACGAACGGGCTTTCCGTCAGGAACTGAGTCCGGCGGAGGTACGACGTAAAGATTTGAAGCAGGCTTCAAATCTAAAGTACGTCGGATTTCCGCCCGAAACGGTCCGTCGGAAGTCCGATGGAGACCACACACGGTCGGATTTTCCGCCGGACTTGGTCCGGCGGCGTCCGTCGGACTTTTGCAGGTGAAAAGTCCGACCGTGTGTACGCGGCATTAGAATGCAGGAGTTCCTTTCAGATTTCTTGTGCCACACTTGCCAGTAGTAAAAGGTATAATATATATAAAAAGATATAAAGCAACACAGTTTGTTGATAAAAACCGTGACACAGTCCCCAGTAGTGGTAACATTTTTCTGCTCTGGATAGGTTCTAGCATGGTTGCTTCTCATTTTTATGTGCTTAAAGTGACTGTGGCTTTCTAAAAAAAAAAAAAAAAAAAAAAGTTTTGCTTTTAGTTCTAATTTAAGACTCCCCCATTTATGCTAAACAGCATGGATGGATGAATCTGTAGTGACGGCTATTGTTTTTCAGACAACAAGGTTAATGAAAAAAAAAAAAAAAATGGGCAGACTCAGTGGACTACTCAGTCTTTTTCTGCCATCACTTTTCTATGTACCGTATGTTGATAGCCAGCACCCAGGGCTATCAGTATATCTGTACAGCGCCTGCATCTGATTGGATGCAGGTGCTGTTCAGTAAAAAATGTTTCTTTCGTCTCCTGCAACAAAAGTTGATTGAAAAATTTACTTTTGTAGAGCAGGGGGGTGTCGAGAGGGCCACTCACAGAACACATTTCAACTGATTCAGCAAGAATTGTTCCGTGTATGGCAAGTTTAAGAATAACTTTTTAATGATAAAAGGAAGCTCTTTTATAGAATTATATTGTTGCTTTATAATATGTCAATCAGGAATTTATTTAAACGGTATTATTACTTAGTATTAGTGTTTATTAGTAAGTAAACTTACCAAAAGGTCCACTATAAGGTTTTAAAGTTATGAATTATAATAATATGCCCTCTTTAAAAATATATCTAGGCCCAAGAACATAAATGTAATAAATTAAACCTTACCAAGGCTGTGTTTTTTTTTTGTTTCTTAAAGCTGAATGAAACTATTTCTTTTTTAAATGGGCTTCCAGGTGGTTTATGTCATATTGTGCTAGTATGCACCTCATATTAGCACATTATGACATACTTACCCGCCAAACAAAATCCTCCAGCTGTCAACACTCCAACTGGTCCCAGAGGCTTCCATCTTTTCCCAGTGTTCCTTCTGGGCCTGCTCTCCCCAGATGCTTGAATGGGCAGGCCATTATGACATCACACCGGCATGCACACAGGAGTCACATCACCACAGCACAGAGTGGTGCTGTAAAAGTACACGGAGCTGCACACTCGTGGGTCAGGGTACATTACTACAAAAAAAGGAGTCCACTGCCCCCACCTGTAACTGGCCATTGCAGCAAGCAGCATTGGAAGGCAACATATGATAGAAAAAAGGCCAAGGATAAATCCAAGGAAAACTCCAAGCTTATTTACAGACCAGCCCGCTGACAACCGAATCAACCTGTCTAACAGTATGCGTTAAAAACAGGGGTTTAGTCTGCACACATTTGCAAGCTACAGAGCTCCGCCAAGGCACCCTGGTATCAGTCTTATCACTAACTGATGAATGACTCCACAATGGAAGCACATGCATTCTGATGGAGGGCAGATGGACTGAAGGGAGCCCACTCCTTCTTAAAGGTACAGGGGCACACTGAACACCCAGCACATACCCTGTTTCCCCGAAAATAAGACCTAGCGGTATTGTCGGTGATGGCTGCAATATAAGCCCTACCCCCCCAAAATAAGCCCTAGTTAAAGTCCTTGTAGGTCTTATTTTCAGGGTAGGGCTTATTTTCGGGGAACCAGGGTAGGGCTTATTTGGGGGAGTAGGGCTTATATTGCAGCCACCACTGACAATCACACTAGGTCTTCTTTTGGGGGAAACATTGTAGCACAATGGCTGCAAAGGTGTCAGTGCATTGCCTGACCAATATAACAGTATTACAAAAACAGTCCACTGCTCCCCACCTATAACTGGCCATTGCAGCAAGCAGCATTGTCAGCAGGCTGTTCGGTAAGTAAGCTTGGAGTTTTCCTTGAATTTATCCTTGGCCCATCCTTGGCCTTGTTGCTTTCCAATGGTGCTTAGTGCAATGGCCAGTTATTGGTAGGGGCAGTGGACCCCTTTTTTGTAATACTGTTATATTGGTCAGGCAATGCACTGACATCTTTGCAGCTATTGTGCTATGTGCCGGGTGTTCAGTGTGCCAGTGTACCTTTAAGAACGTGTAGGCTCCTTCAGTCCATCTACCCTCCATCTATCCATCAGAATCCATGTGCTTCCATTGTGGAGTCACTCATGAATTAGTGATAGGACTACATATACCAGGGTGCCTTGGCGAGGCTCTGTAGCTTACCCATGTATTTGCAAATGTGTGCAGACTAAACCCCTGTTTTTAATGCATACTGTTAGACAGTTTGATTTGGTTGTCAGCGGGTTGGTTGGTAAAAAAGCTTGGAGTTTTCCTTGGGTTTATCCTTGGCCTTTTTTCTATCAGTGTACATTACAGCTGACAGGCAGGGTGAAGCATTTATGACAGAAGAGCCCAATAACGTTTATTTTGTCATAAGAACCCTACCTATCAGCGACTAAAAAATAAATAAATCTGAGTTTAATTCCACTTTAAGTGTTTTTCTCTTTTTTTTCACCCGGTGATCCTGCCAGTAACACACTTTCTCTACTAGGGTGAAAAAGGTCACTTAAGTTTAATTTACACTTGTGTTGGATGGGGGTGGGGGGCAGTAATAACTTGTGGCTGAGCAGTGATTTTACTCATCCCAAACCACTCCCCTTTATGCTGCAAAGGCAGCATGGGGGGGGGGGGGGGGGTACATACGCAAAAATTATCTCCTCTGACAGTGCCACCTGCTGAAAACAACCCATTCAACTGGGTGCGCTAGTGTGGGTTAAAGGGGTTAAAACAAACAGTAAGGCAGTTATACAATGCCACCTTACAACATGTCAAATGCCCTCTGAGGAGTGATCCACTGTGGATTGCTCTTCAGGGGGCAACTAATATGTAAACTAGCCCTTACAGTACTGTATCTATGGAGGAGCAAAACGGTACTGTATCTATGGAGGGCTACAGAACATCACCCCCTCTGTTCATCAACATACCGTAGGGTAAGGGGTTCTGTAGTACTGTAGATGGACAGAGCAGTTCAGACAGTTCACAGGACAGTACTGGATTTCTGTCAGGTTTGTTGAGTATTTTTGCACAGGTATAACAGAACCTACAATAAAAATGCTATTTTATTCTTATAAAATTCCAGTTGATTTAATTAGAACCTTCAAGCAGCTTCAGCCATTTCCCGCACCTTATTCTTTAGAGCATATTACACTGAGATAGCATCACACGGATAACGTCTCATTTTATGCATGTCACGTTCCCATAGACAGTCCATGATTCTGTCATTGTCCAGCAGATCTTTGTTAGCAGCTCCCTTTGATAGCGTACGGCATGTAGGGGAGACTCACCAGCACTGATATCTGTCTCACGGGACAAAAGACATGGTAGATTGAAAAATCACTAGAATGATTTGACAAGGTGTTTCAATGACAAAGAAATGTTTCATAATGGAGCAAAATTGGTATTGAAAGATTCATTTAAAAGCCTAGTTCTTCATGTACTATGTACATGTACTATGTACTTCATGGCATCCACCGCCACCCATTAAGTCCTTTCACTTCTTTGTCAGATGGCTGCTAATGGTCTTCAACAATATGATCTGTGAGAGAACACAATCTCACAAATTGTTATCACTTGTACAAAATCAAAAAAAAAGCTAAATTCAGCAATAGTATATGGGCGATTTTACCTGAAGAAATAAATATACAGTTTGCTTAGATAATTCTCATTGTAAAGCTCGAACATTCGGCTGACAAATGCTTCATATGATGTGACTCTGTACTCCAGTTAAGCAATTCCAAAGTAATTTAAAGAGTAACTACACTTTTGTTGACGTAGTGTTCACCCCTGAAGGGGTCACCGAGAATATGCCCAGGTCCTTCTAAAATAGTACAGAGGCTGCCCGTCACACATGCTCAGTCCTACGCAAACCGACAATTCCGGCACAGTCCAGGGATGTCTTTTAAGTATTAAAGCGTTTGTAAACCGCTGCAATTCTTTTTTTATCCGTACCTGCAAGGCAAAGGCGAAGAAGAGCTAGCAATGTTGCCAATACTGGTAATGGACACATCTGGGGCATTGACGTACACAGGCGCATGCAAATTGCTCAATGGCGCGAGCAGGTGAACGCGCATGCGCAATGGCGTGAATAGGCGAACGCGTGTGTGCAACACGCGTATTACGTGACAGATGTGGCCACTTGCTGGCCTATAAAAGACTGCTGCCGAGCCAATAAGATTGCTGGACTGTCATCAGCCTTCCTGTGTTCCTGAGCCTCTGTGTATATTCCTTGGATTTCCTGTTGTGACCCGGCTTGTTCCAGACCTGTCTGATCTCTTCCCCTGGCATTGACCCCTTGGCTTGCTCTACCGACCTTGCTCCTGTTTGATCACCTGTGTATGACCCCGGCTTACCTTACGGACCTTGCTACTTCTTATCTGCTTGCCTTCCCATGTATGACCTCTAGCCAAGTTCCGGTTCTCGCTACCTGCCTCTGCCTCCTGACTGATCATCTGTGTTTAATCCCTTAGCCTGGCTTCTACTTCTGGTTCCTGTGTGCACTGATTGCCAAGTACATCTGGAGTTTCCCGAGAGACATCTGCCTTGCTGTGTAGCTTACTACCTCCAGCATTCACCAGGTGACCACCGGCCCAGCTCTTCAGTACCCTGCTGGCAACCTATGCTTCTTCGGGCACTAGACCTCTTGTACCACCTTCAAGGGTTTACCGCAATTAGCCGCAAGGGGAGCACTCTCAGCATCTTGGCCTCAGATCAGGTACATGACACATAATGTGCTAGTATGCATCGCATATTTTGTAAAACACATAAAACGCATACATTATGTAAAACGTACCTGAAAAGGAATCCTTCCAGCGATGCAATGTCATTGCTGCAGTCGCTTCCATCTTCACCCATCTTGCTTCCGGGTTTGCAGATTCCAGCTCTGTGACTGGCCGGAGCTGCGTTAACGTCACTCCCGCCGGTCACAGCACATGGCTCTGAAGGAACGACACGGGTGGCCGTTTCTTTCTTTCTTCAGAGTGCATGCGCCAGTGATGTCACTGGCTGCATGTGCAGTAAATATCTCCTAGTTTAGGGTCACAGGATACTCCAAACGACCAATAGCAATAATGGGAGGACAGACTTCTCTCTAATATTCAAATAGTAGCTTTTCTGGAGGTAGCAGGGAATGGCCATTATACATAGGACACTACAGCAGCAATTCATATAGCAACTTTTGGCACTTAGTAATGAAATATGAGTGGTGTATCCACGCAACGGAACAGAAAATTAAAAAAGTGGAGAAAATGGAAAAAAATGGAAACAATGGAAGAAATCGCATAAAGGACTGCTGCCTCCACAGATGTGATTTCCACCTAGGTGGAAAAAACAGAAGGTAAGTGAAGGGTTAGTGTGTGGGTGTGGCGCTGTCCTAATTTATAGAAATACTTGGTAAATTGTGTGTAGCCAAATCCCATATGTAAAGTCGCATAAACCAAAATTGCAAATAAAAAATTCAACGAAAATAAAACCAAACATAAAACAGCAAAGTGACCCCCTTTGGAGTGTGTGGGTGTAACGTTGTCCTAGTGGAGAAAAAGGTGGAGAAAATGGAAAAAAATGGAAACAATGGAAGAAATCGCATAAAGGACTGCTGCCTCCACAAATGTGATTTCCACCAAGGTGGAAAAAACAGAAGGTAAGTGAAGGGTTAGTGTGTGAGTGTGGCACAGTCCTAATTCATAGAAATACTTGGTAAATCGTGTGTAGCCAAATCCCATATGTAAAGTCGCATATAAAGTATAAACCAAAATTGCAAATAAAAAATTCAACGAAAATAAAACCAAACATAAAACAGCAAAGTGACCCCCCTTTGGAGTGTGTAGGTGTAACGTTGTCCTAGTTTAAAAAATACTTTGTAAATCGTGTATAGCCAAATCCCACATGTAAAGTCGCATGTGAATTATAAACAAAATATAAACAAAATCGCATATAGCAAATTTAACGGCTAGGTTGGCCCCCTTTGAATTGGGGGAGGGGGAAGGGGAACAGGGGATGAAATCAAAAAATGACTTTAGCCAAAGCTATTCCATCAGCATAAAAACCCCATATAGTGATTGACAAACATAACATTGCTGAATAATTACATAGGTTAAATCGTGACTAGTGCTCAGTGCAACTTAAGTGAAAAACTTGACATCTTTGTAAAACAAGGCAGGTATTTGTATTAATCTTGGTGACCAGGTGCTCGTGTCTTGTGATCATGCGGACACTCACCAGCTTCTTTAACCCCTGTGGGGGTAATGCGCAGTCACAGTGTATGCCACTGTGCGGCAATCCACAGGCTATTTCTGGGTCACGGTGACGTTTTAGTCAGCTTCTTTAACCCCTGTGGGGGTAATGCGCAGTCACAGTGTATGCCACTGTGCGGCAATCCACAGGCTGTTTCTGGGTCACGGTGACGTTTTAGGCATAAGAGGAGAAAGAGGAGATTCCATAGTATAAAACCATAAAACACTCTTTATTGAACGCAGATGACAGAATGGTACTCACATTTAAGCAGTTTATAATAGGCAACCAAATGTCATCAAAACAGGAGAGCGTCAGATTTAAGTTGGTGATCCTCTGGGAGATGATGCAAAAGCGTCAGAATAGGCCACGCCCTACGTGTTTCGTCATAGGGACGTCAACTGGAGCGCTCTAAACAGTTGTCACCAGAACAAGTTCCCCCAATAAAAGAGTTAAGCCTCGTACACACGATCGGATTCTCCAACGGAATTGTGTGATGACAGGCTGTTGGCGGAAAACCAGACCGCTTGTATGCTCTATCGGACAAATATTGGCCAACCTACCACGGACAAATGTTGGATGGCAGGTTTATAAATTTTCCGCGAACAAATATCTGTTGTCAGATTTTTTATATCGTGTGTACACAAGTCCATCGGACAAAAGTTCAAAGTACAAACACGCATGCTTGGAAGCAAGGACGAGTCGTGAGCGGTCGGTCTTGTAAACTAGCGCTCGTAATGGAGAATTAACATTTGTGACGTGGCAAATTATGAAATCTAGAAATTCAGCGCACATTCTCTTCTTCTTTCTGCCAAATGTATTGTTTTTTCTAGTGATATCAAGAATAATATTTTTAAGCTTGTTTTTTTTTTTTGTATTTTTTTTTGGGGGGGGGGGGCAAGTACAACACCATTATCACGTAGTTTTTAAGATCAAAGATACAAATACTGTATGTTGGTGTCCCCTGTTAATTTTACATTGTATTTTTTAAAATGTAACTGCCTACTCCCAAACTGTCATTTGAAGTAAAACACATAGCCAAGTATTATTCTCCACAATTTTTTTTTATTGTGCATTAAAAAAAGAAAACAAATAAAATTGGACATGCTATCTGCCAATAGAACTTAACCAAAAAGTGCATTCTATGCATCCAAAAATATAGAAAATATACCAAATCAAATTATTATTTAACCAAAAAATAAAATAAAAGCCCCATTCATGTGTCCTGCTTCTTAATAAAGGTTGTCAACAATACCGAGAGTTGGTGAAAGCAGGGGTCCGTCGTCCGGAGATAATTCCGAAAAACATCTGGATTATTTCCTGGAGCTCCCGCAGCAAAGGCATATGACTTAATTGGTCACCATTAGGCAACCAATTTTTGGTCCAAGAAATCCTCCTCCTCCTGTTCCTGGAGTGGACTTGGGTCAAAGCAATAACTCCAAGGCCAATAATAAATAACACGTTATCTCCTTTGATTCCAAAACATGGCTGGTTGACAAAGAGCCATTCAGAAATAAACTGAAAAGCATGAAATGGAAAGGGCAAAATGAAAAGCTCGAAATGAAAAGCGAGAATCAACACTCACCAAACTTCTACTAACACGAAATTAGCAGAAGGAGCCCAAAGGGTGGCGCCTGACAATTGAACTTCCTCTTTATCGTCTCGTAGTACGTCTAGTAAGTCACTACGTTTGTGTTTGTTGGCCAACAATTGCTTTCCGTTTGTATACAAGTTTTTTGCCAACGCCCTTCGGACAAAAGTCCGAGGCTTTGTCTGCAGAAAATCCGTGTGTACGAGGCTTTACTCTCACCGCAAATTTTGGATTACAAATAATTTCCTGACGGAGGATTAATATGGCCCAACAGGAACACAGAGGGCAATAAAAACCTGATAGGTTTTTTAAAAAACTAAAAGAAAAAGTTGTTTTGGCTGTACATACACTTTAACTACTTGCCTACTGGGCACTTTCCCCCCTTCCTGCCCAGGCCAATTTTCAGCTTTCAGCGCTGTCACCAGTGTTGCCAACCCCCCGAAGTGAAATTTACTGGCAGAACGTCAAAATTTACAAACGGTGCCCATTTTTTACTGGCAAAAAAAAAACCCATGAAATTTACTGGCTGATCCACATTTTTTACTGACACTGCAAAAAAAGTAACTAAAATTACTGTTTTTAGTGCTAAACATTGCAAATATTAATATTTGAACTATAAACATATAGCTAGTGCTATTAGCAATGTGTTTAAGTTAAACAAAAGTCAAAAAACATATTTCTCAATTTACATGAAGGTCAGGTTACTATAACCCGGCCAGCAGAGAGTTCTCCCTTACATCAGAGTCTGCAGGATGGTGACCAGAGACCACCTTCCGCAGTGTGAATACACTAAGGTAAGGGGGGGATTACTAATATAGGGGGGGAACCTTTATATCAGTGCCCCCTTACATTATTGTATTTACTTCCGCCTTACATCAGTGACCCCCCCAGACTGGCCTGGCGGCACTGTCACTGACCTCCTCTCAGGTGCACCCAGCAGGGCTCAGTCAGATGGGTCCAGCTTGGTGGCTATTCTATAGCCTCCTCTCCACAGTCCACACGTGTCTGTCTCTTCCCGTAACCCCCATCCCGGCAGCGCTCCCACTCTTGAATCCTTTCTAGGATCCCCTCAAAGACTGCAGACATGATAAGAGACAAGAGATGGTCAGAGACTGCGGACATACTACAGGAGAAGGACAGAGGCTGCGGACATACTACAGAAGGTGGACAGAGGCTGCGGACATACTACGAGAGGTGGACAGAGGTTGCGGACATACTACAGGAGGTGGACAGAGGCTGCGGACATACTACAGGAGGTGGACAGAGGTTGCGGACATACTTACAAGAGGTGGACAGAGGTTGCGGGCATACTACAAGAGGTGGACAGAGGTTGCGGGCATACTACAAGAGGTGGACAGAGGTTGCGGGCATACTACAACAGGTGGACAGAGGTTGCGGGCATACTACAAGAGGTGGACAGAGGCTGCGGACATACTACAAGAGGTGGACAGAGGCTGCGGACATACTACAAGAGGTGGACAGAGGCTGCGGACATACTGCAGGAGGGGGACAGAGGCTGCGGACATACCACAGGAGGGGGACAGAGGCTGCGGACATACCACAGGAGGGGGACAGAGGCTGCGGACAGGACACATCCTCACAGCAGCCTCCTCTCCTGTCCACCATCATATTACTTCTCCAGTCCACATCAGATTCATCAGTGGGCTGTGTCCTCCTCCTGTACCCCTTTCACCTCTGCCCTGACCTGTGGAGAGGTGAAAGGGGTACAGGAGGAGGACACAGCACACTGATGAATCTGATGTGGACTGGAGAAGTAATATGATGGTGAATAGAGCACATCAGTCTCTGTCCCCTGCATATGCCATGCAGCCAGGGCCCAGGGACAGAGACTGATATGCTCTATTCACCATCATATTACTTCTCCCGGCTCCAGTCCCAGTAATGTCCTCCTTTAGATCCCAATCCCATCCCCCCACAGCTTCGCTCTCCGTACCTCCTGTGTGTGCAGCCAGCCAAGTCATGCACTGCATGACAGGACAGAGTCGCCTGGCTCAGCTCAGCTGTCAGCTTGCCTTGCCGCCGCGGCCGCGCTCGATCGATTCGAAAATGGCGCCGGGCAGCGGTATTACGTTACTGCGCATGCGCCGCCCGGCCGAGCGCGTACGAGCTTTCCCGAGCCTGGCCGGCTTCGTAACGGCGCATGCACAGTTGCCTGGCCGGCTCGCGGCCATCATTTTTACGGGCACCGGTGCCCGTAACGGGCATTCACGGGCGCCCCGAAACACGGGTCGTTTTTACGGGCTGCCCGTAAATCTACGGGCGGTTGGCAACACTGGCTGTCACACTTTGAATGACAATTGCGTGGTCACACAACACTGTACACATATGAATTTTTATCATGTTTTTCCCCACAAATAGAGCTTTCTTTTGGTGGTATTTACCCAATACTGTGGTTTTTGCTAAACAAAAAAAAATGTTCATAGTTTGTTATAAAATTTTGCAAACAGGTAATTTTTCTCCTTCATTGATGTGCGCTGATGAAACTGCGCTGATGAGCACTGATTGGCTTCACTGATAGGCACTGATAAGGTGGCACTGGTGGGCACTGATAGGTGGCATTGATAGGTGGCACTGATGGGCGGCACTGAAGGGCACTAATAGGTGGCACTGACAGGTAGCACTGATAGGGGGCACTGATGGGCACTGGTAGGTGACATTGATAGGCAGTACTGATGTCGAGGCACTGATGTGCACTGATTTGCAGCACTGATAGGTGGCACTGGTGGGCATTCATAGGTGGCACTGGTGGGCACTGGTAGCCGGCTGGGCTGATTACCGTCTCTGCTTACATCACATGATCAGCTGTCATTGGCTGACAACTGATCACGTGGTAAGGGGTCGGGATTGGCCCCTTACTCCGATCTATGAACTATCGCTCAAGCACTAAACGTGCCTAGTGTTAATGTGCATCTAGGCGAATATATGTGCATCTGGCGTTTAGAGCCAGAAAAAAATAAACATGAAACGCTCCTAAAAGTGGCGTTTTTAACAACTAGTGTGCATGAGGCCTAAAGCTGAACGGCAAAAAAAAAAAAAATACATAAATAGCCCATTAAAAGATAAAATATCAAAACCATGTTTTGATGCAATATGCACCTTTAATCCAGAAATTTCCCGTGCAGTACTTTTTTTTTGCTATTAAATGTCCTCAGTCTGATGGTCACCACTTCCTTTGATCCCAGTTTGTCCTACAGTACCCGCTGTCTTTTTGACAGTGAAAGAAGAAGCAGTACAGTAATGAGCTCATTAACCTGTCACTTGGGTATTAATACTGCCTGCATTAAAAAAAAAATACAATACAAAAAATGCATTCATAATTAATTTGTCTTTTTATATCAACCTAAAGTTCATTTCAAATCTCCCTAGAACATAACAAGTCTGCAAAAATAAGAAGCACATGATCACAATGTTTGCATTTTGAGGTTCGGTGCTGCCCTGAGTATTGGTACATGTGTTTGCTATTGTTCTTGTGTTGGCCAGTACATAATCTAATGGTGTTAGCTATTCTAGCTAAGTAACCATTGTCCTTCCCTTTAATGACCCCATAAAATACTTCCTATATAGTAATGGGAAGGATGTGAAAAGTCCAACTGCTAATGTTCACTGTGACAGGTGTGTGCAATTTATGAAGCTATGACAGACTGATCTTAACCCTGTGTCTGCTTACACAGCTAATCTAGCAGTACTTTTATTATGTAAGGCTGACATTGTGTGCGGTCCTGTCATATGTTCTGGTCCAGGCAGCCAATAAGCAGCTGCGTGTGTTCTACTTTGGAATGCAATGCACTGAAAAAGGAAAGCATTTATTCAATGGTAACAAGCCAAAGCGTCATGGGAAATGTTTATGAAAACCCATGCAAAAAATGAAGAAAACTGATGTTCTTTACCACTTCCTTCATTGTTTTTCATCATGGCATTACATAAATGGAAATATGCTCAAGGAAGTAGCAAAAATGTTTTTTTGTTTTTTTTCTACCGAGTTAACATGACCAAAATCCAAAATATAGACTCATGCACACTGCAGCTCAAAAAAGCCGCTTTTACAGGCATTTGAGCTTTTATTTTAGCTTGAAGAAGCTTGTACTTTTTGGGCTCTTTTTCACTATTTTATTGAGCTTCTTTGAGCTCCTTTGAGCATAAGACATTTTCCAAAGTACAGACCTTAGTGAAAGACACCAAGGTACGTTTCAAATTACAACCATCAAAAAACACTCTGTCTACTCTCTGGCCATAGATCCCCCTTTAGAGAAGGGTCCCCATAGATCCCCCTTTAGAGGAGGCCAGGGTCTTCATAGATCCCCTTTAGAGCACGGTCCCTATAGATCCGCCTTTAGAGCAGGGTCCCCATAGATACCCTTTTAGAGCAGGCCAGGGTCCCCCATAGATCCCTGTTAGATCAGGGTCCCCATAGATCCTCCTTTAGAGCAGGGTGCCCATAGGTCCCCCTTTAGAGCAGGGTCCCCATAGATACCCCTTTAGAGCAGGCCAGGGTCCCTATATATCCCCTTTAGAGCAGGGTCTCCATAAATCCCCTTTAGAGCAGGGTCCCCCATAAATCCCCTTTTAGAGCAGGCCAGGGTCCCCATAGATCCACCTTTAGAGCAGAATCTCAATAGATCCCCCTTTAGAGCAGGATCCCCATAGATCCCCCTTTAGAGCAGGATCCCCATAGATCCCCTTTAGAGCAGATCAGGGTCCCCATAGATTCCCCTTTAGAGCAGGGTCCCCATAGATCCCCCTTTATAGCAGGCCAGGGCCCCCATAGATCCCCTTTAGAGCAGGGTCCCTATAGATCCCCCTTACATTATGATCCAATTCTTCTAGTGGAGTTGTAGGAATAGGACACATACATGACTCATGAGGAAACTGGGGCCCGGAGCACTGAGACCGGGCACGGGCATGTTTAGAGGAGGAAGTTCCATTCTCCTTCTCTGAAGGTCAGGGCCTGGGGGTGGGGCAAGCACCTGATTGGTTGATAGGACACCGGCAGTCCTACCAACCAGTGGGCAGCAGTAGTGGAGGTGGAACAGCGGATGCTGTAACTGTCAGACAGCATATTCATCTGTCCTGCTCCTCTGACCAACTCCCTGTGGCCCAACGCAGAATGGGCGGCCGCGGACACCCTGCCGATCCCTGGTAAAAGTATATACCTGTACACTCCTGGAAAAGCCGTAGTGTGCATGGACACATTGGCTAACATGAGGGACGGGGTTTCCGCGCTCACGGACCTGAAGGCTTGTAGCCTCCCCTTACACTTACCCCCGAAGGGGTGAGTTGGAAAGGTAAAGGAATGTTAATTAGGGGTGGGTGGCGCTACCTTGCCAGGGTACCTTAATTAATATAATGAACCCCAAAAAATGTAAATAAGTACAATTTAAATAGATAAATAAAATAAATAAAATTTATATGCTTGGTGCAGGCCCTAATTCACTCAAATTCATTTGACAGTGAATGTGAGTGTCCAACACTATAAGGAGTGGGCTGTGCTAATATATCAGTCTCATAACCTACATAAAAGTGTACACCATGTGACTAACCATAACAGATTAATAAGTGACAATATATAGAAATTAATAAATGACAGTAAGAAATATTAATAAATTAATAATAAATTAAAACACCACAGTCTGTGCTATGGAAAGGAATCAGTCCAAAGGAAATCCCCTTTCTAGGAATCAGTGTGCGATCCACTTAAAAATGACATTAATCAGGATATCTAAATCCTATGTTGATCCACAAGTGAGTCCAAAAAGTTTACATAAGTAAAAAAAAAAAAAATTACATAAGTAAAAAAACTAGTAAATATACATGTATATATCATAAGTATCCCAACTTAGACATAAAGTGGCTAACATGGAGGGCAGAAAAAATGGGAGCTCAAAAAAGCTTAAAAGCCTGTAGGAGCAGCTTATTTGAGCTTATTTTGAGCTGCAGTGTGCATAAGCCCTTACTGTTAAAAAAAAAAAAAATTAAGGGCTTTTTACCACTAATGGTTGGAGGGGAGGTAAAAATCACGTAATTGAACCATGATTTTACCACTCCCCTTGAGCTGCAAGGGCAGTGGAGGGGTGTGTATATATGCCACTGCTGCATCATGCTGAAGCAAAAATCATCCTTACTGTTACGTTCAGTGGGCAGTACCGACTACTGAACGCAACCTATTCAAATAAATAGGGGTGCCCCGAAACCATGTGTAATGCATGCAGTTGTGGCGTGCTAGTTGAGAATTCAAGGGATTAAAGCAGGTGATGAGGAGGCGATACAACTCATCCTCACTGCCTGTCATTTGAACACGGATCACACTTTAGAAAGCAATGCTTGTGTAAACTAGCCCTAAATCTCTTGTTTTTTAACTTCCCTAAACAGACTAAGCGGCCCAAAAAAGGTTGCAGTTAGAGGGTTGAGACAAACCATTTAACACTGAAGGGGTGCTAAAATGGGCAGCTTTTATTCATTTATGTAAAACCTTTATCACAAAAGGAAAAAAAAAACTATTGCTGTAACTGCTTAAAAAGTGTTAGGCTAGGTTTCCACTATTGCGGCCCCAAAGTCGCAGGATTTACAGTGCGACTTTACAATGTGATGTTTTCATGCAATGTCATGCGACTGGTGAGAACCATGGGAGAACAAGTTACACCGAAGTCAGAACAAAGTAGTACAAAAACCTTTTTCGGAGTCGTTGCGACTTGAGTCGCACCGATTAGAACGGAGACCATTGAAATACATGGATTTTGACTTGTCATGCGATTTGATGTGTCAAGTCGCACAACAATTCGCAGTAGTGGAAACAGAGCCTTAGCTGGAGTTGGGCTTTAGCCCAGATTCACACTGAGCTGCGGGAATAAAACCGTGAGAGTTTAGCTGAACTCGCACGATTTCACTGCCGCATGTCAGTCCCGACTTCGGCAGCGATTGTCAATGGAAATTGCACCCCGAAATTGCAAAAAGTAGTACAGAAACTACTTTTTGAAATGAGTACGGCGCTGCGAATGCAGCGTCACACCGATTAGGACGGTGCCATTGCCAGCAATTGCCGCCTGTTTGACATGTCAAATTATGTGAACCAGGGCTTACATTGTTAGTCACTAATGTAAAGCCCATCTAAATCTACTAGTACATCCAACACCACCATCTTTACTTATTCCTGCTGTCCTAAGGTGGCTATGGAGTGAATGTACCCACCCTAAGACAAGACTTGTGTTTCTGGTCGATCACCAGGTGAAAATATAGGAACTATTATTACATTTAATTTTTGGGTTTAGTTACTCTAGAATAGTTCATGCATCATTATGGGATGAGCATAATGTATAAAGTAGTAGTACTATCAAGTATTAATCATTAATCTTTAGACCGTGGAAGGAAAACATGATAAATTTGATGCAAATCAGTTTATGAAAAATAGTCACCAATATGAACCCCAGGAGACCAGAAGGAACAACATCCAGTTAGCGGAACTACACTGCATCTGAGCGCCACAAGACAAAAATTCATTTTTAATAGTCAAAGCAAACCCACCCATCCATCTGTGTCTCCATGCTTTATCCTGCTGATAAATTACTTTAAAAAACACCCCTTAGAATGTCTGTCCGTGAGTGACCATCTTGAGTATATGCAGATGATTCATGTATCATTTACTTCCTGGAATCCATCTACCCTTAGCTCAGACATGTAGGTAGAAGGGTGTGCTTACCAGAGAAAACCCCTCTTTCCCTCCTGAAGACTCCTGAGATGTATGACATAATTTTCATAGTACTGGAAACCAGGAAGTAACTGAAGAAATGTAAAAAAAAGTTTAAGGGAAATAAATATTATATACTTTCCTATCTGTGTACAAATGCTAGCCTCATAAGGATTACAAATAGTCAATGTTGACTGAGAAAGTGAATTTCCTCTTTAACCACTTCCTACCCAGCCTATAACAGATTGATGTCCAGGACGTGGTTCTGTTATCCTGACTGGGCGTCATATGACGTCCAGCAAGATAACATGCCAGCACGAGTCCACGGAGACGTGCGTCCGCGGAAGCGCGCAGCACGGCGATCAAGAGTGCGGCGTGTCAATCTCCGATCGTGATAAGAAGCCTCTGACAGAGGCTTCTTACCACGTGATCAGCTGTGACCAATCACAGCTGATCATCGCGTGAACAAGGAACCAAGGCATTCCTTGGTTCGCGCTGACAGGGAGAGCCGATCGGCGGCTCTCACTGTCAGAGGGGGGGTCTGTGCTGATAATCAGCACACTAATTGTCAGCACAGCCCCCATCAAATGTACCCATAAGCTGTCAATCGGTGCCCAGTCAGTGCCCCATCATAACCCCCTGCCAGTGCCCAATAAAGTGCCAATCAGTGCCCACCACAGTGCAAATCAGTGCCCACCATAGTGCCAATCAGTGTCCATGACAGTGCCAATCAGTGCCCAGCATTAACACCTGTCAGTATCTGCCCAATCAGTGCTACCTATCAGTACCATCTATTAGTGTCCATCAAATGCCACCTGTCAGTGCCAATCAGTGCCGCCTATCAGTGCCAATCAGTGCCGCCAGTCAGTGCCCATCAATGCTGCCGGTCAGTGCCCATCAGTGCCACCTGTCAGTGCCCATCAGTGCCACCTGTCAGTGCCCATCAGTGCTGCATATCAGTGCCCATCAATTCTACATATCAATGCCTCCTCATCAGTGCCCATCAGTGCCAGCTTATCAGTGCCAACTCATCAGTGCCCATCGGTGCCGCCTCATCAGTACTGACTCATCAGTGCCCGTCAGTGAAGAAGAAAACAAAATTTTATAACAGAAACGAAGAAAACCTTTTTTTTTCAAAAATGTCGGTCTTTTTTAGTCTGTTTAGCAAAAAATAAAAACTGCAGAGGTGATCAAATAGCACTAAAAGAAAGCTCTATTTGTGGGAAGAAAATGATAAAAGTTTAGTTTGGGTACAGTGTTGTATTACTGCGCAATTGTCCTTCAAAGTGCGATAGCACTGAAAGCTCAAAATTGTCCTGGGCAGGAAGGGGCGAAAGTGCCTGGTATTGAAGTGGTTAAACACAGACAGTTGATGTATACTTTGTTGTTATATTAGGACATATAGAACAGATCCATTGTTTGCAAATCAGGACTTGTAAACCTGGCTAGTAATAATTGCACAGTGGTGTAGTGGGTAGCACTCTTGTCCTAGCAGTAAAAAGGGTCGCTGGTTCAAATCCCAACCACGACACTACCTGCCTGGATTGTTCTCCCTGTGCCTGTGTGGGTTTCCTCTGGGTACTCCGCTTTCCTCCCACACTCCAAAGACATGCTGGTAGGTTAATTGGCTTCTGTCTAAATTGGCCCCAGTATGTATGAATGTGAGTTAGGGACCTTAGATTGTAAGCTCCTTGAGGGTAGGGACTGATGTGAATGTATATGTAAAAGCACTGCGTAAAATGACAGCGCTATATAAGTACCTTAAATAATAATAATATTCCTAGTGATTTTGAAGCTCGTTTTTTTCCAAGCATATTTTAGGTGTTTTACAAATGTTTATGCATATATACCAAGATTCAGATGTTTGTTTACTGCAAAACGGTGTGTGGGATAGACATATGATAATGGCTAATCCAGCTAAATACTTAGAGGCCATCAACCCAATACAAGTAGGAAAGAGGGAAATGATGGGTGTTAAGTCTTATGCCGCGTACACACAGCCGGACTTCCCGACAGAAAAAGTCCCATGGGAGCTTTTGGTCGGACATTCCGACCGTGTGTATGCCTCATCGGACTTTTTCTGTCGGCATTTGCAACGGACTCAGATATAGAACATGTTCTAAATCTTTCCGTCGGAAATGCCGGTGGAGTTTAGTCCGTTGGCAAGTCCGGCCGTGTGTTTGTGGCATTAGTATATCTAATTTCACCAAATACAAAGTGTGTTCTAAAATATTCATATCTTTACTACAAAACATAGGGTGGGGAACACAATCCCACCATACATCATATAAAACCATAATGGCAGCAGTCCGTAAGAGTTTCCTAACCGTTTTGCAGTCACAGACACTTCTTCAGGGCTTCAACATCTCTTTATCTGACACAGTGCCTAGTGAGTATGTCATGTCTGCTTAGGCAATGGGGAGACATATTGTTCTGTTTTCGCTACACGTTTGCCCCTGGTGTGTATGTATACAGCTTAAACCTTGAATCCTAAAATAACCAGACTGTCTGTAACTTTGGATCTTTATTACAGTGAACAGGTGGTGGCCATATAAGAATATGATGTACACACGGGGAAACTAGAAATAAACAGATAAAATGAACATATAATAATTACATGAACATAAACAAATGTCCACTGGGTATACAGCTAAACAGTTTCAACATACCAGCGATGCTGCCTTAGAAGGACCAGGATTTTCCTCAGAAACACGTGGTGCAGGCTTAGCTGGCTCCCATGCGGTCTGTCCCAATGGAGAAGGTGAAAGAGACTTGTAGTAGGAAGTGGAGCTAGTTCCCAGTGATATAACAGGAAATTGTAATAACCATAGAACACTGCCTGTAACGACACCCCGAGTACGAAACAGGTTAAAGCTGTTTAATTTAACATTCCATACGCAAACACAAAGGCAGCTACCGAACACTCCAATCAGCCGAACAAGAAACCCATACGAATAGCTCTCCCCCCAAATACGAGACAAAGCTGTCTTGAGGGTCAAACAGGAATGAATTTTTATTGAAACAAATACAGTCTTATATACAGTAAAAGGGGGAGGTGTATACCTCCTGCTCATATTACTCTGAAAATACACCTGTGACCTAATTAACATGTGATGTCTGTTTGCCAGGACAACCCATCAGCATTGCCATTTTTCTTACCGGGTCGGTAGCTGATGGTGAAGTTGTATGGTTGTAGGGCTAAGCTCCACAGCAGCAACCTGCCATTGTCTCCTGAGACCCGGTTAAGCCAGACCAATGGGTTGTGGTCAGTGACTAATGAAAATTCCTTTCCGTACAAATAAGGGTTCAACTTTTTAAGGGCCCAGACCAGGGCCAAGCACTCCTTCTCCACTGCCGCATAGCTCATTTCCCAAAGTAATAGCTTTCTGCTCAGGTATGCGACAGGGTGTTCTCTTCCATCCTCCCCAATTTGGCTCAGCACAGCCCCCAGTCCAAACATGGAAGCGTCTGTGTGGACAAGGAAACGTTTGTTGGGTACTGGGGCACCCAAGACAGGGGGATTTACAAGTGCTTGCTTAAGGGCTGGAAACGCAGCTTCACAAGCTGGAGACCACAGGACCTGGCCATTTTTTGTGTTTGTAGCATGCCACGAAGTTTGCGACAAGTAACACATTTAAAGATCACGTTACTCACACATCTCTTAGCTCCAACTATCCATAGGCCGGCAGCTCATAAAGCTCCCTCTGTGAACAGTCTTCCTTGATGTTTGACGTGGAGGTGATGGTGTGATATGATCAAGTAAGCAATGTGGTGGTGACCAGGAACTATTAGAGGGTTTCTCTCATCTGATTCTAAGCTGGCTTGTCTTAGACGACCACCTACCCTCAATAGTCCATTTTGATCAAGAAATGGGTCAAGTTTTCTCAGGGCACTGTCACTAGGGATAGGTTTTCTGTTCCCGATACAGTCTATCTCCTTAGCATAGGCTTCATGCTGTACAGTGCGGATGATAAGATCCTGAGACTGTTGGAGCTCTAATGCTGAACTGATCCTTTGACAATGATGCCATCCTTTGCGGTCACAGCTGTTTGAGTCACCTTTGAAAGAGTGAGCTATATGGATAAGACAAGAAATAGCTCGAACAAGTGCCTTCCATTTTGAGAATCTGTTAAATCTGTTAGATTTAAACTGGCAGTCTGAAGTTGCAGTCTGAAATGGCGAGATCTCAGGACGGATGTCAGTATCTGAGTCTACTAGTTCAATAGTGTCACTCTAATGCCGCGTACACACGGTCGGACTTTTCGTCTACAAAAGTCCAACGGACGCTGACGGACTAAAGCTGGCTGGTAATCCGATCGTGTGTGGGCTTCTCCGGACTTTCAACGTACTTTTTTAGCCTCAAATCCGACGTACTTTAGATTTGAAACATGCTTCAAATCTTTACGTCGTAACTACGACGGACCCCGAAATCCGCTCGTCTGTGTGCTAGTCCGACGGACAAAAAGCCACGCTAGGGCACCTATTGGCTACTGGCTATGAACTTCCTTATTTTAGTCCGGTGTACGTCATCACGTACGAATCCGTCGGACTTTTGTGTGGTCGTGTGTAGGCAAGTCCGTTCGTTAGAAAGTATGCCGCAAGTCCGCCGCAAGTCCGCCGAAAGTCTGCCGGAAGTCTGTCGGACAGGCTGTCTGACTTTTGTAGACGAAAAGTCCGACCGTGTGTACGCGGCATTAGAAACGGTCTGTTTTGCATTGTACAAGAATGCAGGTCCTGTAAACCATGTTGTGTCTTTAAGGTTACATGCAGCAACAGCTCTTGTAGAATGGTCTGCAGGATTATGGTCAGTAGGTACGTAGCACCATTGTGTTGGACGAGTGGATCTCCTAATCCTCAACACTCTGTTGTTGACGTAAACATAGAAACGTCTGGTCTCATTGTAGATGTAGACTAGCACTACTTTGCTGTCAGTGTAGAGCTGGATATCCTTGAGGTTTATGTCCATCTCTGAGGTTATTAGTTCTGCTAGTTCAACAGCTAGTACTGCAGCACAAAGTTCCAGCCTAGGTACAGTGTGCTCAGGGTGTGGAGCTAGCTTTGCCTTGCCCATGACAAATCCTACGTGGCATCGTGCTGTAGTGTCGACAGTTCTTAAGTAGGCCACAGCAGCTATTGCCTTGATAGAAGCATTACAGAATATGCAAAGGTTTTGGCTCTGTGTCTTTGTAGAAGGTAAGGGAGCATATGGGCTTAAAACGTGGAGATCAGATAAGACTGATAGAGAGTTTCTCCACTCTACCCAAGAGTTCTTATCAAGGGGTAGTGGGGCATCCCAGTCGGATGTTTCACGAATCAAGTCTCTAAGTAGGGCTTTACCTTGAATTGTAACAGGTGCCGCAAATCCTAATGGATCGTATAGGCTATTGATTGTAGACAAGACACCTCTGCGAGTGAAGGGCTTTTTCTTCTCCGTTTATTTGGAAGGTAAAGGAATCAGATTTCAAGTTCCAAAGTAAACCTAAACTGCGCTGTACAGGTAAAGAGTCTGTACCTAGATCTAAGTCCCTTAGATCGTTGCAATGGTCTTGAGCAGGTAAAGCTTCTATTACCGCTTTGCTGTTGGAAGCAATCTTGTGAAGCCTGAGATTAGAACAAGTGAGCATTTCCTGTGCTCTTTTAAGAAGACAGATTGCAGATTCACTGGAAGGTAAGGATTTCAAACAGTCATCTACATAAAGGTCATCTACATAGGGGGTAGCAATTTTTGGGGTAGCTTGGGTGGCTATAGTGCTAGAGGTATCAGGGATGTAGAGAGGCCACAGTGTAGGGGATATCAGGGATGTAGTGGGGTCACAATACAAGGGGTATCTCATGGTATATGGTAACAGTGCTGGGGGGAATATCTAGGGTGTAGAGGGTTCAGAGTGTTGGGGGGATATCTGGGGTGTGGAGGGGTCAGAATGCTGGGGGGATATCTGGGGTGTAGAGGGATCAGAGTGCTGGGGGGATTTCTGAAGCCGGCCGGCTACACTGAATCCACACTGCATGTGAAGGATCACAGCCTGTACCAATGAATTAGCTGCTCCCCTAATCAGCTGTTCCAGCTTGCGGGACCTCTCCACATCACCATCTTGATGTTAGTATGCAGATGGATATCTGAATAGGAGGACCCCATCGGCCGTTCCTGACTGAGGGATTCACTATATCTGAGTCTGTAAGACCCCCGTAACAGGGGTCCCACATATCTGGTAAGCGGCCGCCCTTTTTCGTTTTATCCTGGGATCCTATTACCTATTCAAGGAACCTTTCTATCTAGGAAAGCACCTATTTGGATCACAGGACTCTTTAGAAATTGCCCTTTTTTTCCTTTTTAATCACCTACTCCACAAGGGGACTTTCTCATCATTATTATAAGTGTTTTACTTGAATTTTTTTTGCTTAGGCACTATTCACGTACACACCCAGGCTAAAAGTTTTTTTTTTCTGTAGTCGGGTGGTTTAGACATTAGTAGCACACCTGAGTTCCTTTATCATGGGATTTCTGAAGTGTAGAGGGGCCATAGTGCTGGGGAGGCATCAGTCTAGCAGATATATTATATGCACAGGACAGCTTTGTCACTTTATGTATATAGTATTTCCCCACTGTTTTTTTGCTGTACAGAATGATTGTTCATGTAGTTAATGCGGAGCTCCACCCAAAAGGGGAAGCTCTGCTTGTCTGCCTCCTACCTACTTGATGTCTGTTTACCTGCGCTGTCTCTATTGTAGGGGGCCCAGAGCATTACTTTGCCCAGGGGCCCATGATGCTAATAAGACGACCCTGACCACCACCCAAGGGCCATTTTTTCTGCCCCTGCTTAACAGGGGCATGTAATTACAATTCTTGATATAATATTTCATAGCAAGGACCATTCCTGCACCCAACAAGATTAACTGTGAGGGCTTACAGTGTTCTGGTACCACCAACACCTAAGGCCCAATTTTCTGCCTGCCTATATAGGGCAGGCCGTATAGTATATATACTGTTCATAGTACATAGTGCCTGGGGGACCCCCACGCCATTTTTATTTTTAATTTGGGTACGGGTTACACCTTAATATCCATACTAGACTCAAAGGGCCTGGTAATGGACTGGGGAGGGGGAACCCATGCTGTTTTTTTCAATGATTTACATCTATATTGCCGGGACCCGACAATATATTACAGCCGCGAGTCGTTTTAAATGACATTTTTTTCCTTTAGAAATGTCATTTTGCTGTGGTATTGTTCTAAATACGGAAAAAATGTGCTACTTTACAAGCATACTAAGGGCACCCCCCAGGCATGATATTTGAAGGAATATTTCATTTTTATTGTTTCGCTTTAAGCATTATTAAAATCATTGCTACTGAAAAAAACGGACGTTTTTAACCGCTTCCTGACCGCCTCACGCAGATATACTGCGGCAGAAGGGCACGTACAGGCAGATTAACGTACCTGTACGTGGCCCTTTAAGAGGCAGCTTGCGGGCCCCTGTGATCGGGAGCAGTGATCATTGAAGTGTCACATACAGCCCCTTCCCCTCAAAGTTAAAATCACTCCCTAGGACACACTTAACCCCTACGGCGCCACCTAGTGGTTAACCCCTTCACTGCCAGTGACATTTTTACAGTAATCAATGCAATTTTTTAGCATTGATCGCTGTATTAATGTCAATAGTCCCAAAAATGTGTCAAAATTGTCCGATGTGTCTGCCATAATGTCGCAGTCACGATAAAAATCGCTGATCGCTGCCATTTCTAGTAAAAAAAAATAAAAAAATTTTAAATTAGCAATAAAAGTGCCATAAAACTATCCCCTATTTTGTAGACGCTATAACTTTTGCGCAAACCAATCAATAAACGCCTATTGCGATTTTTTTTACCAAAAATATGTAGAACACGTATCGGCCTAAACTGAGGGAAAAAAAATGTTTTTTTATATATATTTTTTGGGGATATTTATTATAGCAAAAAATAAAAAATAATGCGTTTTTTTCTTTTCAAAATTGCCGCTATTTTTTTGTTTATAGCGCAAAAAATAAAAACCGAAGAGGTGATCAAATACCTCCAAAAGAAAGCTCTATTTGTGGGAAAAAAAGGATGTCAATTTTCTTTGGGAGGCACATCGCACAACCACGCAATGGTCAGTTAAAGCGACGCAGTGCCGAATCGCAAAAAGTGCTCTGGTCTTTGGCCAGCCAAATGGTCCAGGGCTGAAGTGGTTAAAACTTTTTTTTGCATTGATACATATCCCCTGGGGCAGGACCCAGGTCCCCAAAACACTTTTTATGGCAATAACTTGCATGTAAGCCTTTAAAATTAGCACTTTTGATTTTTCACATTTGTGTCCCGTAGACTTTAACGGTGTTTGCATGTTCGAACAAATTTTTTGACTGTTCGCATGTTATGCTGCGAACCCAACCGGGGGGGGTTCGGTTCATCCCTTAGTCCCCTTTCACACTGGGGCGGTTTGCAGGCATTATTGCGCTAAAAATAGGGCCAGCAAACCGACCTAAAACTGCCGCTACTGTTTGTTCAGTGTGAAAGCCCGAGGGCTTTCACACTGAAGCGGTGCGCTGGCAGGAGAAAAATAAAACTCCTGCAAACCCCATCTTTGGAGCGGTGAAGGAGCGGTCTATTCACCGCTCCTAAACCGCTTCTGCCCATTGAAATCAATGGGGCAGCGCGGCTATACCGCGGCTATAGCCGTGCTATGCGAACGGTTTTAACCCTTTTTCGGCCACCAGCGGGGGTTAAAACTGCACCGCTAGCGCCCGAATACCGCCGCAAAAACGACGGTAAAGCAGCACTAAAAATAGCGATGTTTTACCGCCGACGCCCCCACTGCCCCAGTGTGAAAGCAGCCTAATTGTGAGTCAAGCTCCTCTTCTGCGTCTCCTGCTCAGTTCTTAGGCTGCTTTCACACTGTGGCACTTTACAGGCGCTATAGCGCTAAAAATAGCGCCTGCGTAGCACCTGTAAAGCGCCTCTCCATTCACTCCAGTGTGAAAGACCTAGTGCTTTCATACTGGAGCGGTGCACTGGCAGGACGCTAAAAAAAGTCTTTGAGGCGCTGTAGGAGCGGTGTATACACCACTCCTACAGCACCCCTGCCCATTGAAATCAATGGGCAGTGCCGCCGAAGTGCTGGCACCCTTTTTCGGCCGTTAGCTGGGGTTAAAAGCCGCAAAAACGCCCCAGTGTGAAAGTAGCCTTAATGTTACGTTTTTAACCGGAGGAGGTGGTGATAATAAAAATAATTAAACACATTTAGAATGACAACACATAATATGTGAGAGGTAATAAACGTAGGCTTAAGCCTCATACACACGATCGGATTTTCGGCAGGGATTTCTGTGATGACAGACTGTTTGCCTACAATCCGACCATTAGTACGCTCCATCAGGCAATTGTTGTCCAACTTTCCGCCAACAAATGTTGGATGGCAGGCTAGTAAATTTTCGGCTGACAACGCTCTGTTGTCAGATTTTCGTCTCGTCTGTACACAAGTCCGTCACACAAAAGTCCAAAGTACAAACACGCATGCTCGGAAGCAAGGACAAGCCGGAAGCGGTCGGTCTTTTAACCTGGCGCTTGTAATGGAGAATTAACATTTTAATGGGATAATAATGAAGCTGCTTTGCTGGTGATACTGATGGAGTTCTGCCAAATGTATTTTAAAAGGCTTTTTTTTCCAGGACTATCAAGAATAGTATTATGCTTGGTTTTTTTTTGTTTTTTTTGGACAAGTTACCACAACACCATTATCCCGTAGTTTTTAAGATCAAAAATACCAATATGTTTTTGCCCTTTGTTAATTTTACCTTATATTTTTTTAAATGTAACTGCCTACTCGTAAAACTGACATTTGAAGTAAAACACATAGCCAAGTATTATTCCATACAATTTTTTTTTATTGTGCATTAGATAAAGAAAAAAAATGATATTTGAGATGCTATCTGCCATCCAAATATAAAGAACTTAACCATAAAGTGCATTTTTTGCATACAAAAATATAGAAAAGATAACAAATAAAATCATTATTCCAAAACAAAAAAGAAAGGAAATTAGTAATTGGTAAAGGGCTGAAAATCGCTCTGCAATCGGTTTCCATAAAAGGGCCTCAAAAGGGTCCCGCTTTATAGTGGTATTAAAAAGATTGCGTAGTAGTGCGTATACTCTAACCCATAATCTGCAGACCCTGGGGCAGGTCCACCAGATATGCGACATCGTACCCTCCTGTGAGCACCCTCGAAAACAGAGGGGGGAATAAGATGGGATGAAGCTTGCTAATTTGGCCGGGGTATAGTACCATCTATAAAAGACTTTATAAGCGTTCTCCAAAAAGAGAACATTCTAAGAGTATTTGGATAGCATAATAGTCATACCTTGCCAGTCCTCCGGGTCCAATTGTTTCCCGAGTTCGGCCTCCCATTGGAGATGATAGGGTCTCAATGGTGGTGTTTTGGAGTTAATTATAGCAATATATATGAGGGAAATTAGACCCGGGGATTGGGGGCGCGATCTACAAAGGCTTTCAAATGGGGTCATGGTAAAGGGGGCCGAATGGGATTTTATGAGCTGTTGGAGAAAATGCCTAATTTGCAGGTAACTGTAGTGCTCCCTAAGGGGGATATCATGTGAGGAACGTAAAGCCGCAAAGGGGATGATCTTGGTTGGGGTGAGTAACGAATGAATATCTGTAAAGCCGTTATCAGACCACCATTTAAACTGCAGTGGGTTATCACAACCTGGTTGGAATAAAGGGCAGTGGAGGAGACGAAGTAGTGGGAGGTGAGGAGAAATTAGGCCTGCTGAGTACTTAACCGCATCCCACAGTTTAAGGGAGTGAGCCAGACAGGGACCTATGGTTGAGGGGCGATGTGCTTTAGGAAGCCAGGGAAGAGAGGCTAGAGGTGTTGGGTGTGCGTCTACTAAATCCATGGTGGCCCATAGTGGCATTTGTATGGATGAAGGTGAGATAATGGGGCGATACCCGCAGCTGTGTAATATGCTTGCAGATTAGGAACTGAAAGGCCACCATTGATTTTGCGCGCGTATAGTACTTGTCTCTTGATCCTAGGTCTCTTGTGGCCCCATATAAACTGCATAATTTTACGTTGATGTATTAGAATGATATGGGGGGGCACATGGACTGGCAAAACTCTAAAATAATAGAGCAATTTAGGGAGGTACGTCATGCGCACCGTCGCTATTCTGCCGAACCAAGAAATCGGAAGTATGGACCAAGAGGCAAGCATAGCCTCCAGCTTTCAGAAAAGCAGAGGAAAATTGGCTTGGTATAATCCCGGGTACTTCGGAGTAAGTTTAATACCCAGATAGGGTAGTGAGGTTAACCACTGAAATGAGAATGCCGCTTGCAGGGATTCCAGTTCCGGGGCCCGAAGGTTGATGGACATCGCTTTAGATTTTGCCGGGTTAACTGAAAGGCCTGAGAATGAGGCGAAGGAGTCTAAGAGGGAGAATAAATTGGGGAGGGAGATTCTGGGTTTAGTAATGGTTAATAAAATGTCATCCGCAAACAGTGACAGTTTGTGTGCGGTGCCTGCTACTTCTACTCCTGATATATCTGGGTGGGAGCGTATGGCCTCCGCCAGGGGTTCAAGTGCTAGTATAAATAGAAGTGGGGAGAGTGGGCATCCCTGACGGGTTCCCCTCTTAATAGGGAAAGTGGGCGATTCATATCCATAATAACGCACTTTAGCCTGGGGGGAGTGATATATGACTGAGACCCAACTCAAAAAGGAGGTGCCGAAACCGTAGTGGGTGAGGACCTGTGTCAAATAGGGCCAGAATAAGGTATCGAAAGCCTTATTAACATCTAAAGAAAGAAACATTGTCTCCAAGGACCTTTCATGAGCTATATGTTGTCCCCCTGCCTACGGGGGGCGAACCCCACCTGATCTTTTTTTATCAGGCGCGGTAGAAAGGAATTCAGGCGATTGGCCAAAATTTTCGTCAATATCTTCATGTCAATATTAATTAAAGAGATTGGCCGAAAATTTGCCCAGGAAAAATGGTCCTTGTCTGGTTTAGGAATCATCACTATGTTGGCGGTCAGCAAGTCTGGTGTAAATGGGTGACCTCCTTTGACCGAATTATACATAGCCGCTAGGTGTGGGGCCAGAACCTCTGCAAATTTTCGGTAATACAGAGCAGTAAAACCATCCGGGCCTGGTCTTTTGCCCACTTTCAGTTCCTTAATGCACTGGAGAACCTCAGAGACCTGTATATCTCGGTCCATTAGGGAGATATGGGAATCGGATAGGGAAGGTATAGATAGACCTTGTAAGAAAGCAATTCTTCCAAGACCCGCTGGGGGTTTCCCGTGAGGATGTTATGGCGGGTGCGCAAGGTTATGGGGGTAAATTTTGGGGTAAAAGTGCGTAGTCTATTGGCCAACTGAGCATTAGGTTTGTTTGCGTTAGCATACCATTTCTGTCGGGCCCAACGTAAGGAGCGGTCCGCTTCATCTGTCAGACATAGCTCCAAGTCTGTACGGGCCTTGTCTAAAGATCTACGGTTAGCCGAGGTAGGAGCTAATTTAAATCCCGCCGAGCGGTCTTCCAAGCTCTGCTCTGACTTGCGTCGGGCCTGAATCCTTTCTCTTTTGCGTTGAGACGCTATGCGAATGATGCGACCCCGGAGGACAGCTTTATAAGCCTCCCAAAGTGTTATTGGGGACGAGACAGAACCTGCATTTCTATGCATTTTTAACAAGAACACAAACCAGCGTGCAGCATGGTGGAGTCAACAAGTCAGGAGCAAACATTGACATCAGACCAAGTGCAAGGTTGATCAACTAATGTGGCAAAATGGATGCTAGAAACAGATGGGACGTGGGGTGGCTTAATGAATGGTGTATTGTTTTTTTTTTTAGAGGAAAGAGAGTGTGGTGAGCTCACCCAGGATGTTGTCTTGGAGGCATGGGATCTGACTCCTGGACCAAGCACAGATGTACAATACCCTGACGCGAGTCACACTGAGGGCCAAAGCGACCCAGAAGAAGAAGAAAGTATTCGGGAGCCTCTTGTTTGTGCAAGTAAGTATTGTTGGACTCTTGTTTGGACATCGAAACACTCGACATGTATACATATTTGAAGCCAAATACCCACTCCACACATTAGCAAAGTATGCAGTGCATTAACATTAACATGGAGAAGGAAGAGGTGGAAGGAGCTGACAGTGTTGCTAGGTACCCGAGTTTTGGAGACCCAGGTACCAGGGCCAAGATTAAAGAGTACTTGCAGTGTGTACATTCTAGTGTAGGTATCTGAAGGGCAAGCAGGTTGCAAGCAACAATAGACTGGGTAGGTAAGTATTTACTGAATTTGACCATAACTCACTATGTAGGGCCTCAGCCACTTGACCATCGTTACCTTAATACTTTTTACTCCTCTTACTAGGCCATGATCTTCCATGATGCACTATTGGCAGAATGACTGCAGATATGATGCATTGTTTGAATGATCTGGAAAAAATCAAGGAGGCTGCCACTGCTTTACAGCGAAGAATCAGAGATTTTGTGGACATGCTTGACAAATTTTAGGTTCCTCTTGCCTCTTCTGAAGTTTTTTATTCCACTTGTTGGCTCCTGTTTGCCCTTTTCTGATTTCAAATGTTTTTCGGACTTGGAAATTTGAAAGTTTAGGGACAGTGTTTCTCCACTCCACTCCTCTAGGTGTACCACCAGGTCATGTTTTCTGTATTTTCCTCAGTCAAAAAACGACTGTGCGAATTACAGTGAACATGACAACCTCACCTGTGCCAAATTCCACAAGTATAGAAAACATGACCTGGGTTTGCATCTTGAGGAGGAGAGTTGGGAAACACTGCCCTAACTAATGTGAATTGTCATTTTTCAGTGTTTTTAAGACTATAAATCTCAAAATTTGAAGGTGCTCCCAAATTGTGCCTTAACATTCTTATTTCCCTCATGATCCCATGGCTAAAATGTGTGTATTTCCATACATCTAGTTTGCCAAAAGCCACAAAACACACAGTGTGTCAACATGTGCTATCTACCATCACTGGGTATCAATGGACACATTTTGGGGGTGCAACCCCTTCCTCATAACTATAGAAACCCGGAGAAAGGGGTTGCACCCCAGAAACATGTCCATTAATACCCCCTGATGGTAGCTAGCACATGTTGACACACTGTGTTTTGTGGGTTTAGGATAAAAGTTGTTTGTAACTACACATAGTTGCGGCATGGGATCATAAGGGTAATTTAATTCTTATGCCTCTACGTGTACGTGGCTTCAAATTTTGGCTTTTAAAGGGGTGAGATCACCCCATATGTGGAAGGCAACATGCACACATTCTTGGGATACTAATGTCTCATTTGGTCTTCACTTTACCAAAATCGAACTTTGGAAGATCCTGTGTTTGGGATGTGTATCTAATGTTTTTGAACATGCCTGTTTAGCCCCAAAAAAGGGGAAATAATGCAAAACATACATGTTATACACCAAGATGTTGGTGTGTTTTAAAACCTTAAAACGCACATGTGAATGTGCTTGGTATAAATTGGTTCTTACTAAACAATGTGTGGCTTATTATTTAAAAGCTCAATACCAGTGTGTTTGTTTATTTGTAGTTACAGTGACAGTGTGCTCTTAAAATGTGGCCAACTCCTGCAATTTTTAGTCCTCCAAAAAATTATAAGAGTTGAAAAGGCATAATGTTTTTGAACTTCATGAATTAGATCCATTAAGAACAAAAACACTGTGTGTAGCAGACCCACAGCACACCATAATAGTTAGCTGAAGAAGATATTGTCACCTGAGGTACATTTGCACTATTGGAGAAAGTGGCAAAAATAAACCCCATTTGTGAACATATTAGATAAGGAACACAGACAACAGTAGTTCAAATGAAAGATGAGTTTATGATCTCAAAATTATATTAGGCATAATCAGCTACAATTTGCTGCCAAGCCACTGCTCCTCTACCCCCAAAATAACTGAGGTATTTCTGCCGTACATCTCTGGCAATTTGTGAGGGCAATCCAGCACCGGCATTTTCAAGAGCCGTCAGCATGCCCACAGACAGCCGAGCCGCAGCCCCTTCAGCTGAGTCCATGTCACTTGGCAGTGAGGCAAGGTAGCTAGTCACATTCCTCCTTAAAAAATTATGTAAAATACAACAGCATAGGACCGCATGGTTGATCTTGTAGAGTGCCAGGTTGATTGGAGTCAAAAACAGCCTGAAACGACTCGATAGGATGCCAAAGGCGTTTTCGACCAGCCTTCTGGCATTAGAGAGCCTGTAATTGAATATTCGCTGCTCTGGGGTGAGGTTCCTCATAGGAAACGGCTTCATCAGATGTTCCCCCAGAGCAAAGGCCTCATCTTCAACAAAAACAAAATTGAGGCCCTCAACATTCTCCTCAGCAGGTGGCAAGTTTAAGGTGCCATTGTGGAGCCGCTTGTAGAACTCTGTCTGCATAATCACTTCTCCATCAGAGTTGCGGACATTCTTCCCAACATACAGATACAAAAACTCATAGTTGGCAGACAGTACAGCTAGCATGACTATGCTGCAAAAGCCCTTATAATTAAAATAATATGAGCCAGAATTGGGTGGCGGGACAATCCGGACATGCTTTCCATCAATAGCACCACCACAGTTGGGAAAATCCCACTGATGGTAAAAGTGGGCTGCAACGTCCTGCCATTGCTTTGGATTTGAAGGAAACTGTGGATTAAAAAAAGAAACAAAAAAATTACTACCGTACTTCTGCACATAACATTTCAAGCAGATTTGACACAAACATGCCTAGCCAACATAAGGAGAAAACTTAAATGAGTATTTAAAGACAAAAGGGCAACATTTTAGGGTGGAGGGATGGGTAGATGTTTTGGACAGGTAACCCTCTCCACTTCCATGAGAGCTGTTTGCATAAATAATCTGGGATACTTTAGCCAGCCCCTCCTTACTTACACTATTGGAAGCCCAGTGGACAGGTAAGAAGTGTCATAATCTAAAAATATGGATCCACACTGTCCAAATTGCAGCACATTTTGACATTCTGAAAATACCTATCAATATAATAGGAGACAAAAACTGTCTACGTTACAATTTGTAGGTAATCAGGCAGGCCCTTGCACTACATGATTGGGTGAATTTATACAGAAATGTAAACATAAAAGAGGGATTGTGTGTATGGTTTTGGCAAAATCAGCAGATAGAGTATTTGTATCTGTTCACTTTTTTTGGGGGGGGGAGGGAGGGTTCCAAATGAATTTGTGCCCCAAAAAATGGTCTCTTGCACTCTGCCTGAATTTGAGGACAACAATAACACTTGTACACATTTTAGGGGTTGTTTAGGGTAAGCAACAAAATGTAGCTGACCAAAAACACTGTGAAGTTACTAGGCTAGGTGTGTATGGGCCCAGGATAGCATGCTGGGGAGGTTAGTTATGGAAAATATGCATGTAGGCCAACAAAGGAGCAGGTAAAACTTACAGCATGCATGAGGATAAAGAGAACATTCACAGCATATTAAAATACTGAAAATTATGTAATCAAAAATTAAGACAATACATTAGCAAACATTAATACATATAATGTGATCTTAAAGGAAAAACTTACCCGAAAATAGTCCTTCTGCAGTACTTGAATAATGGCTGAGCAGGTGTCTGGAAAATGAGTCCCAGAGCCTGGGGGGAGATCCCAGTGGTAAATTTGAGGTCCTGGAAACTTCTCTCCATCGCCAAGTGAAGCAAGGTGGCTATTAGGGATGAGCCGAACACCCCCCTGTTCGGTTCGCACCAGAACATGCGAACAGGCAAAAAATTTGTTTGAATACGCGAACACCGTTAAAGTCTATGGGACACGAACATGAATAATCAAAAGTGCTAATTTTAAAGGCTTATATGCAAGTTATTGTCATAAAAAGTGTTTGGGGACCTGGGTCCTGCCCCAGGGGACATGGATCAATGCAAAAAAAGTTTTAAAAACAGACGTTTTTTCGGGAGCAGTGATTTTAATAATGCTTAAAGTGAAACAATAAAAGTGTAATATTCCTTTAAATTTTGTACCTGGGGGTTGTTTATAGTATGCCTGTAAAGGGGCGCATGTTTCCCGTGTTTAGAACAGTCTGCAAGCAAAATGACATTTCAAAGGAAAAAAAGTCATTTAAAACTACTCGCGGCTATTAATGAATTGCCGGTCCGACAATACACATAAAAGTTCATTGATAAAAACGGCATGGGAATTCCCCACAGGGGAACTCCAAAAAAATTTTTTTTTAAAAAAATGACGTTGGGGGTCCCCCTAAATTCCATACCAGGCCCTTCAGGTCTTAAAATTTAAAAATTCCCCGTAACGGGTGACCCGCCCCCTCTGACGTCACGGGGAATGCCACAGGGAAGTCCCCGTCAAGTCCCCGTGCGTCAGAGGGGGGCGTGGTCACCGGGTGGCCCCGCCCCCATTATTTAAGAACCGTCAGAAGAGGAAAAGCGTCACACAGCGGGAGCCTCCCATCATGCCATCATGTATGCGGAGCGGCCCAAGGAGAAGAAGGAAAGAAGTTGCTGCGGAGGAAGATGCCGGACGAGAACACCGGAGGAAGAACCAGAAGAACCAGAAGAAGAAGAAGATGGAGGAAGAAACCGAAGGAAGATAGAAGATAGAAGAAAGAAGATAGAAGAAAGAAGAAGCATTTAAATAAAGGAATTGTCAAGAACGGTCTCTTGTCATTTTTAACATTTTTGACAGTTTTTTTGTGAAATGGTAGGGGTACTTTTGTACCCCCTTACCATTTCACACAGGGGGGAGGGCCGGGATCTGGGGGCCCTCTTGCTAAAGGGGGCTTCCAGATTCCGATAAGCCCCCCCGCCTGCAGACCCCCGCATCCACCGGGCAAGGGTTGTGGGGATGAGGCCCCTGTCCCCATCAACATGGGAAGAAGGCGTTTTGGGGGGCTACCCCAAAGCACCCTCCCAATGTTGAGGGCATGTGGCCTGGTACGGTTCAGGAGGGGGGCGCTCTCTCGTCCCCCCCTCTTTTCCTGTGGCCTGCCAGGTTGCGTGCTCAGATAAGGGTCTGGTATGGATTTTTGGGGGGACCCCACGCCATTTTTTTAAAAATTTTGGCCGGGGTTTCCCTTAATATCCATACCAGACCTAAAGGGCCTGGTATGGAATTTAGGGGGACTCCCCACGTCATTTTTTTTTTAAATTTTGGTTTGGGGTTCCCCTGTGGGGAATTTCCATGCCGTTTTTATCAATGAACTTTTATGTGTATTGTCGGACCGGCAATTCAATTATAGCCGCGAGTAGTTTTAAATTACTTTTTTTCCTTTGAAATGTAATTTTGCTGTCAGACTGTTCTAAACACGGGAAACATGCGCCCCTTTACAGGCATACTATAGACACCCCCCAGGTACCAAATTTAAAGGAATATTACACTTTTATTGTTTCACTGTAAGCATTATTAAAATCACTGCTCCTGAAAAAACGGCCGTTTTTAAAACTTTTTTTTGCATTGATCCATGTCCCCTGGGGCAGGACCCAGGTCCCCAAACACTTTTTATGACAATACCATGCATATAAGCCTTTAAAATTAGTACTTTTAATTTCTCCCATAGTCTTTTAAAGGGTGTTCCTCGGCTTTCGAATTTGCCGCGAACACCCCAAATTGTTCGTTGAACAGCCGATGTTTGAGTCGAACATGAGTTCAACTTGAACTTGAAGCTCATCCCTAGTGGCTATGAGTATTTGCTCTGGAGTGATAGCAAGCCTCATGCATGTGTCATGGTGTTAGGACCTGGGCTCGAACCTGGGATATCTGCTGTATCTAGCGGTGACTCTGCTTGCTGAGCCACCTGGAATGCTGGACAGCTCCTAGGACAGTTCCTAGGACAGTTCCTTGGACAGTTCCTTGGATAATTCTTTAGACAATTCCTTGAATGATCTTGTCTTGAATCTTGTTTGCCTTGAACCTTGAACTCTTTGCTCCTCCCATGAACTTCCTGATTTAAGCCATGTCTCTGCACTTCCTGGTTGCCAGAATATTGTGCCTTCACCAGTCAATATCTTGCTCCTGTCTCTCCTGCTGCCGACCGTATCTTCGCTACCATTCGTTACCGACATTTGGCTCGTTCCTCGACTACGCTTCTGCTGAATCCCAACCTGCAACTATTTGTTACCGACTTTTGGATTGTTCGTCAACTACGCTTCTGCTTGATCCCTACCTGTTATGTCTGCTAATGGATGCCGGTTTGCTCACCTCCTGGTGGGGCTATCCTGAGGATCGCGACCTAATAATAACACTCAGCAAAGCCCATCTCCACCATCAGGAGCTCTGGTGAATACCGGTTAGTGCTTAGACCCCGCACCTCCAGGCCTCCAGACCTGTGTGAATACCTGCTCTGCTGCTATAGCTACTGGCCTCTGAGCCTGACCCCAGACCGTGACAGAATATTCTGGCCCAAAACATGGAGGCCGTTGTAGCAGCTGCTGTGGCTCCTCTCGGGGTGCAAATCGCTGAATTGCAGACGTTTGGTGTTAACTACCAGGAGAAATTTTCTGAATTACGAATTGAAGTGAAAGGACTAAAAGAGGACATCCGTAATCTGAATAAACAATTGCGGGACTTTCGTGCCTGAGATACTGCTCCTGTAGATACTAATACACAAATGCCCCTACCACTCAAGTTTAACGGAGACCGCCGCCATTATAGAGGGTTCCTTAATCAATGTGGTATATACTTTCAGATGCAACCTGCTGCATTTCCTTCTGACAGGAAAAAGGTGCTGCTTATTATCAACCTCCTGACTGAGGAAGCCTTAGCCTGGGCCTCCCACTATGTGGAGAAAGATGATGTCATCCTGGATGATTTAGATCCTTTTGTGACTGCGATGAACCAAGTTTTCGATGATCCTAACCGCTGCGCTACTGCTGAGGCAAAATTGCACAATTTACGGCAGGGTAGACGCTCTGTTTCAGAGTACACAACTGAATTCCGACGTTGGACTTCAGATACCAATTGGAATCCAGCAGCTCAAAAGAGTCAGTTCCGTCAAGGACTCTTGGAACAAGTAAAAGATGAGCTTGCCAGAGTAGAAAGTCCTGACGACCTCAAGGCTTTTATTAAATTATGTATTCGAATTGATCGGCGACTTACAGAAAGGAGAGACTGGGAATCCTAGGCAGTAATGGTGGCATGCATTTTTCTACTACTCAGTATCCTCCTATGGGTCCAAGAGTTTTTCCTGATTCTGACATTCCTGAACCTATGCAGGTGGATGCTGTTAAAAGATCTATTACTACTCAGGAGAAGGAAAGACGAGAACTTATGTCTTTATCAGTGGCGGCTGGTGCTCCATTTTTTTGGGGGGGCGCAAACAAAGCCCCAACCAACCCCATACCACCCCCCCCCCCCGCGCCGTCACTCGCCCGCATTAGGGCCTACAGATAGATAGACACTGGGTGGGAGAGATAGACAGACAGAGACTGGGTGGGATAGATAGATAGATAGATAGATAGATAGATAGATAGATAGATAGATAGATAGATAGATAGATAGATAGATAGATAGATATTCCTATATACTGATCTCCATGTATACACCGCTGGGATCTGTAGTAGGATTTTATATAAACCCATGTATTTCATATTATTCATATTTACTTTTATGTGTTATTAATACCAGTAGTAGTAGTATCAATATCAATAGTAGTAGCAGTAGTAGTAACAGTAGTAGTAGTATCAATAGCAATAGTAGTAGTAGTATCAATATCAAAAGTAGTAGTATCAATATCAAAAGTAGTAGTATCAATATCAATAGTAGTAGTATCAATATCAATAGTAGTAATATCAATAGTAGTAGTAGTAGCAATATCAATAGTAGTAGCAATATCAATAGTAATAGTGAGATAGATAGGGAGATATAGATATAGATAGAGAGATATAGATATAGATAGAGAGATATAGATAGAGAGATATAGAGAGATATAGATATAGAGAGATATAGATATAGAGAGATATAGATATAGATAGAGAGATATAGATAGAGAAATATAGATATAGATAGAGAGATATAGATAGAGAGATAGAGATATAGATATAGATAGAGAGATATAGATAGAGAGATAGAGAGATAGAGATATAGATAGAGAGATATAGATAGAGAGATATAGATAGAGAGATAGAGAGATAGATAGATATAGATAGAGAGATATAGATATAGATAGAGAGATATAGATAGAGAGATAGAGAGATATAGATGGAGAGATATAGATATAGATAGAGAGATATAGATGGAGAGATATAGATATAGATATAGATAGAGAGATAGAGAGATAGAGAGATAGAGAGATATAGATAGAGAGATATAGATAGAGAGATAGAGAGATATAGATATAGATAGAGAGATATAGATATAGATAGAGAAAAAAAGATAGAGAGATATAGATATAGATAGAGAGATATAGATATAGATATAGATAGAGAGATATAGATATAGATAGAGAGATATATAGATAGAGAGATATAGATATAGATAGAGAGATATAGCTATAGATCGAGAGATATAGATATAGATATAGATAGAGAGAGAGAGAGAGAGATAGATATAGATAGAGATATATAGATAGAGAGATATAGATATAGATAGAGATATATAGATAGAGAGATAAAGAGATATAGATAAAGAGATATAGATAGAAAGATAGAGAGATATAGATATAGATAGAGAGATATAGATATAGATAGAGAGATATAGATATAGATAGAGAGATATAGATATAGATAGAGAGATATAGATATACATAGAGAGGTATAGATAGAGAGATATAGATAGAGAGATATAGATATAGATAGAGAGATATAGATATAGATATAGATAGAGAGGTATAGATAGAGAGATATAGATATAGATAGAGAGATATAGATATAGAGATATAGATAGAATGTGTGTGAATCCAGAGAGAGGATTAGACACATAGAAGTGTTGGGGTTTCCCTCCATCCAGCAGAACGTTTCCTACCCTCCCCCCCAGCACTCACCTGGAAGATAGCCCAGCACAGTGAGCCCGGCTCCATCCTTCTCCCCGTACATTGAGACGGCTCCTGCTCTGACTCTGAGAACATACTCCGGCTCTCTCACTCTCCCTATGGCTGCAAGGCAGCATTCTCTAATCTCTGTGTGACTGTGTAGTCACACAGCAGTAGAGGAGTCCGCTCCTCATGCTTCCTCTGCTCGCGCGCACTGGGAAATAAAAAGCGGAAGTGACATCATAACTTGAATGTCACTCAAAGTCCCGGCCATCTAATGCATATAATATGCGGAAGCTACTCGGCGCGATGGATCGCGCCACAAGGCGGGTTAGAAGCCCGCAAATGAAGCGCCGCGTCTGCAATCTCGTGATTGCATAGACGTGGCGCTTCCCATAGTGCAATGCGCCCGGCGCCCGAACGCAGTGCACTTATGGACCTTTTTTTCAAATTTTTTTCATTTTTTAAAGGGCCAGTTTTAAAAAATGTTTGTTTTTTTTTTTTTTTTTGTGACTGTGCAGAGGGGGGCGGCGCCCATGCGCCCCCTATGGACGGGCCGCCACTGGTCTTTATTGTGGAGACTCTGGACATTATGCAGTTAATTGTCCCAATAAATTTAAAAGAACAATTGCAGCAACGGATGTTACAGTATCTGAACAAATAAACTAAATTTCTCAGTCCGTCTCTCCTTTGATTCAGGAAACAAATAAAGTTAATTCTTTATCAACTCATTTTGTCATCCCTATAAGGCTTATCATTGAAAGCATTGAATTACCTTGCTCTGCTATGCTGGATTCAGAGGCCGGGGGAAACTTCATGGACATTAAATTTGCCCAAAGTAAGAACATTCAAATAAGAAATAAACTCGCCCCTATTGATATGGAAACTGTGGATGGCTCACCTTTGTCTTCAGGACCTGTTACCCACGAGACCATCCCACTTAAACTCCTAATTGAGACTGACCATCAGCTGATCACATCACCCAAGTTCCTTATCATTCTGGGCATTCCTTGGTTCTCTATCCATAATCCCTCCATCAACTGGAAGACACGTTCTTTAAGCTTTACATCTGACCATTGCAAAAAACATTGCAAAGAATCTTATCAAATAAGTGCTCTACCAACCCAAGATTTACAAGCAGTTTTGGCAACTATCCAGTCATACGACAAGCTACCTCCACAATATCTTGAGTTTCAGGACGTTTGTGATAAAAAGAATGCCTCCTCATCGCTCTTATGATTGTCCCATTGAATTGCTTCCAGGGGCAGAAATACCATTTGGGCGCCTTTATTCTTTAACAGAACCTGAACTGAAGGTGCTCAGGGATTGGATTAATGAGAATCTAGAGAAGGGTTTTATCAGACACTCAACCTCTCCTGCTGGGGCAGCCTTATTCATCGTGGCAAAAAAGGACTCCACCCTGCGTTCGTGTATTGACTACAGAGATTTAAACGGGATCACAATTAAGAATCGCTATTCACGCCCACTGATTGCAGAAATGCTTGAGAGACTCCGCTCCGCCAAGCTCTTTACCAAATTAGATTTACGGGGGCATACAACCTTGTCCACATTCATCTCAGAGATGAATGGAAAACTGCTTTCTGAACCAGATATGGACATTTTGAGTCTTTGGTCATGCTCTTTTGGACTTTGCAATGCTCCCGCAACTTTTGAACATTTCATTAATGGTTCCTGATTTAAGCCATGTCTCTTCACTTCCTGGTTGCCAGAATATTGTGCCTTCACCAGCCAATATCTTGCTCCTGTCTCTCCTGCTGTCGACCGTATCTTCGCTACCATTCGTAACCAACATTTGGCTCGTTCCTCGACTACGCTTCTGCTGAATCCCATCCTGTAACTATTTGTTACCGACTTTTGGATTTTTTCTCGACTACGCTTCTGCTTGCTCCCTACCTGTTATATCTGCTACCGGACCCCGGCTTGCTCACCTCCTGGTTGGGCTATCCTGAGGATCGCGACCTGGTACTAACACACAGCAAAGCCCATCTCCACCATCAGTGGCTCTGGTGAACCCGTGTCATCAGCCAGGGTGACCTGTGTGAATACCTGCTCTGCTGCTATAGCTACTGGCCTCTGAGCCTGACTCCAGCCCATGACACCCGGTTCTTAATATAGGGGGTCACCAATGCCAAGAGTTGGTAAAAGCAGGGGTCCATCATCCGGAGATAATTCCGAAAATCATATGGATTATTCTCCTGAAGCTCCCGCAGCAAAGAAATATGACATACTTGATCACGATTAAGCATCCAATTTTTGGTTCAAGAACTTCTCCTCCTCCTGTTCCTGGACTGGACTTGGGTCAAAGCAAAAACTCCAAGGCCAATAATAGCACGTTCTCTCCTCCGATTCCGCAACATGGCTGGTTGATGAACGGCCATTAAGAAACTAACTGAAAAGCACAAATCAACACTCAACAAACTTCTACTAACGTGAAATTAGCAGAAGGATCCCAAAGGGTGGCACATGACAATTGAGCGTCCTCTTTATCGGCTCATATTACATCTAGTACGTCACTACGTTCATGTTTGTTGGCCGACAATCGTGTAACGTTTATATGCAAAACAAATTCCCGGCACACGCCCTTCGGACAAAAGTCTGACGCTCTGTTGGCCAACAATCGGATCATGCTTACAAGGCTTAAGACACACATTTAGACTTGGGAATGAACACATTCATTAATGTTATTCTACTGTCATCTTAAGAAACAATCTTTTATAGGATTGTCACTTAATCAACATTTTATCCACTTTTTTTTAAAAACAAAACCTTCCAGTCCCAATGCATTAAAAGTCTTTGTTCTAAATCACATTTAACTTTGTTTAACTTCATTTAACTTTAACATTCTCAGTGGGTTTGTCCTTGAGAGTCTCCAGATCATTGATCATTTGTTTGGCTTGTTTTAGGTCACAGTCCAGCATGAAGCACTGCTTCTCTGCCTCCAGCAGCTTGTTCTTCAGCCTATAGCAGCTTCCTCTCCATGTCTGCAGGTAGATAAAGATCCACTATTGGTCACTACTGCCAATCAGATGTGATCAGTCATATAACACCATAATCCATAGCTTTGCATTTACTCTTATAGATAACAAAACAGGTTTAGGCCTGCACACTGGACGTTTTGTGGACATTTTTACAGCTGCTGTTTTTGGCTTCAGGCATTTTTTTCTGCAGTCAATAAACTCCCTAGCATGTTATCCTATGTGTCCATGCACACATTGGCTGTTATAAGCAGTTTTTGGCAGGGGCATTTTTTTTGGCTGGAAAAACCCCCTAGAACTAGTGAGTTTTGAGAGGAGCATTTCAGCTGAAAAAAACGGGTAGCTGGGGTATTGTTGCTCCTGGAAGGCAAAAATTCCACTGAGCCAAACGCCAGCTGCAGACTTCAAAGGCTGCCGGCGCATGCGCAGGTAGTGTTTGGCTCAGTGCAACTTTTGTCTCCCAGGAGCAATAAGGCCCCAGCTACCCGTGCCTACATGCTTATATATTTGTGCAAAGTAAGTTGTAAGTCTACACATGGGGGTTCTCTTTCTTCTTCTTTTTTACTATCCCCTAATTGTATTTAAGTTTAGCCTATGCCCCATATATATATCCAAATGGCTTTTTGTTAAGAGAGCAGGTGCCTTTGCTCACTCATACTTTGTAAGGGATAAGGCCTCTTTCACACGAGGGATCCGTATGTCCGTTTTTCATCCTTTTTCGGATGAAAAATGGACATACATGTATCCCTATGGATTGTCGGATATCAGCGGTGACATGTCCGCTGACATCCGACCCGCTCCGATCCGAAAAGTGTAAGGGCTCTTTCAGACGGGGCGGATCAGTGATGATCCACCCCGTGAATATCCGCTTGCTCAGCGGGGATCACTCCGCCGATCCCCGCTGAGCAGGAAGATGACAGGTCCGTCGCTGCACAGTGTGCAGGGACGGACGTGTCAGAGCGCCGCTCTCCCCTATGGGGGATCGGATGACGACGGACCGTAGTGTCCGTCGTCATCCGATCTGAAAACGGATGGAAAAGTAGGGTTTTCCTCCGTTACACTTTTCGGATCGGAGCGGGTCGGATGTCAGCGGACATGTCACCGCTGACATCCGACGCTCCATAGGGATACATGTATGTCCGTTTTTCATCCGAAAACGGAAGGATGAAAAACGGACATACGGATCCTTAATGTGAAAGAGGCCTTACGGAGGAAAAAACCTACTTTTCCATCCGTTTTCGGATCGGGTGACGACGGACACTACGGTCCGTCGTCATCCGATCCCCCATAGGGGAGAGCGGCGCTCTGACAGGTCCGTCGCTGCACAGTGTGCAGCGACGGACCTGTCATCTTCCTGCTCAGCGGGGATCGGCGGAGTGATGCCCGCTGAGCAAGCGGATATTCACGGGGCGGATCATCACTGATCCGCCCCGTCTGAAAGAGCCCTAAG
Source organism: Lithobates septentrionalis (assembly GCA_037952835.1). Taxonomy (NCBI): domain Eukaryota; kingdom Metazoa; phylum Chordata; class Amphibia; order Anura; family Ranidae; genus Lithobates; species Lithobates septentrionalis. The sequence goes on from JBBDGP010000385.1 coordinate 2,187,570, forward strand.
ATGCTCTTGCTTCACTCCCCCTTCTCTGCCTCTCTTCCCTTTTGTTTCACTTATAAGGATTTCTCCAACTTATAACCGATCACAAACAATATTAGCTATTTAAGTACTCTTAAACACCATTATTCCCTATGTATATTTGTAACATATCTATATGTATGTATGTATATATATATATATATATATATATATATATATATATATATATATATATGGATTCTATTATTTTACTTTATTATCTCTCAGGGTCTCTTTGCGGTTGTGGTGGCCATCCTTTTGGGGACCTTTGTGAGGGCTGTTCCGAGCTCAGGCGGGATTCATCAGGTGATGGACAAGCAGCGGCAAATTTATTGAATTACTTTTCTAAATAAAACTATCTTTTAATATTTTTCTACAATTCAATACTGGTATGTATGCTGGACATGCTTATATAATTCAAATGTTGATGCTGCTTTGAAAGACACTCTGACAAAACTATTCTTACTTTCTTTCAGAATATATCTATACCCTCTCCTAAAAACGCCTCTGAGGAAGGGATATTTTCCTGAAATATGTCAGGCTAATGGAGGAAATCTATGTTCATTCTTGAATTTGTAAACAATGTATTCATGTGTAAATTGTTCCTTATTTTGCACTTAAATGTGCTGTACTAACTGTGGCCATGTTTTTATACACGCTTTTTAATTATTTTTCTAAATAAATGATATTTTATGATATACAATTTTCTTTCTGTTCGCCCTTAAAGTCCCATTGTACCGGGGGGTACTTGTGTCCCTTTTCAAGGGTCCTCATACAATAAAAAACATATAGTTTAGTAAGGTTGAAAAAAGACACTAGTCAATCTAGTTCAACTAACAAGAAAAAGATATTGAAAACCCCCAAATACACAATCCTATACCCACAGTTGATCCAGAGGAAGGCAAAAAAAAACAAAACAGCGTCAACTACCCCTGCTGTTATTAATTCTAAATATTGACATCCTGTTATATCATGTGCATTTAGGAATGCATACATTCCTTTTTTAAAACAATATACTGAGCTGGACAGAACCAGCTTTTGAGGAAGTCTATTCCACATTTTCACAGCTCCTACTGTGAAGAAGCCTTTCCGTATGTGGAGGTTAAATCTCTTTTCCTCCAGACGTAAAGCATGCCCCCTTGTCCTTTGTAATAACCTGAAAATGAATAACTCAACAACAAGTTCACTATATGGACCACTTATGTATTTGTACATGTCAATTATATCCCCCCTTAATCTCCTCTTCTCAAGAGAGAATAAATTCAGTTCCTCTAATCCTTCCTCATAGCTGAGCTCCTCAATGCCTTTTATCAGTTTGGTTGCCCTTCTCTGCACTTTTGCCAGTTTCCCAATATCCTTTGTTATGTCCTGCATTATCACACCGTATACCTTGTTCAGAAGGAATATACAAATGTCAAAAGCAACTTCTATTTCAATTTAATAATAAATGTAATAAGTCACTTCATTGTACAATACAAAGCATATCAGTGGTAGAGACTACTCCCAAAGCTCTAGAACAGCTACTGAACAGCTTTGTTTCTAAAAAAGAAGAACCAAAGGCAAAACTTCAGTTTTTTTCATTTTAGATACAGTGAGGGAGGATTATAGCCCTGCTAGGTTTTTTTTTTGCCATCCGTGTCCCATCCGGAAGATCTCACTTCCTGTCCTATAGACACAACAGGAAGTGAGAGAAGAACCCTCCAAAGTAAGGGAAATCTTTGGTAGTCACCAGGCTTACCGGAAATAGTGTCCCTGTTGCAAAATGTCCCCACTGTTTTGTTTTGGTGAGCACTGAAAACCTGGGATTGGGAACAGTGACATCACAATCTTTACTTTATACAGTCAGAGAATGCTTCCAACACATGCATACTTACATTGGTTCAAGATGGACTGATGTAAATATGTGAAAATGTGCATACTTTAGAGCTGAACTCCAGGCAGATATACTGTAAAAAAAAAAAAAAAAACACTACATAATGCTGTTCTGTATTCAGTACTAAATAAGTAAAACCTTGGATTGCGAGTAACTTGGTCTGCAAATATTTTTGCAAGACGAGCAAATTTGTTTTATAAATTTTGACTTGATAAACGAGCGATGTCTTGATATACGAGTAGTGTCATGTCACAACCGAGTATAAGTGTAGGTTCACACTGCTGCAGGATTAAAATCGTGCGACTTAAGCTGAATTTACATGAATTTATACCCGCATGTCAGTCCGACTTTGGGGGAGGTTTCAGAGACATCACACCTCTCAGGGGGCAAAGCTACTCTACAAGGCGAGCACACATTTACATCCATCCATTGCACACTGGTCAGTTTGCCCTCTTCACGTGAGGTTCTGGAGTCTGGTGACCACTGGTGGCTTTGTCACTTCCAGGAGCTGCGATGCGTGTTTGGGGCCCTCTCCTTCCCCCTTTTGTTTCTGGGTGGTGGGGGCAGGCGCGTGATGTCATTTTGGCGCCGTGCACCGACTCGTGTTCTTTCCACCTGCAGTTGTTCTGGGGATTTGGATGCCTAATGCCGAGCAGTTGATCGGTTTGGCGCCACTCCATGTGTTCGAACGCTTTGCGTGGTATTGGTGTGGCCCCGCGGCTTCCACCTCGGTATAGATATCACGTGGGCAGCATCTTCTTTCTTGCTCTTGATTCACCTGCACACAGCTTTATGCTCTGGCACCATGATCACAGGTATCACTCGCTTTTACATTTCCCCTTATAGGCTACCCTTGGTGTCTTTTGGTGCTCAGTATACCCTTCCTTATTCTATATTATGGTGAGTAACAATTGTTTACCACCATTCTAATACACCTATTTACTGGGCACCTAGCCTCACCACTTCTGGCACCTTTCTGGGTCTTCGGTCTCATCTTATTTTCACTTTTATGCATACGATCTTTCTTACTTTTTTTGAACTCCTTGGATCTAATATCCCACCTTTTTCTTCATCCTAGATGTTGGTATCACAGGGTTTTTTCCAAACATGGTTGCCCACTGTTGTGTGTGCCAATCTATTTGCTGCCAGACCATTACTTCAGCTCCCGTGCTAAACGTTTCCACCATGTCCTTGGCTCCATGCCCATGGGATTGTTTTATAAGGTTATCTGCAATGTACAGTGGGGATGTATCTATTGTTTTCTCTCCTTTTCTTTTACGGTATTTTTCATTTTTATTTTATTTTTGCTTTTTGTTCTCCCTTCCACCCATTAGCCTTTTGGTTATGTATTTTTCAGATACATTTAGACATACCCCACATTGCTCCTGATGAGTGGAGGTTTCCACGAAATACGTAGAGCTTTCCTAGATGCGTCATCACCACTACTCATTTATTGTCTGGATACCCACCGGGGTTTTTCAGAAACATGATTGATGCTATATAACCTTTTACATCGTCCATGTGGAATTAGGGAGGATGCATTGTTTTAATTGTAACTATCATGTTGAAATATACTGTAGATATATATAAAATGTATGTACAGTTATGAATACATGGTCTGTTACACATTTATAATTTTTCCTCATGAATTTATATGTACATGTAAATAAATATTAGTACTTATTTCATCTGTTTGTAGCCCATGCCTCATTTAAAATCCCGACCTTTTTCCTTCAAATAATTTATAGGGATGGAGGTACATGACGATACCAAGTCATGGCCTCATTTAAAGTCCCGCCCCTCCTCCTTTTTAGTTCCTGCACAGATGTCTATTGAAATTGCACCCGAAGTCATCAAAAGTATTACAGAAACTACTTTTGGGAATCGATGCGGCGCCGCACCGATTTGGATGGTACCATTTCCGGCAATAGCCACCTAATTTGGCATGCGATCTAACATGTCAAATTGTATCCTGAATCGCATAAATGTGAACCTGGGCTAAAGGGGAAGAGAGGTGCTTCTAAGTGGTAGCAATATGGTTACATTTATTGAAGGTACAACATTTAGCAACTCACATGGTTGATGAATAAAACAGGCACATCTAAATATGCAGGCATCCGGGGTAAAGCATAAACATAGACCCTCCCCCGCACCGCCACTGCCACCTACGTCATCCCGTTCACGCAGTGCTCCACGAGCTGTTCAAGTCTTGCTTTCAGATCCCTTACTGCAGGGTAGTAAAGTGACATATGGGATCATCAGTTTATCGTTTCTCCTTTCACTGTCCAATCACAGGCTGAGGGAGGGACACCACCTGTGCTATGGAACTGCAGCAGAGGAAAAGTAGGCTTCCTGCCTCGTACTGTGTAGTAAAGTTGTGTAATGCCGCGTACACACGAGCGGACTTTACGGCGGACTTTGCCCGGCGGACTGGATTTCGTCGGACAATTCGATGTGTGTGGGCTCCAGCGGACTTTGTTTTCTCAAAAGTTGGACGGAATTAGATTTAAAACTTGTTTTAAATGTATCCGTTGAAATCGAGTCCGGTCGAAAAGTCCGCCGTCTGTATGCTAGTTCGACGGACAAAAAGCCACGCTAGGGCAGCTATTGGCTACTGGCTATGAACTTCCTTGTTTTAGTCCGGTCGTACGTCATCACGTACGAATTCGACGGACTTTGGTGGATTGTGTGTAGGCAAGTCCGTTCATTCACAAAGTCCGTCGGAAAGTACGTAGAAAAGTCCGCCGGGCAAAGTCCGCCGTAATGTCCGCTCGTGTGTACGCGGCATAAGTCTTGCGTAATCTTGTGTAAAGACTGTTTAAACAGAAATCCAAATCCTTTGGCTGGTAAAACAGCTTCCATATATGTATTTAATCTGTGTATTTAGATCTTTGCTTGGTGTCCAGACTTAAAGAGGAGTTCCACCTAGGGGAAAAATAAAAGTCAGCAGCTACAAATACTGTAGTTGCTGACTTTTACTATATGGACACTTACCTGTCCAGGGAGCCCACGTTGTTGGCACCCTAGCCGAACTTTGGATCGGCTGTCAGGTACAGCCACCGCCATTCCTGGTAAGGGAACCCTGCCACAAAGCTGATTGGCCCGGCGGTGGAGGAAGCAGGAGGGGGCCTAACTCCCGAGGGACGATGCCGCGGCCCCATCTCCCAGAAGTGGGAAAAGGAACCTGTCAAAAACAGGTCCTTGTTCCCCCTTTCCCCCTGAAAGGTGTCAATCGTGACACCGGAGGGGGGGAAGCAAATAAGCGGAAGTTCCACTTTTGGTTGGAACTCCGCTTTAAGAACAAAGGCAATCCATTATTAACCTCTTATACCAGAGTTTGTGTCACAATGCATTCTTTAGACCCCACACCCTCATATTAAAAAAAGACCCATGACATCACCCTTACCTAGGTGCCATGGGTGGAAGGATATTTTTAAACATAGAATGCTGTATTTTTACATAAAGGGATGGACATGTAAAGAATAAGTGCACCTTGCATTTTGATGCACAGGAGCCTAATGTATTATGGCCCAGAAGAGCTTCCAATACCTATGTCTCTATTTTATTTATGTTTTGATTTATTACAGTTACTTATATAAGGCCATCAATTTACACAGCACTTTACAAATATCTTACATATCAGTCCCTGCCCTCAAGGAGCTTACAATCTAAGGTCCCTAAATCACAATCTACTGATATGCCACACACATAGTTTTCATTAAAGACAGTCCTTTTTTATTCATTTTCTTCTTCATATGTTCAGATTTAGTTGCTCAAATTGTAAATGGTATGCTTCAACCCAACCTAAATATATAGACTCAAAAGATTGTGGGTGTAATTGCCATCATCCCAATGTAGAATTTTTTAAAAACATGTCCTCGTTTGGTGGGATTTTTAAGGCAATCAAACCATATTGCGTAATATAAAATCATTTATTGAAAAATTGTATCTAAATCTAAACATGAACTCGAGTCAACGTGTCATATATCAAATAATTCAGAGGTAGTGTATAGAGTGGTATCCCCCATCTATGGGCTAACATTCCACCCTGTTGATAATGGATGGATGAGTCCGATGCGTTGGGAGTAGGCCTGCGGGAAGTGATGGGGAGCCGGCCTTCATACCCATTTATGTTTGTATTGTATGAGGTTACGTTGTGTGCTATATGCCCCCCCCCCTCTCCTTTTTTTCCCCCACATCCTTCCACTTCCCTGGATGCTTATGGACAGCAAAGTTTAGTTTTCCCTGTACTTTGGGGGTTTTGTGATGTATGTGTTATTCATTTTAATTGCTGTTGTCATCTTTTCTAAATAGATCCTTATCCTTCGTCAACGTGTACCAGAAAGCTGATATTTGAGTCCTTAAGAAGTGGAAATACTGTGAAATGCATAGACTTAATTAGCATGTCTAGCTTTCTAGGTTTTGTCATTGTACATATTTGTTTTTGCTAATATAAAAATCCTAAAAATCCTCTCGTTGTCTGGATACACTGAGGGATTTTTTTTTTTAATATTGCTGTGTTAAATAAAAAAAATATATATATTTTAATTGTATTTCTTTGGTAATTAAAAATATTGGATATTCCCAGGTGGGCATATTTAAAGTCCGATGTATACTGGATGCTGTTTAGATTAGTACTAATTGGGATGACCCTCCCCACAGGGATATATTTGCATTCCCAATTGTCATTGGCCCTATAAACCTATACTTGTCTGTGCTACGAAATTTTCACCTCAAAAGGAGGATGTCTTCCTCCAAAAATTTGGCAGTTCAGGAAGTAGAAGAAATAGATTCTTCAAAGTAGGACCAATAAGGGCCTTTGGGGATTCCATGTGCTCAAGGGCACAAAGGACATACTTAAAGGGTCCGAATGAGTAGGAAAATCACCCTGACAATAGATAAAGTAAAATTTAGTCCTGACCTGTGGGGGAGGTCAGATATAAAACCTACTAAGAGTAATCCTCCTACAAACACCAAAACTGTCAGTTCTGAAGAATCTTACTTGAGGATACTTCCTAATAGTTGAGTACTTCAAAATTAAATGAGGCATGATACACCATAAAACAAGTGCCTAGCATAATAGGAACCAGGGTTCCATGGTGTCAAGAACCAAAAAAGGTTTCCACTTTTATCTTTTTCCACTCTCCATCAAATCTGTAAACTACCTCAAACCAAGGTGTTTCAGAGTATCTAAAAGTCAAACACTTATATCATTGTGTGATCCAAACATGAACTTCACTTGACCAGCTCTCATTATTTGGGGGTATGTGTGTTAGAGACTGCCACTCACCAGGTCTTATCTCACTCTTGTACTCCCATATATTTGCTAAACTTTACCCTCTTGCCCACTGATATATACACAAGTTCCTTCCCTCATACTTTCCAGCTTGCTTCAGGGGTTGTGGGAAGTCGGGTACTCCCCTCCCCCCCATATGGTGGCCATGTCCCCTTGTAAACACTCTCTGGGCTGAAGTATTTGGAATGCCCTCAACACTTTTCAGTAGATCGTTTTCCCTGGAGCCGATGGTTGCTCTACTAAATAGAAACCCCTTTGAGCTCTCTAAAAGGTTATTTAAGCTTCTCCTGCAGATCACAACTGCTACCAAGCAGACTTTAGTGAAGGCCTGGATAAGACCTAAGTTGTGCATTACCGAGGCTAGGAACAGGGACACACAAGCCATGATCCATAGAATGTTAGAACATACCTTGCAAAATAGGGTGCATACATATACCAAGTTGTGTTAGCCTTGAATACACACATTCTTCCATCAGGTTTTGATAAATCTTTTTAGGAGCATTGACCTGTTTATAAGTGAACTAGCCTTTCATTTATTCACCCTTTCCCTCTTTTTATCCCCCTCCTCCCTTTCATATATGTTCATGTTCTACCTCATTAGCCTCAGCCTGCAGATACTAGGGTTCAGCCACTTGTTATTGATGAGCTTTTTTTTCTGATATTGGCAGAATTCACCAACTACAGCTGTACCTTTTCTTATTGTGTTCATTGCTTTGTGAAAATTAAAAAAAATATATTGAACTAAAAAAATAAGAACAGGACAACTTTAACAATATGAATCAGAAACTTGAATTCATTTATTCATTTGCCAGTCTGCACATCTATGACCTTTTATCCTTGTTACTTGAATACATAATTTTTAATACTCCGCAGCAATTATTTTTGCTGCTTGCAATCTCCCTGGAGCTTAGCACAATTTCTGAGGATTTTGAGCATGAAATGTTGGCAGTTATTACATATTTCTCTGAATGTAACAACAGACCACCCCACATTTCCTCAGATGTTAGCATTCAATATATTCTCACCTCAAAGTGATCGGTAAATAGAGATAGTGTGACTTGTTTTCTTTTGTCCCACAGATTTTCCTCAAGAGCAATCATTTCTATTCTTTGTACCAGCTTCCTATGCAGGGATAATAGATATGACGATAATAAAGGTGGGAATAATGAAAAGGGCATGCTATGCTGTGTATTGCAGAACAGAAAACACAATCTATGTAGACAAGGAGAAACTAACTACAGAGAATATAACAGACTATCAAATTGACTCAATGGGGACTAACTACTCGAGTTTCATTAATTACTAGCATCATGCATTGAATTATACTGTATGTGTACATTAGAAGTGAGTACTTACAGGACATCCATCCACTTCATAAATCACATCAAATATCTGCCTCTGCCCTTCAGTTTTCCTTTAACCTTTGTCATTATGACTGTCAATTAAAAAAAAAAAAATAGATTTCTGGCCAATAAATTATCACATCTTTCCAGATTTAACTGCTTAATACAAGTTTGTAAGAATACATAAAAAGGTTGCTTAGATAAAAAGGATGTAAAAGCTCTGGCTGTCTGAAAGTAAAATATCAGAATTGACTATAAATGTGATGTTGTTTAGCAAAGCACCTCCTTGCACACTGGGCTTAAAAAAAATGTCAGTTACCTTGGCAGAAAAAAACACTCATATAGAGCATTTTTTGTACAGAGTTTAGACGATGTTTAGGAGAGTTTTGCGTTTCAGAAACACAAACCAGAAGGGTTTTTTTTTCCCGTCTCTAAACGTTGAGCTTAAAATATGCCTGTAATCATCCTAATGCATAGAAGAAACATATTACAGCGCACACATGCAAAAAACATTCACCTCCAGCAAGGCTAGTTTAAAAACACCTAAACATTCTCAAAAAAACATTTTCAAAAATATAGGGATTTGGTCACACCATATTGCTATATGGTGCTAAGCCCACTTACTGCGACAAAGTACCCCATGATTAGTGGGTCCTACACTAACCATAGATTTGGGAGATCCTGCTTCTCTGAACCATGAGAGCTACACTCTTCTAAATGGGAGAATATTGAGGTCTCCACCTATGACACAAGTGGACACTAATGAGAGGTACTTAATGAGGGAGCAGGGTGCTCCTATCCCAAAAGGATTTGGTCAGAATCCATACAATACACAAACAAAATATTTGGGGGGCACACCTTCTCATTAAAGCTGATGCAGCCATAAGACCATACAATAGAATTAAAATATTACAATATGCAATATGGTGTGACCAAATCCCCATATTTTTGAAAAAAAATTTTGAGAATGTTTAGGTGTTTTTAAACTAGACTTGCTGGAGGTGAATGTTTTTTTGCATGTGTGCGCTGTAATATTTTTCTTCTATTGTATGGTCTTATGGCTGCACCAGCTTTAATGAGAAGGTGTGCCCCCCAAATATTTTGTTTGTTCATCCTAATGCATGGACACATAGGATAACATTGAGCTGCTTCCACTGGCAGAACACAAAACTCCTCTAGTAGCAGCGATTTTTAAGCCAGTGTGCATGGAGCTTAAAGCTCTTCACAGATGGTTCGTTTTTTTTTGCAGCCAGCGGGCTGAATGAAAAAAATAAACTAATAAATTCCTTCATCCACACAAGCAAGGTTGATGGAGGAATCCCCCCAGGTGGGACATTGTATTCTGACATGATTTTTTTCACATTTTACCATAAATTGATTTTGATTCAGGAGGACAATGTTCCCTCCCTTATCTGAGGATTTTTCAACCATTTTATTTATTCCATCATAAGACAAGTTCAAATACATATACATATACAGTAGATCAGGCAAATGTTACATCCATTATCACATTAAAATCATATCATGTAGTAAATTAATTTGCTACCCGGACACTACTCATCAGCAAAATATTCTTAACCAAGAATCCCCTGTCCAACCATCCTGTAGTCTCGAACTCGTCTTAATCTATTTTATACAAAACAAAATATTTTATACCAAAACAACAAAAGGGCAAAAAAAAAAAAAAAAAGGGGGGGGGGAGGAAGTCAAGCTCCTCCGTGGAAATGTACCTCAATTGTGATCTGAGGATCTTTCTAACTAAATCATTATTATGTCTAATGCCGCGTACACACGATCGGACTTTCTGGCATACTTGGTCCGGCACACTTTCCGACGGACTTTGTCCGCCAGGTGCGCCTGACTTTAAAACGGACGGACTTGCCCACACACGACCGGACTTTCCGGCGGGCTAAGTCCGCCCGGCTTTCCGACGGACTTTCGCCGGAGTTACGGCGGACTTTCAGAATGAACGGACTTGCCCACACATGGACAAGTCCGTTCATTTTGAACGTGACTCGGGTACGACGGGGCTAGAAAAGGAAGTCAATCTTGCCGCTTTTATCGGCGAGATTGACACTTTACGAGCCCCGTCGCGGGTCATACCAGGCCCTTAGGTCTGGTATGGATTATAAAGGGAAACCCCTACGCCGAAAAAACGGCGTGGGGTCCCCCCTAAAATCCATACCAGACCCCCATCCGAGCACGCAGCCCGGCCGGTCAGGAAAGGGGGTGGGGACGAGCGAGCACCCCCCCTCCTGAACCGTACCAGGCCGCATGCCCTCAACATGGGGGGTGCTTTGGGGTCGGGGGTGGGGGAGGGGGCCGTTGGTTGTCAGGGTCTGCGGGCAGGGGGCTTATCGGAATCCGGGAGCCCCCTATAATAAGAGGGCCCCCAGATCCCGGCCCCCCACCCTATGTGAATGAGTATGGGGTACATGGTACCCCTACCCATTCACCTAGGGAAAAAGTGTCAATAATAAAACACACTACACAGGTTTTTTAAAATAATTTATTAAACAGCTCCGGGGGGGTGTCTTCCTCCGGCTTCGGGGGTCTTCTTCCGGCTTTGGGGGTCCCTCCGGTTACTCTTCTCCTGGCGTCCGGTTGGTTCTTCTCCGCTCTCTCCGGCCTCTTCTCCCGGTGTTCCAGTTCTTCGGCCAATTTTTGTGTGTTTTAGATTCTGCCTAAAACATCATTGATGTTCTTCATTTTTTGTTGAACATCATTGATGTTTTCCTTTATCTTTTCTAAATCACGATTGCACACCATGATCTCCCTGATGAGGACGTGTGCACTTGCACTTGTGAAATAAGTTTCTTCTTCCACAACATCCACATCGGCTAAAAAGAATAAAATACACCATGTATTATAAATATGCAGGCATACATCTATTACCTGAAGCTGTGGTCTCAGACACTCACCTGTTGTGGTCACTATTTCAACCACATCATGAACCTCTCCTCCCTCCACATCCTCAGGTTGTGGTGTGGTGACTTCCCCTTCTTTAGGAGGTTGGGGGTCCCTGGTGTCCTCTGTTGTCCCGAGTCTTTTCTCCCCTATGTGAATACAAAAAAGGTATACTCAGCACACAGATATTTGAGGCAAGAAAAATGAATATGAAACATTGCTTGGAAGTGTCGTACAATTGTCTGTTTTGGCAGAGTTCCAAGCTGAAGACATGCTTTTTTCCCTTTGTTAAAGCTGGAATACTTACTTATTTTGGTAAAGTATCACACATGGAGACACTCCTAGTATCAACTGGAGCACCTGTGTGGAACACCCTAAAAAGGGTGTTCTTGTGTCCCACACTAGTGCTCCTGCGTCCAGATGTGTAAACAGCTGCTGAATGTTCTCTCCTTACACTGAATCAAGTTTGCATTTCATTCTGGTTACAAATCCATCTAGACATCAAACTTGTTTTAATACAAATAGGCCTGAACAAATGTAGTTAACCTGCATCTGCCAAAAACATTGTATTAGTGAGCGAACGAACGATGATTACTACGAATGATTACTGTGCCCACGAACTTGAAACTTGCCATTTTAAACGCCATTTTAAACTGTACAACAGTAAAGAAAAGCACATGGAGCAGCGTGCAAGTAATAATAATAGGAACACACGATAAAATACTTAATTTTTGCAGCACTCTCTTGATTCTTCTGTACTGATCGTGCTCCCTCAATTTGAGGTCTGACCATCGTTTCCTCAGTTGATCCTTGGAGCGCCGTACCTCAAAATTCTTCTGCAGACTTTTCACAACTTTACTCATGATTTTGGCCTTTCTCACATTTGGGTTTCTGTACGGTCCATATTTCCCATCATAGTCAGCCCTCACCATCTCCACCATCTCTACAAAGGACATATTTGAGGCCCTAAATCTCCTGGATCGGGACATTTGTGGCTCCAGGATTTCCTCATTGTTGCTGCTCTCCTCTGCATTCACCTGCTCTGTCTCTGCCATGTGCTTTCCCACTGTGCTGAAAGAGAAGGGGCGGGGAATATACTAGAAAGAAGGTCGGGGCGGGCGGAGTTTCACGCATGCGCAGTGTATATAAAGCGTAACACGTGAATGGAAAGGTTTCCCCATTGGGGCTTTGGACAGCAATATAAACATAATCAAAAAAATATTACAGATTATTAATGAGAAATCTTTAATCATGAGGGTTGCCAAATGTCACAATATAATAAATATACAGTACATGTAAAAATCTGGCCAGATAATAAAGTGCATAGTCCACACTATAGCATACAAGCAAGGTAAACAGAATTGAGAAACATGGTAACATAGCAAATACTATGAAGTGTTGAATCCCCGAGGCGTTTCGACCATCAAGTGGTCATCTTTAGGGGGATCATTAGCTCTGTGAGACATATAAGTAATTTTCAGAATTTTAAAGCATATCAACTTTCGTCGCAGTACAGATATATATGTAACATATTGGTGTATTTACCGCTTGAAGGTGAGATATGTGGTTGCATGACCAGAGGTGAATAAAAGCCATGGAGTAATCGGTGAGGCCACGTGACTGCTCCCACCCCTCCACGGGAAAAGGATCCAGTCCGATGGGCTTACAGGAAGCCACACTGTTGACGCCCGCCACGAAGTGGGAGAGAGAAGGAAAGTCGGCACCTGCAACAAGTTCCCCATCAATGACCATGTATTAAATAAAGGGATTAGATAATTTGGCTCTTAGCATAATTGCAGGGGTATACATTTTAGTCTATATATATTAAATTTATGAGCTAACTATAATGATGTTTATCAATGTGTGCACATCAAATTATCCTAGGGTTCCAGGAGTACAGTTGACCAGTGTATCAGTACATAACTCTATGTGTGGGGATAATAAAAATAATAAGCTCTGCAGAAGACACAGCCGACAACGGCTGTGAAATGAATGGGGAGTGACATCACCCATAGAGTTACTATAGGGCTTCCGTTGTTGGATGTGTCCTCTGCACCCGCCTCCGCAGCGAAGCCACGGCTGACAGCTCAGCGTGGGATTGGGTCGGATCACCTGCAGAAAAGGTATCTACTGTATACTGATTTTTTCTTCACAGGGTTAGATAGGTTAGTGTTAGATCATCAATGTCTGTAGATGCAAGGATTTTAGTTTTAGGGTGGACTTCTACTTTAACTCTACTTACCTCCTGCTTATAACTTACATCCTACCTATGGGGACCTCTTGTCACTCCCAATGTAATACACTGCCTATTAATTCAAGTGGCCCTACACCTATTCTATTTCATTACTCTGGTGCCATCTAATGGCCAGAACGGGGAGCTACTTTGGATAAATTCCATACCCCTAGAGTTAGACTACTGCCTGGGTAAGTACCTGCACCTATTCTCTGACAAAAAATACTGTTTGTATAGTATTGTATAACTCAGTATAACTCAGTGTTTCTCAACCTTTTTTTTACAGCAAGGGCACCCTTTAAAATGTTGGCACCCCATTTTAAAATGTAAAAAGTAAACTAATAGTTTTAGATATTGCAGCAACATCCGAACACGTAGGATACTCAACATTAATTATTTTTACAAAGCAAATAGACCTTTGCACACTGGAAGTTACTAGTATTCCAGCATTTCTTTTTTCCCTCAGTTTGTGGCCCACATGATGACCAAGTTTGTAATGCTGCACAATAAAAAGTTTCAGCTTTGTGTACCAAAAAGGCAGGCTTGATAAACCCGCTGGCTTGTTGTGAATTTTTAGGCATTCTGCCAAGGCACCCCTGAAAAACCCATAAGGAACCCCAGGGTACCATGGTGCCCTGGTTCAAAAAGGCTGGTATAGCTTTTATGCACATAGTAACCCAAAGCAGAGCTGGGGCATACCCCTCCTGGAATCTTACTATTGGTTCCTTATCATGATAGCTGGTCTCCCTGACCAATAGTGAGGTGCAGGAAGTGAAAGGGGCTTGACTAAAAAGATTGCATTCAGCTGTACATCTGGCATGAGGCATAGGAGTACGATGTCACCATAAATGATGTGCCCCCTCAGTTTTAGTAATAAAGTTATGTAGCACCCTCTACTTAGGTAGGTGCTAAAGATTAGGGTTTTTGTAAGTGCAGGTAAATTTAGGCAGGCTTAGCTGGAAGATAGGCCTGTTTGTTTTGATCTGTGTGGGCTGGGAATGGCCTATAGTAGCAGCTGTGACTCACAGACATCATCACTCCACTGTCACCTCCCTCTTTCTTCTAGAGAATTCTAGAAGAAGAGGAGGGGAAGAGGGGTGGAGCTGTTTGGGGTGTCTCAGGGAGCCCTGACCAATCCCCAACTAGGATTGGCTGGGGGCAGGCCTCCTTGAAATACCCAGCGTCAGCCCAGCTGGGGAGGAGTTGTCGGGTGGAAGAACTGGAGATGGAGTACTAGGCTGTTGGGGCCTTTGAGGGAGCTCCCCATTCTGGGGGGGGGGGGGGGGGTGACCTTGGGCCTGGGACAATGTTGGGGCAATCACGCCCATGGATTACAAATATGTCCAGAGATCTGCTAATGCTGGACATCTCTCACTGGATTACAAATATGCCCAGCCCTCTGCAAATTCTGAGCATTCTGAACTTTTACTCCAAACTCCTGCATTATTCAGTGAGGTGTGCCTGGAAGTGTCTACTGTTGCCCGGGGTGATCGGTGTAAACCTCTGGTTGCCTGCAGGCGGGACTGTGCTGAGATAGTGCCCTCCAGTGAGACATTGGCTACAAACTTTATTGTTGCTACTGGCAACCACCGCAAAAGTCAGCGGTCATCAGTTCCCAGTTGCTCGGGCAAAATAGGTGCCGAGCGACATGCCTGAACAAGTCCTGCTAGCATCAGCATGCCTGCTAACTTCAGTTCATTTAACAAGGGGTTACAGCAGCGTGCCCTGGGAGAGGTCTGCCTATCAGTTCTGGCGGCCCCAGCCTGTCTGGAAGCAAGGGGGCGGTGCCACACCCTGGAGGAGACCCAGCGTTCCCTCCTAGCAGCAGACACCATGAGGCAGCAGAGCATGATGGCAAAGGGTGGTCGTCTACTCCCAACCCTAAATTGCCTGAAAAGCAGGAGAGGGCACTGGTGGACACCGGTGTCCAGCTGGAGCCTCCTGGGGGACATGCACTCCGGGTGATCGAAAGGACGGAGCGATTGTGTTTGCTATGCCCGGAGTGTTGTCCCTGACCGCGATGTAGCTTCCAGCTAGGCCTGTTTGTTTTGATCTGTGTGGGCTGGGAGTGGCTCAGGGTAGCAGCTGTGACTCACAAACAGTATCACTCCACTGTAACCTCCCTCTTTCTTCTAGAGGATTGTGCATGGTAGCCAATCAGCTTCTAACTTCAGCGTGTTCAATTAAGCTTTGACAATAAAACCTGGAAGCTGATTGGTTTCAATGCACAGTTGCACCAGATTTTGCACTCTCCAGTTTTAGTAAATCAACCCCTGTATGTTACTTATATATTCGGTTGATTTACTAAAACTGGAAAGTGCAAAATCTGGTGAAACCAATAAGTTTGCAGGTTTTTTTGTCAAAGCTTAACCTCCCTGGCGGTATGATTATTTCTGATTTTAGGTGCTGAAAGCGGTACAATTATTTTGCACAGAAATTTGGCGTTTTATATTGTAGGCCTGTAATTCTTAGGAATAGTTCACTTAAATCTGTCCAAACAAGAGTCTAGTAGACATCCCGGGTATGATAAAGTTTGAAAAACGAAATAAAAAATTATAATATAATAAATAACTATAAATAATTATAACAAATAATAATATAATAATAATAAAAAATATATAATAATGTAATCAAATCAAAAACACTGAAATTTGCTCAGTTGCAGAATTTTAGCTTTTGTTACTTTTAGTGTTTGATGACGGATCTCCTCACAAATCACTATCGTTCAATTCTGCGATTGATTCTAATTTATTATCGCTTTTTTCTAGCTGCTCTAAAACCACTTTTGATGTAAAGGGACAGTTTTGGTTGCTATGGACAATCTCCAGTTTCCTGGCAGAAAGAACAGTTTTTATATATATAAAACTGCATGCAGGACACTGGGCAAACCACTAGGGACAAAGGGGATGTGTAATTATTTGATACAGTACTGTAATCTGTAAGATTACAGTATGCTGTATCTATACTGTGTGTTTTACTTTTGAATTTACCGCCGAACTCCGTCCCCGTGCGCCGCACCGCTCGCAGGGAACGGAGCTCGGCACTGTGAATCGAGCGAGACACGGCGGCTCGCCGATCACAGCGGGGAGACATCGCAGGATCCAGGGGACAAGGTAAGTATGCTCTTCCTGGATCCTGCGATGCAAGCCCGAGTCTGGCTCGGGGATACCGCTTTTGGTATAAAAAATCCAACCCGAGCCAGACTCGGGAATACCGCCAGGGGGGTTAATTGAACAAGCTGAAATTAGAAGCTGATTTTCTACCAAGTATATAGTATAATGAAGCACAGAGGGGAATTACATCACCTTCAATATGTTGCCAACATCCCAAATTAATACAGAAAAATAAGGACCCTGAAACAGGGGAACCTTTGTACCCCCCGGTACAGCGGGACTTTATAGGCGAACAGAACAATTAAGTTATGATAAAAATATTTGTTTATTGGAAATTTCTTAGAAAAGCATAAAAGCAAGGCAGAGTAAACATAAATTTGTACAAAAGTGCTTATGCATAGTGCAACAAGATTTTTTCATAATAATTACTTTACACTTTCAATTGTGAATACATATTTCTCTATAGGCCTGACATGTTTCAGGACGATGTCCCTTCTTCAGAGGCGTATTGAGGAGAGAGAATATATATATAGATGTATTCTGAAAAGACAAGTGAGATCAATTTACACATTGAAATGTTGTACAGGACAAAAATTCACATTATGGCATCCGATAGTGTCCAGCATACATACCAGTATCCAGTCCTTAACGAAAAAACGCTGTGCAAAGAATATGCAGAAAGCAGATTTTCATATCAAGAGAGAGGGGTAATTTGATTAAATGAAAATAAATAACCGCCAATTAGCCAATGGTGGGCATGACGGCTTCCACTTGGGTCGAGGAGAGACTCTGCAAAGGCCCCCGAGCGGGAGGACGACCCCGCCAGATCCACAATGTAGCCCTAAAAGGATAGGTTTATGTAAATTAATAAATCGCACTCTATTGCCATAAAACTTGTGTGTATTGTATATTATATATTAAATATTAAATATTTAAAAGGTAATGTTATATCGCATTATGTGATAGACACTAAGAAAAGGGGAGCTGCTTTCTCCATGATTTAGGCATGGAGTGCATGGCTCCGTGCTACGACCGCAAGTCTCAAATGCTTTTTATTGCTGTGCAATCTGCACTTCAAGAGAAAACAGCGACCCCAACCCTCTAACACAGATGCAGGAAAAGGGGAACAACATCAAAAAGAGAAAGACTTTTTGCCCCCTGATAGTCGCACTGCGGAGACGTTGCTCTGCATGTGCACTAATAAAAAAGCAAAAAAGCAAAAACCATCCGTGCAGTTACAAAGTGAACCACACAGAAAGGACTGAAGTCATAATAAAGGGAATAATGAAGCACTGCCTCTCCTCTAGGGATGAGCTTCGTGTTCGAGTCGAACCCATGTTCGACTCGAACATCGGCTGTTCGGTCGTTCGCCGAATTGCGCACGATATAGGCCGTTCGCGCCAAATTCGTGTGGCGCGTCACGGCCCATAATTCACTGCGGCATCGCAGTGCATTGCTGGCTGATGATTGGCCAAGCATGCACTATGACCCGCATGCTTGGCCAATCACAGCGCCGCCTGAACAGAGAGCCGTAATTGGCCAAAGCCAAGGAGGATTTGGCCAATTATGGCTCAGGGGATTTAGTACACGCCCCACACTATATAAGGCCGCCTACACGGCGGCCCTGTGCAGTGTGTTCCGGTGTGCTAAGAGATAGAGAGAGAGAGAGACAGTGTCATTTCATTTGAGTTAGCTAGATTAGGCAGGACAGTCAGTTAGCTGCACTTACAGTGTATTGTGTATATATATGCATCCCAGGTGTTGCATATATATATATATATATATACACTGTATTCAGTTTAGCTAGATCCGTTCCTGTTATCTTCCTACTGACAGGCAGGCTTGTCTTGTTACAGTATTTACAGCTACCTGAAGAAAATTGCTGGTGTTCTTTTGATCCTATTAGTACCACAGTCAGGCAGCTAGACTATTTACAGTTAGTGCAGTGCGTCCTGCTCACAGTGTTCAGCTAGATCCGTTCCTGTTATCTTCTTACTGACAGGCAGGCTTGTCTTGTTTCAGTATTTACAGCTACCTGAAGAAAATTACTGGTGTTCTTTTGATCCTATTAGTACCACAGTCAGGCAGCTAGACTATTTACAGTTAGTGCAGTGCGTCCTGCTCACAGTGTTCAGCTAGATCCGTTCCTGTTATCTTCCTTCTGACAGGCAGGCTTGTCTTGTTACAGTATTTACAGCTACCTGAAGAAAATTACTGGTGTTCTTTTGATCCTATTAGTACCACGGTCAGGCAGCTAGACTATTTACAGTTAGTGCAGTGCGTCCTGCTCACAGTGTTCAGCTAGATCTGTTCCTGTTATCTTCTTACTGACAGGCAGGCTTGTCTTGTTACAGTATTTACAGCTACCTGAAGAAAATTACTGGTGTTCTTTTGATCCTATTAGTACCACAGTCAGGCAGCTAGACTATTTACAGTTAGTGCAGTGCGTCCTGCTCACAGTGTTCAGCTAGATCTGTTCCTGTTATCTTGCTACTGACAGGCAGGCTTATCTTGTTACAGTATTTACAGCTACCTGAAGAAAATTACTGGTGTTCTTTTGATCCTATTAGTACCACAGTCAGGCAGCTAGACTATTTATAGTTAGTGCAGTGGTCCTGCTCACAGTGTTCTGCTAAACCTACAAGTTAGTGGGGTGCGTCCTGCTCACAGTGTTCAGCTAAACCTACAAGTTAGTGGGGTGCGTCCACCTCACAGTGTTCAGCTAAACCTACAAGCTAGTGGAGTGCGTCCTGCTCACAGTGTTCAGCTAGATCCGTTCCTGTTATCTTCTTACTGACAGGCAGGCTTGTCTTGTTACAGTAAATATAGCTACCTGAAGAAAATTGCTGGTGTTCTTTTGATCCTATTAGTACCACAGTCAGGCAGCTAGACTATTTACAGTTAGTGCAGTGCGTCCTGCTCACAGTGTTCAGCTAAACCTACCTGTAGAAGGTTGGTGGTGCTCTCATACTACAGGCAGTTGATTTTGCTAGCTGCAGTATCAGTACATATATATATATCCCAGCTTAGTGCAGCTACAGGCCATTAGTATAATTTTTTTTGAAATCTCAGATCCCTTCAAAGACTGCCTATGCTTATGCTGAGTGACTATCCCTGAGTAATTATCCTCTTCCTCCTCAATCATCACGCTGATAGCTTGTAAGAACATTTTTGGTTCTGGGCGCCACCACCAGTGCCTAAGGCACAATTTTTCAGCCCCTGTTTAACAGGGGCGTGTAATTACAGTTTTTGATGCAATACTTTGCAGCAGGGCTTGTTCCTGCGTTCCAACTAGAGTGTCTGTGAGGGGTTGCAGTGTTGTGGCACCAGCACCAGTGCCTAAGGCCTAATTTTTTTTCAGCTCCTGTTCAACAGGGGCATGTAATTACAATTTTTGATCTAATATTTCACAGCAGGGCCCTGTGAGGGCTTACAGTGTTGTGGCCACAACAACACCTAAGGCCCAAATTTCTGCTGAGTAAATAGGGCAGGACCCTACTTTCAAACATCTAACTTACAAACGACTCCTACTTGCAAACGGAAGGAGACAACAGGAAGTGAGATGAAATCTACCCCTAGGAAGGGAAATTCTCTCCTGTAAGAGTTAATATGGGAAAAACATTTCTCCTTTCCACTGATGCTTTCCAATCCTTGTTCCACAAAAAACCCCAAATTTTCAAAAAACATTTTTCATTGGGACAAAAAGTGAGGTGAAATCTTCTGAAGAGGAGGAAAGACAGCAAAACAAATGTCACAGGGGTGATAACCCTTCCCTATGTTTTCCAAAAAGCTTAAAAAAGATTTTTTGGCTGGAGCTAAACACGTTAAAAATGTACCCATTCAAAATTACAAACAGATTCTACTTAACAACAAACCTACAGTCCCTGTCTTGTTTGCACCGCCTGTATACTGCTGTTCAGAGTATATAGGGCCTGGTGGCCCCACACCTTTCCTTATTTTAAATTGGGTGCAGGGTTCCCCTTAATATCCATACAAGACCCAAAGGGCCTGGTAATGGACTGGGGGGTACCCATGCCGTTTGTCTCACTGATTTTCATCCATATTGCCAGGACCCGACATTACATTAAACCCGCAAGCAGTTTTAAATTAGATTTTTTCCTTTAAAAATGACATTTGGTGCAGGGACTGTTCTAAACACGGGAAACACGCGTCACTTTACAGGCATACTATAGACACTCCCCAGGTACGATATTTAAAGGAATATTTCACTTTTTTTTTTTTACTTTAAGCATCATTAAAATCACTGCTCCCGAAAAAACGGCCGTTTTTAAAAGTTTATTTTGCATTGATACATGTCCCCTGGGGTAGGACCCGGGTCCCCAAACCCTTTTTAGGACAATACCATGCAAATTAGCCTTTAAAATGAGCACTTTTGATTTCGAACGTTCGAGTCCCATAGACGTCAATGGGGTTCTAACGTATGTGCAAACTTTCGGTCCGTTCGCAGGTTCTGGTGCGAACCGAACCGGGGGGTGTTCGGCTCATCCCTACTCTCCTCTATGTAAAGATACATGGGTGATAGGAGAGGACAAAAGATAGAACTTTTCAACTTACTTGCTTAGGTTACAGGTATTAGGCAGAAGGCTAGAGCGTGGTGGTCACTGGCATGTGTTGTTTGACACTGGATGGGACACCAATTGGGGTTTTTTTAAAGAGCCGCTGGCACCTGCGCAGTGTGGATGGTTCCCTAAGTGTCAGCAAGGTGAGTGCATACCATCGCATATGACGCATTAGCGTCATAGCAAAGCGACGTGCGCAGACGGTGTAAACGGGTGGCAAACTAAAGGAGCTGGGGGATCGCGTCATTGCGTATAGCGCGGTGACGTCATGTAGAGGCGGCGCTACGAGACGGAGGTGGAGAAAAACAGTGGAACCATGTGATAGGTTGCTCGAGATAAACCAAGCGTTACCAAGACAACCAAATATACACAGAGCGCTCAAAATAAAAAATAAAAAATAAATGATAATCAAAAGCTGAAATGTTGAATACATGAGAATGCCATGAAAAAAGTCCCGCTGTACCGGGGGGTACAAAGGTTCCCCTGTTTCAGGGTCCTTATTTTTCTGTCCTGATTTTCTACCAAGCACAGCTGCACCAGATTCTGAGTGCTCCAGTTTTAGTAAATCATGGCCATTGAGTTGTTGATGTGATGACCAAAGACTGTAGAAAAAGTGAAACTTTCCCAATGCTTTTCAAGTAGCTCTTTGGCAGGGGCAAAGATGCGACTTTAGAATGTAAAAAAGTGGGTTTTGTATACTTATCAACCATACAAAGGTTACAACCAGTCTAAACATGACCAAGCTTCGGTCAAAGCTACTCAGTTTGTATTTATATTCAGACACCCCTTATGTGCATAGGCAGATTTTTTGGTAAAGGCGAACTAACCCTTTAACGATTATTAAACACACTATAGACCACCTACAGACATAAGACAATGCTTACCAGATCTATAAATAATCTTTAAAAAGTAATAAGATCCTGTAATTTTCCCTGCTGGAAAAAAATGTGTAATACAAGTACAAAGGTGCCAAATAATATCAGAACAATGGTTCTATGCACGGTAGAGGAGTTCCTTTTTTGTAAAGTAGATCTAAAAACTTGATGACATTTAGCTTGCTAATGCACTGTGTATAATTGTTAAAGATTTTTGAAAAATGATATTAAATTTTTTTTTTAATACATTTTTGTACCTTTGTTTTTTTCAACCAATCCCCGTCTAAATACCCTCACTTCAGTGTTGGCTTCACATCAGTGCTCTGGTGCAGCTTCCTGATAGTGACAACTATGGACCATGCTTGCATACTGTGTGTCATCATGGCCGCTAATAGTCTCCACCAGGGGAGTATGTAACCGGGAGACAGTGCAGGAGCACAACTGGAAGACAAGAACAAATTCTTTTTATCTTATAGCAGGAGGTGTCTGAGCAAAGACCTTCATGACAGCATCACCTGGTATTATTTTAATCAAAGTAAAAAAAATTGTAAACATGGTGTGAAATCGTGTTAACATCTTAATGTTTATCTGAGATTTTAGTGTGTTTTTAGATCCACTTTAAAGCAACCCTGTTGCTAGAATGAAAAGGAAAACAAAGTGTTGCTCTGCAAAGAAGAGAGTTCACGCTCACCTCTACCGTTGCCTATGCCTCTGATCTGCAATGTATTGAAGAGATACAGCTGCCCGAAGGATCTTCAGCATCCAGAACACTCCTTAGTTGATTTCAGTGCCAGTTCCCCTGCTGTACTGAGTGGTTCGAGCTGTCAACCCTTATCCTGCTACTGTGTCCTATAGTAGGGTAGAAGTAGGAGGGACGAACCAAAGAGTGCAACAGGGGACCAAAAATCTGACACTCCTACAAGTTTTGCATTCTAAAGATTCTTCAGGAACCTGTATCTCTGCAATACAGTGCAGATCAGAGGCATAGGCAACGGAAGAGGTAAATCAGCATCACGGGAAGCCAGAGAGATGTATGAACTATATTATTTTAAGGGGGGATTTTGTTTTGCATTTTTATACTACCAACGGGGTCACTTGAAAGTGGATTTAAACCCCCCAAAAAATTTTAGATACTTTTTAACAAGATTGTTTTTAAGGGAGACTATAAGGGCTCGTTCACACTATATGCAGTTGGTACTAAGCGCACATTTTTTTTGTACATTTCTGCCAGCCTATTCAGTTCAATGAGCTGGAAAACATAAGTGAACAAGCAAAAATTATGTGGAACTTCATTTTCTCAATCAACATTGACTATATTAATCCTTATGCTGCTAGGATTAGTAAATAGATAGGAATGTGTATAATAATGTGTATCATATTTACTTGTTTTAAACTATTTTTTATGTTTCTTCAGTTAGATTTTGCCTAGGCAAATTATGTCATACATCCCAGGAGTCTTCTGGAGGGGTAGAGGGGTTCCAAGCTAAGCACGCCCTCCTGCTTGCATGCCTGAACTAAGGGCAGATGGATTCCAGGAAGTCAATGCTACATGAATTACATGTCCTTAATCATGATGGCCACAACCAGAGATGCTAGAGGGGGTGTTTTTCAAAGTGATTTATCCTCAAAATAAAACATGGAGACATGAATGGATGAGGGAGTTTGCTTTGAATATTAAAAATGAATTAAATAGTGTTTGCTTTGTTGTGCTCAGATGTAGTGTAGTTCTGCTTTATTTTGGGTCATCTGCTCCTGTTACAGCCCCTGGGTGAGGCCTCAACCACATTGACACCACTAGTATGTCTTTCTTTAAGCTTTTATGAGCACACAAGAATTACACCTACAACTCTATGGAAAAATAGTAAAATGTATTGTCAAGTTAAACTCAACCAACATAGAACATAATAATAAAACACAATTAGCTTCACAGGGTCCCAAGCAGTGATTAAGTGTTTGTAGCAATTACTCTCGTGGAGTTGCTGGTTTAATCGGGCTGTTACCGTCACCTTTGTTACCTCTATTTCACCAGAACCGGGTCTAGGGTTCCGTTGAGTTTAACACCAGTCAATGTAGGCACCGAACATTTGAGTATCTTTTCCAATGCTTTAATAAACATGAATTGAAGGAAGTAGCAGGTAAGAGGTAGAAGGAAAGTTGCAGGCAAGTTCAAATACCTTGTCTTAGTGTAGTATTAGGAATTGAAAGCTTGTAGATGGATATACTCTCTCTGTAGAGTTGAATCTTTGCCTGCCTGGATAGGTTTCTCTCACTAACCTAGCAGCCAGTACGCAGCACGAACAAAAGTCTCTGCCACAGACTTGATTGGATTGAAACCCGTACAGTCCTCTGCCACAGGATGTAATGGTTTAAGATGAATAGCAAACACAGCACTAGAACCTTTAAGCCGACCCGGCAGTACTATGCGTAGGGTTACTTTAGGATACGTCCTCCAACTGAGTCACCAGGCCCCTCTCCAGACCAGCACTCTGCATGATCCTTCCATGACGGGTCCTCCCCTGGGATCTTCTTAGTTGTCCAGCTTCTTCCCTCTAGGACAGACAGCCCAGGACCATTCCTCTGCTGCTGTGGTAGGCCCCAGACAGGCTTCTGGGCCACCCACGCGCTGCAGCTACGTGGGCCTCCCGGAAGGAGGACCACGAGGTAGTACTCCTAGCACATACCTGTCGTCCAGGAGGAACAGCAGGTGGAACGAAACTAACCCCCAAACATGGCGTCTGTCCCATAAATACCCTCCCCCAGAATGCAACTCGGAGGACCACCTCCACCGAGTTATCTCCGGGACAGAGGAGCACTCATACGCTTCAGCGTGTTGCCTTTCCAACACCGACCCATAGCGACAGCGACACCCACAGGCACAGTGTGAAACTACATGCAACTCAGCCAAGCTGGAAAAGAGGCAAATCTGACTATGTATGAACAGATAACCCTCTAAATTTACCTATCAACAGTAGATTGAAAATCTACCAGCGCTACATGTATATATTGTGATCCCAACAGCATAAATTGTAGCTCTCCTCACAAGATGACCACAATAAGTATCAACAGGGATCAGGCAAGGTCACTTGAAAACTCTCCCAACAAGGGGACTAGGTTTAGGCCAAAGGTTATGGACTTAAAGTCAAGCATAACTTTGTCCTTAGGGTGACGTTGACTGGCTATAGTCAAACCACTTGCCGACCGGCTCCTGTACACATACGTCGGCACTTTAAAGATGGATATCTCAGTAACGGCAGAAGCTGCTGCCACAACCGAGTTATCCATCTCTTCAGGAGCTGGTCGTGTTTACGATAATGGTGGTCTCTGTGGCGGATTCACCACGAGATCACCGTTATCAGCGGTGGGAGGTGCCACCCCCCTCCTGCCACTCTCCTGTGCCTTCCGCTGCTTACCGGAGCCGTTGGCAGCGGCGGAGGCGATCAGGACCTGTCCGTGGCCGGGTTTGGAGACGAGTGAGGGGAAGATGGCCCCCACCCGTCTCCATACCATAGCAGGGTGGAAGCAACGTCATAACGTCACTTCCGCCCATACATCTTAAAGGGCCATTTTTTCAAAGTCATTTTTTCAAAAGACAACATTTTTTTTTATTGCATTTAAGTCCAAATATGAGATCTGAGGACTTTTTGAACCAAGATCTCACATTTAAGAGGACCTGTCATGCTTTTTTCTATTACAAGGGATGTTTACATTCCTTGTAATAGGAATAAAAGTGACCCAAATTTATAAAAAAATAAACAGTTAAAAAATAAATAAAATCAAGTAAAATAAATAAGAAAAAAAATGTTTTTAAAGCGCCCCGTCCCGATGAGCTCACGTGCAGAAGCGAACGCATGCATAAGTAGCGCCCGCATATGAAAACGGTGGTCAAACCACACATTTGAGGTATCGCCGCAATCGTTAGAGCAAGAGCAATAATTCTAGCCCTAGACCTCCTCTGTAACTCAAAACATGCAACCTGTAGAATTTTTTAAACATCGCCTAAGGAGAATTTTATGGTAAAAGTTTGACGCCATTCCACGAGCGGGCGCAATTTTGAAGCATGACATGTTGGGTATCAATTTACTTGGCGTAACATTATCTTTCACAATATAAAAAAAATTGGCCTAACTTTACTGTTGTCTTATTTTTTTATTCAAAAAAGTAATTTTTTTTCCAAAAAAAGTGCGCTTGTAAGACTGCTGCGCAAATACGGTGTGAAAAAAAGTATTGCAATGACCACCATTTTATTCTCTAGGGTGTTAGAAAAAAAAAATTATAATGTTTGGGGGTTCTAAGTAATTTTCTAGCAAAAAAACTGTTTTAAACTTGTAAACACCAAAATCTCAAAACGAGGCTAGTCCTTAAGTGGTTAATGTAAATCTTCTGCCGGCTAGGTTGGGGCCCTTGAAGATGTTTGTGCGCAGAGATGGGATAGTCTATGGTTTGAGTAGTTATAGTACTGCCCCCCGTGAGTAGGACCAAGTAATATGGAGTGTTCCTTAGCTGCAGTTGCAGTAATTAGATGAAAAGTAGACACAGTTTTAGCAGTTGTATGAAAAGAACATGTGACTTGGCCATGTTGAGCCTAGTTTAACAACAGCAGCAAGCAGTTAGAACAATGGTGCGTGGTCATTTAAACCAACAAGCTTCTTGAGAGTGAGTACTTACACTAGCTTAACTGTGGATCTGCGACCTGCTCACCGCTCTCTCTCTAGAAACCTCTAGCAGCGATCGGCCGAGCTGTTGGAGGGGTCCTCCTTTTTATTGGTCTTTACCTGTGGCAGAAAGAATACAGAGTATCTTGGCAGTGGTTCACCTCTGTGGCTCCTCCAGTAGGCCCCAACAGCAGCAAGTTGGGTCACAGACTGGCTATCCAGAGTATCAGGGCAGCTGATATTGCAACAAAGTCTAACTCTATCCAGCTGCCTGGGTCAGAAAACAACAGCGTACAGCACTCAATCCACTGGCACCTACATTTCCCATCGAGACACAACACCGATTCCTCTGCAGTAGTTCTCCGGTTGACGCCCTCTCTAACTCCTCCTCTCGCTTCCCAGGCTTTTCCTTTTATACTACCCCCTTGTCTGCTCCTCCTGCTCTCAGGTACCCCTGGGTGCAGTAGTTTGCTTCCCAGTATGGCAATGACTCTGATCTCCATCCAAACTACATCTACCAGAGTGCTGCAGTCTTTAAAGTCAATCTTAACAACAAGCACACCTGCTGCTGCCATCTTGTCGATGAAAAGAAGACCTGCATAGTACAGTAAAATGAACTCCTGTCACACTTGCATGCAGCATAAAATACAGTCCTTACAAAGCACAAGTTTATTGGTCTTTACACAGCTGTGTCCATACTTTCATAGAAATCTAGGCAGCTGCATTCAGATCCGTAAAAAATCCACTATATAGATAAACTTGTTGCATATTTTTCCTGTGAGCGTGAGCCCTAATGATTTTGTGTTAATTTTAATTACATTTTTTAGTTTATGAAATGGTAAATTGATATATGATATTGCATATCTGCTTATATTGGTGAATGGTGAAACTTCAACTTTTTCTGCAGGAATATATGCCGTGGGTTCCAGAAATATTAGGCTGGCCATAGATGGATTGTTCTTTTCTCGTTCAGACTGAACAAAAAAAAAATGTAAACTGATTCCTCCATTCACAAATTCAATGTGGATAAAGGAATCCTCCCTGCTGAGACATCGTATTTTGACAGCGGGGACTCATGCTGATTGAAGAAAACGTTCTCAACAAGCCTGTTTGACGGAAGTCAACTGTTAGATTGATTTCTGTCAAATAGGAGCAGAATAAGATTTGCTTTACCTTCGTCATGAAGGGGTTAATACCTGGTTATTTTTCCTGAAAGTTTTTGTCCGTCTTTAAATGTGCACCTGAGTTGTCACCCTTGGATCATCGAGTACCATCCAAAAGTTTTATTGAAGAATGATTAGATCACAGTAGACAAAGTGCAAAGTATCAGAGCCACACAGCACCCCTTGGTCAGGCATGTGATGCCCCTGGTCCACCTCTTTCATTCTTTGGTTTTCAATCTTGGAGGCTCAGCATCACAGGTGGGCATTATCTAGGATGGTCAACATGCTAACCAAGCCTGCCTAGAAACTCCCACTCCTTCAAACAGATATCCACCCATCAAGACATTTTGATATTTGCATACCTCCCCCCAAGATCCTTCCCACTGCTTGCATCAGGGCTATGCTGGGAGTAGTACTGAAGTAGTACTATAAGCTAATGTAATGAAATGAAGAGCTTTTATTTGACAACCTTATTAACATGTTGATTTGGGGGGGGGGGGGGGGGGGAGGAACTTCAGCTTTAATTTTATCGTAAAGAACAATTAACCCCTTGCTGACGA
Source organism: Lithobates septentrionalis (assembly GCA_037952835.1). Classification (NCBI taxonomy): domain Eukaryota; kingdom Metazoa; phylum Chordata; class Amphibia; order Anura; family Ranidae; genus Lithobates; species Lithobates septentrionalis. The sequence goes on from JBBDGP010000385.1 coordinate 2,216,180, forward strand.
GCCACCATCATTTTACTGCGGAAGGTCGGCAGGATCCCGTGAGCCGTCGTAGCTATACGTCGGCTCGCTGGATTGGGATAGCAGGTGCGCGCAGAGGCAGAACAGGGAAGTGTGACACACAAATCCCTGTTCTGTTCTGTGAGGCGTGACAGATCGTGAGTTCCTATTAGCTAGGAAGCACGATCCGCCACTTCCTCTAGTCAGTCCCCTCCCCCTACAGTTAGAAACACACCTAGGGAACACAGTTAACCCCTTGATCGCCCCCTAGTGTTAACCCCTTCCCTGCCAGTGACATTTTTACAGTAATCAGTGCATTTTTATAGCACTGATCACTGTATAAATGCCAATGGTCCCAAAAATGTGTTAAACGTGTCTGATGTGTCCGCCATAATGTCGCAGTCCCAATAAAAATCGCAGATCACCACCATTACTAGTAAAAAAAGGAATAATAAAAATGATATAAATCTGTCCCCTATTTTGTAAACGCTATAACTTTTGCACAAACCAATCAATATACGCTTTTTGCGGGGTTTTTTTTACCAAAAATATGTAGAAGAATACATATCGGCCTAAACTGAGAAAGAATGTGCTTTTTTCTAAAAAAATGGGGATATTTACAACACCCTGCCAGCATCTGCCACCAGCTATAATCTGCCTGTATTGCATAGAGAAACACTTGGTCTAAAATAAGCTAATGTAATGAAATGAAGAGCTTTTATTTGACAACTTTATTAGCATGTTGATGACGGGGGGGGGGGGGGGGGACTTCAGCTTTAATTTTATCCCAAAGAACAATTAATAAAGTACAGGAACCAATCAGAATTTGTCCCACAAACTTTAGTAAAAGGCTGTACATCCAAGAATGGACTGGAAGGACTTTACTTCATCAGTTGAGAAGCATCCTACCATATTATTTGACATGCTACTGCTGGACATGGTAACACAAAATGCGTGCCAAGAAAATACACATTACAGTATTTTCCTGATCCAAAGCCATTCATACTTTTCTTGTCAATAATACCGGTAAGTAATAAGTATGTAGATCAGGATATGTGCATTTTAAATCTGTCTGTTGCAGTCAGTGATTTAAAAAAAACAGAAAGGCAGCTAGCTTTTTATAGAAGGAATTCAGCACACTTCCCTGGATGCATGGTCTCTTAATGAACTTTGTGTGTTGACTAGGGGAGATGACAGAAGGATCAATAATTTGACAGCTTTAAGATGACAATAGGTGCAGTATGGTTCATATGGTACATTGCACATCACCATGCTCTCACACTGTCTTATTAAAAAAAGACTGATGCTTGCATGGAAATACACCACAGAACACAGAGTACATGCCTGACATTAATGAGGGGAAAATGAGTTTCACTTCACAGATGACAGATTTTACAGTTAGAGATACAAAAATAAAACATGCATCATTTTGTAAAATATAACAGATCCTGCCAAGAATAGAATACATGATGTCCTATTTACAAGTGATAGATTATAGTAATAAACTGGCTTCACAGAAAACCAAATATTTTCTGAAAATGCTGTAGAGAATAAAATAGTGTCAGTTTCAATTTTTTTCTTATGTTATAAGATATTAGCGCAACGGTTTTGGAAACACAACATTTCAGTAAAAAATACACTAATTAACTAAGTTAATTTTTGAGAACACAAACGCAATAAATTACCCAATTTTCTGTAAAGTATAAAAGATGAGGCTGCGCTGAGTAAATAGATACCCTACCCGTCAAACCTTAAAATTGTTTTCACCTGTAAAAATGTGGCAAACTTCGGTATCCTATGTGTTCTGTAGGCGGCGCTTTAAAAGCCCCTACAGGTTCACCATGCGACTTTCACAAATGAGATTCGACTTTGATCCGACCATACCAGCACTTTGAGTCTGGTATGAATGTTGAGGGGGGGGACCCCGCGCCAAAAAAAAAAACGGTGTGGGGTACCCCCTCTAAGACCACACCAGACTCTTCGGTCTGGTATGGATTTTGAGGGGAAACCCCACGCTGAAGAAAAAAAATGCGTGGGGTCCCCAATCCATACCAGACCCTTATCAAAACATGCAGCCCGGCAGGTCAGGAAAGGAGGGGATGAGCAGGCGGCCCCCTCCCTCCTGAACCATACCAGGCCACATGCTCTGCGCCCCCCACTCCAAAGCACCTTGTCCCCATGTTGATGTGGATAAGGGCCTCTTCCCGACAACCTGGGCAGTGGTTGTTGGGGACTGTGGGCAGGGGGCTTATCGGAATCTGGAAGCCTCCTTTAGCAAGGGGGCCCTCATATCCCCCCCATGTGAATGAGTATAGGGGACATTGTACCCCTACCCATTCACCTCCCAAAAAAGCAGTGTAGTGTAAATAAAAACAAGAGACGTTTTTTGACAAGTCCTCTATTAAAAGTGAAAAATGTCCCTCGTCGTAGCTCCAATGTGTCTTCTTCCTCCAGTCTTCTCCCTCCGGTAATGTTTTCTTTCTCCGGTCTTCTCCCTCCGCTGCTGTCTTCTCCTCCGCTGCTGTCTTCTACTCAGCTGCTCTCTTCTTCTCAGCTGCTGTCTTTTTTGCTGCTGCTGTTTTCTCCGCCACCGACCTGGACCTTCTCTGACGCTGGCTCCCGTAGGAGGGAGAAGACCGGTGGAAGAACACATCACCGAGGGAGAAGACCGGAGGAAGAAGACACATTGGAGCTACAACAGGGGACATTCTTCACTTTTAATAAATGACTTGTCAAAAACCATCTTCTATTTTTATTTACACTACACTGCTTTTTTTGGGGTGAATGGTAGGGGTACAATGTACCCCATACTCATTCCCATAGGGGAGACTGGGATCTGGGGGCCCCCTTGTTAAAGGGGACTTCCTAAATTCTGATAAGCCCCATGCCTGCAGACCTCCATAACCACCTTCTGGGGTTGCCGGGAAGGGGCCCCCATCAACATGGGGGCAAGGTGCTCTGGGGAGGGCATGTAGCATGGTAGGTCCAGGAGGGGGGGGGGGGGGGCGCTCGCTCGTTTTTGGTGACAGGTCTTCTTTAAGGAGACATCAGATTCCTTCATTTTTCTAAATATGACACGGGCACCCAGAAGTAATGTTTTACGGGTCAGTAAGAGGAAGGGTAAGCTAGAAAATGGATGTTCACTGGCCTTCCCCTTACTGGTTGGCACCTACCATGCTCCTCCCCGGTTCGCTGATGGGCACGTGTGAGGGGTGGGGGAAGGGGGGAGTGTAGAAGTGATTCAGTGACTGCATAGATGCTGATTGCTTCCATCTGACAGCCGATGTTGGTGGCAGCGAAAGTGTTTCTTTTTTTTCTCTTCATTGGTACAAGTATTTAAAACTCTTAAGCCCCGTACACACAATCGGACTTTCCGACAACAAAACGTGGAGTTTTGTCCGAAGGGTGTTGGTTCAAACCTGTCTTGCATAAACACGGTCACACAAATGTTGGCCAACAATTACGAACGTAGTGACGTACTAGCTGTACTACGTGGTTTTTCAGCTCTTTAGCGCCACCCTTTGGGCTCCTTCTGCTAATTTCGTGTTAGTAGAAGTTTGGTGAGCGTTGATGCGCGCTTTTCTTTTCGTATTTTTCATTTAGCGTTTTTCGGTTCGTTTCTGAACGTCCTTTCGTCGTTCAACCAGACATGTTGCAGAATCGGAGGACATAACGTGTTATTTATTATTGGCCTTGGAGTTATTGCTTTGACATTTTTTTTCTTGAATAATGATTTGATTTGGTATATTTTCTATATTTTTGGATGCATAGAATGTTCTTATTCACATAGCATAACCTTTAACCACTAGTCCCTCTAAAAATCGTTGATCCCCCCCGATAATCCATACCAAATCCTTACCCGAGCATTCAGCTTGGCAGGCAAGGAAAGGGGGGGGACAAGCGATCGCCCCCCTCCTGAACCATATCAGGCCACATGCCCTCAACGTGGGGGGGTGCTTTGGGGCAGGGGGGCTTTGGAGCAGAGTAGGCTTTGCCCTTAAATAGCTAAGGGGCAGGGCCACCCAGTAAAGTCACTGGGTGGCCACGCCTTCTTGTTACGCCATCAACCGAGGCATGCTGGGTCAATTATGTCACAAGGGGCGGGGTCACCAGGTGACGTCATTGGGTGACCCTACCCCTTAGTTGTTTAAGAAATGTCAGATGGAGCATCAGGCAGATGACGGGAGCCTTCAACGAGAACAAAGCTTTTTGTTCGGGTCAGGCAGATGTCGTGATTGGTGATGGCTCTACACCGGGGGACCTTTTTTCTTATTTTCTTAATAAAGGACTTGTGTCTTTACTCACTTTTTACACATTTTTGGTGAATGGGTAGGGATACTATGTACCCCATACTCATTCACATGGGGGAGGCGGGATCTGGGGGCTCCCTTGTTAAATGGAGCATCTAGATTTTGATAAGCCCCCCCCCGCCCGCAGACCTCCACAACCACCGCCCAGGGTTCTGGGGAAGAGGCCCTTGCCCCATCAACATAGGGACAAGGTGCTTTGGGGTGGGGGGCAACAAAGCACCCCCTCCATGTTGAGGGCATGTGGCCTGGTATGGTTCAGGGGGGGTGCTCATTTGTCCCTCCCTTTCCTGGCCTGTGGGCTGCATGCTCAGATAAGAGTTTGGTATGGATTTGGGGGACCCCACGCTGCTTTTTTCAAAATATTTCATTGCTGGCAATCTTTTGTTTTCAATAAGCTGTCAGTGGGAAAGCCCCTTACAGCTGATGAGTCATCGGTTGTTAAGGACGTGGCGAAGGTTCTAGAAGGTTCTAGAACCTTTTGTGATATCTCCTTCCATTCCAGCTGCGTGAGAGCCGGCGGGGCGAGTAACGGGGCTGCTCCCCATCTGTGTTACACTATGGATAGTTTCTTTTTATCTACATGCCTGTGAGACGAGAGTTTGGGGTCCCGGTTTTATTCTCCCAGCCACGCTGTATGCAGACAAGTTACATCAGCTGGATCTCCCTTATCAGGACGGAATACAGGCTGTTTTGTGCTTGCCTTGTGGTAAGCGCAATATTTGTGTGGTGGCGGATCACTGAGTGTGGTGTCTCTCTCATCTTTTCCACCGAGTCTGGTTGTGTCCACTCAGGGGTTTCTCTGGGATTGATTTCGGTCAATCATCATATACAAGGATTTCCATCCACTATATATGGACACTATCTTTCAATTTACTTTTTGATTTATACGCATGGACTTATTTTTTGATCATTGCAATGTTTAATATATATACACATGATTCTTTTAACAGAAGTTTCTAAGATTACTTCACAGGTTTTTTTTTATATTTAGCGCGGTTATTTATTTTTCTTTTTGGTACCTTGTATAGAGCACTATAGTAATGCCCCGTACACACGGTCGGATTTTCCGATGGAAAATGTCCGATCAGAGCGTGTTGTCGGAAATTCCGACCGTGTGTGGGCTCCATCGGACATTTTCCATCGGATTTTCCAACACACAAAGTTGGAGAGCAGGAGATAAAATTTTCCGACAACAAAATCCGTTGTCGGAAATTCCGATTGTGTGTACACAAATCCGACGGACAAAGTGCCACGCATGCTCAGAATAAATAAAGAGATGAAAGCTATTGGCCACTGCCCTGTTTATAGTCCCGACGTACGTGTTTTACGTCACCGCGTTTAGAACGATCGGATTTTCCGACAACTTTGTGCGACCGTGTGTAGACAAAACAAGTTTGAGCCAACATCCGTCGGAAAAAATCCTAGGATTTTGTTGTCGGAATGTCCGAACAAAGTCCGACCGTGTGTACGCCCTATAAGAGTGGAATATTTTGGCAATTTTTGGGGATGAGAATTCTAATCCACCCCCATCGACCCTAATCTTGGGTATGAAGGTCCTATTCTTTTTCTCCTTTACCTTTCTCGCCATCCATTTTCCTGATTTGTTACCCCCCTGATACATGTCCTTATTGATAGTATAAAAGGCGCATTTCCTTTCCTGTTCTAGCAGTTCATCCAATTCTCTTCTTTTCCCTATTAGTTCTTTCTTTTCAGGTATCCCCCTAGGTCGTGTACCCTGCTCTAACTCCTGGATCTCCCTATAGAGGTGTGACATCTTTTCCCCCCTTTCTCTCTTTTTCCCAGCTCCAATACTAATCCGAATCCCTCTTATGTACACCTTATGCGCCTCCCAAAGGGTACCCCTAGATATTTCTAGTGTATTGTTTGTCTCAAAATAATTCTTCAATTCCTGCTCTATTTTTCCCGCAGAATCCGGGTCTTGAATAAGAGAATCATTCAGTTTCCAATTCATCCTAGTCCGATCCGCCCCAGCGACCTCCAATTGGATTTTCACTGGGGCATGGTCGGACAGGGTGATTGCTTTAATTTCTGCGGCCTTGAGCTGTGGGATTAACTGATGTTCTATTAGGATATAATCGATCCTTGAGAATGATTTATGGACAGGGGAGTAGAACGTGTAATCGCGTTCCTTCGGATGACAAATCCTCCAACCATCCATTCACTGAAGACTCATAAGCATTTTTTTAGTGCCTCACATTGTGTCGCAGATTTTGAGGCACCCCTTGAGGTATCCAGCCCTGGGTCAATGCTCCAGTTTAGGTCCCCTGCAACAATTAATTTGCCCTCCTTGAAGGTATCAAGCTTCTTCAATACCTTCCTTAAAAATGTATCAGGGTTTTTGTTTGGGCAATAGATATTCGCTATTGTGCACATCATATTAAATAACTTCCCCTTCACAAAAAGGAACCTTCCCCTTGGGTCAGCCAGCCGCTCTCCCTCTGCAAACATCGTCATCCTGTCGAACCCAATAGCCACACCCCTAGAGTGTGTCGATCCTGCGTCCCCATAGAACCATTTTGAGAACTAATGTGACGCCAATCCACCTCCTGATGAGTGAGTGATATAGGTCTCCTGTAGGCATGCCACATTTGCTCCCAACAGCTGCAATTCCTTGTTTATTTTGTACCTTTTTTTTGCTGTATTAAGTCCCCTTACATTATACGTGACAAAATTTACAACTCCCATATTTCACCCCAATAAGAGCGTCTGTCCGATCCAGTAAGGCACTCCAAGGAGAGAGAGAGAGGGAGGGGAAAAAAAAAGGAACCCCACCAACCCTCCCCCCAACTCCCACTCCCCCCCCCACCCCATTCCCCCTGCCCCCCACCCCCCTAGTCTGGAACAGATCACCTGAAGAGGCTAGGCAGACCCCTCTGTTCATTATATGGATCTGGTAGGCATCAACCTGATGCCACCTTATCACCATATTCCCTTGCGGGCTCACGTCACAGACTCCTCCAAGCCCACCCCGGTCCCCCCTGCCCCCCCATCCTACTCCACTCATGCTGGAGCTAACCCACACCCTCAGGCTCTACCTTTTTATCGTTAACTAGAGCTTCTTCCCGCTCCCCCTCCCCCTCTCCATCCCGTCATCCTTCCAGGAGATGATACTCTCTCCTCTTCTCCCCAGCCTGCAAAAGTCCTTCAGATCTTCAGGGAATCTCAAGACTGCGGTTCGCTCATTTTTTTCCCAATTAAGCAAGCTGGGAACCCCCATTGATATGATATCTCTGATGCTTTCAAGAGCCCTAAAAGAGGTTTCAACAGTCTCCTTCTTGAGAGGGTCTCCGCTGACAAATCTGAATAGACCTGTAGTTGCACACTTTCATAACATATAGGTGGAAGCTGCCGCAGTTTTCCCATAATTTTTGATTTTTCTTCTGCATAATGGAACCTTATTATCACATCTCTCGGGCTCTCTGACCTATTGAGGGGATATCGTGCGATCCTATGGGCTCTATCTAGCTTCAGAGGTTCTGTTATTTCCTTTTCCAATAAGGGGTTGAACAGCCGCTGTATTATTAACATCAGCTCCTCATTCCCATATTTCTCAGGAAGTCCTTTAATTAGCAGATTTTTGCGTCGACTGCGATTCTCCTGATCTTCTATTTTGTATAGGAGACTTCTATTTGTATTTTATAAATATTTTAGTTGCTTACTGATATCCTCAAGTCTTCGCTCATGATCTTCTATTCTGCCCTCCGTCTCTTCTACCTTTCCAAGCACTTGCCCGATGTCTGTTCTTACTGCCGCTATGTCCGTTTTTAATGATGTTTCCATTTTTAACAACATCTCTGCTAACATTTCTTTGATTAGCGGGGCTTCCTCCTGCGTTATCAGCTGCACTGATCTTTTCCCTGCTAGTTCCTCCTCTCCACCACTCTTCCTTTCTGCTCCCTCTTGGGCCTTGGAACTACTCTGGTGGAGGCTTCCATTGCTTCTGGGCCTCGTAATTTTACCCTCCTGTGTTTTCCCTGTTTTGTTCTCTTCTTCTGCCCCTTTCTGTCTGCTAGTTCCTGGGCGTATAGGGGTCCCTATTCTAGGGCTCCCCTGCGTCTCTTCCGCAATGCTAGGGTCCGTGGACATATAGCGTTGGATACCTCCAAGGCTCAGCACCTTTATTTGCTTTAGTTGATTTCCCCCTCATTTCTCTAGTTTACGCCCCGCCTGAAGTGATGTGGGGTCTTAATATAATCCTGAGTAAATGCCCGACTTATATGCAGTTATTCAGAGCGTCCACTCATACCGTGCTTTGGTTTAGTTTAGTTATAAGACTTAATTATAGTTATACGACAGGCAGTCAACAAACAGACAGACATTTACGTACCCGCCTCTTGGTGGTCATACATAATTAGTTATAGGACTAAATCCAGCGTAGACATACAGCATGAAAGGTCTTCCTCCAGTCCTGGGCTAAACTGAGGGAGGGGCTTACTTGGGGTTCCCCCAGTAACAGTCCCGATGTGAGGGGTGGAGAGATGGAGGGGGGTAAGTGGGGACAGAGATACTATAAGACAGAATTGCTTGCAATCAGCCCCTGAAACATCTAAAGGGTAAATTTTCAGAAACATCTAAAGGGTAAATTTTCTGTAGAATGTATTTTTCTGCCACGTCAAGTCAGGAAAATGCAAGAAAATCAGACCTACTGATCCAGTGTTCGGGTGAGGGCATAATACCTTCAGCAATTTGCCCCTCTTCCAATCCGTGATAGTGGGGGTTATTTACGAAAGGCAAATCCACTTTGCACTACAAGTGCAAACTACAAGTGCAAAGTGCACTTGAAATTGCACTGAAAGGAGGCGCATGCGCAGCAGCCTCATGAATGGTCGCTCGTTCTGAGAGCTCCGCTCCACTCCGGCCTACGATCCCCGCCACAGCTATAAATAGCGGCGGAACCAGACCATCGGACCTTCTCCTCACCGTCTGGAGTCCTGAGGGACCCCCTCGCATGACCGGGGGCTCGGCAAGACGGGACCTTTCCCGATTTCTCTACTCCGGCCCGCGGACCGCGGCCTCCACAAAAATGGCGGCGGCCGGCACCACATGAGGCTCCTCAGGGAATCCGGAGGCATCCTTGGAAGACTTTCCACCCCTGCACTCCCCCAGTGCCATGATGAAACAGCAAACTGTGAGTAACTCCCAGGATGGGTTATTACCAGGATCCCCCACAAACTCCTTAGGCTGTAGCCCCATGGAAGTACCCCCCCCTAACCCAGATGGAGGAGACCTGCCCCATATCCATATCCAGCCCTCAGAATGATCCCTCTGCTCCCATCCCTGCTGACTTTGCAGCCCTAATGAACACTTTCTCTAATATGCTTACAAGAGGTTTGGCACACAATGCCTCACAAATCACCACTACCATACAGGCTGACCTGCAGCAGCTGGGTGCACGCATCGAAGCAATCAAATCAAAGACTGATCAAATTGCTGCAGTTGCCAACCAGAACACTGAAAGGATCCAAGAATTACACGACCAACTGGACATGGCATACTCAAAACTCGATGACCTCGAGAACAGGTCCCGCAGATACAATTTTAGGCTAAGAGGCCTTCCAGAATCTTTTAAGGACACAGATAAAATCGTTCGCTCTTTCATCAAACATTTAATTCCGGACATATCGGACTACAGGCTGGAACTAGACCGGGCACATAGGGCCTTGCAACCTCCACGCCAAGATGGCCTACCCAAAGACATTGTGGTTAAACCCCATTTCTTCAGAGTCAAAGAAGAAGTCATGCACAGAGCTAGAGAATCTGAAAATCTCTCCTTCCAGGGACATTCGATTCAAATTTTTGCGGACCTTTCCCCCTTCACGATTCAGAGACGGAGATCATTAAAGCCTCTTTTGAATATCCTATCGCAAAAATCGATCGCCTACAGATGGTCGTTCCCCTTAGAGAGATCCAAAGATGGACGCCCTCCTTAATGGAAAGTCTGCTATCAACAGTGCCTTCTCCTCCCAAGGATTCCCTGGACAACCTTCTGGCAATGGGACGCTCACCTCCCAAGCCCCCGTTCTCCTTTGGCTGGCTTTTAGCCAGATCTTGTCTGGATGCTGAGACGTTTGCTTTTTGTTTTCTGTTGCTCCATTTTTCTCAGGACTCCTACAAGTTTGCTTTTTTTTTTGGTTCTACTTTTGGTTTTTCTCTAAGGCGGTTTGGCCGGAGTGGCTGCACTTCGCCTCCACGAGTTCCTGAGTGGCATTTTCCCCCGCTCAGAAACACCTTCATAACCCCTTTTCGGGGTTCCCGTTTTTGGGAAAACCTTTTTTTTTCTAGGGGGTGGCTGATTGCCCACCCCCCTGTTAGGGTTCTTGGATTGTTATCTAGCTACACTAAGAATGTCTGATCGCTTATATCATCTGTTTTACATTGTTATTAATATGACTTGTCTCTCTTTCTCAGGGTCGATCCCCCCCCATTTTCTACCCTCCCCATCTCACCTACTCCCGGTGTCACTCAGAAGCCGAACTATGTTGCTATTTCCCGGATTCCAAAACCTTCAGGCAGCGGAGGCTTGGATACGAGCACAAATCTGGATGTCTCAGGTAGGCACCTTCTATGTGAAGCCCACATCCCCCCCTCTGATCCATGCTCCCTGACACACACGTTCCTCCTTCCCAAATCTGTATAGCCACGCATAATGTACAAGGCATGAACTCCCCTGTCAAACAACGCAAATTATTTAACCATTATAAATCACAAAAAATCGCAGTTCTCCTATTGCAAGAAACTCACTTCCCAGCCTCATACAACCCCTCCTTTTTGCACGGTAACTACACGCAGTTTTTTCTTTCCAATGCTGAAAACAAGTCTAAGGGGGTAGCCATCTGTTTTGCAAAACACCTTAAATTTTCCCCCTCCGAAGTAATTAAAGACCAGGCTGGCAGGTTTCTACTGGTAAAAGGGACGATTGAGGGTTTATTATATGCCTTTATCTCTTACTATGCCCCAAACAAAGGCCAGGCTTCCTTTTTCTCCACAATGTTGTCCACTCTAGGCCCAAAACTCGAGGGAAAAATAATAATGGGAGGAGACACGAACCTCCCTTTTGACACTTCCCTAGACAAATCGGGGTCGGGACCTCCTCGCTCCAGAAAACCCCCAAAACAAAGTACTAAAATAGCTTCCGCTCTGTATTCTCTAGGCCTGGTGGACATATGGAGAGAAATGAACCCTAGGTCCAAAGACTTTACCCATTATTCCGCCCCACATCACCTCTACACCAGAATCGACCACATTTTTATACAATCACATAATATCCCCAGGGCTAAAAAAGCAGTTATTAGAGACTGCCCCATTTCAGACCACTCCTTGGTTCTCCTATATCTACAACAATCTCCTAACCCGGGAAACAAATTCATTTGGCGCCTTAATGAAGGGCTCCTTAGTGACCCAATACAATGCTCGATTATAGCTAAAGAGATTCAGGAATATTTTAGTTTCAATGACACGGGAGAAATTTCTCCGGAAACGCTGTGGGCGGCCCATAAGGCGGTACTCAGAGGGAAGATTATTCAAATCTCTTCCAACCTTAAAAAGGAGCGCACGGCTGACACTAATAATCTTCGGTTAAGATTTCATTCCCTGTCTAGGGCCCATAAGAGGAATCCCACTAAGGATTCGCTTGAGGCGCTCGAAAATGCCCGGACTTCTTTGAACCTGGCCCTCACCTCCGAGGCTGAGAAACTGCTCCGGTGGTCAGGCGCACGCTTTTACCACCAGACTGACAAAATAGGAACTAAATTAGCCACCAAATTATCTCCAAGACCTCGATCAGCTGCCTTCCCCAAAATCCGCACTCTATCCGGCGTACTCTCTCAAAACCCTAAAAGTATAATGGAAACATTCCATTCCCCTAGAGTGTGTCGATCCTGCGTCCCCATAGAACCATTTTGAGAACTAATGTGACGCCAATCCACCTCCTGATGAGTGAGTGATATAGGTCTCCTGTAGGCATGCCACATTTGCTCCCAACAGCTGCAATTCCTTGTTTATTTTGTACCTTTTTTTTGCTGTATTAAGTCCCCTTACATTATACGTGACAAAATTTACAACTCCCATATTTCACCCCAATAAGAGCGTCTGTCCGATCCAGTAAGGCACTCCAAGGAGAGAGAGAGAGGGAGGGGAAAAAAAAAAGGAACCCCACCAACCCTCCCCCCAACTACCACTCCCCCCCCACCCCATTCCCCCTGCCCCCCACCCCCCTAGTCTGGAACAGATCACCTGAAGAGGCTAGGCAGACCCCTCTGTTCATTATATGGATCTGGTAGGCATCAACCTGATGCCACCTTATCACCATATTCCCTTGCGGGCTCACGTCACAGACTCCTCCAAGCCCACCCCGGTCCCCCCTGCCCCCCCATCCTACTCCACTCATGCTGGAGCTAACCCACACCCTCAGGCTCTACCTTTTTATCGTTAACTAGAGCTTCTTCCCGCTCCCCCTCCCCCTCTCCATCCCGTCATCCTTCGAGGAGATGATACTCTCTCCTCTTCTCCCCAGCCTGCAAAAGTCCTTCAGATCTTCAGGGAATCTCAAGACTGCGGTTCGCTCATTTTTTTCCCAATTAAGCAAGCTGGGAACCCTCATTGATATGATATCTCTGATGCTTTCAAGAGCCCTAAAAGAGGTTTCAACAGTCTCCTTCTTGAGAGGGTCTCCGCTGACAAATCTGAATAGACCTGTAGTTGCACACCTTCATAACATATAGGTGGAAGCTGCCGCAGTTTTCCCATAATTTTTGATTTTTCTTCTGCATAATGGAACCTTATTATCACATCTCTCGGGCTCTCTGACCTATTGAGGGGATATCGTGCGATCCTATGGGCTCTATCTAGCTTCAGAGGTTCTGTTATTTCCTTTTCCAATAAGGGGTTGAACAGCCGCTGTATTATTAACATCAGCTCCTCATTCCCATATTTCTCAGGAAGTCCTTTAATTAGCAGATTTTTGCGTCGACTGCGATTCTCCTGATCTTCTATTTTGTATAGGAGACTTCTATTTGTATTTTATAAATATTTTAGTTGCTTACTGATATCCTCAAGTCTTCGCTCATGATCTTCTATTCTGCCCTCCGTCTCTTCTACCTTTCCAAGCACTTGCCCGATGTCTGTTCTTACTGCCGCTATGTCCGTTTTTAATGATGTTTCCATTTTTAACAACATCTCTGCTAACATTTCTTTGATTAGCGGGGCTTCCTCCTGCGTTATCAGCTGCACTGATCTTTTCCCTGCTAGTTCCTCCTCTCCACCACTCTTCCTTTCTGCTCCCTCTTGGGCCTTGGAACTACTCTGGTGGAGGCTTCCATTGCTTCTGGGCCTCGTAATTTTACCCTCCTGTGTTTTCCCTGTTTTGTTCTCTTCTTCTGCCCCTTTCTGTCTGCTAGTTCCTGGGCGTATAGGGGTCCCTATTCTAGGGCTCCCCTGCGTCTCTTCCGCAATGCTAGGGTCCGTGGACATATAGCGTTGGATACCTCCAAGGCTCAGCACCTTTATTTGCTTTAGTTGATTTCCCCCTCATTTCTCTAGTTTACGCCCCGCCTGAAGTGATGTGGGGTCTTAATATAATCCTGAGTAAATGCCCGACTTATATGCAGTTATTCAGAGCGTCCACTCATACCGTGCTTTGGTTTAGTTTAGTTATAAGACTTAATTATAGTTATACGACAGGCAGTCAACAAACAGACAGACATTTACGTACCCGCCTCTTGGTGGTCATACATAATTAGTTATAGGACTAAATCCAGCGTAGACATACAGCATGAAAGGTCTTCCTCCAGTCCTGGGCTAAACTGAGGGAGGGGCTTACTTGGGGTTCCCCCAGTAACAGTCCCGATGTGAGGGGTGGAGAGATGGAGGGGGGTAAGTGGGGACAGAGATACTATAAGACAGAATTGCTTGCAATCAGCCCCTGACCTTCACTTCAGAAACATCTAAAGGGTAAATTTTCTGTAGAATGTATTTTTCTGCCACGTCAAGTCAGGAAAATGCAAGAAAATCAGACCTACTGATCCAGTGTTCGGGTGAGGGCATAATACCTTCAGCAATTTGCCCCTCTTCCAATCCGTGATAGTGGGGGTTATTTACGAAAGGCAAATCCACTTTGCACTACAAGTGCAAACTACAAGTGCAAAGTGCACTTGAAATTGCACTGAAAGGAGGCGCATGCGCAGCAGCCTCATGAATGGTCGCTCGTTCTGAGAGCTCCGCTCCACTCCGGCCTACGATCCCCGCCACAGCTATAAATAGCGGCGGAACCGGACCATCGGACCTTCTCCTCACCGTCTGGAGTCCTGAGGGACCCCCTCGCATGACCGGGGGCTCGGCAAGACGGGACCTTTCCCGATTTCTCTACTCCGGCCCGCGGACCGCGGCCTCCACAAAAATGGCGGCGGCCGGCACCACATGAGGCTCCTCAGGGAATCCGGAGGCATCCTTGGAAGACTTTCCACCCCTGCACTCCCCCAGTGCCATGATGAAACAGCAAACTGTGAGTAACTCCCAGGATGGGTTATTACCAGGATCCCCCACAAACTCCTTAGGCTGTAGCCCCATGGAAGTACCCCCCCTAACCCAGATGGAGGAGACCTGCCCCATATCCATATCCAGCCCTCAGAATGATCCCTCTGCTCCCATCCCTGCTGACTTTGCAGCCCTAATGAACACTTTCTCTAATATGCTTACAAGAGGTTTGGCACACAATGCCTCACAAATCACCACTACCATACAGGCTGACCTGCAGCAGCTGGGTGCACGCATCGAAGCAATCAAATCAAAGACTGATCAAATTGCTGCAGTTGCCAACCAGAACACTGAAAGGATCCAAGAATTACACGACCAACTGGACATGGCATACTCAAAACTCGATGACCTCGAGAACAGGTCCCGCAGATACAATTTTAGGCTAAGAGGCCTTCCAGAATCTTTTAAGGACACAGATAAAATCGTTCGCTCTTTCATCAAACATTTAATTCCGGACATATCGGACTACAGGCTGGAACTAGACCGGGCACATAGGGCCTTGCAACCTCCACGCCAAGATGGCCTACCCAGAGACATTGTGGTTAAACCCCATTTCTTCAGAGTCAAAGAAGAAGTCATGCACAGAGCTAGAGAATCTGAAAATCTCTCCTTCCAGGGACATTCGATTCAAATTTTTGCGGACCTTTCCCCCTTCACGATTCAGAGACGGAGATCATTAAAGCCTCTTTTGAATATCCTATCGCAAAAATCGATCGCCTACAGATGGTCGTTCCCCTTAGAGAGATCCAAAGATGGACGCCCTCCTTAATGGAAAGTCTGCTATCAACAGTGCCTTCTCCTCCCAAGGATTCCCTGGACAACCTTCTGGCAATGGGACGCTCACCTCCCAAGCCCCCGTTCTCCTTTGGCTGGCTTTTAGCCAGATCTTGTCTGGATGCTGAGACGTTTGCTTTTTGTTTTCTGTTGCTCCATTTTTCTCAGGACTCCTACAAGTTTGCTTTTTTTTTTGGTTCTACTTTTGGTTTTTCTCTAAGGCGGTTTGGCCGGAGTGGCTGCACTTCGCCTCCACGAGTTCCTGAGTGGCATTTTCCCCCGCTCAGAAACACCTTCATAACACCTTTTCGGGGTTCCCGTTTTTGGGAAAACCTTTTTTTTTCTAGGGGGTGGCTGATTGCCCACCCCCCTGTTAGGGTTCTTGGATTGTTATCTAGCTACACTAAGAATGTCTGATCGCTTATATCATCTGTTTTACATTGTTATTAATATGACTTGTCTCTCTTTCTCAGGGTCGATCCCCCCCCATTTTCTACCCTCCCCATCTCACCTACTCCCGGTGTCACTCAGAAGCCGAACTATGTTGCTATTTCCCGGATTCCAAAACCTTCAGGCAGCGGAGGCTTGGATACGAGCACAAATCTGGATGTCTCAGGTAGGCACCTTCTATGTGAAGCGCACATCCCCCCCTCTGATCCATGCTCCCTGACACACACGTTCCTCCTTCCCAAATCTGTATAGCCACGCATAATGTACAAGGCATGAACTCCCCTGTCAAACAACGCAAATTATTTAACCATTATAAATCACAAAAAATCGCAGTTCTCCTATTGCAAGAAACTCACTTCCCAGCCTCATACAACCCCTCCTTTTTGCACGGTAACTACACGCAGTTTTTTCTTTCCAATGCTGAAAACAAGTCTAAGGGGGTAGCCATCTGTTTTGCAAAACACCTTAAATTTTCCCCCTCCGAAGTAATTAAAGACCAGGCTGGCAGGTTTCTACTGGTAAAAGGGACGATTGAGGGTTTATTATATGCCTTTATCTCTTACTATGCCCCAAACAAAGGCCAGGCTTCCTTTTTCTCCACAATGTTGTCCACTCTAGGCCCAAAACTCGAGGGAAAAATAATAATGGGAGGAGACACGAACCTCCCTTTTGACACTTCCCTAGACAAATCGGGGTCGGGACCTCCTCGCTCCAGAAAACCCCCAAAACAAAGTACTAAAATAGCTTCCGCTCTGTATTCTCTAGGCCTGGTGGACATATGGAGAGAAATGAACCCTAGGTCCAAAGACTTTACCCATTATTCCGCCCCACATCACCTCTACACCAGAATCGACCACATTTTTATACAATCACATAATATCCCCAGGGCTAAAAAAGCAGTTATTAGAGACTCCCCCATTTCAGACCACTCCTTGGTTCTCCTATATCTACAACAATCTCCTAACCCGGGAAACAAATTCATTTGGCGCCTTAATGAAGGGCTCCTTAGTGACCCAATACAATGCTCGATTATAGCTAAAGAGATTCAGGAATATTTTAGTTTCAATGACACGGGAGAAGTTTCTCCGGAAACGCTGTGGGCGGCCCATAAGGCGGTACTCAGAGGGAAGATTATTCAAATCTCTTCCAACCTTAAAAAGGAGCGCACGGCTGACACTAATAATCTTCGGTTAAGATTTCATTCCCTGTCTAGGGCCCATAAGAGGAATCCCACTAAGGATTCGCTTGAGGCGCTCGAAAATGCCCGGACTTCTTTGAACCTGGCCCTCACCTCCGAGGCTGAGAAACTGCTCCGGTGGTCAGGCGCACGCTTTTACCACCAGACTGACAAAATAGGAACTAAATTAGCCACCAAATTATCTCCAAGACCTCGATCAGCTGCCTTCCCCAAAATCCGCACTCTATCCGGCGTACTCTCTCAAAACCCTAAAAGTATAATGGAAACATTCCATAATTTTTATACATCATTATACAAACAAGAACGATCAACACCTGACCATTCTACATCGGACTTCCTAAATAGCCTATCACTCCCCAAATTATCGTCTGAACATTCAGACCTTCTGGACGATCCTATATCAGAAGTAGAAGTACTCGGGGTGATTAAACACCTGAAACAAAACTCGGCCCCGCGGGTTATTACAAAAAATTTGGACCTATCTTAACACCGTACTTGACCAAATTTTTTAACTCTCTCAGGTCTGGCTCTCCCCTGAATAAAGCCCTCAATCTTGCCTTCATTTCGGTCATTCCAAAATCTGGCAAAGACACGACTATGGTCTCCAATTACCGTCCTATCTCCTTAATCAACAATGATCTAAAAATATTAACTAAAGTTCTTTCCAATCGGTTAGCTTCTTGCATAGCCGCCTATATCAACAAGGACCAAGTGGGCTTTATCCCGGGGAGCTATTTGTTATCCATCGATTTGCAAAAGGCTTTTGACACAGTCACCTGGCCCTACTTATTCCATGTACTAGAACGTTGGGGATTTGGTCAAAATTTCATGAACATCCTTAGAGCCCTGTACTCCGGCCCCACTGCACAGGTCAGACTACAGGGCTACTACTCTGAGCCTATTACTATAGAAAGGGGTACCAGACAGGGGTGCCCGCTCTCCCCCCTTCTGTTTGCCATAGCCATGGAATCCTTGGCTATTGCAATTAGAATTCACCCTGACATCAAAGGGGTGGTATGTGGTGAACGCGAGCACAAATGCGCCCTTTTTGCCGACGATTTATTGCTCTTCGTGACCTCCCCCCTAGTCTCTACTCCTAATATCTTCTCTTTGCTAGATAAGTTTGGGGAGATATCGGGACTGCGAGTCAACGTAGCCAAATCTTCTGCCCTGAACATCTCGGTCCCTCCTAATGTTCTAGGTAGCCTTCAAAACCACTTTCTGTTTTCCTGGAACGAGGTCTCACTTCCATACCTAGGGGTCAATCTTACAGCAAATATAGCTTCTCTCTACTCTGCCAACTACCCTGCCACCTTTCGTAAATTGATTTCGGACCTATCCATTTGGGACAATCACAACTTATCTTGGCTAGGCCGTATTAATGCAGTCAAAATGACCCTCCTACCCCGTATTCTTTACTTATTCAGATCCCTGCCCATCCCTATCCATAAATCGCAAGTTCACCTACTCCAATCCAAAATCATAAAATTCATTTGGGGAACGAGGGGAAGTCGCTGCGCACAACACGTTCTATTCCGCCCCAAATCACAAGGGGGTCTAGCTCTACCCAACATTTGGTGGTATTATCAGGCAGCCCAATTGGCCCAGATCTCCATTGTATATTCAAAGGGCCAGAAACCTGATTGGGTATCAATGGAACGTCTTGCAGTCCCTCGTCACATGATTGACTTTTTACTCTGGTCCCCCTCTAAATTGAGACCACCCATTCTAGCCCCCACGTTATCACACTCTCTTGCACTTTGTGACCGACTTTATAAAAATCCTTCCCTGATTTCCCCCCTTAAACCCCTGACACATATCTTTCATAACCCGGACTTCCCACCTGGAATGAACATTTTAGCGTTCAGTTGGTGGTTGAATAAAGGATTACTCAGAATAGGAAACTATTTCTCCTCCACAGGCCCACTCTCTTTGGCGTTCTGCACAAGTAAGCTTGAAATGCCCTCTGCCGAACGTTTTCGCTTTATGCAGATCCACAATTTCCTTCATTCCATTTGGCCAAATAAACCAGAACCCCCCTCAATAACTAACTATGAATCATGGTATGCGGGTGCAGTGGATCAGAGAGGGGGGATCTCCATCATATATGCTTCACTTGCCTCTGCGGTGTCCAAGCCTCCATACGCCTTATCCTGGGAAAAAGACCTTGATATCTCCTGGGATAGTGATCAATGGTTCTACTGCTTTCTTCGCTCGTTTAAGGGAATCCTTAATGTTTCCCTCATGGAGGGCAGCATTAAGGTGCTCAGGTACAGGGTACCCTATCTTCTGGCTAGGATATATCCTGATGCTTCCCCGCTGTGCTTCCGTGGCTGCAATCACATAGGGACTCTGCTCCACGTTTGGTGGACATGTCCACGGATAAGGGGCTTATGGAACAAAGTATTTTTAGTCATCCGCAAAATATCAACCGCTCAGATTCCTCAAATTCCAGAAATAGCTCTATTGAATCTGAAAGTAGATAAGGTTGATAAACATACCCAACAACTGATCTTCTTCATTCTACTGGGCACCAAAATAACGATAGCCTCTTGCTGGAAAAAACACAGAGTCCCATTCACAGCGGTGAAGCATAAAATTTCCTGGATTATGGCACAAGAAAAGATAGTTAGTATTATCCAAGATAAAGTTAGTAAATTTGAGTTAACCTGGGAACCTTGGGCCAATTTTTGTCATATTTCTTTACGCCCTGGCATTAGCCCTCCAGGGCAACAGGCTCTCTGAGTGACTCCGCTGCCATTCCTCATCAAGTGCGATAGTCTTCCCTCCCCCTTGCTTCCCATCCCACTTGTCTACCTTCCTACCCTCTCCCTTTAGTACCCCTGACCCTCTGATTGTTCTCCTTGTAAACTGTTAACCCCTGGTATTTTTTTAATTATTTGGGTACTTCTCTTTTGCCCTTTTTCGGAGGGACATGTTAATACCCTAACAACCCTAGGGTCCCTGGCCCCAGGGCCTTCACGTCTGATTATATAACTCCCTCTAAGAGGAAATCTTTGGTCCTATGTTGGTTTTACCACCCGAATATAATCATTAACGGGACAGGACATTTCTCTTTACTACATTTAGCTATTGATACTGGGCTACCCTCTATGGGTAGGAATCGTCCGTGGATGGGGGATCCGGGAGGGGGAGTGGCCTCAAGCCCGCAGTAAGTTCCCATATGGGGCGGGTGGCGGGCGTCTCTCCTGATCCCTGTTTTCTTGCAAACAATGGATTAAAGTCTCCCTTATTCTTTATAACCACACCTTACTTAACCCGGTAAATGAGTTATACCTGACCCCTGTTGGTTTTTGTTCCGGCAGACTACACATCTTTTACTGTCCTAGCGCCAGAGACATGTCTATTTTATTTTATAATTTTGATATACTTTAAACTGTAACACAGCTTATTGCTGGCTGGACTTTTCCTTTTACATCTTGCATTGAGAGGTTTCCCCTCGAATTAATTTGCTCCTTATGTATTTTCTTAACTTCCTACCATGTAATGCCTTATACAATGGTTCTGTAAAATTTTTTGTTACCACCAATAAAAATCTATTGAAAGAAATTGCACTGAAAGTGCACTTGGAAGTGCAGTCGCTGTAGATCCAAGGGGACCATGCAAGGAAATTTAAAAAAAGCATTTTAGCTTGCACATGATTGGATGATAATCAGCAGAGCTTCCCCTCATTTCACATCTACCGCTCAGATTTACAGCGAGTGCACTTTCAGTGCAATTTCAAGTGCACTTTGCACTCGTAGTTTGCACTTGTAGTGCAAAGTAGATTTGCCTTTCGTAAATAACCCCCAGTGTCTCTAACACGCTAACAATTGTATCCTGTGTGCGCCATGAAATTACACCGTAGTTATAGAAGAATGTCTTGTCTTTTTGTTGCACTTTCCTAGATAGGTGTTAGGATTAGTTAAATTTAGTTCTGGCTCACTGTAACCAGTGTGGCTGTGTTTGAATATTTTGGTCTGTTCAGTGTTTGCTGCAGGCGTGATTGCTCTCTCTGCTTTCTTAAGAACTATGGGTTGTTCTGGAACATAAATGTTGAGCACGGCAAATGGGCAGCATGAATATTTATACAGCTTTGGCATAGTTGCCAACATTCTCAAAAACTTTATACACTTTTTTTGATGTAGACGGAGTATGATTGGAATTAGGGGTGCGACATTCATTTGTAGGCAGGGCCTACAATGATGCTAAATATTGGGTGTGGCTTAAAGGGGTGTGGGTAAATAGAGTCTGAGATGCCTTATGCTCGTACACACAATCAGATTATCGGATGATAAAAATCGCTTTTGGATAGATTGTTCGATAATCTGATTGTTAGTACACAGCTTTCGACAACCGATCACGACAGTCCGTCCAACAAAATCGGAAGGGACAAACATGAAAACTTTGCTTGGATGATAGCCCATTGTACAACAATCGTTTAATCAGTACAGTATGCGTCCGCTAAAAATCGATAGACCAACACCACGCATGATCGCAAACATGAAAATAACCGGACAGAAGATGGGAGAATGAAAACATTGTTTGTACCGCAAAAATGCTCCAACATACAAACAGAAACTCGCCTGTAGCCGATCACAATATTCCTCAACAATCAATGAACAGATTATAATATTGTAGTCAATTATTTATCAGCATGTTCCAAGAAAATATAATATAATTATATTTATTATGTAATGTTTTGATTGCACTGTCTGCTGAATGTCAAAAAATCGAATTATTTAGTTTTTACCAAAAAAAAATAAAAAATAAAGACAATAATAAAGCTTTCAGAGAATTGTTAAATCAGATCATGTTTATTAAAGTGTTTCATATAAAAGTGAACAAAAGAAATCTCAGGGCTTCTACATGTGCTCATTTTTTCATATAATAAACATTATATTTAAACTTATTACACGCAATTTAGTATTTGTCACTCACTAAAGAATTATACTAAGCAAACTAAAGAAAGGTTGATTTTTAATGCTGTCTGTAGACCTAAACTCCTACTACTAAGTGAAACGAATTCCCAAATTTAGTGTTTTTTCCCTAGAAAAACAGAGGGGAAATCTTCCAATAGGGACAATGGTTATGATAGGTCTCTCTCACTAACCTAGCAGCCGTAATGCAGCACAAACAAAAAAAAAGTCTCTGCCACAGACTTGGATGAAACTAAACTGTACGATTCTCTGCCACAGGATGTAGTAGTTTTCGATGAACAGCAAACACAGTACCAGAACCTTTAAGCCGACCCGGCAGTACTTGTGCGGTAGAGTAGTTTAGGATATGCCCTCCAATCGAGTCACCAGGCCCTTCATAAGACCAGCCTTGCATGGTCTCTTCCAACATGGGTCCTCCCCTGGATCTTCCCGATTGTCCGGCTTCCTACCGCAGGACAGACAGGACAGGACCATCCCAGCTATAGCAGGCCCCAGACAGGCTTCTGGGTCTACCCGCTCGGCTGCCGCAACGCAACCCTCCAGGCCGGAGGGCTACGAGGTAGAACTCACTGACACATACCTCTAGGCCAGGAGGGCCACGAGGCGAAAGACTCCCCAAAACATGGCGTCTGTCCCATAAATACCCTCTTCCAGAATGCAACTCAGAGGACCACCTCCGCCGAGTTATCTCCGGGACAGAAGATCACTTATAAACTTCAGCTTGTTGCTTTTCCAACATCGACCCATGGTAACAACGACACCCACAGGCGCAATGTGAAACTACATGCAACACAGCCAAATTGGAACAGAGGCTAAATCTGACAATAAACTAAATCTGAACTATATACAGAACAGATGACCCACTAAATTTACCTATAAGCGGTAGATTGAAAAATCTACCAGCGCTACATACATTTACTTTGTAGTTGACATAAAATATTTTTTAGCTTAATAAAATAATCCCTGATGACCCTGCTCTGAAAACTATTGCGCAGGCACTGTTATAAAGTGACAATGCTCTGTCCCTGTGTCCCAATTGTTCTCCTGTGTTGCCACCTTGTCACATGGGCTTTCAATGGAGACTACAAGTGTGTGTAATGACACCTATTGCACAGGTACGCTTCAATTGTTGTATGCAGACCGGAAGTAGTTTTAATGAAACTGCAAGAGATCCGCAGTGCCGATATGTAGCAAACAACAAATATACAGTATAGCAGACCTGGTGGTCAACATAAAAAAAGAACAAGTTAATTCTCACAACATAAATGCAACATAATGTTCATGAAGTCCAATAAAAAATGAACACTATTTACAACATAACACTCTTTAATATGAAACTACAGTTGCGTATAATTAAAGTCTTGTGACCAAGGAGGAATTTGACATTCATGCTGCATGTATTGCCATTGGGCACTAGGATGCTGTGAGCCATGAGCTGCATGTTGTGATTGTTGTGTTAATGACTGAGATGGAGATGAATCAGACTCCGTAAAAATCATTTTTCTAGTTAACTCACCTCTAACCCCTTTGTTCAACATCTCAAGCATTAAAATTTCGGCAATTTGTTGTTGTTCCACTGATATGTTTCTCATCTTGTCTGCTGTTATAATGCCTCAAATACATCTGTTTTCTTTTGAAGAGCAGCGCTTGCCTTGGTCAGAAGAGATGTAGTGGCATCCTCAAGTCTCTTCCTCTTCTGAGGCCTAGCCACAGGTGTGATGAAAGTGGTCATAGTTGTGATCGAAGTTGTCACTGGTGTGTTCAGAGTGGTGACATTCAAGTCTTCTGGTGATTCATTTGCCCGTGGTATTGTCTAGTAAATGAAAAAAGGAAGTTTATAGTATTGCAAAAAATAGAGTTCACATTAAACCCCAAACATTGATGTTACAAGAAAACATATGATGTAAGAATTAGTTATGAGAAAACATCTGAAAAGCCAACAATTTGTTAATAATACCTGTGTCTGTCTGTCCTCTGTGTCCTCAATCTGTATTTGAGGAGTCCTTGAGTGTTCCAAATCTGCAGAGGTGGATGGTAGAGTACAGGAGGAGACTAGTTGAGAATGGAGGTGGAATGTACAACCCTGCCGATATACATTTAGTCCCATAAAGGGAACACAAAAGAAAAATGTAGTGGCCATCCGGATCAATTTTAACTTCCATAGCAGAGAACTGCGTATCACGTTTCACCAGGAGACTCACTCCCCTCGAGTACACCGAATAAGTAGCATGGTATTGATGACAAAACTGTCGTACAGCAAATTGAGGAGTGGAAGTCAGGGGAAAGTGAGTCTCCTGCAAACAGATCACATCCGTGTTAATATGCTTAATTGTGCAAAGCACGGCCAAGCGTTTAACAGGATTATTCAAACCCCGGACATTCCAGGACAAAATTCTGGTTATCTTGGACATTGCATTAGTATATCGGTAATAACAAGGATAATTTTAGATAATAATTCAGTATGACTAGAGAGCAAAAAGTGTGAGCAAAATGAAAAGAAAATCTTTCTCCAGTGTCCTGAGGGGAAATAGCGATTAGGTGTCAGCAGATCCAATGAGCGATGTAACAATGAGAGGGGGCACGAGGTAGTCACGCAAGGATTGGAAGCAGTGCAAAGCAAAAGGGGTAGTAATGGTGCAGATTCCGCAGTGGTGCGGTCAAAGAAGTAAGAAAGCAATAAGTAACTGGTCAACATGGCCAAACTGAGTCGCCAAAAGGCAATGGGAGGTCTGGACCAGACCATCTTGGGGGCAACAGTGGAAGTGCACTTTATGCCCCGTACACACGGTCGGACTTTGTTCGGACATTCCGACAACAAAATCCTAGGATTTTTTCAGACGGATGTTGGACTTGTTTTGCCTACACACGGTCGCACAAAGTTGTCGGAATTTCCGATCGACAACCACGCGGTCACGTACACCACGTACGACGAGACTAGAAAAGGCCGGTTCAGAACCAAGCGCGGCACCCTTTGGGCTCCTTTTCCTCGTGTTAGTAAAAGTTTGGTGAGAGACGATTTGCGCTTTTTCAGACTCGTGGCTTTCAGACCGTTTTCTGCGGTTCAGTTTGTGCTTGTGGGTTTGTATCTGCTCTTCAGTCCGTGCAAGCAAGTTCCGCGTGACTTTAAGTAGTCATTGTATTCTTGTTCGTTCGTTACTGGTTTTCAGGTCGCTCTTCACAGGCCTTGCTGTTCTTCAGTGCGTTCTGTTACTTCGTTCTGAGCAGCCGACCGTTTTCTAGCCATGTTTCGTATGCGTACTCCTCGTAGAGTCCGTGCTGTGCGGGGGCTTGGTGTTGGGGTCCTGACCTTGACACAAGTCCAGTCCATGAACAGGGTGGGGAGGAGTTCATGGACCAAGAATTGGTTGCTTCAGCGTGACCAGTTCTGTCATATGCCTTTGCTCCGTGAGATCCGTGAGAACAATCCTGATGATTTCAGGAACTTTCTCAGGATGACGGACCCCGTGTTTCACCGTCTGTTGGCTTCGCTGACCCCCTATATTAGCAGGCAGGATACCTGCATGAGGCAAGCCATCACTCCGGAGCAGAGGCTGGTCGCTACCTTGCGGTATTTGGCCACAGGGAGAAGCCTGCAGGACCTCAAGTTCTCGACAGGCATCTCCCCCCAGGCTCTGGGGATCATTATCCCAGAGACCTGTTCTGCCATCATACAGGTCCTTCAGAAGGAGTATATGAAGTTAAGATTTTTATCCTTTAATATCACATTTTATTGTATTGAATGTTTGGTAATATATTGTATTTCTTTCCTCATTCCCTAATTACCATGATTGGAATATGCTGTGAATGTCCCCTTTGTCCTCATGCATGCTGGATTTTTATGTAATTATTATTTTAGGTCCTTCATACATATTTGACCTTCAATAACCTCTCCAGCATGGTGTCTCCTGCCCCTATATTCACCTCATGTAGTCACTTAACAATGTATTTTATCAGCTCCATAGTAGTGCTTTACCCCAAACACCCCCTAAAATGTTAGGAAATGTTATTTTTTATTTAAATTCAGGCAGAGTGCCAGAGGCTTTTTTTTGTGGTGTCCCCAAATTTTTTGTAACCCTCCCTCCCCCAACTGCTAAGTCAGCTGATCCCAAATCTCTATCCTCAATCATCTATCTGCTGACTTTGCCAAACCCATACACACTATACCCATCTCTTTACTGGTCAGATTTATGGATGAATTCCCCAAAGCATGTAGTGCAAGGGCCTGCCTGTATACTTTCCAATGGTACTGTTTAAAGTTCTTGTATCCTATTATTATCTTGATAGGTAATAGCAGAATGTCCAAATGTCCTCAAATGTGTACAGTGTGTATTTATATCTTTGTATTATGACACTTCTTACCTGTCCAGTGGTCTGCCAATAGTGTAACTAAGGAGGGGCTGTTCCAAGTAATACCCTGTATTTAGGCATTCATCTCTAAATGAAGTGAAGAGGGTTACCTGTCCAAGAGTTCCCCCCCTATAATGTTAGAAATGGCCCATGAGGGGGGGAGGGGGAATATGATAGGTGTACCTTATACTTTGTTGTTGTTAAATTCCCCTTAATAAATGCTATCTGGAGGTTGACCCAGAATGTTTGTGTGTAATCTGCTTGCCATGTTTCTGTGAAAAAATAGTAATGTTTATTGTTTTTTCCTCAACAGTTTCCTTCCACGCCACAGGAATGGCAGACTGTGGCTTCCCACTTTGTCCAGCGGTGGGACTTTCCTAACTGCAGAGGGGCAATAGATGGGAAACACGTCCACATCGTCCCACCACCCAACTCGGGGTCGTACTATTATAATTACAAGGGGTTTAATAGTATAGTGATGTTGGCGGTGGTGTCGGCTAATTACGAGTTCCTGTATGTGGACGTGGGGAAGAATGGCCGGATGTCCGATGGTGGAGTGATCACCCAGACGGAGTTCTACAGGCGTCTCCAGAATGGCAGCTTGGACTTGCCACCTCCAGAGGACAATGTTGAAGGTCTCCCATTTGTGTCCGTTGCTGATGAAGCATTTGCACTGGGGGACCACCTGATGCGGCCATTCCCGATGAGGACCCTCACCCCGGAACAGAGGGTTTTTAATTACTGGCTGGCCAGAGCCCGAAGAGTGGTGGAGAACACATTTGGAATCCTGGCCAGCCGGTTCCGATTATTTCTGACACCCATCCATATGGCGGAGTATAAACTGAACCATATAATACTTGCCTGCTGTGTTCTCCATAATTTTTTAAGAAAACATTCAGCCAACTATGCTGGCTCAGTTGGGCCTGAGGCCGGAAATCCAAATCCATCAACAGTGACGGCGCTTGAAAGTGGCCGTCCTGGCTTGCCCTCCCTGAGTGCCCGTGATGTCCGGTTACGCTACCTGGAGTTCTTTGCGGGTAGGGGGGCTATCAATATGCCAGACAATCTGTGAAAACTTTTTCAAATAAAAACCAACCAAAAGAAATTCTTTGTGGACATTTACTGCTTGTGTTTGTTTTAGCTGACCCTGACAGAAATGTGTTGAGTGCAGAAAATGTCGTGATTGGGTAACCTTATAAAAAACAGTGTTGGCTGGTACTTCCTAAATGCAAAAACACATTTCACTACAAGTGCACTTGCAACTGCACTGAACCTGCACTTGTAGTGCAAAGTGTATTTGCCCTTAGGAAATAACCCCCATTTTTGCATAAAACAGCAATTAGATCACCCCAAAAATGTTGTAGTGTTGAGACAATAATCCACACATTCTTGAGTAAGCCACTTTTTTATACCTGCACAATCACATGTGCATTTACGAAAGGTTTTTAAAACAAACCAACATGTTTGTTGTAAAACAATTTTTGCAGTAGCATTATCAAAAATCGAAATATCCATTTCAGATAAAACAGGCTTGTGTAAAACCAACAAGAAAGCCAAAAAACTTGAACTTACAAAGTTCACATATGGTAAAACCTGAAGGCTATATCAGACATCAGTATTTAGGAACTGGGTTTGATATAGCGTTCAGATGGGGGGAAATCACCCCTGGAAAAGCCAAATTTGGAAGATGCACACCAATTTACGAATGTCAACATGTGCTATCTTATAACATGTGCTATCTGCCATCAGGGGGGATCAAGGGACGTGTTTTGGGGGAGCAAGCCCTTCCTGAACACGACTTTATAATTGAGGAAGGGGTTGCACCCCCAAAACGCGTCCATTGATCTCCCGTGATGGCAGATAGCACATGTTGGCACACTGTGTGCATCCTCCAAATTTGGCTTTTCTAAACATTGTAAACATTTTTGGAAGATTGGACCACAATAAAACGATATATAAAATGATTTTGTGGGGTTTAAATTCGCCCCAAAACATCAATGATGTTATTATTTTTTTTAATAACATCACTGATTTGTTGCTGTATGTTGTGCAATTCGAGATTACACCCCACGATCTCCCCGATCAGTATCTGGGCACTTTCAGATGTGAAACGTTCTCTCTCCCTCACATCAAGATCACCTAAAAAGAGATAAAGAACAAAAAAAAAGGTCTCAAAAATCTGCCACCATCCATCTCTTTTACCTGAGTCTGTGGTCGCAGACACTCACCTGTTGTGGTGCCAATCTCCACCACATCTTCTTCTTCCTCCTGCTCTTCTTCTTGGGTTGGTGTTATTTCCCCTTCTTCCAGAGGTGGGGGGTCTCTGGTCTCCTCGGATGAGGGGTGTCCTCCGAGTCTTTTCTCCCCTATGTAAAACAAAAATGGTATACTTAGCACACAGATATTTGATGGCAGAACTAGAACTAGGAAACATTGCTTGGAAGTGGGGTACAATTGTCTATTTTAGCCGAGTTCCAAGATGTATATTTTTTATTGCCCTTTGTCAAGCTGCAATACTTTACCTGTTTGGTACAAGCTTCACAGATGTAGCCCCCCCTATAGTATACACTGGAGCACCTGTGTGCCCCCCCCTAATAAAAATGGTGTTCTTGTGTCCCACACTAGTGCTCCAGTGTCCAGATGTGAAAACAGCTGCTCAGTGTCCTCTCCTTACACATAATCTAGTTGGCATTTAATTCTAGTAACAAACAGGGGTGGACTGATAACTCATGGGGCCCCCGGGCAATAGGAGATTATGGGGCCCCCAGGCAATCAGAGATTATGGGGCCACACAGTATACACACACCCAGTATACAATCACACAGTATACACATACATGTACACACAGTATACACAGACAGATGTAAAAAAAAAAAATTTATACATACTGTCCCTGGTTTTACTAAGGCTGGCAACCCTGATGGGGCCCCCTAGTGGCCCAGGGCCCTCAGGCAGTGCCCGAGTGGCTCAATGGTCAGTCCACCCCTGATAACAAACCCATCTACACAAACAAATATTTGGCATCCAAGTAGGCCCAAAAAATGTGTGAAAATGCATATGGCCTAAACAATGGTGTTCTAGAGGCCGAAAGAAAAATGTTTGATACGAACGAATAATGGGCCCATGAACATTAAAGTTGCCCTTTTAAACGTTACAATTAATAAAAGCATATGGAGCAGAACGAACGGAATAAAGACAGAAAGAATAGGAACACAGCACAACTACTTACTTTTTTGCAGCACTCTCCGGATCTTTCGGTACTGCTCTGGCTCTCTCAACTTCAGGTCCGACCACCGTTTCCTGAGCTGATCTTTAGATCTTCGGACCCCGAAATTCCTCTCAAGACTCCTGACCACTTTTGCCATGATCTTGGCCTTTCGGATGTTGGGGTGGGGGTAAGGCCCATATTTTCCGTCATAGTCGGACTTCCTCATGATGTCGACCATCTCCAACATCTCCCCAAACGACATATTTGTGGCCTTAAAACGTCTCCTTCTGGATCGGGACGTGCCTGGATCCGGGCTTTCCTCCTCATCCTCCTCGTTGCTAGAATTAGCACGCACCTGCTGTAACTCCGCCATCATGCTCTTCACCCACTGCGCCGAACGAAAAGGGGCGGGGAATAGACTAGAAAGAACGTCAGGGGCGGGCGGAGTTACACGCATGCGCAGTGTGTATAAAGCGTAACACGCGTGCGTATTACGTACGATCTGTGAGCGGAGGAAGGAGCATTGGACGCGCAGATCGTAAGAACGAAGGTAAGAGACAAACTTGTGCCTATACTGCTTCTAGATTGAGGCCTATATTGTAACAAGATTAGGAGAGTTTTGTCTGACATTAGGCTTTGTCTTGTGTTGTGTCTTGCAGTGAACATGGAAATCTTATTAAAAGATACTGACTTCATGTCATTATTCCTCGAGATGCTAAGGGAGCTGCCCTGTCTGTGGGAGATTACCCACCCCCATTTCAAGAACCAAGCAAAGAGGAAGGCAGCACTGGAGCAATTGTGTGAAATTGTGAAGCAGGTGATCCCCACGGCAGACATCAACTATTTAAATAAATTAATTGGTGGCCTGAGGAGCACATATCTAAGGGAGCGCAAGAAAGTCCTGGATTTACAGAGATCCGGAGCAGCAGATGACATCTATGTCCCCAGGATGTTGTACTACGACAGGCTGCACTTTCTGGCAGGCCAGACTGAACCCAGGCCATCCCTCTCAAGTCTTCCTTCCACGCTTCCTTCCCCCCCCCCCGGCTGAGGCTTCTGACGCCCAACCTGGGCCTTCCAGGCGATATGTAGAGGAGCCCAGATTGAGCCAGGTATAGCATTCCTTTTAAATATTTCTGCTTTTACAATCAATGATGTTAACTAGATGTTAGTTGGGAGTACTAATTTAGGATTGTGATTGATGATGCAAAAACTAAAACCATGTCCCTTTTTCATACACAGGGAAGTCTCAGCCAGGAGGTGGCCCGGGCCGAGCCGGCTGGCTGATATCAAGGTCCCTCCACCCCCCTGAAAACAGAAAGTGGCAGTAGGAGGAGTACCCTAGAGGAGGCGGCTATAGGATTCTTTTGGAGGGCTACAGAGGTCCTGGGAGCACCCCACACCATGCAGGAGAACATTGCTGCCTTCATAGCATATAAAATGCAGAGGATGGAGGAGGGCCAAAAAGTAATGTGTGAGGCCCTCATATTGGAGGCTCTGGAGAAAGGTATGACGGGCCAAATTACACCTCAGACACACCTTCGCGATGGTCCTCCTCCTCCTCCTGCAGGTCCTCCTCCTCCTCCTCCCTCTCCTCCAGGTCCTCCCAGTCCTCCTCCTCCTCCAGGTCCTACTCCTCCTCCTGCCACATCTCCAACTGCACAGCCACAGCCGGGAAGGAAGCGTGTAAGGAAGACCAGACAGTGATTGGCCTGGGTTCAGTCTGGTAGGCCAGAAAATGCAGCCTCTTGTGGTACCACAGCCTGGGGACACCGATGTCATCTGCTGCTTTCCAGATCTCTGTGAATCCCGGACCAGACTGCCCTCCCTTACATATGGACTCCTCAGGCCACCAATTTTGATGTTGAAGAATTGTTGTCTGCCGTGGGGGTCCCAGGCTTCACTAATTTCTCCTGTTGATCCAGTGTTGCCTTCCTCTTTGTTTGGTTCTGATCCCTTAATAAAGGAATTTTTGTTTTGAATTATACTCTCCTATGTGTTTTACTTCAAAAATGGCAGTTTGTTTGTGAGGATTCAGGTACATTTCTAATATACAATGTGAAATGAACAAGGGACACCAACAACAAACAATCTCCTGGAGAATAAATAATAAAAGATATCAATGGTGTTGGGGTAACTTGACACACAAAACACAGACAAAAATATTCTGTAGTAAAAATAAAAATAACATTGAACAAAGATCAGCCTTGGAAAAAATCCAAACATTAAAGAAAAAAAAAGGCTGAAAATCCAAAACAACAAAAAAACAAAAACAAAAAAACTGTCAGATGTGACAACTACTAACAATATATTCAGGGAATCCCAATAAAAAAACACAAAGAAAAGTTTGTGAGAAGTGTGTGTGAATATGAGCAGCAAAACTACCTCATTCTTGTCACATTATAAAGAAGAAGAGAGTGCGCTGTATTAAACCATTTTTAACATTGCAGCGTGACGAAAGTGCTGTATCCATTGCGAACGCTAAGTTTACCAGAACGAGCTGTCCCGTGTCGGAATTTCTTCTGAGCATGCGTGGCACTTTGTGCGTCGGAACAGGCCACACACGATCGGAATTTCCGACAACGTATTTTGTTGTCGGAAAATTTTATCTCCTGCTGTCCAACTTTGTGTGTCGGAAAATCCGATGGAAAATGTCCGATGGCGCCCACACATGGTCGGAATTTCCGAAAACACGCTCCGATCGGACATTGTCCATCGGAAAATCCGACCGTGTGTACGGGGCATTAGTGTCTTAACAACTTCTCAACAGCTAGAACAGATAGCCCTGGTGGTAAATATAGGTCCATACATCAACAGCTTTCTTGGCCTCGGCATTTGGAAATGAAAGAGCACTAGGATACCTATCGAAGTGGTACTTTACCCGTCAGGAGAGTTAGGGCGCTGTTTGCGAGCTTCCCAAATCGACTGTTCTTTCCGATCCAACCATTGTGCAGCCGCAGATGGTAAATCAAAGAAATGCACTGAGCCCAGTGCTTCTACCCTAAAGCGGGCAGGGTACAGCATAGCGTATTTCAAATCAAGGGACCTAAGGCGTCGTTTGACCTCCATAAACTTTGCGTGCTGCCTCTGCAGTAGACATGTGCACAACCAAAAAAATTCGTTTATTTTCGTTTTCGTTTCATTAGTTTATTATTTTTTTCGTTTTTCGGGTCATTCGTTATGATCGCGATTCGTAAATTCGTTCATTCGTAAATTCGTAAATGCGTTCATTCGTACATTCGTTCATTCGTAATTCGAACATTCGTTCATTCGTACATTCGTTCATTCGTACATTCGTACATTTTTACATTTGTACATTCGTAAATTCATACATTCGTAAAATCGTACATTTGTAAATTAGAAAATTCGGAAATTTGTAAATTCGAAGTTTGAAAATCCAAAAACCCGAAAATTCAAAAATCTGAAATAGTAACTAACTATTAAATTATAAGTATTGTATTTTCCTTTCAAACTTGACTGTCAGTGAACGTAACAAATACAAATTTAACCGAAGTTACGAATTATCCAAAACTAATGCTGCATCTAAACAAATGGAACGGAACAAATTAATAATCAATAATAATAATAAAACGTTGTTATTATTATTATTGTTATTTATTATTATTAATTCATTACGTTCCATTCCGTTTTTTCGGATCATTCATAACTTCGGATAAATTTGTACGTGTTACGTTCACTAACAGCCAAATTTAAAAGGAAATTACAATACCTATAAATTAAAAGTTACTAGTAATTACTAATAGTTAAGTTATTATTAGTTAACTATTATTTCAGATTTCCGAATTTTCGAATTTACATATTTACGAATTCACTAATTTACTAATGTACGAATGCACGAATGTACGAATGTACGAATGTAAATTGCGAATGTACGAATGTTCGAATGCCCGAATTTACGAATGTCCAATTTTATCGAATTTACGAATATTCGGAAAAAAATCGTTAAACAGGTTTTCGTTATTTCGGATATTCCCGAATTAACGAATTTGTCGAAATTCGTTAAAAAACGAATTCGGAACGAAACGAATTGCACATGCCTACTCTGCAGGTCAGCAGAGAAGTATGGAAAAACAGATATTTTTAAGGCCTCCGGTTTGATCCTGGCATTGTGCAGTATTGCATCTCTGTCTTTATAGTGAAGAAGCTTGAATAGAAATGGTCTTGGAGGGGCTCCCGGTTGCAGAGGCCTAGCTGGAACTCTGTGTGCCCGCTCCACAGAAAACATGGGGGTAAAAACATCCTTGCCGAAAGCAGCCACTAGCCATTTTTCAATAAACTCCACCGGATTTTTTCCTTCTACTCTTTCGGGCAGCCCAATCGCTCTGATATTATTTCTTCTCATTCTGTTCTCTAATTCCTCTAAACGAGAGGAATGCTGTGTGAGGAGATGATTATTGTAAGTGAGATTCCTTTGCATGGGCACCATGTCATCCTCTATGAAGCTGACTCTCCCATCTAGTGCAGAGGTTCTCTCCCTTAGATTTGGGTTTCTTGCCGCAGGAAAGTAATTTCAGCTTTTACCCCTTTTATCTCAGCTGTAAGGGCTATCAGGGAAGCGTTGCATGTTTTTACTGCTGCGAAAATGTCTCTGAGTGAGGGTTTGTTGTCAGCAGTGGGGCTGGTGTGGACATGGGGCCTAGTGGAGCCACTCTCTAGGGTACTTACTGCGTCCCAAGCAAACCCCGATCCGCTGGTATCCTCCAGGGGCACTGTGTCATCATCTTCGGATATACCTCCGGACGAATCCTCCGGTGTGCCAGATGAAGTGGCGGGATCCGTGACAAGGGGCCTAGAGAACAACTTTTCTGTTGCTTCTCTATGTAGCTCTTTAGCAGAGCACTGTGCCTGGGCGCCATTTTGGGCTATGCAGGCCACGCTCTGTCTTCGTGCCGTTAAGAGCAGGGTAGCACTCGGGGGACCTTCCGACAACCATCAAGTCGTGTTTGCTGACCTGTAAGGTGAGTCTTCAGGATAAAAGAGCGGAGTTTCGGCAGAGAGAACTGAAGGTGCGTCCGGCTACATCCGCTGCCTGGCCTCTCCTCCATAGGTTTTTCAGTTTGATGCATTCCATGCATTAAGTTAAAAAACCTTCTGTGCTGAAGTAGCCCCCAAATGCCACCCTTTTTCTTAACTGGACCCGATAGTTCCTATGTCCAGGATGAACCCAGCAGCTCCAGCTGATGTCTGAGGTCTTCATTGGATAGAATGATATCAGCAGGAGTCATCGAATCCCGCTGCTGTTAAAAAAAAAGCCAAGTCGGAATCACATCCGCAATGACTGCTCACATGGAATGCAGCTCTCTGTAGGGCACTCGCTGAGGAGGAGGGGCCCCCAGGGACACCCCATAAAAAGAGGATTGGGGCCACTCTGTTCAAAATCCGTGCACAGAGCGTATGGCATGTTTGTTATTGCATAACACTAAAAAAAAATAAAGCACTGTACCTTAATCTATTCTTCCTTTAATGCCACTATAATAGCCTTGCAGGTCTCTGGGATGATTTGTCCAAGTGCTTGGGGAGAAATGCCAGTTGAAAATTTGAGGTCTTGAATACTTCTCCCTGTCGCCAAGTAACGGAGCGTAGTTATTAGCCGTTGTTCAGGGCTAATAGATTCCAGCATTGGCGTATCCTTTTTGATGATCAATGGTGTGACAGCTTGCAGCAGATTTTAGAAACTGTCATCATTCATCCTTTAAAAGGTTCTGTAATCATCTGGATTGTTCTCTTGCAACTCTTGCAACAGAGGGAATGAGAGACACTTTCAATTACTGTTCAGGCATAAGAGAGTTTCTTCTTCCTCATCTCATGCAGCTTGCAGAGCAGCTCCATGCCATAACACTGGAAGCCCAGACACTCCTGAACACAGTCCTCCAAACTTCTTCACATACTTCAGCCTGTGCCAGCACCCCCATCACACACATTGTCCATCACACAATC
Organism: Lithobates septentrionalis; assembly: GCA_037952835.1. NCBI lineage: Eukaryota > Metazoa > Chordata > Amphibia > Anura > Ranidae > Lithobates > Lithobates septentrionalis. The sequence goes on from JBBDGP010000385.1 coordinate 2,251,913, forward strand.
CTAGATTATTGGGAATAAAATGGGTGTACCCTCAACCTGTGCAAATTGATCAAATTAATCTATATGTGAATAAACAATGTGATTAAAAAATAAACAATGTAATTGAAATAATTATTATTTATAATTTATATTATTATAATATTTCCAGAGCTGCCTGTTGTAAGGCAAAAATAGTCTATAGATCAGGGATATGCAATTAGCGGACCTCCAGCTGTTGCAAAACTACAAGTTCCATCATGCCTCTGCCTTGGGGTGTCATGCTTGTGGCTGTCAGAGTCTTGCTATGCCTCATGGGATTTGTAGTTCTGCAACAGCTGGAGGTCCACTAATTGCATATCCCTGCTATAGATGATAAGACAAATATTAAAAACTGCGCTCCTCAAATATTCAAACCGACTTCAAATAAACTAAATAGTACATCAATAACGTGCATATATGACTACAGCCCCAGGGGATAGATGTCTCTCCCCCTCTCCCTCCTGCCCCCCCCCCCTGTCACCAGACCTGTAAAGGTGGTTGGGCTGGAGACACTGAGCGAAGGAAAGGTGAGTGGGGAATGATAGACAGGTCAGTGTACTCACCATGCTGGCGACTCTCCTCTCCCCAGACTTTGAAGTTCAGGCTCTGCTTCCTGCTTCCTCCGGTGAGTGCAGCACCAGACCGAAACAGTGACAGGAGAGGAAGGTTCCGCCCCATTACCACAGCACACAGCAGGACTCATCGCCCTCTGGTGGCCACACCCACTCACTCAGGACTGACCAATATGCAAACAGCCAGGCAGCACCTGACTTCCTGGAGGCGGAGGAGGTAGGGGTCTCCCTGATTGTCCGTGACAGAGGGAAATTATCAGGATTATAGCAGGGACGAGCTCTTCCCTCAACGTCAGTCGGATTTTTGGGATTGTCTCTGGAAATCCATGACTGTTGGCAACTATGCCCTGGCCAATTCCTGGGATCGTGGCCCAGATATTTTTACCAAGCAGAATTCTTTTAAAAAGAACATAAGTTTGATGTATGTATAGACTGAAGCTAGTAAAAATAAATTATAATTTGTTACAATAAGTCACTTGTAAACACCATAAATAATAGTCAGATTGTGGTGTACATAGACACTAAGCTATCTGCATAAAAGTTCTAAAATAATTTGTAACAACAGAGTAGATAAATAGTGAATTAAAATCAATACTTAACCTCCCTGGCGGTATGATTATGTCAGATTTTTGATGCTCAAAGCAGTACAATGTTTTGCGTGGAAATTTGGCATTTTATATTGTAGGCCTGTAATTTCTAGGAATAACTCACTTAAGTCTGTCCAAACAAGAGTCTAGTAGACATCCCGGGTATAATAAAGTTTGAAACATGAAATCATAAATTATAATATAATAAATAACTATAAATAATTATAACAAATAATAATAATATAATAATAAAAAATATTCAATAATGTAAATCAAATCAAAAACACTGAAATTTGCTCAGTTGCAGAATTGTCGCTGTCATTACTTTCAGTGTTTGATGACGGATTTCCCCACAAATCACTATCGCTCAATTCTGCAAGTGATTCTAATTTATTATCGCTGTTTTCTAGCTGGTCTAAAACCACTTTTGATGTAAAGGAACACTTTTTCTTTGCTATGGACAATCTACAGTTTCCAGGCAGAAAGAACAGTATTTATAATATAAAACTGCATGCAGGGCACTGGACAAACCACCAGGGACAAAAGGGATGTGAAATAATGTGATACAGTAATGTAATCTGTAAGATTACAGTATACTGTATGTGTATTGTGCTTTTAACATGTGAATTTGGCGCCGTGCTCCGTCCCCGTGAGTCGCAACGCTTGCAGGGAACGGTGCCTGGCACTGTGATAGATCGAGCGGAGACACGGCTCCCACACACAGTGGGGAGACATCGCAGGATCCTGGGGACAAGGTAAGTAACTTTGCCTGGATCCTGCGATGCGATCCCGAATGTGGCTCGGGGTTACTGCTTTTGGTACTGAAAATTCACCCCGAGCCGCACTCAGGAATATCGCTAAGGAGGTTAATTTCTTCTTGTAGACAACATAACCACTGATAACTACTTAGTAGACAATAATCTGCAGTTTGCAGAATGTGGCGGTTGTTCTCATGCAGAAAGAAAAATAATTTATAACCTATTAGTCTGTAAACAGTCTTCTGGCCGGAATATGGACCCTCACGTAGATATGTTGGTGTGTTATGACAGTGTCATAAGGTCTTTACCTTATGACTTGCAATAGATAATCCATGGAAACAATTTATGTTATAGGAATAATTTGAAAATATATAAAGCTCCCCAACTCATCCTTAGAAACTTCCCACACAGTTCACTTTATTGAACAATGCTTGTCTCTTATTTACCTTTCCCAAAGCTGAAACATTGGCAAGTGGCTGAGTAGACAAATTATATTGTGCTGAGTCAATAAAAAGTAGCACATATATATTGTTTTTCTGATCCCTGTTTGCACGTGTCCAAGGTTTATCAGAGTCCATGTCTAAAATACTAAGCAGCCTTCCCCTAAGTCTCAGGTGTGCATAGCTAACAGGAACTCCATTGTACAGAGAATTTGTTCTGTAAGCAAACTTGTTTGAAGATCCCCAGCAGTTTCAGTTGAGAAAAACAGAGTGTTTCTAAGGGCCCTGAAACCTAAAAATGACCCTGTATCTTGGGGCTTCTTTGGTTTTCAATAAAAAAAAACTCCATGGTTTAACCAGAGAAATTATGAAAATATGATTTTTCTTCACAGAAATTCTAACAGATCCTAAAGACTTTGGGCTGAGGCCATCCCTCGGGTGTTAGACCCCTTTCACACTGGGGCGGTTTGCAGGCGGTATTGCGCTAAAAATACCGCCTGCAAACCGCCCCTAAACAGCCTCCGCTGTTTGTTCAGTGTGAAAGCCCGAGGGCTTTCACACTGAAGCGGTGCGCTGACAGGACGGTGAAAAAAGTCCTGCAAACCGCCTCTTTGGAGCGGGGAAGGAGCGGTGTATTCACCGCTCCTTCCCCGCTCCTGCCCATTGAAATCAATGGGATAGCGCGGCTATACCGCGGCAATACCGCGGCTATAGCCGCGCTGTACGAGGGATTTTAACCCTTTTTTGGCCGTCAGCGGGGGGTAAAACCGCACCGCTAATGGCCGAATACAGCTGCAAGAACGACGGTACAGCAGCGCTAAAAATAGCACTGTTGTACCGCCGATGCCCCCACCGCCCCAGTGTGAAAGGGGCCTTAGAGTCAGCTGTGTGTGTGTAAAGGGGCCAGTGTCCTGAAAAGCTTGGTCTAATTAATTCCCAGAGAAAGGACCTTTCTATGACTGTTCACCAGGGGAAGTTTACTATCCTATGAGTTCATAGTTCTATAGAAGTTACGCGTCTTTCTACTTGAAAACAGTTTTGGAGCATCCCAGACAATTCCCTAACCCTATAAAAGTTACCCAAAAATAAAAACACCAAAACTAAAACCCCTGGATTGTTCATTGAGCTGAACAGGGATTGTGACCATGTAGCGTTACCCCTGCACGGGCTGCTAAGAATTGTGGTCTGTCTGTTACCCTGCCCAGCCATTCATTCATTCTCAGGCACTCTGAGACATAAAGCAGTCAGTGAACTTTGTTTTTTTTGTTTTATTGAGGGAAATAACTTGGATGGGGATGGGAGATATGGGATGCCCCGTATAGATAAATAGAACAGCAACTGGTTCTTGGGACAACTATGTACACTCCCTGTACATACTCCTTCAGCTTCCTCTTGCACAAACTTGCTTGAAGCTCATCACTCCTCACTCCACCAGCACATCACTTGCTGCAGACTGTTACTCCTAGTGACCTCCAGCTCATCATTTGATTCCCCTGGAACAGCTAGCACTTTTGTTGGTTAGGCCTGACACTGACTCAGCCAGGCCTCAGCAAATGCCCTTTGCAGGCTGGGACCCCAGGCCCCAATGGTGTAGCAGAAAAGTCCTTGTACTAGCTGCCCTAACTATGGCTACTGATCCCAGTTAGCCCTCTTCAGGGTGGGAGTGACATAAGGATAGTCCAGACCCCACTCCAGAGCAACTCTACACTGAACTTCCCACTAAAACCGGGAAAATCTGGGCAGCTCCCTTGGTTTTCCTTTCCCGGGCATCAGGGGACCTCTGCACCCACTGCCGGTATTTAGCTGCTCTGGTCTGGGTGGTGGATGGCCTGTTTATGAAGATTTGTCTGTAACTGATGGGGGTTCCTGCACCATCTTCAGGTCTCCTAGCAGAGTATGGCTCTTCCCCCTCCCTCGGACTGGACCTTCAGGACCTTGGAACCTCCTGTCTCCCATTCCTCTTCCAAGCTGCTGCGTGGGGACAACCACTCCGCTAACTTCTCCAGGGACCCAATTTCAGTTATCAGTCTGAGAGAACCCCAATCTACGGCCTTGTCCTTGCATTTCCTATCCAGCTCGCCTGAGGGCGCACCCCCCCTCCAGCACTGGCTCCTTCTGGACTGGGATAGCAAGGGACAAAAGAGCAGCTGGCATTTCAGGGACAGTTTCTGGTTCCCGCTGGGCAATACTTACAGTTACCAGGTCCCCGACCAGGCTGCAGGCCACGACAGACTCTTCTTACCTTATGTCGCTGATGTTTGCAGGGGAGTCATCAGGCTCAAATTCTGCTCCACATTTCAGCGATGATTCCAGGCCCACTTCATGGCTGCATGCGACACAGTCCTGAGTGCAGGTCCTTGCTATAGTATTGTGGCTCCTGCTGGCTGAATGCAAGCCGGGCCACCACAATGACTGCACCAGATCCAGGCATTGACCACCGCGGTTGGTATCCGGCAGTCTGGACACATCAAAAACAGGCGCTCCATCCCCTCAATCGTCCCGAGGGCGAACCCCCACGATGCTCCAACCGAACACTGATGTCGACCAGTGTCCGCTCCTGCCCATCAGGCAACCAGGTCAGTGCTGGGAGTATGTGACCACCCTCCGCCATCTTGCTCCTCTGCCTTGTGATGTATGCTACTAGCAGGGAACGCTGGGTCTCCTCTAGGGTGTGGCACCGCCCCCTCACAAGCCGGCGTCTGTAAAACTGATAGGCAGGCCCCTCCTTGAGCACGCTGCTGTAACCCCTTGTTGAATAAACTGAAGTTTGCTGGCATGCTGCGACTAGCAGAACTTGGCCAGTCCTGACTGTGCCCAAAGAATCAAAAACATATGGCCGCCGACTTCCCCGGTGGTTGCCGGTAGCAACAATAAAGTTGTAGCCCATGTCTCACTGAAAGAAACATCCTCAGCGCAGTCCCACCTGCAGGCACCTGCAGGCTTACCCCAATCACCCCAGGCAACAGTAGACAATTCCAGGCACTCTTTACTGTAACGGACAATGGGAACAGGGGTTGGGACTTTAAATGAGGCATGTATAGGGTGTGCCTCCATCCCTAATTTAAGGTTAATAAAACAAATTTGGGACTTTGATTGAGGCCATAGACACAGTGGAGATAAAATTCATAAAGGTACACATTTAATGACATAAAAATCATGAGACATGTCAAACAAAAACCACATGGGTGAAAAACATTGTAGTAAATGTACATTTCATGTTAGTTCACACACATTATTGAAAGTGTGCATGAACTACAGGCAACTAGGGTACATGGGTATAGTAGCCAAGTGCCCCACAGTGGTCTGATTGATCAATGAATACATTCTATTCGTTCATAATGGTACAAAAGTATATAAATGTATAAATGTAAAACAACACTTGTAAGTGAGACAATGAGACCACAATACATAGCAACATCCAAGAAAACAAAAATTATAAGAAAAAATCAGATTGTAGGAAAAAATATCATCGGGTTAAGGAGACCTCCCAAATTTGCCCTGAAATTGCCCAATTGGATGGTTGGAAAAGGGGGCTTGTGTCTGCATCCCAAAATAATGCCCGACGCGTTTCGTGTATCTCACACTCATCAGGGGCGGGTGCTGAAAATGTATCTATAGGATATGATAAGATAAAATTAGTGCAGGGTAATGGGAACTGTCTATAAGAAAAAGATAGGTGTCTCCCAATATACTTACAAGGGCTCACTATGAATGAGGTATAGCAGGTATGAAACCGGGGTCAGCCAGTCCTTGCCGGGAGCTGAGGTGGTTGAGCAGCGCGCTGGCAGGGCGCACAACCGAGCCTCCCCAGAATGCCAGGCACCAAAAGAGTGTATATAGTGAGACTGGATGTTAAACCAATGGTAGCCACCAACAAGGGAAAAGATCTAAAAAGATACATGGTATCAAGATGTCAAAAATGTTCCCAAGTTGAAAAATGATACATAGTTGGCAGAGTGATGAACAATCGTCAAGAGGTAGCTTACCAGTGTCACTGCTTATAAAGAGGTGGTGAGGTAGGCTGCAGCATCAAATGTTTGACTAGCAATGGAGAACTGGTGCCTGGGGAGGCCAGATATACCCGCCCCGCACACGTGCACGCTGCCCGCCACCAGCGTCACGCAAGCACGGCAAAAAGGGGGGGGAGGAGCTCCGACGCTGGCGGTAAACACCGCCCATGACAGATGCTCGTTTCCCCAGCTGTCGGCTAAGGTGGGAGGATCGCATGCTCGACGTGACGGCGTCAAGAGAAGACCGCACACGTGGAGCAGGAGGCGTGGCGCCGATGCGCTGTGAGAAAGCCCCACCCCCCCAGGTGTTTACACACCCATCCTCCACCGCCCATAAGGGCGGGGGGGTGGGGGGGATGGGGATGCGCAGAGCGCATCGCAGCTCCCGGCACAGGACAGAAGAAAACCCAGGACATACAACCTCAAGAACTGGGGACTCATCTCACTAGCATGAAGAAAAATCAGTGTCTCTAAATCCCAAGCCCTCTCTTTTTTTTTTTTTAACCTCTTTACTGTAACAAGCAGGAATTTTGAAGCAAAAGTTCAGAATGTCCAGCATTAGCAGAACGCTTTGTAACCCATAGGCATGATCGTCCGCCGTGGTTGGCACGGGTGACAGCATATAATGGAACAGTTCCTGAGTTGCAGGATAGACACAAGTGTCTGCCCCAGCCGCGGTTGGCGCGACTGAGTTAGCAGGCAGCAATAATTGACAATCAGCTCCCGCTGGTTGATATGGGCAATGGCAATTGATACCATAGTACTGAATGCAGGCAAAGCATATTAGTCCTTCCCCAAGTTCAATTCCTCAAATAGTGGAACAAAGTGCAGTTCCCCGGCTCAGTCAACTTATCCCTCAACTGATCCCAGTTGGCCCTCTTCAGGCCCTACCAGCCCTCCTGGCTGCAGCTTCTTCCTTCCACTGCCTCTTCCACCACTGTCCACTCTTCTGGTCTGCACCCATCTCGGAACTGCAAGCTCCCAGTCCTCTCAGGCGTGCCTCCTCAGTACTCCCAACTGTGTCTCACTCACCAGCCCTCCTGGCTGCACCAGTTGTCCTCCCTGGAGTCTCTTAGCAGTGCACACTTCCGATATCCTCTCCTTGCTCTCTCTTGTGCCTTTGGTCCAGGACCTCTTTATGTGTTCCTGAATCTGGTCCTGACTGCACCCGAGCCCGGGCCCAAGGTCACCCAGCTCTTCCACCCCACAACTCCTCCTCAGTTGGGCTGACCCTGAGTATTTGAGCACGCCTGCCCCTGCCAATCCAAGTTGGAGATTGGTCAGGGCTCCCCAGAACACCCCAGGTGGCTCCACCTCCCCTCCAGCCTCTCTTTCCAGAAAGCACTAGAAGGTTCTAGAAAGAAGTAGGAGGTCCTAGTGATGCCACCTGTGAGTCACCCAGCACTACTCTGAGTCACTCATAACCCAGGATGAAAACAAACAGGCCTAGCAACCAGCCAGGCCTGCTTAAATTTACCTATCCTCTCTAGCACACTACTAGAGAGTGCTACACTCATGTGCCTGGCTGCAGGGCAATTGTTTGGAAAAGGAACCCTGGGCATCTTTTTAGTGGCTCTTACGGGGGTAGACTTACATTTATTTGCTTTTGTTTGTCATAAATAAGTTGCATAGTGAGCAAGTGGGAGTTGCTCAGGGTTATGCTTTAGAGACTCTATTTCATATTTGTTATACATGTATGGTTCTCCCTTAAAGTTTTCTTTGCTGCAGCTGCATTCTCATGAGAATGTTATTTTTGAGGTCATATGGCCAGGATTGACCTTGGCTGCTAGGCAGCCATTTGACACATGGTCTAACCTTATCACTTATCTGTACAAGAGTCTTTGTCTATTGTATTCTCCACAGTTATTGCCTTTTGTATCACTTGACCCTCCCTCTTAGATTGTAAGCTCTAGCAAGCAGGGCCCTCCCATTCCTCTTGTACCAAATTGTATTGTAACTGTACTGTCTGCCTTCTGTAAAGCATTGAGCAAACTGTTGGCGCTATAAAAATCCTGTATAATGATAAATAATATTGTAGAATAAACGGAGTAAGCTTCTAACCACTAGAGTGTTTGCTTGGCTTTTCCCTGTGTTTTTGGGCATATTTTTAATATATATTTGAGAAGTATACAGCAGACCACTTCTGACTTTATCAAAAGTAAGGTTAGATTTTCTTTACAATTTTTTTGCTTCGTGCATTATTTCCTGCTGGTGTTGACATGAATTACCATCACAGCAGTATCGAGTAAAGCATAAAACATCATTATGTCTCAAAGTACAAATAAACACCTTTGGAATCTCAAGAAATGTCTCTTTCAAAATAACCCATAATGGCTCATACAGAAAGATAAAATTGTTCCTTAATAAAAATTCTTGCAGGCACAAATGATCTTTCCATTAAGAGCATTCAATGTTATGCCTATGTGTTGTACTTAAGTAATCAAAACATTTAATGGCCATAAATGATTATATGTACTGTGAATTTAATTGGATGACTGCTGATAAAAGTTAGAATTGAAAAAGTAAGCCTCTCCAAAAACAGAAAGGTCTTCTAGGTAAAAGCTATTTTTACAGGACAAGCCTGTACACAACAACCACACCCACTAGGTTTTTAAAACGTTACACAGCTTTTGTCGAATCCAAACACAAAGCCTGTAGCACTGTTTGGGCCCACTGGATCTTATCAGCTCAAGGCGGCTAATTAGGGTTGTATGTGATACATAACAGAAATGTCTTCACTCAAGTACTTAGTATAAGTAGAATGGTTTTAGAATAGGTAAAAACAATATTGTCCTGTTTTAGTAAAGAATATGTAAGAATAAATATTTTAGACTGGTAGAAATTGTATGTGACGGACTGTCCAGGTCCCAGCTTGGGTGCTTCCGTCAAGATACAGCTTCCACCAGTCTGGACCCAGGAACCAGGTATTATAGCAGATATTGCACCCAAAATCTAGACAACACTAGCTTAGGTACAAATTGGAACTCATTTTATTGTAAATTCACACAGAATATATAGCACACCAGATCAGGTAAGGGCCTGATCACATTACCCTAACAATGCAAGCTGTAAACAGTAGTCTCATTAGCCCATCTAAGGAACAACCAACATAAACATTATGCTAATCCACATCTAGCAACTAATAGCTAACAGTGATCTAATTAACATTAACTAATTAACAACTAGCCACTTAAACAACCAAGGTGCCCAGATCATCTGGGAACAAGCCCACAACTCTGGATACACAAAGTACATTACATATGCTGTCTTCAGGTGTTTGGCTTTGTGTAATCTGTCCACTAGACAAGTCATCATAATACAACCATACAATGTTCCAGAAGGCTGAAATCGTGGAATCAATTTATCTTCATAACTTTCTTGAGGGAGATTGTTGATAAATATTTCTGTCCCAAGTGGAGGAGCCTCTCCAACTCAGTTTGCAGGAGGGCCAATATATTTTGTCTGACCATTACCAGTACAAGATTAAAGAGGAGTTCCACCCAGGCGGGCCATTAAAAAAAAAAAAAATTAAAAGTCAGCAGCTACAAATACTGCAGCTGCTGACTTTTAATTGGACACTTACCTGTCCCTGGGTCCAGCGATGCGGGGGATCGAAGCCCCGCTCGTCCCCCCCCTCCGCTCGTCCGCGCCGGCATTTCAACTGTGGGCGCCGGGCTGTGGCTTCACAGCCTGGCACCCACTGCGCATGCGCGAGCGGCACCGCGCGCCGTGATTGGCCGCTCAATCACCTGGGACCTGTAATGGGTCCCAGATGATTGACAGGAGGGAGGGAGAAGAGCCGAGCCCTTCCTGTGCCAGGGGGAAGTGATGTCACCAGCCCAGGCAGAGGAAGGGGCAGACTACGAGGGACCACCTAGCAACAGGCATTTAGAGGTAAGTAAAAAAAAAAAAATATCCAAATGTTTTTTTGTTTTTTTTTTTAGAATTTTTTAGATATGTTTGTTTTTTTGGGTGGAACCCCACTTTAATATTACACCTTACCACCTACTCCAGAAGGGAAGCATTATTGTCTTTATTCCGAGAAGTAATCCAAGCCTTTCATTCAGCATTCGTCACTTTGTTGTCCATCATTAGAGAATGATCTGCTCTCTCCATGGGATCAGAGGTTAAACTGAGCTCTTTACCATGCTCTGACCGGAAGAAGCAGACAAAATCCCCAGTCTCCCCCATGGGCCATAATCAGTGGATAGGAGGCTTCCCCCAAGTCCCCTCTAAAAGCCCCTGTCCTGGTTGGGTCTGTTACAAAGTTAGGGTCTGTTTCAAAGTTAAACTCAAGTCAAAGCTAAAGATGAAATCTTGAGATGCATACAAGGAGAGACAACTACTGAAGGAACAGTTCAGTTTACAGCAATACTACACTAATCATCACTTTTGTCTGTAGTCTGAAGATTCTGGAACACACTTGTTGGGGACACTGAAACAACCTCTATTAGAAAAATTCTGTATAGCCCTACAGAACAGATAGTACACAGTCACAATGGGCTTTGCTGCTTAAAGAGGAACTGCAGTCTGTTCACATAATTTGTAATAAAAACATCTTTGCCATGCCGGAGCTTCCCTTCAACCACTTTGCATATTATTTTATATATGTTGTGATTCTGTACTTGCCAAATATGCTGCAGAAATCCCTCCGCTGAGTCTGGCTGAAACTATTTGAACTGTGGGCAGCGGAAGCTGCTACCTGTTCACTTCCTTGATTTACACAGACGCACGCCTCCAGCTTTGCAGCTCTCATTGGCCCTCTTATGACTCATCCCCCCTCCCTTCCAGGCAAATTCTCAGGAGAGTGAGAGAGACTGTACACATTTTACCACATTTTTACATTCTGCTATTACCTATCAAGATAATAATAGGATACAAAAACTTTGAACATTACCATTTGAAAGTATTCAGGCAGGCCCTTGCACTACATGCTTTGGGGAATTCATCCATAAATCTGACCACAGAAGAGGTGGGTATAGTGTGTATGGATTTGGCAAAGTCAGCAGATAGAGGATTGGTATCAGCTGAGTTAGCAGTTGGGGGGAGGGAGGGTTCCAAATGATTTTGGGACCCAAAAAAAAAAGCCTCTGGCACTCTGCCAGATTTTCAAGCACACATCACAATTTTCAACATTTTAGGGGGTGTTTAGGGTAAAGCACTTCTTTGGAGCTGAAAAAATACATTATTAAGTGACTACACGAGGTGAATATAGGGCCAGGAGAGCATGCTGGGGAGGTTAGTGAAGGCAAATATGTATGAAGGAAAAAAAAATTACATAAAAATCCAGCAGGCATGAGGACAAAGGGGACATTCACAGCATATTACAATCATGGTAATTAGGGAATGAGGAAAGAAATACAATATATTATCAAACATTAAATACAATAAAATGTGATGTTAAAGGATAAAAATCTTACCTTAATATACTCCTTCTGCAGGACCTGGATGATGGCAGAACAGGTCTCTGGGAGAATGGTCCCCAGAGCCTGGGGGGAGATGCCTGTCGAGAACTTAAGGTCCTGCAGGCTTCTCCCCGTTGCTAAGTACCGCAGGGTGGCGACTAGCCTCTACTCCGGAGTGATGGCTTACCTCATGCAGGTATCCTGCCTGCTGATAAAGGGGGTCAGCAAAGCCAACAAATGGTGAAATACGGGGTCTGTCATCCGGAGAACATTCCTGAAATCGTCAGGAATATTCTCACGGATCTCACGGAGCAAAGGCATATAACAGAACTGGTCACGCTGGAGCAACCAATTCTTGGTCCATGAACTCCTCCTCACCCTGTTCATGGACTGGGCTTGTGTCAAAGTAAGGACCCCAACACCAAGCCCCCGCACAGCACAAACTCTACGATGAGTACGTATACGCAACATGGCTAGAAAACGGTCCGCTGGTCAGAACGAAGTAGCAGAACGCACTGAAGAACAGCAAGGCCTGTGAAGAGCTACCTGAAAATCAGTAACGAACGAACAAGAACACAATGAAAAATAAATGGTAACTCGCTGCACGCACTGAAGACCAGATACAAACCCACAAGCACAAACTGAACAGCAGAAATACGATCTGAAAACCACGAGTCTGAAAAAGCGCGAATCGTCTCTTATCAAACTTTTACTAACACGATATTAGCAAAAGGAGCCCAAAGGGTGCCGTGCTTGGTACTGAACTGCCCTCTTATAGACTCGTCGTACGTGGTACGTTTGAGCCAACATCCGTCGGAAAAAATCCATGGATTTTGTTGTCCGAATGTCCGATCAATGTCCGACCGTGTGTACAGGGCAATAGAGTTCTATCACAGATGCAGATACAAACCTGTAAACACTGCCATCTACTGGTTGAAGAATATATCTCTACTGAATACTTATACCGATAGTTGTTGGGAAAAAAAACACATGAACAATTTATTCCAACACCCCCACTCAACAACTGCTGCTTTTATTAGTCCCATTTCGGATCTCAGTTCTATAAATCTATTTTATGTAAGTGGTTTTGTCAAATGCTGTGATTCACTTTTGTTTCTTATGAGCTGGAAGTCTTTTCATCTTATTCCATGAATCTGGCTCTGGTTTTAATGCTATCTGAGCAACACAGGACAGGCATTTGACTGGGATTCCATTATTGCTTCTGGTGGATTTCCTGATTGAAGCCTTCTGTGGCCTGGTTTCTTCTTTTACAGCCTTTGGAATGTCTGCGTTAATTTCTATTTCTGTGTCACTTTACTTATCTTCGTGTGACACTGATGTGGAATTTCCCTCAGTTGGAAGTGTTTGTATTAGTTCATGAAATTTTGAACACACTGACGTTTCATCGACAATTACGCTTCTACTGATGGTTACGTTCTTTGTGTCCTAGTGTAGAATTCTGTATCTCTTTTGAGATTCACTGTACCCCACAAGTACACCTTTCTTTGTGCAAGCATCCCATTTTGTATGCTTTTCTTTTGGGATGTGCACATAGGCCTTGCTTCCAAAAATGTTTAGATGGTTCAAATTCAGGCCTCTTCAATTCCACAGTTTATATGGCGTTTTCTCACTTGATTTTGGAGATAGCATGCGGTCATATTTGCCTCCCCCCAGTATGTGGTTGGCATATCTTCATTCTTTCTGCAACCCCGTTTTGTTCTGGGTTGTGTGGTACAGTGGTTTGAAATATTATGCCATGCTTTCTGAGAATTGCCTGTGTGTTATCACATGTATATTCATTTCCAATGTCTGTGTGCAATACACTCGGCATTTTGCAAAATTTGTTGCTTACTTGAGCCAAATACTGTTCAAGTTTCTGTGGAACTTCACCTTTGTTGTGTAACAGATATAGTATAGTACCTGGAGTAATCATCTATAAAAGTGAGACAATATCTCTTTCCTGGAGTAAATTTTTCTATTGGACCACAAAGTTCTGAATGAATTATGTCCAGAGATTTTTTAGCTTCTCTGTTACTCTACTTTGTAAAGGCTTTTCTTGTCATTTTTTCTTTTATACAGCTGGTGCAAATCATTGTTTGATCACATGGACTAATTTGTATTCCACTTGCAAAATCATTCTCAGTTAATTTTTTTATTATGTCAGGACTTCTGTGCCCAAGTGGTCTGTGCCATGTATGAATGCAGTTGGAATGTTTTTCCTTGTTGGCAGTATTAACCATCTCATTGCAGTTCAGCTGATACAGTTCATTTGTAATTTTACCCTTTGCAAGTAAGATATCTCCTTTTGTGATGGCACAACTGTCATCTTGCAAGGTCACTACATTGTCTTGTTTTGTGAGCTTCTTCACTGACAAAAGATTTGTTTCAAGAGCAGGGACATAGACAGTGTTGCCAACCTACCAGATTGAAATTTACTGACACGACACCCAAAATTTCCTGGCACAGCCAAGTGTTTACTGGCATTTCCAAAAGTTACAAAATTACAGTTTTAAGTGCAAATTTTAGTATTTAGGGTACAAACAAGTACAATATGCAATTAGCAATGTGATTTAGGGTAGATATTAGGGCAAAAAAAATATTTCTTATAATTATTATTTTCAATATAGTAGGTAAGTAGCTCAGGGACAGGGCAAGAAATTAGAATAGGAAGGCACACACACACGAAGTTGACTCTCACAGGGACAATGACAGAAGTGTGCAGCAGCACAGATGATGCTGATTTCTCACCGGCACGACATGTCCCTGTCCTGAGTCACAGTGACAGTCTCTCTCCAAGCCAGGTGGTCCATTTAGTCCACTCCAGTCTAAACAGCACTGACAGTTCCGCTCCCGACCTGCCCTGCTCCTGTGCTGCAGACCCACAGCCACTCTGCTTGACTCCCTTGCACCATGACATCACACAACACTCTCTTGCACCGCCTCCACCAGAGCTACCCGAACAGACTTTAGCAGGCACTTGGATGGTCTCGGCCAGCTCTGGACCGAGCCGAACATCACAGCCATATTTTTTACTGGCAACTTTTTCCTTTTACTGGCATTTACTGGCAGGAGAAAACTGTCTGCCAGTAAAAATACTGACGGTTGGCAACAATGGACATAGAGGACATTTATCACAGGTATCTTTCTGGTGACACTCTGGGAAATATTACAGTAAAGAAAACCATCTCCTATTACTTCTGATTCAATTATTTGCCCATTGGCTGTGGTGATTTTTTCTCTTTTACTCTAGTCAAGGTGAATAAAGAAATGTCTATTTGTCATGTGCCTTATAGCTCCTAAATCAATACACCATGTCTGCAAAGATGAGGTGCAACTTTTGGATTGAAAATCATATTCATTATCTGAAGCAAAATCAGTTTCTTCATTCACACTTTTGGACTTTTGTAGTTTAGTTTGTTGCGTGTTACTGTTTCTATTCCTACTTTTCGTCTTTAAAGCAGACTCTGCAAAAGAAGCACTGTCACTATTAATGCTTTCTGTTTTACACTTATATTAATCCACAAGCTTGCCCTTTACATATTTCAATGTCAGTTCATCATCTGGACGTGCATCGAGTGCTGTGACAAGCACCTCATAACTTGGTATGGTCTTTTATTCATGTTGCAGTCTTTTTTCTGTTGCTGTATCTTGCACCTGCTAGGATTATGACTGGGTTCTCAGCTTTTCTTTGGGTGGGTGTCTGGGCTATGTCTGTGCCCATAACCTTTTTGAAATTCAGTCTATAGTCCTATAGAAGAGACAGTCCACATGGACTTTCCTGTCTAACGGTAGACAGGAACCAGGAAACTTTATTATAGATCAATCTTAGATGGCACTACAAACATAAACACTGCCATCAACTGAAGAATATATCTCTACTGGATGCCCCCATCATACGCTCCACACTCCTCTCCTGTACATACTGCCCCCATCATACCCTCCACACTCCTCTCCTGTACATACTGCCCACTAGCATACCCCCCACACTCCTCTCCTGTACATAGTGCCCACTGTTATACCCTCCACATTCCTCTCCCTCACCTGCACATGCTTCCCACTTTTATACCATCCATACTCCTCCCCTATTCCTCTAACCCACAAAAACAGTTCTTTAAAATTATATTGAATATCCTTAATTTTACCAGCTCTAGAATGGGCATACTTTTGTTAGTTCAACTAAAGGAAATCTTCTCAGTCCTCATATTTGTTCTGCCCATTGTTAGTACTCATTTAATTTTGTGATTACTATTGTGATGTATAGAGGAACATAGGGGATGTCAGCTACTCTAAATATACCACTGAAAAAAAAAGTGTCCCTGAAAATATTTTTGAAATGTTGGCAACTATGCACTTGGGCACTGCTCAAGGGCCACCGGGTCATTAGGCGGCCCAATGATATTAAAGCGGTAGTAAATTTCGCTAACATTACTACTGTTTAGAGGCCCTGAGGTAGGTTATGCCATAATGTACTAGTATGCACAGCATATTAGCACATTAGGGTACACTTACCTGTCAGACTGAGCCCTCCAGTTCTGCACTGTGATCAATCCGGCGGGTCTCGGGCGCTTCCATCTTCACCTGGTCTTCCTTCTGGGTTCTGTCCCTTCGTTCACTTGCCTTGGCCGGGCTGTGTTGCTGTCCCTTCCATGCATGCTCATGCGCATCCTCTCTCTCTCTCTCTCTCTCTCATCCTCCCTCCCTTACCCCTCACCCCCTCTCATCCTCTTTCTCTCTCTCTCATCCTCCCTCTCTCTATTTAATTTAATTTGCTATAACAAAAAATTGTTTGCATTTTTAATTATTTTTTATTTTATTTTTTTTAATAAAAAGCCCCACCATAATCCTCAGCACCAGGCCCATGATGTTCTTAATCCGGCCCTGGAAGGCCTGACCTAAAACAATAACAGATTCAAACCTGCCTTGAAACGTGTGAATTGTAGTGAATGAAACAGGAATAAGAGGGTTTGACAGCACAGATTTGAGGGATACACTACTGCGCTCCTAAAAGGTCCACATGAGGCCTGATGTCCACCCATTACAGGAGGCAGTAGTGAAGGGGAAGTTGTGACGAACGTGGGTATTAGATCCCTGCCCTCCTCACTAACTCGTGACAAGTGACTGTTATAGAAGTCACAGGGGGAACCAGTGAGAGCTGTGGGGGGATTTACAGTCCCAACCATCACTTTAGTACTGTATGTTAAAGTCTCTGACCATCTCCTGTAGTATGTCTGCAGTGGCTGACCACCTCCTGTAAGATGTCCGCAATCTCTGACCATCTCCTGTTATATGTCCACAGTAGCTGACCATCTTCTATAGTTTGTCCACAGTCTCTGCCTGTATCTCATAGTATGTTTGCAGTATCGGACACTTCTATAATTTGACCGTAGTCCTGGGCATACCTCCCAACATCAAAAGTTGAGGAAGACCAACCAGTGTAGATCTTGTAGACTAGGCTGTATAATGACCCACTACTGTGTACACATTCTCTGATGCAATACTATTTAGAAATCTTCCTTGTTTTTGTGATATTTCTTCTATACTGAAACTATTATAATCCCAGGATTTCACCTTTATTTGCAACGTATTTCCTCCTTTTACCAGTTGTTTCTCCCCTTCTTACCCCCCTTCTTCTCCCCTTATTTAAAATATATACAGTACACATATTAAAAATCCAAAAATTATTCTTATACAGGTTTTATATAGCACCAATAGTTTGTGCAACACATTACAGAATGGAGGGAGTGCATGCAGTTTCAATACAATTCAATACAAGAGAAATCAGAGAGCCCTTCTCGTTAGAGCTTACAATCTAAAATGAAGAGTCAAGTGATACAAAATGTAATAACTGTTGGGGGATGAGCTAATGGAGAAAGTAAAAGTAGAGATTATTAGTTAGAGGTGGAATAGGCCTATCGGAAGAGATGGGTTTTCAGGGACAGCGTAAAGGTAGATAGGGTAGCAGATAGACAGCATGGGTTAAGTTTCAGAGGATGGAAGAGGCTCGGGAGAAGTCCTAGAGGTGAGCATTGGAGAAGGTGACGAGGGAGCTAGAGAGAAGGAGGTCTTGGGGGAGCAAAGAGGACCATTTGGTTGGTATTTTGAGACTAGGTTAGTGATGTAGCTGGGGCCCAAGCTGGGGATTACTTTGTAAGTTTTTGTTAGTATTTTGAATTTTATTTGTTGGGTGAGTGGAAGCCAATAGAGGGATTGGCAGAGAGGGGTGACAGACGCTGCACGGTTGGTAAGGTGGATGAGTCTGACAGCAGCATTCATGATACACTGAAGAGGATATAGCCTATGAAAAGGTAACCCAATGAGAAGAGAGTTGCAGTGGTTGAGGTGAGTGATAACCAGGGAATAAAATAGTAGCTTTGTGGTGTCATTGGTTAAGTAGGGATGTATTTTGGAGATATTGCGGAGGATGGGGGGCCAAAAGGAGAGTTTACAATCTAGGACTATCCCTAGCACCTTGGCATGCAGGGACGGGATGATGGTTGTGCCACATTCACAAAATAGAAAGGCTTCTTTGAAAGGGCAGCAGAGGGTAAGGGCAGGCACAACTGCTCTGTGTGCTTTTCTCTGCTCATAGACTGGAGTGTATCCTTAACAGAGTCATAAACCTGTCAGATATTAAATAATAGAGATAAGTCTAGGAGATGGCATGCATCTTATTAGAGTGAACTCATAGGGGGTTATTTACAAAAGCCAAATCCACTTGAAAGTGCACTGAAAGTGCACTTGGAAGTGCAGTCGCTCTACATGTAAGGGGTAGATCTGAAATGAGTGGAAGCTCTGCTGATTTTATCGTCCAATCATGTGCAAGCTAAAATGCTGTTTTTTATTTTGCATATCCCCCTCGGATCTACAGTGACTTTACTTCCAAGTGCACTTTCAGTGCAATTTCAAGTGCATTTGCAGTGCAAAGTGGATTTGCCTTTAGTAAATAACCCCCATAGTGTGCCTGCACTTTTTACAAAGTGGCTGAATTCTTGGAATTCCGCTTTAAGTTATATCCTGTTGATAAGGACCATTTTGAGCCAAGAAAATATAAGGGGTTATTTACGAAAGGCAAATCCACTTTGCACTGCAAGTTCACTTGAAAGTGCACTGAAAGTGCACTGGGAAGTGCAGTCACTCTAAATATAAGGGGTAGATCTGAAATGAGTGGAAGCTCTGCTGATTTTATCATCCAATCATGTGCAAGCTAAAATTCTTTTTTTTATCTTCCATGCATGTCCCCCTCAGATCTACAGTGACTTTACTTCCAAGTGCACTTTCAGTGCACTTTCAAGTGCACTTGCAGTGCAAAGTGGATTTGCCTTTAGTAAATAACCCCCATAGTTTTGAGTTTAGGACATTTCCTTCATAATGTTGATTTCTCAGTAAATCTGATAACATAATTAATGACTGCAAAAAAAAAGTTGCTTGTTTGTCCATGTCAGTTTCTGTAGCACTATGCTATATTGGGATGCACCTTCAACCGTCTCTTTTAGGATCAGTGTGGTGTTGAATTTAAAATTGTCTTTAACAGGGGGACCAAGTACTCTGTGGGGAAAACAAGAATCAGAATAAAGTAAATATTGGGGTTGATTTACGAAAGGCAAATCCACTTTGCACTGCAAGTGCACTTGGAAGTGCAGTCGCTGTAAATCTGAGGGGTAGATCTGAAATGAGGGGAAGCTCTGCTGATTTTATCATCCAATCATGTGCAAG
Organism: Lithobates septentrionalis; assembly: GCA_037952835.1. Classification (NCBI taxonomy): domain Eukaryota; kingdom Metazoa; phylum Chordata; class Amphibia; order Anura; family Ranidae; genus Lithobates; species Lithobates septentrionalis. The sequence continues at coordinate 2,271,416 of JBBDGP010000385.1, forward strand.
CTAAGATGCTGTTTTTTATTTTCCTTGCATGTCCCCCTCGGATCTACAGCGACTTTACTTCCAAGTGCGCTTGTAGTGCAAAGTGGATTTGCCTTTCGTAAACAACCCCCATTGTGAACTTTCTGACTTTAGCTCTGTTGCTGCATTTACTGAGTGAGCCATACCGCACAACTTTGTAACTTAAGAAGGAGGTAAAATAAAACCACAGAATTTCCAAGCACAGCTTACCAACCAGCCTGCGACCAACCGAATTAACCTGCCTAACAGTATGCGTTAAAAACGGGGGTTTAGTTGCACACATTTGCAAATACATGCATAAGCTGCAGGCCATGGCAAGGCACCCTGTATCCTGCAGACCCTAACTCTAACTTTAAAGAGTCTCCACAGTGGGAGCACATGTATTCTAATGGATAGATGAAGGGCAGATGACTGGAGGGAGCCCAACCCTCCCTAAAGGCGCAGGAGCACACAGAACCCCCTGCCTACAGACCCCCACAACCACAGCCCAGGGTTGTCAGGAAGAGGCCCTTGTCCCCATCAATCATGGGGACAAGGTGCTTTGGGGTGGTGCTCCTTGCCACAAAGCACCCATCCCCCCCATGTTGAGGGCATGTGGCCTGTTATGGTTTGGGGGGGGGGGGGCGCTCGCTCGTCCCCCCCCCTTTCCTGGACTGCCAGGCTGCTTGCTTGGATAAAAGTCTGGTATGGATTTTAGGGGTTACCACACGCTGTTTTTTCTTAATTTTGGCGTGACATTTTCTTCTTTATTATTTTTTTTTAAATAGCCAGGTTGGCCATTGCAACTGCGAGTCTATTTAAATGTAATTTGACTTTTTTTTTTTTCTTTAGAAATCTTTAGAAATGTAATTTTTTCTGCAGTCCGCTCACAGCTCATGAGTCATCGGTTGTTAAGGACATGATGGCGGGCTTCCTGGCCTGCTGCTTAACAACCAGATATTCTTCACGCAGAATTCGAATCGGTCGATCATTTTTCGACAGATCCGAATTCTAATCGTTCTGAAAATTTGGAAATCTTTTGTAAATTAATAAACAAAATTAAATTTAATGATAACAAAACTAAATTTAATAAAAACGAAGCGAAAATAATTCCAAAATTACATTAAACGAATTCCAAAACGAAACGAAATTAGTAACAAAAAGAATATATATGAAACAAAAAGAATTTTTTCGTTCTGCACATGTCTAAATTTTACTATAGGGAAGCAGCTTCATTGCTTATCACAGGGAAGCAGGCGCCTTTATGTTTTTGATTGATTCTTTGATCAATTAAAAAAATCCTGCCACAAGTACATACAGATTCAGAGTGACAGAGTGCACATACCTCCTAACATTCTGAAATGATAAAGAGGGACACCTTTTGTATATAATCACATTTTATTTTTTTTTATCTAAGTAAACTAGAGGGACATGTTTAACTCACAGTATGTAGGTAAAGGATGCATCACTGCCATGAACCACAAAGATCTAATATGCAGAAAATGATTGGGGATGCCCCTATTATATCTGAAGTGATCCACAAAGTCAACAACTATTGTTCCTAGTAAAGAGCCTTTGCTTTTACTCAAATTAAGCCTACTGTATTTTATAATACTTGGGATCCATGGCTACAATTGTATGGCAAATCCTTACTGTAAGCAAAATTACCTACCATGTCACTGGCCAATTACAATTGTACAAGTTCTAAAATGGAGTATTATTAAGTCATATCTGGTGAAATGTTATGCTATATTGTTTTCTCTGTTTTTCTCTTGTTATTTCTCCCACTTTACATCATATTCTTATAAAAACATTTACTTATGTCTTCTTACTATATTACTGGGTCTAAAAATATTAAATAAGCTTTAGAAATATTGAAGAATGTCTTTTTGATAATGACATTTTCACTATGCCTTTTTATGATTTATGATTTATCATATATGTGACTTGTATTGTAGTATTTTCTTTCTTATATAGGCATACTGCGTCACAGTCTTTTTGTTCAGCATCCTTTGCTTGTATTGTAATACACTGCTTGACCTTCAATAAAAAGTTATTGGAAAAAAAGAAAGTTTAGTGCAGCATAACGCCTTTGGTAGTACAATAGTACATTTTGCATTAAGATTCACACATTAGACCAAAAAGAAGGACAACTGGGGCTGCAAGAGGGACAGAGAGTTAGTTGGTCCCAAAAGAGGGACTGTTAGGAGCTCTGTAATACCTCGGTGACTGCTTTCACTTGCTGCCTGGCACTGCTATTTAATTGCAAATTGACATTTCTTATAGTGCAAACATTCAGAGTACTGCTGCATACATCAATAAATAACGACCTGTAAATATGCCTGATTTTAAACAGAACATTAACCTGCACACATCTTTAAGTGACAGCAGTGTTTTAGAAGAGCAGTGCCTTGATTAAATGATCATGTTACATGTGTTCCTATACTCTGTGTGTAACATGTGTTACCATGTAACACTAACTTGTCACATTAAGCTCCAACGGAAAGATTGTTTGTCCCTGTGAGGGGCCGCTGGTGCTGCTCATAGGGAGATCCTGGGACACAGCATCAGTGGGACAAAGGGACAATTCTAGGACAGTTGGTATCTGCAGTATCTCACAAAAGTGAGTACACCCCTCACATTTTTGTAAATATTTTATTATATAGTTTCATGTGACAACACTGAAGAAATGACACTTTGCTACAATGTAAAGTAGTGAGTGTACAGCTTGTATAACAGTGTAAATTTGCTGTCCTCTCAAAATAACTCAACACACAGCCATTAATGTCTAAACTGCTTGCTACAAAATTGAGTACACTCCTAATTAAAAATGTCCAAATTGGGCCCAATTAGCCATTTTCCCTCACTGATGTCGTGTGACTCGTTAGTGTTACAAGGTCTCAGGTGTGAATGGGGAGCAGGTGTGTTAAATTTGGTGTTATCGCTCTCACTCTCTCATACTGGTCACTGGAAGTTCAACAAGGCACCTCATAGCAAAGAACTCCCTGAGGATCTGAAAAAAAGAATTGTTGCTCTACATACACATGTTGTCTTTGGGAAATAGATGTATGAATGCTGGCAGCAATGCTGCAGAGGTTGAAGGGGTGGGGGGGGTCAGCCTGTCAGTGCTCAGACCATATGCCGCACACTGCATCAAATTGGTCTGCATGGCTGTCTTCCCAGAGGGAAGCCTCTTCTAAAGATGATGCACAAGGATTACTGGAACCATGACCTGTGGTCTGATGAGACCAAGATAAACTTATTTGGTTCAGATGGTGTTAAGCGTGTGTGGCGGCAACCAGGTGTCGAGTACAAAGACAAGTGTGTCTTGCCTGCATTCAAGCTTGGGGGTGGGAGTGTCATGGTCTGGGGCTGCATGAGTGTTGCCAGCACTGGGATACAGTTCATCGGGGGGGGACCATGAATGCCAACATGTACTGTGACATACTAAAGTAGAGTAGTAGCAGGGCAGTATTCCAACATGGTAACGATCCCAAACACACCTCCAAGATGACCACTGCCTTGCTAAAGAAGCTGAGGGTAAAGGTGATGGACTGGTCAAGCATGTCTCCAGACCTAAACCCTGTTGAGCATCTGCGGGGCATCCTCAAATGGAAGGTGGAGGAGCGCAAGGTCTCTAACATCCACCAGCTCCATGATGTCGTCGTGGAGGAGTGAAAGAGGACTCTAGTGGCAATCTGTGAAGCTCTGGTGAACTCCATGCCCAAGAAGGTTAAGGCAGTGCTGGAAAATAATGGTGGCCACACAAAATATTGACACTTTGGGCCCAATTTGGAAATTTTCACTTAGGGGTATACTCACTTTTGTTGCCAGCGGTTTAGACTTTTGTGAGATATTGTGTATATGTATATATATATATATATATATATATATATATATATATTTATATATATATATATATATTTATATATATATACAGTTGTGCTCAGAAGTTTGCATACCCTGGCAGAAATTTTGAAATGTTGGCATTAATATTGAAAAAATGACTGATCGTGCCAAAAAACTGTCTTTTAATTAAGGATAGCAATCACATGAAGCCATTTATTATCACATAGTTTTGTGGATCCTTTTTAAATCATAATGATAACAGAAATCACCCAAATGGCCCTGATAAAAAGTTTACACACCCTGGAATGTTTGGCCTCGGTACATACACAGAAGGTGGCACACACAGCTTAAAATGGCAATTAAAGGTTAATTTCCCACATTGGTGTCTTTTTAAATCACAATTAGTGTCTGTTTATAAATAGTCAATGAGTTTGTTAGCTCTCACATGGATGCACAAAGCAGGCTAGACACTGAGCCATGAGAAGGTAGAAAAGAACAGTCAAAAGACCTGCGTAACAAGGTAATGAAACTTTACAAAGATGGAAAAGGATATAAAAAGATATCCAAAGCCTTGAATATGCCAGTCAGTACTGTTCAATCACTTAATAAGAAGTGGAAAATTTGGGAATCTCTTGATACCTGCAAAAAGCAAACAAATACAAGGCTATGGGATTCTCTCAACTGGGTCTTATACAATAACGCATGTGATTCACTTTAAAGCGTAGCTCCACTTTTGTTGAGGAAAAAACATTCCCCTCTGGGTAATCTATGTACAAGGATTTTTACAAACTTGTTGCCTGCAGATGCCTACCTTTTGTTATTCTGAAGAAATCCCTGTGTGTTTGTCTGTATCCGTATGGGAAAGTGAGTCTAATGGGAGTGGTTTCATAATTATTAATCAGCTGTGCACCTACAGGGTTCTACAGAGGAAAGCTGCTGGGCCTGCATCCCTTTAGACGTGATTTCCTATTGGAAGTATCTCACCAAAAATTGTATTTTTGTTGCAGAGGATGACTGAAATCTGACTTGTATCTTAGGGCAGACTTTTGAGAAAATTGGTGAGCCAATCACACAAGCAGGAAAATATGTTTTTGGGGGGCGTTCTGTACACATTCTGTGTACAGAACAACTCCAGGTAGCCATATTGCATTGCATTTTCAGAAAATGACAGAGCTGCAGATTGAAAAGGAAAGGAAAGGTATTTTTTTATAACATTCAATTACAATATGACTTTTGTTGCAATTGTATACGCTATATTATTTTTTCTTAATTTGCTATTTTTTCCCCACTTAAGTGGAGTTACCCTTTAAAGTCCATTTTTATAGAAAGCATCACCAAGTCGGAAGCTAAAGTGATATCCTCCTGATTCATTATAGGGGAGGGGGTTGGTTGGGTGTTCGTCATTAAAGGCATAATGAATAATGTATAATGTATCTTTACCGAGCACTTATTTTATTATTGTAATATTATTCAAGAAGTTTTTTATATGAATTTCATATTTGAATATGCTTGCTCTTCTATATTTTGTTATTCAGTTAAATGCATAGATCTGTAGACTCTATTTTATTCTCTAGAAGCAGAATAGGTTAGCAACTAACTAACAAGCAAGTTATCAGGGCATTGATTTCAGTGAGTCAGAAGACCAATTGGGATTGATTTACTAAAGGCAAACACACTGTGCACTTTGCAAGTGCAGTTGCATGCTGCAAGGGCATTTGCTTCAGAGCTTAGTAAATGAGGGGGAGCTCTGCTGACCTCCATCATCCAATCATGTGCAAACAAAGATTAAGCTTTTTTTTCCTTGCATGAGATTGGGTATTCTTTGTAAAGAGAAGCTTCACCTCATTTACTAAGCTCTGGAGCAAATGTCTTTGCAGAGTTCGACTGCACAGTCTATTTACCTTTTGTCAATCAACCCCATAGGCTTGAATTGCGAGAAGGAGCATTACACCATTACTGTTGTATAACACTGCAAAACAGGGAGTGGAGCCTTTGTAAAACACATACATGAAACACATACTGTATATTATTTGCAAACTGTATACAGAACCAAGGTTTGTAAATATTAAATTCCAACAGAATTTTAGATTTAAAATCAGCTTGACAAACTCCAGGTGCAGCAAAATAAAAAGCGTGCAAAGTTGTACAGCTCATTTTCTTAAGTTCTCGATCTCTTCTCCCGTGACACTGTGGGAGGCCTATAAGGCAGTGGCCACATTATCCAGCTGGCCTCGAAAAGTAAATGAGAACAACAGCTCAAACAGCGTCAGCCTGAGGCCCAGTTGGAGTCGCTTACAAAGCAATTTAAATAGACTCCTTCTTTCAATCAAACTGTTGGACCAGGTACATACTGAACTAGACCTTTGTCTCACTGATGCCGCTGAATGATCTTTGCGTTGGTCTCGTCAGAAATGGTACACTAAAGCAAATAAACTAGACACAACTGGTAACATACGTTTGCTCCCAAATTTAACCCAATCTCCCTACGTGCCCGTCATTACGTAAAGGTATTGGAAGAATTCAGGTGTTGCCTTACTATGATACAAGCAGCTTCCATCCACACGGATACCCAAGGTATCACTTCTTTCTTGTATCACCTTTCCTTGCCAAAGCTGTCATCGGCTCACAAAACCCTTATGGATCATGACGTTCAGGTTTGTGAGCTTCTCCAATTTGTTAAAGATTTAAAAATAGGCAAAAGGCCCAGTCCCAATGGTTACACAGCATTATATTATAAGACACTTGCAGATGTTTTAGTCCCCCATCTGGCAGCCTTTTATTCAAAAATGGTTCAGCTTTATGCCCAAACTTATTGACCTTCAACATTGTGATGCTTCCTAAACCTCATCGTGACCATTCCCCTTGGGCTAATTTTAGACCTATCTCCTTAATTAATATTGATATGAAAATCCTTACAAAAAAAGAGTCTAAATTCTTTCTTGACTTGTCTAACCAAAAAAGACCAAGTTGGATTTGTTCCACGACGACAAGCAGAGGATATAATTCGCAGAGTTCTACATCTGCAACATTTGGCCCATAGTTCCTCAGTGAAATCAATGCTCTTATCCCTAGGTATAAATAAGGTGCTTGACACTTTATCTTGGACTTATCTTATGACTATTCTCTGTCGTTATGGGTTAGGTCACTCTTTCTTGAGCTGGATAATGGCTCCATATGATTCTCCCCAGGCTAAACTTAAATATTATGGTTTTGAAGTCTCTGTTTTCCCAATCCATAGGGGTACCCGACAAGGCTGCCCGCTTTTCCCACTTTTATTTATCTTGGCGCTAGAACCGATAATGGAGGCTATCCGCACACACCCGCACATAACAGGTATTGAGGTAGCAGGCTTTTCTCATAAAATGTCGCTATTTGCTGGTGACCTATTTCTGACCTTGACTTCTCCTAGAATCGCCCTTCCAAATGTATTTTGCTTCTTGGACACATTTGCCTCTTTGTCTGGTCTCTTCATCAATCCTGCCAAGTCCAAAGCTCTGTCTATAAATCTTTCATCCTCCGAACTGACTAATCTGAAAAGCACCTTTCCCTTTCACTATCCTCCATTGTCCTGGTTTGGCAGGATTGCTGCAGTTCGTATGACCTATCTTCCAAAATTGTTATACGCCTTCCAGGTCTTACCAGCCTCAATTCCTTCACATATCTTACGTATACACCAATGCAAACTTTTGAAATTTATCTTGAATCATTAAGCAGGTTCTATTCACCCGTAGGATCAATGGTGGCCTCTCAGTTCTGAACCTTCAGGCTTATTACTTAGCGGCTAACATAGCTCGTCTGTCTCATCTTCATGATACTTATTACCTCCCACTATGGGCCAATATGGCTCTTACAGTCTCTCACCCCATACCTCTATCCTCTCTACCTTGACCTCCAACTGTCCTTCGCCCAGCGATACCCCATTCGATCCCACACCCTTCAAATGTGGGTCAAATTCTCTGCTGGCCTGATCTCACTCCACTTCCCATTGTTACACTTCCTTCAGTGCCCAATTTTCTTGATGGACTGACTACGCGTTCTTTGATATCCATTCTCTTCTCACCCCCATTCGGATTTTGACATTTGAAACACTCAGATCCTTACACGACATTCCATTATGAGAGCACTAAAGATATCTCCAACTCCGTCACTTTATTTCCCAGCTCCTTAGATCTCGGCGCACCCCCTACACATTGACCAAATTTGAGAGTCTTTGTAGGGTCTAAACCCAATCCCCTGGCCTTATTTCCCTGATTTATTCCATAATAATAAATTCCAGAAAACCCCCACTGCGACATTACCATCTCCAATGGGAAAGCAAACGGGGGATGCGATTAGACCTGGGGGACTGGCAGATCATGACCATGACACTTTCTACCTGCTCCAAGAATGTGTTTATCTTGGAAAATGCCTGCAAGATTTTGTATACATGGTATTACACCCCTTCTATGCTTGCACATTTTATCCCTGCCTACCCGCAAAATTGTTTCTGAGGATGCTCACAGGTGGGAACGACGACATATATCTGATGGTCTTTCCCAAAGGTGTGCAGATTTTGGGTCAGGGTTTAAGCCCTACTTCGCACTTTTCCTCATACCGACCCCAAACAGAACCCATATGAAGCCCTTCTCTGCAAACCGATTGAATAATTACTTCACCCAGAGTGACAATTAGCATTACACCTTTTTACTGCTACTAAATTGACCATAGCAAGAGCTTGGAATACCCCAATTCTTAGTTTTGAAGATTTTAAAAACCATCCGGGAGCTAGCAACATGACGTCCATCAGTGCTGGCCGTTCTGCAGGCGGCCGAGCACGATTACCATATACATTGCTAGTTTTTAGCATCCTCGATGTAAGTGCATTTTTTATTGAATAAATCAGTTTTATGCACAGTAGTGCACTATTAGCCTCCTCTATTGCCTTACAGTGCCTTGAAAAATTATTCATACCCCTTGAAATTTTCCACATTTTGTCATGTTACAACCAACAAGTAAATGTATTTTATTGGGATTTTATGTGATAGACCAACATAAAGTGGCACATGATTGTGAAGTGAAAGAAAAATGATAAATAGTTTTCAAATTTTTTTACAAATAAATATGTGGAAAAGTGTGGCATGCATTTTTATTCAGCCCCCCTGAGTCAATACTTTGTAGAACCACCTTTAGCTGCAATTACAGCTGCAAGTCTTTTTGTGGATGTCTCTACCAGCTTTGCACATCCAGAGAGTGACATTTTTGCCCATTCTTCTTTGCAAAATAGCTCAAGCTCTGTCAGATTGTATGGAGAGCGTCTGTGAACAGCAATTTTCAAGTCTTGCCACTGATTCTCAATTGGATTTAGGTCTAGACTTTGATTACGCCATTCTAACACATGAATATGCTTTGATCTAAACTATTCCGTTGTAGCTCTGGCTATATGTTTAAGGTTGTTGTCCTGCTGAAAGGTGAACCTCCGCCCCAGTCTCAAGTCTTTTGCAGACTCTAAAGCGGCGTACACACGGGCGGACTTTTCGACAGGACTGGTCCGATGGACCGAATCCGGCGGACAATCCGACCGTGTGTGGGCTGCATCAGACTTTCGATGGACCGTTTCGGTCGGAAATCCTACGGACTTTAGATTTGAAACTTGCTTCAATTCTTCCCGCCGGAACTCCGCCGGACCCAGCTCCTATCGGAAAGCCCGTTCGGACCAAATACGATGCAAGGGCAGCTACAGCACCTGCCCACGAGAATGTTTCGCGCTGGTTTTCGGCAACAGGGTGCTACATCTCGCGCTCGCTGCAATAGGAAAAACACATTTTTCTATTGCAGCGAGCGTAAAGGGGAGGCGACAATGTCCCTTAGGTCTGGTATGGATTTTAAGGGGAATCCCCTAAGCCAAAAAAACAGCGTGGGGTCCCCCCAAAATCCATACCAGACCCCTATCACGAGCACGCAGCCTGGCCGGTCAGGAAAGGGGGTGGGGACGAGCGAGCCACCCCGCTGAACCGTACCAGGCCGCATACCCTCAACATGGGGGGGTGGGTGCTTTGGGGGAGCACCTTGTCCCCATGTTGATGAGGACAAGGGCCTCTTCACAACAATCCTGGCCATTGGTTGTCGGGGTCTGTGGGCGGGGGGCTTATCCTAATAATTATCTTTAATAAGGGGGCCCCCCAGATCCCAGCCCCCCACCCTATGTGAATGAGTATGGGGTACATCGTACCCCTACCCATTCACCTAGGGAAAAAAGCATCAATAAAAAAACACAGTACACAGGTTTTTAACGTAATTTATTAGGCAGCTCCGGGGGTCTTCTTCCAACTTCGGGGGTCTTCTTCCGACTTCTCCGCTCTCTCCGTCCTCTTCTCCCGGTGTTTGGCCTCTTCTCCCGGTGTCCAATTCTTCTCCTCGGCTATCTTCTGCCGCTCTTTTGCTAGCGGTGGCCCGGTCTTCTGCGTCGTCTTCTTCCCTCTTCTCTTCCGGTTCGTGTGTACGCTGCATAACAGGTGTTTTTCTAAGATTGCCCTGTATTTGGCTCCATCCATCTTCCCATCAACTCTGACCAGCTTCCCTGTACCTACAGAAGAAAAGCATCCCTACAACATGATGCTGCCACCACCATGTTTCACGATGGGGATGGTGTGTTCAGGATGATGTACAGTGTTAGTTTTCTGCCACACATAGCGTTTTCCTTTTAGGCCAAAAAGTTCAATTTTGGTCTCATCTGCCCAGAGTATCTTCTTCCACATGTTTGCTGTGTCCCCCACATTGCTTCTCGCAAACTGCAAACAGGACTTCTCATGGCTTTCTTTCAACCAAGGCTTTCTTCTTGCCACTCCTCCATAAAGGATTTTAGGAGTGTATGACTAATAGTTGTCCTGTGGACAGATTCTCCCACCTGAGGTGTGGATCTCTGCAGCTCCTCCAGAGTTACCATGAACCTCTTGGCTGCTTTTCTGATTAATGCTCTCCTTGCTCAGCCTATCAGTTTAGCTGGACAGCCATGTCTTGGTAGGTTTGCAGTTGTACCATACTCTTTCCATTTTCGGATGTTTGATTGAACAGTGCTCCGTGAGATGTTCAAAGCTTGGGATATTTTTTTATAACCTAACCCTGCTTTACACTTCTCCACAACTTTATCCCTGACCTGTCTGGTGTGTTCCCTTACCTTCATGATGCTGTTTGATTACTAAGGTTCTCTAACAAACCGCTGAGGGCTTCACATAACAGCTGTATGCACATGCACCCCACGTTTTTCAGATATTTATTTGTAGAACATTTTGAAAACCATTTATCATTTTCCTTTCACTTCACAATTATGTGCCACTTTGTGTTGATCTATCACATAAAATTCCAGTAAAATACATTTACATTTTCGGTTGTAACATGACAAAATGTCAGAGTCCTGTATTCTGTGTGAATGGATACAGAAGCAGGACCCGGGAACGCGCCCACACGGTTGTCCACCTTATGCCCCATACACACGATCAGAAATTCTACCTGCAAAAGTCAGATGTGAGCTTTTGGTCAGAAATTCCTACCGTGTGTACGCTCCATCATACTTTTGCTGGCAGAATTCCAGCCAGCAAAAGATTGAGAGCAGGTTCGCTATTTTTCGGTCAGAAAAAGTTCCTATCCGAAAATGCGTTCGTCTGTATGCAATTTGGATGCGCAAAAACAATTGCTCGGAAACAATTCGACGCATGCTCGGAAGCATTGAACTTAATTTTCTCGGCTCGTTGTAGTGTTGTACTTTACCGCGTTCTTGATGGTCGAAAGTTCAGAGAACTTTTGTGTGACTGTGTGTATGTAAGGCAAGCTTGAGTGGAATTCGGAAAAACCATCCAAGTTTTTTTCTGACGGAATTTCTGATTGTGTGTATGGGGAGGGCCTTCTCCAACGTGGGCACTCGATGCAGGGAGGAGCCACCAGCACAGCCAGGGGACCCCAGAAGAGGCAGACTGGGACAACTCTGTGCAAAACAAACTGCACAGTGGAGGTAAGTATGACATGTTTGTAATTTTTTTTTAAAAAGAAAGAAAACAAGGGTTTACAACCCCTTTAAGATCATTCAGTTGCAAGTGCACGTGGGAAGTTGGATTCAGTTACACTCTTTTTTGTATACACAGGAACTGTGGAACATTGTTTCTATTTATTTTTCATTATAGAGACTTTTTTCTGTTGAATACATTTGTTTCCAAGATTAAGAAAATTGTTTAGCAGTTTTTTGTGTTTAAGCATATACAGGTTGTGTTTATTGTGAGCATTTTTCACCTTTACCATTTGTACGACATCATTTTTGGATTACCTTCTTGTGGCATTAGACACTCATTTTCATTGTGATAGGTAAAATACATCTTATTTATTCACCATATACATTTTCCTCACTATTCAGGGATTTTTTTATTGCAGCAGTATTTGACTCTGTAATTTTTTTGGTTTCTTTTGAGGCTAAGCCTACCTTTTTTAAATATTTTATTTGATCCATACTCTCAGTTGCTCACTCACTCCAGGGCTATGGGTGGGTCCCGACCATATTGTCATGATCTTGCCCCAGCCTGGACCGGCTCTTTGATGTCAGCCGACAGCCGGCTTCAACTGAAAACAGGTCACAGGAATGCAGAACAAAATGCGATCCACAGGAGAAGTACAGCCAAACAAGCTTTGGTTGTACTTCTCCTTTCAGCTCGTGATTTCTCTTCAACAGAGTGGCACTTGGTGGCCATACAGCAGGAGAGGTCAGTATTCACTTTCTTCCTAACAAACAGGTTTTATGTTCATATTCAGTGTGACAAGTCGCATAGGATGCGTATGTTAGTTCTATAGCTTGGACATTGGAGTCTTCATTTTGCAAGTTTCCAGAAGGTGAATTTTGCCACTACTTTCTCCAGATGAAAGAATCCCATCAGAGATATTTAGAAGTTGCCACCTTCCCATCAGTCTTGGCTTGTCAGCAGCCCATAACCTAAAAGGTAATCTGCAGGATATCTGTTCCTGAAACTTCATTAGCTCAAGCTTAACTGATTTAGGGAACAAAAAGTCTTTCTTTCAAATTTTACTTTTATGTGAGGCCCAATGTTATGAGGTAAACGCCTTACTGTCATTGAGATAAAATATATTAGTAGGTAAAATCTCTGAATACAATGCAGAAAAAAATGTAGAACACAGGTCAATGAATCATTCTTTTTCTGGATCTCATCCAAAAGTCTATTATGTAAATTGCTGTAATCACACCATTTATGTACAGACCTTTGATACTACCAATTACCCAAATTACCAAGTTAAGCATTTTGAATTTGCGACCTATTGATTGCTATTCTGCTCGTTAGGAATAATAAAAGAACACGTTAGATGCATTAGATCAGTGTTTACAAGACAAATATCATGGAGGATCCACTGATTATACTTTAATAAATAACAAGACAAAGAAAAGAACAGTGATTCATTGGATGCAGCGTTGAACTATTGACTCCGAAAAATGAGTCTCTAGGTCTGAATACAATGATGTGACAAGTGTGCGGCACAATGTTTGTTCACACTTAGCACAGATTAAATCAAATTTCATTTGAAAAGAATAAAAATGCTGTATAAATTTTAAAGTTTCCAGTGCCTGCATAAAGACAGCTCAGTGTGGAGTCATACAAGGTTGGATATAAGGCATAGACAAAACCTCCAACTCCTAAGTTTTCTAATCTTTAACTACTGTACTGACCAAAAACTGGAAAAAAAGCCTTATGCCGCGTACACATGGTCGGACTTTTCGTCTACAAAAGTCCAACGGACGCCGACGGACTAAAGCTGGCTGACAATCCGATTGTGCGTGGGCTTCCCTGGACTTTCAGCGGACTTTCAGCGCACTTTTGCAGCCTCAAATCTGACGGACTTTAGATTTGAAACATGCTTCAAATCTTTACGTCGTAACTACGCCGGACCCAGAAATCCGCTCGTCTGTGTGCTAGTCCGACTGACAAAAACCCACGCTAGGGCAGCTATTGGCTACTGGCTATCAACTTCCTTATTTTAGTCCGGTGTACGTCATCACGTACGAATCCGTCAGACTTTTGTGTGATCATATGTAGGCAAGTCCGTTCGTAAGAAAGTCTGCCGCAAGTCCGCCAAAAGTCTGCCAAAAGTCCGTTGAAAGTCTGTCGGACAGGCTGTCGGACTTTTGTAGCCGAAAAGTCCGACCGTGTGAACGCGGCATAACACTTAACTATTACTAAAAATGTTCCCTTTCCCCTCCCTCCTATCTAACCTGCATATCCTGTATAAACAAAAAAGCTCTGTGTACTTTCTATTTCTAATCTGCTGTGGTCTACTCACATAATCCTGTGCTTCAATGTGTCTGTGAGCAGCTGCTGCAGGGGAGAGGAGGGAGAGCCGACTATGGCTGGGTAATGGGAGCCTATGGGTGATGTCATGGCTCCCAGAATTCAAAGCCATTGTCGAGCGCTCCACAAGGGAGCCAGAGCTGCAGGATTAGGTGACCAAACCACAGCAGATTACAAAAAGGTTAGTATACAAATCTTTTTTATACAGGGTATGCAGGGTAGGTAGGAGGAGCTGGGAGGGAACATTTTTAAGAAAAGTCAGTGTTAGGGCCCTTTCACACTGAAAGCAGATGGATGCATTTTGAACTGCACTCCAACTGCATAGACAGCCCAAAATCAAAGTAATCCTATGGGCATAGTTCACATCATTGCAGTGCAGTTTAGCACAATTAAAAAAAGTAGAGCGTGCTGCATTTTTCTGCACCGCAAATGCAGGAAACGCTGCACCCCTTATAAATAAAAAAAATAATTGTACTAAATATTATAACCTGTCCCTACTTCCTATGTCCTGTCCCTCCCATTAACTTACTGACTCTGTGCATGTTTTGTGTTTGGAGAGCAGAGTACAACCAAATGGAGTACAGGTCACCAATAGATGCAGAGGATTTCATTACCATGATCCAGCATTATAAAGACAACAGAAGAAAAGGGAGCATCTGGGAGAGAATTACACCAAGAATTTACTCAGTTATAAAGAAATGGATATAGACAGAAAGTCAGTTGCTTACTGCATGTGTGCAGTGACCACCTGGACCCCAAGTGATCACATGGACCCCTCTTCTGCCTGTACTAATGATGGGAAATATTTTTTTTAACATTGGGATGAGGGTGCCTACAGAAATTAGGCCCAGAAATTAAGCCTGTTTAAAATGTATTTTCACCATTCATGAGCTGCAGCATACTGTACCACAGACCTTTTTAATTATATTACATATATAACTACAATCCCAACCGTTTGGTAACAACAAGTAATATTGCCTCCCTTTTACCTGGTTTACCACCACTGCGCCTAGGGTTGCAAAGTGAAATCTATTCTATAGCTGCCACTTTAAAGATGCAAATACTGTAAATAGAGTGTTTTTCTAAACAAAAATTAACTAAATAAAGTGAGAAAACACAGTGGCGCTAAATTATAAAACTATACCTTCTATATAAGAATTCCCTATTTCAGGCAAACTAGTGAAAAAACAATATATGTATAATATATCCCCCAAGTGACAAGTGATATTATATATAATCGAATATAAAATATATCAAAATATATAAAAAAAAATGTGTAATCAAAAACAGCAGGTAAACAAAAGTCCTTAAATAGTGATTTCTTCTTATAGCTTCCACCACACCCAAGTGTTCGGTGATCCCACTCCCTATAGAATTCCACTCACCGACTTTCAGTGCCCACACTCTCGTGTAAGGCTCAAATGCTTTCTGAGCGCATCAAAGGGGTCACAATGGCAATCCACAAACCAGATTAATGTGCAAAGATCGTTCCACATGTGAAATAAAAATAATACTCCAATAGTGCAATAACGTATAACCAGTTTATTTAAAACACTCCAAATCTTTAGTATTCAACTCACGTTTTCCAAATATAAAAATAGCATAGAATGGGTGTACCACGTCAATGCCACAAAACTGTAGCAACAACGGATCCTGCTGGTGTTCTTCTTTAAAATGTAGCGAAACGCTATGATACTTATACCCATTCTTTATGTTGCCCTAGTCTCCTTCACACTCGGGGGGGGAGTATTTGGACAAAATCCTCCAGCCGAGTGTGAAGGAGACTAGGGCATACTTAAAAGACACCTCTGATCTATTACATCTATTAGATCAGGTAAAGTTGGATCCCTCATCCGAATAATATTTGGTAACGGCGGACGTAGCCTCCTTATACACCATCATACAGCATGAGGATGCATCTTTAGCCCTTAATTGGGCACTGAGTAAGCGGGAGAATATCCCTGATGTACAGAAGAGATTTTTGGGCCATACACTTGAGTTCTGTATGACCCATAATTACTTCTGGTACAGTGATCAGTTTTCATCTCAGAAGGTTGGCGTGGCGATGGGGGCAAAATATGCCCCTAGCCTCGCCAATTTATTTATGGCGGAGTGGGAGGACAGGCAGATTTTCAGCAAAAATGTGCCCCAGTTAAAATTCTACCGCAGATTTATAGACGACCTCCTGTTTATTTGGGAGGGGTCGAAGAAATCTGCGGTAGAATTTCTGGAACAATAATAACATCAAATTGGAGTATGAGATAAGCGAGACAACTATCCATTTCCTTGATCTTACAATAGATAAGGAACGGAGTGGTCTGAGAACCAAGGTATACTTTAAGCCTACAGACCGCAATAGTTACCTGTCCATCAGGAGTGGTCACCACCCTGCGTGGATAAGGAATATTCCGAAGGGACAATTTTGCGAGTCCGACGGAATTGTACAAACATTTTGCAAGCCAATAGCCTGAATGACAAATTTGTACAGAAAGGCTATAACGATAGGAACCTGGATGAAATAATCCAGGAGGCGGAGGTGATTCCTAGAGACCAATGTCTCAAGAAGAAAGAACCTCAAGACTCCAATAATGGTCAACATCATTTGAGTTGTATTTCAGGCTTCCATTGCCAATATAGGGAAATTGAGAGGATATACAAAAAACATTGGCACATTTTGTGCAAGGATAGACATCTGGGTGAAATATTACCACAACAGCCAAAATTCATCTACAGGAGGGCCCCAAGTTTTGGGGAGCAGGTAGTTGAAAAGATCTTGGACCCCCCAAAAGCTTTGAAAATAGATTGGAGAGGATTTTATAGCTGTAGAAAATGTATATGCTGTAGGACGGTAGGAACCAGCCATAGAGGAGTGGTGGAGGTTAGTAATAGAGATGGGGAAACATTTGAAATAAGGGAATTTAGCACCTGTAATACCTCCCATGTAGTGTACCTGATGTGGTGCCCTTGTGGCCTATTTTATGTGGGTAGAACCAAGAGGCTATTGAAAATCCGTATAGCGGAACATCTGGCTAACATAAAGAATGGGTATAAGTATCATAGCGTTTCGCTACATTTTAAAGAAGAACACCAGCAGGATCCGTCGTTGCTACAGTTTTGTGGCATTGACGTGGTACACCCATCCTGGAGAGGGTCTAATAGGGTGAGGGATTTATCCCAAAGGGAAACCAAATGGATATTTCTTTTCAAATGTTTGACCCCTAGAGGGTTAAACATTGAGCTGGACTTGAATTGCTTCATTAATGATTTTTACCAAAAAAAAAATGTAAAGTTTTAATGTATAGGTTATAAGTTATTCTACTATTACAAGTGTATAATATGTCATTTGCACAGTCATTGGGCACCGACAATAGCACTAGGTGGTTTGATTAAATAGGGGGGAGGGTGGTGCATGGTCACTTTAAATTTTGGGAAATAGGATTATCCTTAGTGGAATTGGTCATAACGAGTGTTAAAATAAAGTGGGATTTTTTGGGGTACTAAGTTCACATTTTTATGTTAATTATCTTCTGAATATTAATAGTATAAATTTTGGGTTGCACACAGTGTCATATATGTATAGATAGGCACTTTGTATGTAATATATGTAGGGAAGTAGGTGTAAAGAGGAAGAGATGTTTGGATCGGGTTGTTGTTAGCACCGACCAGTGGTGACTTTGCAGATGACAGCGCTGATTCTCAGTTTTAGGATGATATACTCATTTATTGAATTGTGGGGGTCCATATGGAAGATTATTCAATTTTTAATTTTTAATTTACATGAATGTATCATTAGTGGTTAAGAGAGTATAATGAGAGAAATGTTAGGAGATCCCGAACATCCATATTTTCATGTACAATAAAAGAAAGTGTTCTTTTTTATAATTGATAGTGCTCGATTAGATATTTCTATGGATTGTCTACAGACTGTATGTTCAATATATATTTTTTAATATGTTTTTTAATATGTTTTTTAATATTGTTTGAGGCGTTTTAAGCATCTAATGTGAGTAGGATGAATTGCCCATTTTATAATCATAATGATTTGGTTTGGGGTTTTTGCATAGACTGTTTTACACAACGATGGTAGTAGGTGTATGCATAACACATAGCATCTAGGAAGAATGGAGATTTTGTGACCGCGGAGACACGAGATGTGCGCAGGCGCGTTGGCGATTCTCTGATCAGATGACAGGGGAAGGGTATAAAAGGAAGTAGTGTCACACCATACGGCCAATCCCATGAATAAGTCAGTGAATGACGAAACATGTCGGGGCGTGGCCGTATGACGTACTCCACCAATGACAAGTGACGCTGTCGTACCGTACTAGGAAAAGGCACATTGATAGAGTGAGCGGCGCCCGGGGAGTAGGTGAGATTAGTCTGACGCCTGCATACCTCGGGTCTGCCGTGACCACAACTATATAGTGGCTGATTTATACGTTTGCTGTGCTGTGCTGTGAAGATCTGTTTGCTGTGGGAACGTTTCTATGCTATTTTTATATTTGGAAAACGTGAGTTGAATACTAAAGATTTGGAGTGTTTTAAATAAACTGGTTATACGTTATTGCACTATTGGTGTATTATTTTTATTTCACATGTGGAACGATCTTTGCCCATCAATCTGGTTTGTGGATTGCCATTGTGACCCCTTTGATGTGCTCAGAAAGCATTTGAGCCTTACACGAGAGTGTGGGCACTGAAAGTCGGTGAGTGGAATTCTATAGGGAGTGGGATCACCGAACACTTGGGTGTGGTGGAAGCTATAAGAAGAAATCACTATTTAAGGACTTTTGTTTACCTGCTGTTTTTGATTACACATTTTTTTTATATATTTTGATATATTTTATATTTGATTATATATAATATCACTTGTCACTTGGGGGATATATTATACATATATTGTTTTTTCACTAGTTTGCCTGAAATAGGGAATTCTTATATAGAAAGTATAGTTTTATATTTTAGCGCCACTGTGTTTTCTCACTTTATTTAGTTAATTTTTGTTTAGAAAAACACTCTATTTACAGTATTTGCATCTTTAAGGTGGCAGCTATAGAATAGATTTCACTTTGCAACCCTAGGCGCAGTGGTGGTAAACCAGGTAAAAGGGAGGCGATATTACTTTTGGTTACCAAACGGTTGGGATTGTAGTTATATATGTAATATAATTCAAAAGGTCTGTGGTATTACATACAGTATGCTGCAGCTCATGAATGGTGAAAATACATTTTGAACAGGCTTAATTTCTGGGCCTAATTTCTGTAGGCACCCTCATCCCAATGTTAAAAAAAAATATTTCCCATCATTAGTACAGGCAGAAGAGGGGTCCATGTGATCACTTGGGGTCCAGGTGGTCACTGCACACATGCAGTAAGCAACTGACTTTCTGTCTATATCCATTTCTTTATAACTGAGTAAATTCTTGGTGTAATTCTCTCCCAGATGCTCCCTTTTCTTCTGTTTTCTTTATAATGCTTTATAGTTTTATATTTTAGCGCCACTGTGTTTTCTCACTTTATTTCGTTAATTTTTGTTTAGAAAAACACTCTATTTACATATATAACTAATATATTAACCAGTGCCGGACCGCCTACCACACATATACTGCGGCAGGTTGGCCCGGCTATGCGAAACAACGTACCTGTACATTGTCCACGTTCCCTTGTCTGGGACGCACGTGCGTGCCGCCGGCGACCCGCTCCCGCTGTGATTTTGCTGATCGCCGCCATTACTAGTAAAAAAATAAATAAATAAAAAGTCCATAAATCTCTCTCATAGTTTGTAGACACGATAACTTTTGCGCAAACCAATCTATATACGCTAATTGGGATTTTTTTGTTTTTTACCAAAAATATGTAGCTGACTTTATACGTTTGCCCACTGACAAAGAAAAGATCAGTCTATAATTTTAATGGTAAGTTTATTTTAATAGTGAGAGACAGAATAACAACAAAAATATCCAGGAAAAAACATTTCAACAAAGTTATAAGTTGTCTTGCATTTTAATGAGTGAAATAAATATTTGACCCCTTCTGCAAAACATGACTTAGTACTTGGTGGCAAAACCCTTGTTGGCAATCACAGAGGTCAGACATTTCTTGTAGTTGGTCACCAGGTTTGCACATCTCAGGAGGGATTTTGTCCTTCTCCTCTTTGCAGATCCTCTCCAAGTTATTAAGGTTTTGAGGCTGACATTTGGTAACTCAAACCTTCAGCTCCTTCCACATATTTTCTATGGGATTAAGGTCTGGAGACTGGCTAGACCACTCCAGGACCTTAATGTGCTTATTCTTGAGCCACTCCTTTGTTGCTTTGGCCATGGGTTTTGGTTCATTGTCATGCTAGAATACCATCGATGACCCATTTTCAATGCCCTGGCTGAGGGAAGGAGGTTCTCACCCAATATTTGATAGTACATGGCCCCCTCCATCGTCTCTTTGATGCAATAAAGTTGTCCTGTCCTCTTAGCAGAAAAACACCCCCAAAGCATAATTTTTCCACCTCCATGTTTGATGGTGGGGATGGTGTTCTTGGGGCATAGGCAGCATTCCTCCTCCTCCAAACACAGTGAGTTGAGTTGATGCCGAAAAGCTTGATTTTGGTCTCATCTGACCACAACACTTTCAACCAGCTCTCCTGTGAATCATTCAGATGTTCATTTGAAAACCTCAGATGGGCCTGTACATGTGCTTTCTTGAGCAGGGGGACCTTGCGGGCGTTGCAGGATTTCAGTCCTTCACGGCGTAGTGTGTTACCAATTGTTTTCTTGGTGACTATGGTCCCAGTTGCCTTGAGATCATTGACAAGATTCTCCCGTGTAGTTCTGGGCTGATTCCTCACTCTTGTCATGATCATTGAAATGCCACGTGGTGAGATCTTGCATGGAGCTGATAGCTGATAGTTATTTTGTGTTTCTTCTATTTGCAAATAATCGCACCTACTGTTGTTACCCAGCTGCTTGGTGATGGTCTTGTAGTCCATTCCATTCCTAACCCTGCTTTAAACTTCTCCACAACTTTATCTCTGACCTGTCTGGTGTGTTCCTTGACCTTCATGATGCTGTTTGCTCAATAAGGTCCTCTAACAAACCTCTGAGGGATTTACAGAACAGCTATATTTATATTGAGATTAAATTACACACAGGTGGACTCTATTTAATAATTAGGTGACTTCTGAAGGAAATTGGTTCCACTAGATTTTAGTTAAGGGTATCAGCATAAAGGGGGCTGAATACAAATGCACGCCACGCTTTTCAGACATTTATTTGTGAAAAAATTGAAAACCAATTACAGTGGCGCCTGATGCTCCAAATTTTTGGGGAGGGCGCAAACAAACTGAAAAATTCTGAAAAAAAACATCAATTGCAGCCACTGTGCCCATCAAACACAGCCACTGTGCCATCAAACCCAGCCACTGTGCCCATCAATTGCAGCCACTGTGCTATCAAACGCAGCCACTATGCCCTTTAAACGCAGCCACTGTGCCCATCAAATGCAGCCACTGTGCCCATCAAACACTGCCACTGTGCCATCAAATGCTGCCACTGTGCCCCTCAAATGCTGCCACTGTGCCCATTAAATGCTGCCACTGTGCCATCAAATGCATCCACTGTGCCCATTAAATGCAGCCACTGTGCCATCAAATGCTGCCACTGTGCCCATCAAATGCAACCACTTTGCCCAGCAAATGCAGCCACTATGGGCAGCAGGTGACGGCGAGCGGTGTCCACTATGCATCCTCTCCCATCCTCTCCTTCTGTCCTCGCCTCCTGATAGGTGTCCAATTACAGCTCCTGTCGTTTCAGCTAATCAGTTGACGAGTAACAGACTCGAGCACCTGATTGGTGGTGGAGAGGCAGTACAATGTTAGGAAAGCGAATATTCATTCGCTGTTCTAACACACCTGGGTGAACTGTGAGCGCCAAGCATTGCACTCGCAGATCACCTTTTTTGATGCCTATTAGAGCCTAAGGCTCTGATCAGGTGTTTCAAAAACACCCCCTGCCGCTGTAATTTAGGCTTGAGAAGGGGCCGGGCGCCTGAATGAGGGGTGGCAGTAGCAGCCATTGATAGATTCATGCTAGATGCATGGATTTATCCATTGGTCATAAAGGGGGTGGCTGGAGAGAGGGGACGACGCCCGTGCGCCCTTATGGATGCATCACCACTGACCATTTATTATTTTCCTTCCACTGCACAATTATGTGCTACTTTGTGTTGGTCTATCACATAAAATCCCAATAAAATACTTTTACGTTTTTGCTTGTAACATGACAAAATGTGGAAAATTTCAAGGGGTATGAATACTTTTTCAAGGCACTATATATCACTAAATATACACTACCGTTCAAAAGTTTGGGGTCACCCAAACAATTTTGTGTTTTCCATGAAAAGTCACACTTATTCACCACCATACGTTGTGAAATGAATAGAAAATAGAGTCAAGACATTGACAAGGTTAGAAATAATGATTTGTATTTGAAATAACATTGTTTTTACATCAAACTTTGCTTTCATCAAAGAATCCTCCTTTTGCAGCAATTACAGCATTGCACACCTTTGGCATTCTAGCTGTTAATTTATTGAGGTAAGCTGGAGAAATTGCACCCCACGCTTCTAGAAGCAGCTCCCACAAGTTGGAATGGTTGGATGGGCACTTCTGGCGTACCATACGGTCAAGCTGCTCCCACAACAGCTCAATGGGGTTCAGATCTGGTGACTGTGCTGGCCACTCCATTACCGATAGAATACCAGCTGCCTGCTTCTGCTGTAAATAGTTCTTGCACAATTTGGAGGTGTGTTTAGGGTCATTGTCCGGTTGTAGGATGAAATTGGCTCCAATCAAGCGCTGTCCACTGGGTATGGCATGGCGTTGCAAAATGGAGTGATAGCCTTCCTTAGCTTTTACCCTGTACAAAGCTCCCACCTTACCAGCACCAAAGCAACCCCAGACCATCACATTACCTCCACCATGCTTAACAGATGGCGTCAGGCATTCTTCCAGCATCTTTTCATTTGTTCTGCGTCTCACAAACGTTCTTCTTTGTGATCCAAACACCTCAAACTTGGATTCATCCGTCCACAACACTTTTTTCCAGTCTTCCTCTGTCCAATGTCTGTGTTCTTTTGCCCATCTTAATCTTTTTCTTTTATTGGCCAGTCTCAGATATGGCTTTTTCTTTGCCACTCTGCCCTGAAGCCCAAAATCCCGCAGCCGCCTCTTCACTGTAGATGTTGACACTGGTGTTTTGCGGGTACTATTTAATGAAGATGCCAGTTGGGGACCTGTGAGGCGTCTGTTTCTCAAACTAGAGACTCTAATGTGCTTATCTTCTTGCTTAGTTGTGCAACGCGGCCTCCCACTTCTTTTTCTACTCTGGTTAGAGCCTGTTTGTGCTGTCCTCTGAAGGGAGTAGTACACACCGTTGTAGGAAATCTTCAATTTCTTTGCAATTTCTCGCATGGAATAGCCTTCATTTCTAAGAACAAGAATAGACCGTCGAGTTTCAGATGAAAGTTCTCTTTTTCTGGCCATTTTGAGCGTTTAATTGACCCCACAAATGTGATGCTCCAGAAACTCAATCTGCTCACAGGAAGGTCAGTTTTGTAGCTTCTGGAAGGAGCTAGACTGTTTTTAGATGTGTGAACATGATTGCACAAGGGTTTGCTAATCATCAATTAGCCTTCTGAGCCAATGAGCAAACACATTGTACCATTAGAACACTGGAGTGATAGTTGCTGGAAATGGGCCTCTATACACCTATGTAGATATTGCACCAAAAACTAGACATTTGCAGTTAGAATAGTCATTTACCACATTAGCAATGTATAGAGTATATTTGTTTAAAGTTAGGACTAGTTTAAAGTTAGCTTCATTTAAAAGTACAGTGCTTTTCCTTCAAAAATAAGGACATTTCAATGTGACCCCAAACTTTTGAACGGTAGTGTATATATACTATATTTGTCAGAAGTATTGGGACCCTTGCCATTACACGCACATGAAAGCAAGGTCCATAAAGACATGGATGAGTGAGTTCGGGGTGGAGGAACATGACTGGCCTGATCTCAACCTGATAGAACACCTTTGGGATGAATTAGAATGGAGACTGCTAGCCAGGCCTTATCGTCCAACATGAGTGCCTGACCTCACAAATGCACTTCTGGAAGAATGGTCAAACATTCCCATAGACACACTCCTAAACCTTTTGTACAGCCTTCCCAGAAGAGTTGAAGCTGTTTTAGCTGCAAAGGGTGGGCCAACTCAATATTGATCTCTACTGACTGAGACAGGGATGCCATTAAAGTTCATGTGTGTGTAAAGGCAGGCGTCACAATACTTTTGACAATATAGTGTATATAGTGGTATGGGGGATGTTTAGCTCAGCGGTAGATGCTATTTTTGTACAGTGAGCCCATGCCACACAAGCATTATAGTTCAGGGCCTGGAAGATCACTTTTTAATGGGAGAAAACAAAACAAAAGTCTATCCAGGTATTCCCACGCAGGGGTTTCATTTTCAGACAGCAAACACAAATGAAAAATACACAGCCACCTCGGCTCTCTGTCAGCAGTACCTCTGCTTGTTTTGGTCTCCCAGACCATTTGCTATTCAGGCTCTCTCTCACCTTGCTGTTCAGGCCCACGTGCCCTTTTGACAGGGTTTTCCCAGTATCTCTAGCTTGCACCCACCAGTGACTTCCAGATTCTCTACAACCCCCTTGGACTCAGTGGCCTTTGCACACACTCTGGTGGTTGTCTACAACACCCAGACACAGGGTTGGAGATTCCATCCTATCCCAAGACCCTTGAGAATATCCAAACCGCGGAGCCCCATCCAGAAATACCAAGATCCAGAGAAAGCTGCCAGGGCAGTTTGCTCTGCTCAAAATAAATGCTCCCTAGTCCTGCATGTGCAGGGACTCTCACTAGAACAATAATATATATATACATACATTTTTTATTTATTTTTATTATTTTCCTATTATTATTACAGACAAAAAAGGGACCACAAAAATCATTTACTGCTTAAATAAACTTGTCTGGATGCAAACGAAGGTTATTGTAGAGGGTCCAGAATTGCCCCTGGGTCTCTCTTTCCATCAGTAGTGTATGAACCCAGTAACGACACCTCCTACAAGTATGTTGTCTCAAAATGGCAATGGCCAGCACCAGAATTATGCCGATAAGAGCAGACATTCTTACTTCTCTCCACACACTAAGAAGGAGAAGGAACTGACCCCAAAGGAAATACAAGAAAGCCAAACCCAAAAACAAATAGAAAAATGCACTGCAACTAAATAGAAAACAAAGCGATTAAACTCGCTTCAAACGCACTTCAAACGCGTGTCAAGCACACTTCAAACGTGCATCAAATGCATGTAAACATGCAGTCAAAAACGTGCAGTTATATTCAGTTTCTGGTGTAAGTGGGCCCTTAGGCTTTTCTTCCAATGAAAAGTAAGCTCATTCTTTTTAAAAGGAAACACCAGTAAAGGTATTCTATTCTATCCACATTACACGCTCTAACTTTTCTATCTCCTCTACCCTTAAACAATCAAATCTTACTCTGCCTCCTCTCGTCTCAGCCTCTGGTCTACCTGCTGCCCCCATCTACCCCTATTTTCTCTTTTGTCCCCCAATTATGCCCCAGTTTACTTCCTTTCCAAATGCTCCATGATGATCAGATCATAAATAGCATTCTCTATTCCCTACCCATATTTAAACGGACATCTTCCTGGACACATTCTATATACAGCCTATATACAGCTTCCTTGACACTCCTGCTGCACTTTACTTGCTTGCATACTCCAGCTGAATCACTGAAATGGATCTGACAGGCTCAGATTTAGCAATGGCCCTTTGTAGACAGGAACTAGAAGCCCCTTTGTTGTGTAGAAGAACACAGCGATCAGCTTGCAATCTCCCTCCTGTGGCTACAGGTCCCAGCACCACCTCTTCAGGCACTGCCAACCCCCCTGGCTGCAGCTGCCCCTTTCACTGGTCCTCCAGACTAACTTCACACAGCATCTTCCAGACTGACTTTCTCTCACCAGCCCACCCAGCTGACTCTGTAGGAGATCTCCCAGGGAAGGGATAAAGACTTGGCACAACATGGCCTTCAGGGAGAACTGGCTACTGTACATGTGGCAATCCACCGCGTGTTGTGGCAGAATCCTTGCAGCACCCGAGCCCTGGCCCAAGGTCACAACCCCAGATTAGGGGGGCACCCTTGCAGGCCACTCATAGCCCCCACAGCTCTATATCTCCATCTTCCACCCGACTGCCCCTGCTGGCATGGGTCATACCTATTTATGAGGTAAGCCTTGCCCCCTGCCAGCCCTTTACTGGTGATTGGTCGAGGCCCTCATAAATATTCCAGGCAGCCCCTCCTAACCTCCACCCACTAGCTCTAGAAGTTTCTACAACCTTCTAGACCAGGGTGAGGCACCAGAGGAGCTGGTCAGGATGAGTCATCCAGCCCTGACTCATGAACCCTGACCCAGACCCACAGCTCAGGCTTAGCCCTAAGGCAAACAAAATTTTCCTACACTAACAAACCTACCTTAACCCTAGCACACACTAGAGGGTGCTATACAGTTCTGCTCCCTGTTGCTCCCTATTTAGGCTTAGCCATCATATTTATTCCTTCATTTGCCTCTCTACCTTCCCATCCCTACTCCATAATAATCTAGAGCAGGGTTCTCCAATTTTTCTAAACAAAGGGTTAGCCCGCTGTCCTTCAGACTTTATGGGGGGGGGGGGGGGTTGGGCTAAACTGTGGCCAGTGGGGATAGAAAATGTCCTGTATTCAATGGGGGTAAACAACACCTCAGGCTGGGTGGTTAGTGGGAGTAAATAAATTACATAGCACCTGTGATCAGTAGGAGGAGGAATGTTACCCCATCACTGGCATTATGGGGAGATATATTGCCCCATAATTTGAATCAGTGGGAGGGATAATGCCACAACATTGGTGTCAGCAGGAGGAATCATACCCCATCATTGGTGTCAGTGGGAGGAATAGTGCCCCATCACTGGTGTCAATGGCAGGAATTATGCCTGACTGTTGGTGTCATTGAGATAAATAGTGCCTCATATTGGTAGGAGGAATAGTGCCCCAAAGGCTGGATAAAAGCTAGCAAAAGGCCACATCCGACCCCTGGGCCACAGTTTGGAGACCACTGATCTAGAGATAGCATTCTTGAGAAAACAATGTTTTCACCTAAAATATTGTCACATTGGGCAGTAAGACAAACTGATGTGTTGAATCATTCAGCACAAAAACAATACCGGCTAAATTAACAAATGAAAAGGAGAGAAACACTTTAGTTCATTTTATCGTAATCCTTCTCTTTTGTGTCATAATCGTATCATAATCCTCATAGTTCTTTATCTAAAATCTATATATTATCCTAATCTGGTCATTTGCACAGACTCAATTAATTTATCAAACAAAACTAAAAATGATTCCTCGCGCTACCAATCTCTATTGTTTGATGTGAAATAATCCTATATCCTCTTAATGCTGCAGCTGAACACTGTGTTCCTACACCCACCAAAATAGTAATAAAATAGTAATAAAAAGTTGTACTGCACTTTATTAGGTATACAATCAATTTATCATATTGTGTCACTGGTCATGTGTGAAAAAAGGGGAATAAAAGAGGTGGAACTCGGCCTGCAATTGACAGAGCATAGAAACCATATTTATTCAGTGATGATCCATGCAGGGGCAAAAACCTTACAAATCAGGTGCACATTTCAGCCGTGTGACTTATGAGAAAGGATATTTGCAATTTTTTTTCCATATGGATCTGCTATCATTTCAGTCACAGGTTAAACCTTGCTGTCATTTTCTTCTATATACTGTACAGTATGTATTTAGCCTGTGTATGACTGGACTGCAGTGTCTGTGTGCCCACTTCTTTAGTTCTGCTGCATGAAGACCTACTTCATTCTGACAGGCCATGCCATCTCTGATTTATAAGAAGTATTCAAAAATTATTATTATGCTAAAAATAAAGAGTTCTGTCCACCCATACTGTCAAGCCCCAACCACCAATCCACCAGCCCCTGGCCAATGAAAGAGACTTATTAGTTAACAACGCACTATAAGATGGCTTTATCGATCACAGGCAATGTGTGTTCAACAACACATTTTACTTTAAAGCAAGCCCATTACACACCTGAGCAATTTCAATAAAATAAAACATAGAAGCACAAGTTTCTCTAAGTGAAACCTACATGTTAAATCACACAAACATATTAGATCTTTATTTTCCTGTAACGATCATGGTTTCTTTCCCCACTAACTCCTACTTCCTATAGGGCCGTACACACGATCGGACCTTGTACAAACTTTCCCGTGGATTTTTGTACAAAGGGCGTTGTCCCTGAACTTGTATTGCATACAGACGGTCGGACTTTTAGGCAACAAACAGGAATGTAGTGACGTTACAACGTACTGACGACACTTCAAAAGAAGACGTTCAATTCTCCGGCGTCACCCTTCGGGCTCCTTCTGCTAATTTGTAATTAGTAGACGTTTGGTCAGTGCAGATTTGCGGTTTCCAGTTCCATGCGTTACTTTGCGTTACTGACCGTTTGTAGGGCAACCAGCCATGTTGCGCAATCCTAGGAGAGAGCGTGCTGTTTATGGGCTTGGAGTTCTTGGTGTGACTACAGCCTGGTCCAGGAATAATCGGAGTAGTAGGATGAGGAGTATTTGGGCCAAAACTTGGCAACCTAATTGTGACCAATTTAGCCATATGCCCTTGCTGCGTGAGCTGCAGGAGAATAATCCTAATGATTATCGGAATTATCTCCGGATGACGGACTCCTGCTTTCAGCAACTATTGTCCTTGCTGTCCCCCTATATCATGAAGCAGGACACCTGCATGAGAGCTGCTATTCCAGCAGAGCAAAGGCTCATAGCCACCTTCATAGGCGTGCGCAGGGGGTGTTCCAGGTGTGCCTGGGCACACCCTAATCACCCCGTGCTGTGTCCAGAGATTTGCCCCAAAATGATGCATCTAAGAGAGTGTGTGGCCCGCGCTGCCTGTGAAACTGTTTCACAGGCAGCAGAGCGTGAGAATTGCCAGAGCTGATCAGTGTATGGAACTGTCAGATAATGACACTGCATGCAGGAAGTGAGACCAGCTGTCTTAATGTCAGGGTGATGTCGGGGGTGGGCGGGACAGAACGGCCATCAAACACCAGCCAATGGGATGGGGTCTGGGCGGGCCGCTCTCTGAAGCAGCTCAAACATTGGCTGGTGTTGCCGCTTGGTCCCGCCCACTCCCGACATCGTGGCTGAGTTGTAAGTCATCACAACTCAGCCGCGATGTCGGGGGTGGGCGGGATCAAGCGGCAACACCAGCCAATGATTGGGCTGCTTCAGAGAGGGGGCGGAGCCAGAGAAATGTAGCGGCCCGCCCAGACCCATCCTATTGGATGGTGTTTGGTAACTGTTCAGTCCCGCCCACCACCAGCATCACCGCTGACTTTTAACAGCTGTGTCTCTCCCTGCATGCAGTGTCATTATCTGACAGTTTCATACACTGAACAGCTCTGGCAATTCTCACCATCTGCTGAATGTGAAACTCCTCCTCTCCCCTATCTGTGCCACCCAATGCTGCCAATCAATTCTGCCAATCAGTGCCAACCAATGCTGCCTATCAGTGCCAACCAATGCTGCCAATCAGTGCCAACCAATGCTGCCAATCAGTGCCAACCAATGCTGCCTATCAGTGCCAAACAGTACTGCCTATCAGTGCAAACCAGTGCCGCCTATCAGTGCCAACCACTGTTGCCTATCAGTGCCACTGCTGCTTATCAATGCCAACCAATGCTGCCTATCAGTGCCAGTGCTGCTTATCAGTGCAAACCAATGTTGCCTATCAATGCCAACCAGTTCTGCCTATCTGTGCCAGTGCTGCTTATCAGTGCCAACCAGTGCTGCCTATCAGTGCAAACCAGTACTGCCTATCAGTGCCAACCAATGCTGTAAATCAGTGCCAACCAATGCTGTCAATCAGTGCCAACTAATGCTGCCTATCAGTGCTGCCAATCAGTGCCCATCAGTGCTGCATATCAGTGCCCATCAGTGCTGCCTATCAGTGCCAATCAGTGCTGACAATTAGTGCCCATCAGTGCTGCCAGTCAGTGCCCATCAGTGCTGCCAATCAGTGCCAACCAATGCTGCCTATCAGTGCCAACAAATGCTGCCAATCAGTGCCAACAAATGCTGCCAATCAGTGCCAACAAATGCTGCCAATCAGTGCAAACCAATGCTGCCTATCAGTGCCAACCAGTACTGCCTATCCATGCCAGTGCTGCTTATCAGTGCCAACCAATTCTGCCTATCAGTGCCAACCAATTCAAACCAGTGCTGCCTATCGGTGCAAACCAGTGCTGCTTATCAATGCCAACCAATGCTGCCTATCAGTGCCAGTGCTGCCTATCAGTGCCAACCAGTACTGCCTATCTGTGCCAGTGCTGCTTATCAGTGCCAACCAATTCTGCCTATCAGTGCAAACCAGTGCTGCCTATCAGTGCCAACCAGTGCTGCCTATCAGTGCCAACCAATGCTGTAAATCAGTGCCAACCAATGCTGCCTATCAGTGCTGCATATCAGTGCCCATCTGTGCTGCCTATCAGTGCCCATAAGTGCTGCCCATCAGTGCTGCCAATCAGTGCACATCAGTGCTGTATATCAGTGCCCATCAGTGCTGCCTATCAGTACCAATCAGTGCTGCCTATCAGTACCAATCAGTGCTGACAATTAGTGCCCATCAGTGCTGCCTATCAGTGCCACCTACCAGTGCCCATCAGTGCTGCCAGTCAGTGCCCATCAGTGCAGCCTATCAGTGCCCATCAGTGCTTCTAATCAGTGCTGCCTATCAGTGCCAATCAGTGTAGATCAGTGCTGCCAATCAGTGCTGCGAATCAGAGCCTATCAGTGCCCATAAGTGCTACCAATAAGAGCCCATCAGTGATGCATATAAGTGCCCATCAGTGCCACCTATCAGTGCCAATCAGTGCCCATTAGTGCCAATCAGTGCTGCCAATCAGTGCAGCCTATTAGTGCCCATCAGTGCTGCCTTAGCAGGGATGGTGGAAACCCCTCTACAGATAATTGCAATACAAATTACCTTCGAGTGCAACAACTTTTTAGTTGGGAGGTTCACACCATTATAGCACTTTGGATTTTTTATTTTTTAGAGTGTTACACTTAATTGTATATGTTTTAGTTACAGTTATAATATGAATTATTGCACTTGAAGTTAATTTCCCACCACCCCTGCTAAGTCCATGTCTTTATGGACCTTGCTTTGTGCACTGGGGAGCAGTCATGTTGGAAGGGGTCATCCCCAAACTGTTCCCTCAAAGTTGAGAGCATGAAATTGTCCAAAATGTCTTGGTATGCTGACGCCTTAAGAGCTCCCTTTACTGGAACTAAGGGGCCGAGCCCAACCCCTGAAAAACAACTCCACACCATAATCCCCCCTCCACCAAATGATTTGGACCAGTGCACAAAGCAAGGTCCATAAAGACATGGATGAGCGAGTTTGGGGTGGAGGAACTTGACTGACCTGCACAGAGTTCTGACCTCAACCCGATAGAACACCTTTGGGATGAATTTGAGTGGAGACTGCGGGCCAGGCCTTCTCATCCAACATCAGTGCCTGACCTCACAAATGCCCTTCTGGAAGAATGATCAAACATTCCCATATACACACTCCTAAACCTTGTGGACAGCCTTCCTAGAAGAGTTGAAGCTTTTATAGCTGCAAAGGGCGGAGCCAACTCAATATTGAACTCTATGGACTAAGACGGCATTAAAGTTCATGTGCGTGTAAAGGCAGGCGTCCCAATACTTTTGAAAATATATATATATGTGTATGTGTGCTTGAGCTTTCGGGTGCACACCCTAATGCAATAGGCTGCGCACGCCTATGGCCACCTTACGCTATTTGGCGACAGGGAGGAGTCTCCAGGATATCAAGTTTACCACTGGTATCTCTCCCCAGGCTCTGGGAGTGATTATTCCTGAGACATGTAGTGCTATTATCCAAGTCCTGCAGAAGGACTATATTCTTGTAAGTGTTTTGCTTTAAAGAGGGAGTCCACCTACATCATCCTAAAAAAAAAAATATTAAAAGCCAGCAGCTACAAATACTGCAGCTGCTGACTTTTAATACATGGCCACTTACCTGTCCCAGGGTCCAGCGATGTCGGCAGCCGACGCCGATAAACCGCTCGATTCTCGGCAGCTGCCGCCGCCATCCTGGGTGAAGGAATCAGGAAGGGAAGCGTTGCGGCTTCACTTCCCGGTTCCTTACTGCGCATGCGAAGCATGGGAGCTGTGTGTTTCCCAGGAGACAGCGCGGAGGGACAGGAAGAGGCATAGACTCCCGTGGGAGTCTATGCCGGAAGTGGATGCAAATACCTGTATATTTTTCTTCACTAATCTCCCCAGCATGCTACCCTGGGCCCATACACACCTAGCCTAGTAACTTAACACTGTATTTTTTATGCTTCATTTTTATGTTTACCCCAAAACAAAACAGAGTCAACCGATAGAACTACTCTATCTGCTGATTTTGGTAAACGCATACACAATATACCTTATTTTTTGAGTTAAGATTGCTGCCTAAATTCTCGAAAGCATGTAGTGCAAGGGCCTGCCTGATTACCTTCAAAAGGTCCAAATTATACATTTGTTATGATGTATTTAGCATTATGAGGGGCTCCCACCATCCCTGTGCTGCGTTCCTTATGAGGGGCTCCCACCATCCCTGTGCTGTTTTCATTATGAGGGGCTCCCACCATCCCTGTGCTGTTTTTATTATGAGGGGCTCCCACAATCCCTGTGCTGTTTTCATTATGAGGGGGCTCCCACCATCCCTGTGCTGTTTTCATTATGAGGGGCTCCCACCATCCCTGTGCTGTTTTCATTATGAGGGGCTCCCACCATCCCTGTGCGGTTTTCATTATGAGGGGCTCCCACCATCCCTGTGCTGTTTTCATTATGAGGGGCTCCCACCATCCCTGTGCTGTTTTCATTATGAGGGGCTCCCACCATCCCTGTACTGTGCTGACTTCCTGGGTTTTTAACTTTATCATAACAAATAATCATAATTAACAAACATTGTTATTATTGTATCTGATGTATCTCAAAATGTGTATAGATTTGGACAATGTGCATTCTTATTTGTGGATTATGCCACTTCTTACCTGTCCACTGGCCTGACAATCTTCTAAAGATGGATGGTCAGGCAAAATTAAACTTAATTTTTAATGCATTTAGCTCTCATGGAAGTTTAGAGGTTTACTTGTCAAAAACAGCTACCCATTCAATCCCCCCCCTAACATGTGCCACCAGAGGGGGTGAGGGAGCATATAATTATAACTTATCCTTTTTTTTGTAAACACACATTTAAATGTTATAATATTATGTTGCCCCACAATGTTTGTGTCAAATATAGTTGCAATTTTATGTGCTCAAGTCTTAATTTTTTTTATTTGTTTGACTCCACAGTTTCCTTCAAACACCCAGCAATGGAAGGATGTGGCGGCCCAGTTTTACAATTTATGGAATTTCCCCAACTGTGGAGGTGCCATTGATGGAAAATATGTGAGGATAGTCCCCCCACCAAACTCGGGCTCATATTATTTTAATTATAAAGGTTTTTGCAGCATAGTTCTACTTGCTGTTGTGTCAGCCAACTATGAGTTTCTTTATGTTGATGTTGGGATGAATGGACGCCACTCTGATGGAGGTGTGATGATGCACACAGAATTTTATGATCGTCTACAAAAAGGAACCTTACATTTGCCAAATGCTCAGGACAATATTGAGGGACTAAATTTTGTCTTTGTGGCAGATGAGGCCTTTTCTTTGGGGGAACATATTCTAAAACCGTTTCCAATGAGGAACCTCACCCCCGAACAAAGAATATTCAATTATCGCCTCTCCCGTGCCTGAAGGGTCGTGGAGAATGCATTTGGCATTCTTTCCAGTAGGTTTAGGCTCTTTTTAACTGCCATTAACTTGGCAGAATATAAAATGAATCATGTCGTTTTATGCTGCTGCATCCTCCATAATTTTTTAAGGAGGAATGCTTCCAGCTACATTGCCTCAGGGCAAAGTGATGAGACTTTTTCCCAAAATTCGGCAAATATCACGTTTGTTTTTTATTTTTATTTTTTTTACAAGCAAATATATATAATTTTTTTAAATCAAATATATATATATATATATATATATATATATATATATATATATATATATATATATATATATATATATATATATATTATATTATATTTTTTAATTTTTTTTTGTTTGTTGGTTTTTTTTTTTTTAAAGAAAATATATAGATGATTTTTTTTTTTTTTAATAAATTATATAATTTTTTTTTTTTTAATTTTTAAAAAATAACTATTTACAAAAATACCACACAACTAGGGAACTTACAAAGTTCAACTTAGAAAATTTTGCATGTGGACATCATCATGCAGCAGCAAATGAAGAACATGATAAATGTTTGGTGACGTAAAAAGGGTTTATATTCTACCCAAAACATCTATCATGTTCTTCATTTGCTGCTGCATTCTGTCCAGGCGATTCCTCATGGCATCTATTTCAGCGTTCCAGCCCATGATCTCCCCAATGAGCCTTTGGGCGCTGTCCGACGTGAAACGGTCTGATTCTTTTTCCACAACCAGAACATCACCTAAAAATGTGTTAATCATGTATTTAGAAATATGCAGGCATACATAGATTACCTGAAGCTGGGGTGTCAGACACTCACCTGGTGAGGTACACTCTCCCACTTCCTCCACCTCTCTTTCTTCCACATCCTCAGTGACGCTTGGGCTTGTTTCAAATTGAGGTAGCGGGTCCTGGCAGGGTTGGGTGTCCCGGCGAGGTTGGGTGTCCCGGTGAGGTTGGGTGTCCCGGTGAGGTTGGGTGTCCCGGCGAGGTTGGGTGTCCCAGCGAGGTTGGGTGTCCCGGTGAGTTTGGGGGTCCTGGCGACCCTGTTGTCTGTGTCTTTTATCCCCTATGAGACAGAAACAAAAGGTATACTTAGCACACAGATATTTGTGGCCACAAATAGGAATATGAAACATTGCTTTCAAGTGGTGTACAATTGTCTGTTTAGGAAGAGAACAAAGTTGAAGACATGATTAAAATTCCCTTTTACCCAAAATGCAATACTTACCTTATTTGGCTAAGTTTCTCTGGTGTCCTACACTAGTGCTCCTGAGTCCAGATGTGTAAACAGCTGCTGAGTGTCCTCTCCTTACAATCCACTGAATCTATTTAGCAATTAATTCAAATTTCAAAGTCATCTAGACAACAATGTCTTAAACTTCGTTCAATCAGACAAATTAACATGTCCAAATCAGTAAAAAGCCTATATCTGCTAAAATCATCGTATTTATTTGCAAACGAACCCTTTTGTCCCTGCAAACGTTATTTCATAGCTACGAACGTTATTTCCCACCTACGAGCATTAAGTACAACAGTAAAAGAAAAACATATGGAGCAGTATGCAAGTGAATAATCATAAATAGGACACATGACAAGTACTTACTTTTTCGAAGTACCTTCTTAATTTTTAGATACTGATCCGGCTCCCTGTTTTTGAGGTCGGACCAGCGCTTCCTCAGTTGGTCCTTCTTTCGCCTTACATCAAACTTGCGCTCCAGAGTCCTCATGACATGAGACAGGATTTTGTTTTTTACTAAATTGGGATGGGCGTATGGACCATGTTTCCCATCATAATCCTCCCTAATTAAAATGTCCACCATCTCCACCATTTCAGCAAAGGCCATGTTGGTGGCCTTACATCTCCTCCTCCTCCTGGATTGTGCGATTTGTGCCTCTGGCCTTTCCTCCCCACTGGATGATGACACATCACACATCTGTGTCTCTGCCATGTTGCTCCTCACTGCGCACTGAAGAGAGAAGGGGCCGGAAATAATATACAAAAAGAACGTCAGGGGCGGACGACGCCAGCGGAGTTTCACGCATGCGCCGTCTATGTCAAGTTAACACGCGGTACGAACGAGTGCGTCATGACGTTCGGCTAGTGGAGTGTTCACGTATAGGTAGTGTATATAAATTGAATGAGCGTGTGATGTAATGTTACGTTCTGTTTAGGCGCGAGACGAACGTTACGAGAGTACCCGTGAGAATAAGGTATGTTTAAAAATTATGTCGCTACCGTTAGTACTTTTAATTGTCAGTTTTTTGCTTTGGAAATGTAATTTTGCTCTCGAACTGATTTTACATACGGGAAACATGCACAACTTTACAGGCATACTATAGACATCCACACCCCCACCCAGTTAAGAAATGTAAAGGAATATTTCACTTTTATTGTTTCACTTTTAAACATTATTAAAGTCCATGGACCCAGGTTCCCAAACTTTTTAGGGCAATTAGGGATGAGCTTAGAGTTTAAGTCGAACATCGGCTGTTCGCCAGTTCGCCGAACAGCAAACAATTTTGGTTGTTCATGGCAAATTTTAAAGCCGTGGAACACACTTTAAAAGTCTATGTGAGAAATCAAAAGTGCTAATTTTAAAGACTTATATGCATGGTTTTGTCATAAAAAGTGTTTGTGGACCTGGGTCCTGCCCCAAGGAACATGTACATGCCAAACAAATTGTGAAAAACGGCCGTTTTTTCCCGAGCAGTGATTTTTATAATGCTTAAAGTGAAACAATAAAAGTGTAATATTCCTTAGAATTTCGTACCTGGGCGGTGTCTATAGTATCCCTGTAAAGGGGTGCATGTTTCCCGTGTTTAGAACAGTCTGACAGCAAAATGACATTTCAAAGGCAAAAAAGTCATTCAAAAGTACTTGCGGATATTAATGAATTGTCGGTCCAACAAAACACATAAAAGTTCATTGATAAAAACGGCATGGGATTTCCCCACAGGGGAACCCCAAACCAAAACAAAAAAAAAATGGCGTAGGGTCCCCGCAAAAATCCTCACCAGACCCTTATCCGAGCATGCAACCTGGCAGGCCGCAGAAAAAGAGGGGGTGACGAGAGAGCGGACCCCCCCTCCTAAACCCTACCAGGCCACATGCCCTCAACATTGGGAGGGTGCTTTGGGGTAGCCCCCAAAACACCTTGTCCCCATGTTGATGAGGACAAGGGCCTCATCCCCACAACCCTTGGCCGGTGGTTGTGGGGGTCTGCGGGCGGGTGGGCTTATCTGAATCTGGAAGCCCCCTTTAACAAGGGGACCCCCAGATCCCGCCCCCCCCCCCCCGTGTGAAATGGTAATGGTGTACAAAAGTAACCCTTCCATTTCACCAAAAAAGTGTCAAAAATGTTGAAAATGACAAGAGATAGTTTTTGACAATTCCTTTATTTCAAGTCTTCTTCTTTCCATCTTCTTCGGGTCTTCCTCCTTCTTTCTTCCTTCGGTTTCTTCTTCCTCTGGTTCTTGCTTCGATCCTCTACTTCTTGCTCTGGTGTTCTCGTCCGGCATCTTCTTCCGTGGCGTCTTCTTCCCTTCTTCTTCTTCTTCTCGGGCTGCTCCGCATACATGATGGGAGGCTCCCGCTGTGTGACGCTTCTGCGTGACGACAGAGGGGGCGGGGTCACCCGTTACGTAACGGTTGACCCCCTCTGACGTCCCCGGGAAGGCCACAGGGAATTCTCCATCAAGTCCCCGTGCGTCAGAGAGGGGCGGGGTCACTGGGTGGTCCCGCCCTCCGTTATTTAAGAACCGTCAGAAGACGAGAAGCGTCACACAGCGGTAGCTTCCCATCATGTATGCGGAGCGGCCCTAGAAGAAGAAGAAGAAGGGAAGAAGACGCCGCGGAGGAAGATGCCGGACGAGAACACCGGAGCAAGAAGCAGAGGATCGGAGCAAGAAGAAGATGGAGGAAGAAAACAAAGGAACATAGAAGAAAGAAGATGGAAAAAAGAAGACTTTAACCACTTCCCGCCCGCCCTATAGCGGATTGACGTCCGGGAAGTGGTTCCGTTATCCTGACTGGGCGTCATATGACGTCCAGCAGGATAACATGCCCCCGCGCGCCCGCGGGGGCATGCATCGCGACGATGGGTGGAGAGGTGTGTCAGCCTGACACACCGCTCCACCGTTCTTGGTAAAGAGCCTCCAGCGGAGGCTCTTTACCACGTGATCAGCCATGTCCAATCACGGCTGATCACGCTGTCAATAGGAAGAGCCGTTGATCGGCTTTTCCTCACTCGCATCTGACAGACGCGAGTAGAGGAATGCCGATTGGCTGCTCTCCTGACAGGGGGGGTCTGCGCTGATTGTTTATCAGCGCAGCCCCCCCTCAGATCACCACACTGGACCACCAGGGATCGCCACTAGGACCACCAGGGAAGGGGCAACATGTGGATGGCCAGGTATGTACCCCATGGCCATCCACATGTGCCCAATGTGCCCAATCTGTGCCAATCAGTGCCCACAAATGGGCACTGATTGGCACCATTATGTTCCAGATCTGCCCAGCAATGCCCCCAATATGTTTTATCAGTGCCACCAATCAGTGTGTTCAGTGCGACCTGTCATTGCCCATCTGTGCCCATCAGTGCCCAGTAGTGCCCACCTATCAGTGCCCATCAGTGCCACCCATCAGTGCCACCCATAAGTACCCATCAGTGCCACCCATATGTACCAATCAATGCCACCTATGAGTGCCCATCGGTGCCACCTATGAGTGCCCATCAGTGCCGCATACCAGTGCCACCTATCAGTGCCCATCAGTGCCACCTATCAGTGCCCATCAGTGCCACCTACCAGTGCCCATCATCAGTGCCCATCAGTGCCACCTCATTGGTGCCACCTCATCGGTGCCCATCAGTGCCCCCGTATCAGTGCCCGTCAGTGCAGCCATATCAGTGCCCGTCATTGAGGAAGAAAATGTACTTATTTACAAAAAAGAAAATTTTACAGAAACAAAGAAAAACTTTTTTTTTTTTTTCATTAATAGCCGCAAGTAGTTTTAAATTGCTTTTTTTCCTGAAATGTCATTTTGCTGTCAGACTGTTCTAAACACGGGAAACATGCGCCCCTTTACTATAGACACCCCCAGGTACGAAATTTAAAGGAATATTACACTTTTCTTGTTTCACTTTAAGCATTATTAAAATGACTGCTCCCCAAAAAAAGGCAGTTTTTTAAAACTTTTTTTTGCATTGATACATGTCCCCTGGGGCAGGACCCGGGTCCCCAAACACTTTTTTTGACAATACCATGCATATAAGCCTTTAAAATTAGCACTTTTGATTATTCATATTCGAGTCCCATAGACTTTAACGGTGTTCGCGTGTTCAAACAGATTTTTTGACTGTTCGTATGTTCTGGTGCGAACCGAACAGGGGGGTGTTTGGCTCATCCCTAATGGCAATTAGCTTGCATATTATCCATTTAAATTATCACTTTTGAATTCTCCCCTAGACTTTTATAGGGTGTTCCCCAGCTTTAGCATTTGCAGAAAAAAACATAAACGGTTTGCTATTTGGCGACACCCAATGTTCAAGTCAAACTCATGTTCGACCCGAACATACAGCCCATCCCTGCTGCTTAAATAAAGGCCTATATTGTGACCAGATTATGAGCTATACGCCACCCATTATGGTTTGTCTTGTGTTCTGTTTTGCAGACATCTGATACTTGTCACCAAAATGATGAAGTCAGCTTTGAATTCACATGAATTTCTTAGCCAGTTTATTGAACAATACAGAGAGCTCCCGTGTCTGTGGCAAGTAAAAAATAAAGATTATTGCAATAAAGCCAAGAGGATGGCAGCAATTGATAAACTGGTGGAATTTGCAAAGACTGTGTACCCCAGAGCAAACTGCAGTTTGATAAAGACCAAAATTGGGGGCCTCAGAAGTATGTACAACAGGGAACGAAAGAAGATTGACAATTCCAAAAAATCAGGAGCAGAAGCTGAAGAGGTCTATGTTCTCAAGCTGTGGTATTTCAACAGCCTCCATTTTTTGGCGGATCAAACTGTACCACGCAGATCTTTCTCTACACTACCCTCTGCATCAGCTGAGGCCACCGATACTGAGCCTGATCCTACACAGGATGAAGAGGAGGAGGAGCTCAGCTTGACTCAGGTATAGCATGGTTTAAAAACTTGCCTAAAAAGTATAAATGATTTAATTAGATGGTAGTAATGCATAGTAATTTGTTGTCTTAAAAAAGTGAGTTCCATATCAATAGACAGTAGTGGCCAAAAAGGATTAGGACAAGAATGATAAATGCTGGAGTCAGAATGATAGTCTTTACTATTTGGACACATTCCAAATTAAAAAGTCATGACCTGAAAAGTGTTTGTGACTGATGTCCAAAAATTAAAATGATGTTGGTTTTACACGCACAGGAACTTTGGAGCCAAGAAGAGCCTGGGCCCAGCAGCCAGACAACAACTGAGTGCAGGATCCCTCCCCTGCGTCCTCCCAAAAAAAGGGCCAGGAAGAGCCAACATCTGGATGAGGCCACAGCTGAGTTCTTAACTAGGGTTACTTCTCTGATCACCACAGCACCCCATAGTGCTGAAGGGTTTGGCTGTTTTACTGCTAATAAGCTCCGTGAGCTTGACGTAGATCAAAGGGAGCTATGTGACGGGCTAATCATCCA
Source organism: Lithobates septentrionalis (assembly GCA_037952835.1). Taxonomy (NCBI): domain Eukaryota; kingdom Metazoa; phylum Chordata; class Amphibia; order Anura; family Ranidae; genus Lithobates; species Lithobates septentrionalis. Next base: position 2,312,236 of record JBBDGP010000385.1, read on the forward strand.
GCTCTTCAGCAAGGCCAGGAAACAAGAGCTAACCAGTAAATCTCATGTGTGTGATTTGGACCACACACCTCCACCTCCTCCACAACAAGCCTACCCACCCCAGCAAACCTACCCACCCCAGCAAACCTACCCACCTCAGCAAACCTACCCCACTCAGCAAACCTACCCACCCCAGCAAGCCCACCCACCTCAGCAGCATAGTGGTCAGTGGCAAAATCAGCCCCAGGATCCACAACAAGGCCAGTGGTCTGGGGAGTTTAGGGGCTACTAATTTAGCATGTTGTATTTTTTGATTTGAGTATGATTTAATAGGCTATATTTTTTATTTTCGGTGTATCATTTGCTCTTCTTGTTTATAATTTATCTTTTTTAATTGTGATGACAGAATATGTCTATTAATTTAGTAATTTTATTTGTTGTGAATGCACAATAAACAAAATGGCCAAAAAAAGACAACATTTTTTTTATTTATATCACGAGAACACAAAACCAAAGTAAAATATGTTTGTCTGTACTCTGTCAGTATCACCAGCAAAGCAGATTTATTATTAAGCCATTAAAAAGAAGAAGAGAATGGTGCACTGCATTTAGAAATTTCATAATTTGACACGTCAAGAATGTGCTATCTCCATTACGAACGCTAGTTTTACAAGACCCACCGCTTCGTGCTGGTCCTTGCTTCCGAGCATGCGTTTGTACTTTGGACTAAAGTCCGATGGTTTTTGTGTACACACGATCGGACTTTGCTCCATCGGACTTTTGTTGCCGGAAAGTTTGTCCGTTCGCACAGCCAACAAAAGTCCGATAAAAACAGAAAATTTTGTCCGATGGAGCATACACACAGATGTTGCTCCAAAACAGCTAACTTGCATGTTTGTTGTCAAAAAGTCCGATCATGTGTACGGCCATTTAGTCTTGAGCCTCCCTATTTGGTCAGTGTAATCACTCATGCATTAAAAGACCATTTGGAAGGCTTTGGAGCTGGCAGAAGTGGAGCTGAACTAAATCATGAGCTATGCAGGTTTTTTTTTTCCAGTGAATTAATTTAAATCGCTCAAGTTGGTATCAAGTTTACTATAAACAGCAACTGCAGACACCACTTGAAACCAATCAGGAGCTACTAATGGTACCTGGCAAAAACTGGAACTATGTTAAACCTCAGAAAGTCCACTCTATTTACATGAGTATAGGCTATAATCATTGTGACTTAAAGCATAGCTCCCAACTGTCCCTGATTTCGAGGGACTGTCCCTGATTTGGAACAAAAGGCCCTCTTTACTCCTCATTTGTCCCTCATTTTTGAATGATCTATATAGTTGTAGATAAAATGCACTATTTATCTTTCAAAAAGTGTTTCCCAATGCTAAACCTTTCATCCATTTCTAAATTGCTGCATTTGTAAATCTCAAATAGGGGTACAGAGGGCACTGCAATAGGGGTACAGAGGACACTGCAATAGGGGTACAGAGGACACTGCAATAGGGGGATCCTAATAGGGACCCCATCACCCTTGGGGACAGGGACCCCTTCTCATCTGGGGACAAGGACCCCTTCTCATCTGGGGACAGGGACCCCATCACCCCTGGGGACAGGGACCCTTTCTCACCTGGGGACAGGGACCCCATCACCCCTGGGGACAGGAAACCCTTCTCACCTGGGGACAGGGACCTCTTCTCACCTGGGGACAGGGAACACATTACGCCTGGGGACAGGGACCCCATCCCCCCTAGGGACGGGAACCCCATCTGCAGACCATGCTGGCTGGCAGGCTGGCGTCAGCCACCCTTGGGTGCCAGGATGGGGGAGGGGGCAGTAAAATCCGAATCCCCAGCCACACACTCCCTCAGGGTGAACTGGCTTTGTATTTGTGAAGCACCTTAAAGTGAGGTAAACCTGTAGTGTTGTTATTACTATGTTAGGAGATTGTCTTCATTAATTAGCAAGTGAATGCGGCCCTCCATGCATTCACATACATTGAATCCGGCCCTTAATTGGAAAAAGGTTGCTGACCCCTGCTGTAGAATAAAGACAGGGATAGGCAAACTCAGATGCTACCTTGGTCACTTCAATCATCAAATCAAGTGCAAGCAAAAGCCTTTTTTTTAGGTTAAAAATTTTTAGCACAAGATTCTGTATTCTTTGCAAAGTGAAATATAGCTTTTCCTTATTCACTAGGTAAAAATACATGCAAAGTAAAAATTCACTATGCAAAGTGATCATGTTCTACTTCTTTAATAGGTGTCAGGTTGTAAATGTTTAATGTCTCTGTTAATGCCACAAAGTAAAAAAAGAAATGTCCATGTGGCCTTTCACTAAACTAAAGTGATTGTAGGGTTCATTTGTTATTTTATTTAAATAACAAACTTGTTATTCTTACCTGCTCTGTTTTGCACAGAGCAGCCCCGATTGTCCTCTTCTCAGGTCCCTCGTCAACGCTTCTGGATCCAGCGGGCCACTGAGTGCCCCCATAGCAAGCCTCTTGCTATGGGGGATCGTGCATGTCCACTCTATATGTCCATAAGCCACACCGACCCGCTCCCTTATTACTGGCTTTGATTGACAGCAGCGAGAGCCAATGGAGCAAGAGAGCCGAGACAGCCTGGGGCTCTTGTGCACATCACTGGATTGAGATCGGGCTCAGGTATGTATTTAGGGGGACTGCAAGGGCAGTAGCATGCAGAAGAATGCAGTAAGGTAAAAAAAACTGCATAGAATGCGGTAAGGTTAAAAAAAAAGAAAAAAAACCTCCTGCCTTTACAACCATTTCAACCATTTAAAGAAAGCCCACCGCATATATATTGTGGCAGGGCTACGCGAAACAACGTACCTGTATGTTGTTTCATGCAATAGATACTGTGGGCATGTGCGCGTGCCCGCTGCATGGAGGGGAAGCCAATGCGCGGGTCTGGCGGACCCGATGTTCGGCGGCCCCCACGATCGCTTCACAGAGAGGCAGAACAGGGATCTGCCTATGTAAACAAGGCAGCTCCCCATTCTAACAGGGGAGAACATGGAGATCTTCTGTTCCTAGTAATCAGGAACAGCGATCTCTGTTCTTCCTGTCAGTACTTCCCGCACACAGTAAGAAAGCACAAACAGGGAACACATTTAGGCCTCATGCACACGATACGCCGGTGCAAACTCTGCTGAACACACGTTTTTAAAAGCTGAAACCGGCGTTTAGAAACGCCCGTTTTGCCGCGTTTGCATGCCGCATTTAGCCACGTTTTACCGTGTTTGTGTCTAGAAGCGTCTTCAGAGCAGAGAATGACATTTTGCGGCCCAACTTTGGGGCCCCATATCTCGGGGCCACTTGGTGCTAGGAACCCCAAATTTGGTGTGCTAACACAGTGGAACTAGCACTACAACATATCCAAAATGTCAAGCACTTCTGCAGCAGAGAATGACATTTTGTGACCCGACATTGGGGCCCCATATCTCAAGGCCACTTGGTGCTAGAAACCCCAAATTTGAATATGTTATAGTGTAATGCCGCGTACACACGGTCGGACTTTTCGTCTACAAAAGTCCAACGGATGCTGACGGACTAAAGCTGGCTGGTAATCCGATCGTGTGTGGGCTTCTCCGGACTTTCAACTGACTTTTTTAGCCTCAAATCCGACGTACTTTAGATTTGAAACATGCTTCAAATCTTTCCGACGGACTCGAGTCCGGTCGAAAAATCCGCTCGTCTGTATGCTAGTCCGACGGACAAAAACCCACGCTAGGGCAGCTATTGGCTACTGGCTATCAACTTCCTTATTTTAGTCCGGTGTACGTCATCACGTAAGAATTCGACGGACTTTTGTGTGATCATGTGTAGGCAAGTCTGTTCGTTAGAAAGTCCGCCGCAAGTCCGTCGAAAGTCCGCCAAAAGTCAGTCGAAAGTCTGTCGGACAGGCTGTCGGACTTTTGTAGCTGAAAAGTCCGACCGTGTGTACGCGGCATTAGTTCCACTGTGTTTCCAAATTTTGGGTTCCTAGCACCAAGTGGCCCCGAGATATGGGGCCCCAAAGTTGGGTCGCAAAATGTCAAGCACTTTTCTGCAGCAGAGAATTACATTTTTTGACCCGACTTTGGGGCCCCGTATCTCGGGGCCACTTGGTGCTATGAACCCCACATTTGAATATGTTGTAGTGCTAGTTCCACTGTGTTTCCAAATTGTGGGTTCCTAGCACCAAATGGCCCCAAGATATGGGGCCCCTTTAAAAACACTTATAAACGCAAACGCGGCTAAACGCGGTACTGGTACCGTGTCTGAAACATTGAAAACTTTGCGCCTGAACCCATTTTTTTGCTTCTGGAAAAACGAGGTTAAACGCAACTGAATAAAAACACCAAAAAACTAGACTGTGTAAATGGACACATAGGATAACATTGAATGAGTTCAGGAGCAGTTGAAAAAAGTGTCCAACTGCCTCTGAACGCGAACAGCATCTCGTGTGCATGAGGTCTTAACCCTTTGATCGCCCCTGATGTTAACCCCTTCCCTGCAACTGTAATTTATACATAGATCAGTGCATTTTTTTTTAGCACTGATCCCTGTATTGGTGTCACTGGTCCCCAAAAAGTGTCACTTAGGGTTAGATTTGTCCGCCGCAATGTCGCAGTCCTGCTAAAAATCGCTGGCATTACCAGTAAAAACAATAAAAAATAAATAAAAGTCCATAAATCTATCCCATAGTTTGTAGACGCTATAACTTTTGCGCAAACCAATCAATATACTTTTTTTTACCAAAAATCTGTAGAAGAATACATATTGGCCTAAATTGATGAAGAAATTAGTTTTTTTTAAAAAAAATTCTGGATATGTATTCTAGCAGAAAGAAAAAAAATATTGTTTTTTTTTTTTCAAAATTGACGGTCTTTTTTTGTTTATAGCGCAAAGAATAAAAACCGCAGAGGTGATCAAATACCACCAAAAGAAAGCTCTATTTGTGGGAAAAAAGGAAATCAATTTTATTTGGGTACAGAGTCGCACAACAGCACAATTTTCAATTAAAGTATCGCAAAAAATGGTCTGGTCATTAAGGGGGTAAATCCTTCCGGAGCTGAAGTGGTTAAATAGTTTGAAATGATTGGATGATCTCTTATCACCTGAGCTAAAACTTTAAATAGAAAGATGCATGCATGAAAAACTACTGTTTCTCTTTTGCTACAAAATCCCCCTGTCCCCAATTTCTTCACTAATGTCCTTTTTTTTTTTTTACTCTGCTGCACAGATCTTTATCAACAAGCCTACTATCTGCCAAAGTACTTTATTTTGCACTATTCCTTTTATCTATTTCTTTTAGTTTTGCAATGGTTATTTTTAAACACTAATATAAAGAAAAAGTACAAGAGAAAAAGCCCCCCGCAGGTTTAGCCGCTTTTTCACAGGGGTGGTCTGATTGGATCCACCTGTCAGTTTTTTAGGCAGACCTGACCGTAAACTCCATGTGCGTCCTTTTTACATCTGCATACCCCCGAGTCTGCCCAGTTCAGGAAAAAAAAGGGAGAAGGTCTGGAATCACCGTGTTCTAAATACATAATCCCATCCATGGTTTTCAGAAAGGCTCACCTCACCTCTCGTCGTGAGTCTGTTGTCCTGTCTGTCAAAAATGTGCACCTCACTGTCCTCAAAAAGAATATCCCTTTTTGTTAAAGCGTTATTAAACCCAAAAGTAATAATTTATTATATTGCAGCAGACCATTTCTTAGATGTGATGGCTATGTTCATTTTCTTTTTTATGCTTTCTTTCTTCTATTTTCATCTGGTGATCTGAGCAGTAGAACTGTTGTTTTTCAATATAAGTTCTCCAGCAGAAAGTATCAGTTACAGAGATGAGACAAACCATTTAATGCAGTTGTATACCCGCACATTAAAAAAAAAAGAAAAAAAAAAGAAAAAACCCTGCAAGGCAAAGGCATAATAAGCTAGTGCACCGCATATTAGCTCATTATAAAATACTTACCTCAGAACGAAGCCCCCGTATCGGAGCCCTATCTACGCCGAGGGAGCTGACATCTTGCCCTCGGCATGTCTTCCGGGTTCGCGGCTCTGGCGCTGTCAGTGGCCGGAGCAGCGCCTACCGGACCTTCAGCCGGGCATTCAGAGCACATGCGCCGCTGACGTCAGCGGCTGCATGCAAAGGGAATATCTCTTCATCTGGGCATTCAGAGCATGCGCCTCTGACGTCAGCGGCTGCATGCAAAGGAAATATCTCCTAAACCGTACAGGTTTAGGAGATATTAATTTTACCTACAGGTAATCCTTATTATAGGCCTAATGTAGGTAAAAATGTCAAATTTGGGTATACAACCACGTTAACACTGGCAGGGGTGCTTACAGATCAGATTTTATTTATTTATGTCAAAGCTTTATACCAAAAGGAAAAAAAAACTGCTGTAAGGGCTGGTTCACACTGCTGCGTGGTGTGAGATTGCATGTGATTTGCACCGCACAGCGGTGCAAACCGCATGCGATGTCCATGCGATGCCAATTCAGCCTTACATATAGTCTGGCTGAATTGGCATCGCATTCGGACCAAACTCGCACAGGACCCTTTTTTTGGTCTGCAGCAGAATCGGATCGCATGCGATCCGATTCCTGTCCAAATTTGCAGTTCGCGCAGTGCGAACTGATTTGGGGGTGTCATTCACTTTTAATTGACACTCCCAGCAGTTTGCATAGGGCAGTGTGAACTGCTGCTGGGAGACATGCGATACGGGAACCCGCAGTGGACTCGCAGGGTTCCTGCATCGCAGCAGTGTGAACCTGCCCTTACTGATTATAAAGTGTGAGCTGGAGTTTGGCTTCAATTTGTTAGCATATCTAAATCTGCTAGTATATCTAACACTCCCCTAACCTCAAATTGACAATGCTGCTGTGCAAAGGTGCCCCCTGTGCTTACTCATCTAAAATGGGGGGCATTCTAATACAGGAGGTTTGTTACTGGGCAGATCAAGGTGAAAACAGAGAGAAAAAAAAACTAAAAAGGAAAACGAATGCAGCCATCACATCTAATGATTGGTAATCTACAATATATTACATTTTTGGTCTGGGGTTTATTTCCGCTTTGTAGTAGATTACTGAGTCTTGATTTGTATTTGTATTGTCAGGCTATTCATTTATTGAGAGATTGTCCTTCTCCCAATGTACAGGTCATTGCAGTCCTCACTTCACTATACTGCATATACCAACTTATTTCACTTGTGGGTATTGAGTATTTTGGATGTAAAAGCTTCTGTCATCTGTTTGCTGGTCCTGTGTTTTGCTTTACCTGGTGGTGGGATATTTTTCTAACGCTCATTAGAACAGACGAAGTGACTAGGATAAGCCATGAAATGTGTGCAAAATTGCAGAACAAACACAGTTGAATGTGACTAACTACTGATAGATATACAGTGGTACCTTGGTTCACAAACTTAATTTGTGAAACGTCTCTGGTCGCGAACTGAACAGAGACGCAAACCGAATTGGTTGTGAACCAAGGCAAATTTTCCCATAGGGTTCAATGCAAATCAGGTTAATTTGTTCTGAACTTTTTTTTTGTTTATATATACAGTAAAATTATGAAATGTATGTACAAAAAAAAAAGGGATTTTAAACATATATTACATACGGTCTTTTACATTAAAGGGTAACTCCACTTTCATGGGAAAAAAATAGCAAAGAAAAAATAATATAGTACATATAATTGCGACACTAATCATATTGTGGTTGAATGTTATTAAAAATGACCTTTCCTTTTTCAATCTGCAGCCGCTGTAATTTTCTGAGAATGCAATGCAATATAGCTACCTGGAGTTGTTCTGTACACAGAGTGTGTACTGACCACCCCCCAGAAACATCATTTCCTGCTTGTGTGATTGGCTCACCAATTTTCCCCAGAAGTCTGCCTAAGATACAAGTCAGATTTCAGGCATCCCCTGCAATAAAAATGTCATTTTTGGAGAGATACTTTCAATAGGAACACATCTAAAGGGATGCAGGCCCACCAGCTTTCCTCATTAGTGCCCTGCAGCTGCACACCTGACAGTTATTTATGAAACCACTCCCATTAGACCCACTCAGTACAGAGGCACAGAGAAACACACAGGGATTACTTCAGAGTAACAAAAGGTAGGAATCTACAACAAAGGTTGTTATAATGCTTGCTTAATACATAGATCATTCAGAGGGGAATGTTTTTTTCCTCAACAAAAGTGGACCTCTTTCATGTGTACATCTAAAAAGAAAAAGAAAAACTATAGCTCGTCTTTAATACTGGTTTGAAACAATCACAAAGTCCAAATTAAATGACTAACCTAGGGGCCAGAAAACAGCACTGTGCATCCAGGCAAAGATCATCTGAGGGCATGATAAAGTTGTAGAATTCATATGAACTGTTTTTCCTTGATTCCCAATCAAGTGAGTCCACCCTCATGGTAGTCAGTGGGGCAGAAAGCCCTATCTGAGTGGCCAGGTTCTCCTAAGACTCTTATCTTGCACTGCTCTTCTCAATATGAACGTGTTACAGCAGGGACGATGGCCGCTGCTCGTGTTCGTGAACAAAAGCAAATGTCTTTGAACTCTTCTGTTCGCGAACCGAGTTGTTCGTGAACAGAAGCGTTCGTGCAGCGAGGTATCACTGTACTATGGTCTGGATAAATAAGAACATAAAGGGGTTGATTTACTAAAACTAGAGCATGTAAAATCTGGTACAGCTGTGCATGGTAGCCAATCGGCTTCTAACTTCAGCTTGTTTAACCACTTCCCTACCTGCCCATAGACACATGATGTCCGTAGATGGGATCTCCCATCCTGGGTGGGTGTCATATGACCTCCTCGGCTTCCCGGCGGTATTAGGGGCGCGCACGCGCCGACACGTCACTGAGGAGCCAATGCTCGTGCCCGGCAGCCTCAATGACCGCTGGACACTCGCGATCGTTAGTTACAGAGCAGGACCGTGGATCTGTGTGTGTAAACACACAGATCCACGTCCTGTCAGGGGAGAGGAGACTAATTGTGTGTTCCTTCTATATAGGGACACCGATCGATCTCCTCCCCAAGTCAGTCCCCTCCCCACACAGTTAGAATCACTCCCTAGGTAACACATTTAACCACTTGATTGCCCCCTAATGTAAACTCCTTCCCTGTCTGTGACAGTTATACAGTAATCAGTGCACCTTTATAGCACTGATCGCTGTTTAAATGTGAACGGTCCCAAAATAGTGTCAAAAGTGTCTGATATGTTCGACGCAATGTCAAAGTCATGATAAAAATCACAGATCACTGTCATTACTAGTAAAGAAAAATAATAATAATAAAATTGCGATAAATCTATCACCTATTTTGTAACTTTTGCGCAAACCAATCAATATACGCTTATTGCAATTTTTTTTACCAAAAATATGTAGAAGAATACATATCAGCCTAAACTGAGAGAAAAATTATTATTTTTTTTTTAAATGGGATATTTATTATAGCAAAAAGTAAAAAATATTGTGTTTTTTATTTTCAAATATGTCGCTTTTTTTTGTTTATAGCGCAAAAAATAAAAACCGCAGAGGTGATCAAATACCACCAAAAGAAAGCTCTATTTGTGGGGAACAAAAATGATAAAAATTTCATATGGGTACAGTGTTGCATGACCGCGCAATTGTCATTCAAAATGTTACAGCGCTGAAAACTGAAAATTGGCCTGGGCAGGAAGGGGGTGAAAATGCCTTGTATTGAAGTGGTTAATTAAAAGAGAAATATGGGAATTGTTTTTTTTTAAAGAATTTTACTTACCTAGGTGGATGCAGTACTGTGGCTTACTGAGTGGCTGACCTGGGTGCTGGTCCAGGCATGTGGACGCATCCCGACTATATGGTCGCGATCTTTCCTGAGCCTGGACCAGCTCTGTGACATCACACAGCAGGCTTTGACAAAATAAAACCTGAAAGCTGACTGATTTCTATGCAGAGCTTTACCAGATTTTGCACTCTCCAGTTTTAGTAAATCGACCCCAATGATTCACATTCTAATAGATTTGTTTTTTGCCCGGAGAATTACACGGTGCTGCTGCAAAACACAGGCAGGCATTTGACAGCACTTTCTCTGACAAAGTTAAGAAACAGTGGGGTCATCTCCTCAGCCCCATTCTGTGATTGCACTATAAACGAGCAGCAGAAAGATGGATTACTATAAGCATTTTACGCAATTATCAACCACTAGCTTTCTGGAATTTGCAGATCAGAGCGTCTTTTGTACAAACATACTGTAACTCACACAGCAGCATACACTTCAGTACGCTGCAGGTTCTTTCTGAACAGACAATTAAATATGTTTTAGTACACATTGGGGGTACACACCAGAGAGTGCAAAATCTGGTGCAGCTGTGCATGTTAGCCAATCAGCTTCTAATTTCAGCTTGTTCAATTTTTTTTTTTTTAATTATTACATTTCTATTAAATTTGACATATCTATTAAAACCACTTTCATAACATATGTATATTTATCACAAAGAGTCAACACATCTTTATCCATTTCCCAATCCCCCCCCCCCCCAAAAAAAAGGGGAAACTCTCCCTTCTACCCCCTCCCTCCACCCCTCCTCCTTCCTCCGAATACCTTATACTAAATGTGTTCCCAATTCACCCAAACTAAGAAAAAAAAAATTGTAAGAGGCTTCTATGAGCCATGTCCATATTACTCTTAACACCCAAAAAAGAAAAAAACAAAACACACAAACACAAATAAATAAATAAATAATTACGAGGCTTCTATAAGCCATACTCCTCCCCTTACCTATCTATAGTGAATATACGTCTCATCTTCCTTTAACCATATCTACTCCTTCTACCCCTCAACCTATGGATCCACCTTCCTTTACCCTTCTTCCCTATGTGCTTTGTCCCCTCTTCCCATTAATAATCCCACCTTCCTCGACATCAACTGCATCACTCCTTCCTCCTACCTATATCACCTAGAAACATGGAAGAAAGAGGGGGGATAGGGAGGGGAAAGGGGAAAGGGAGAGAGAAAAAAAAAAAACTCTCCTCCTCCCCCCCAGAGGCAACCGCATCCGAGCCCAGAGACCATGCGGCTTTGTATATTATTACTCTACATCAGGGATCCTCAAACTACGGCCCTCCAGCTGTTGCAGAACTACACATCCCATGAGGCATTGTAAAACTCTGACATTCACAGACATGACTAGGCATGATGGGAATTGTAGTTCCTGAACACCTGGAGGGCCGCAGTTTGAAGACCCCTGCTCTACACGATCTCCATAGAGCATTATTTACAACCTGCCCATATTACCCTAAATTTTTCCTTTCTATCTTTTATTGTATGTACCCATCTTTCAGCCTCCATTATTAAATTGACCTCTCCCTTCCAGTCCAACAGAGTTGGACATCTAGTCTGTTTCCATAGCCTGGGTATTAACAATTTGGCTGCATTCAGTAGATGTGGAGTAATACTTTTCTTATATGATCTAATCAACATTGGTGTCCAATTAAATAAAAAATTTAAGGGCGTTAATTCCATGGGTCGAGAGGAAAACCTCTCTACCCATGGAGCAATCTCTTCCCAAATACCTTAATCCTGGGACAGGACCACCATAGATGGAGATAAGTACTCTTTTGCCCACACCCCTTCCAGCACCTAGCATCTGCGGTCGGGTACATCTGTGCCAGCCTTACTGGAGTCCGATACCACCTAGCTAGAAATTTATATGACATCTCCTAAATCCATGAACTTATAGATGTAGAGTGTGTTAGGTCAATAATCTTTTTAATTTGTGCCCTAGAGAGCTCCTGCTTTAACTCCCCTTCGCATTATCTAATGAAAAAGGGAACTGTTTTATTCTGTGTCCCAAACTTCTTCAATTAAGCTTTGACAAAAAAAAAACTGGAAGCTGATTGGTTTCCAAGCAGAGCTGCACCAAATTTTGCACTCTCCAGTTTTAGTAAATCAATCCCTATATGTTACATCTGCTAGGCTATTTCATCTTTGGCTAAAGAAAAGCTATTTACATAAATAAACCATTGGTCGCAGTGCTGAATGCTAGGCAACTTTTTTTGTAAGCCTTTTTTGTACAGTGATTATATACTAAATTGGGATGAGCAGCATATTTCTGCTCCATTTGATTATAATGTGCATTTACAAGAAATATCAATATAGCTCATCCTTCCAGAAATTAAAATGTTTTGTTACATTCATAGAAATACTTTGGAGTTGAGCAAAGACTCAGTTTTTACTAGAGCTGCACAATTCTGGCCAAACTGAGAATTTTGCTTAGAATAAAGATAACAATTCTCTCACAATTCTCGGGGCGTAACATCACCTTTCACATTATACAAAAAATTGGGCTAACTTTACTGTTTAGTTTTTTTTTAAATTCATTAAAGTGTATTTTTTCCCAAAAAATTGCATTTGAAAGACCGCTGCGCAAATACAGTACGACATAAAATAATGCAACAACCACTATTTTATTCTCTAGGGTCTCTGCTAAAAAACAATATATAATGTTTGGGGGTTCTAAGTAATTTTCTCGCAAAAAATTATGATTTTAGCTTGAAACCAACAAGTGTCAGAAAAAGGTTTAGTCTTTAAGTGGTTATACTTCCCTCTTTTACAGACCGAAGTTAATTCCTTTGATCTAAAGAACAAAACGTTACAATTTTTATAGTTAACTCAGCGGCTGAGGAATGTTGCGATACTTGGCAGACTGCCTGTATTTTTGTTTTTTTTATTGACAGCTGTCGGATAGAGCAGAGAATTCTCTGCATAGAAAGAATCAGGAAAATGCTTTGTCAAGATAAGGAGGGGGAAAAAATTGCGATCTCGATTCTTAATGATTAATTGTGCAGCTCTAGATTTTACCAAAGGCAAAATTAATTTTGCAGAAATTTCTCCTCTTATCCCCAATCATAAACATGCGGTTACCCCTGTATGTATGTCTATGTTTTCGGCAGACGCCTTTACCTCTGGTGAACAATAGAATTTATTCAGGAAAAATCCAACCTGGACCATCGATTCTTCTTTTTGAGATTGATCAACTTGGGAGAATTTTTTTTTTTTTTTCAAATAACATTTTTATTGATATCATTCGTATCTGCGGTACAATACAGAAAGACAAAAAGGTAAAACAGAGGTTTTAATTACCATAGCTATTCCGGATGCGCAGTATTTGCTTACATACATTTTAATATTGCTATATGCCAGTAATATTTTAGTGTCCATCTTTTAGCAGTTCTATTGGCATGCAGGTATCGCTGATACTTTTAATAAATTGTAACTTGTAGTCTGTGACTATAGGAATCACAGGAAAATGCAGTATTGAAGAATAGGGAGAAATAATAACTTGGGAGAATCTTAAAGTTGTTGTAAACCTAGTTACACCACTTGGACCTACAGATAAGCCTATAATAAGGCTTACCTATAGGTACTGTAAATATCTCCTAAACCTGCACTGTTTAGGAGATATTTACCATATACGCTTGCTTCAATGTCATCCACGCATTCGCACTGAAGAAACGGCTCTCTCGTGGCATTTCTTCAACAGCGTGCCGTGACCGCTGACTCCCGTGCGCATGCGCAGAGCCCGTGTACCCGGAAATAACTCTGGGAGACATGTCGCCAGTCACAGCAGTGTGCGGGGCTGCTGCAACAGCTTAGATCTAAGGTAAGTATTGTATAATGAGCTAGTATGCGATGCATACTAGCTCATTATGCCTTTGTCTTACAGGGTTTTTTTTTTTTTTTTTTCGGGTTTACAACCACTTTAAAAATTGGGTATCCCACAGTTTCTATAGCAACTCTGAGAAAGAAGCACAATGTGAAGGAAAGACATATAAAAGGGCTTCTGATCAGATATTGCTCCTTAAAATCCCAGAGTCATGGGATATATAGAAAGCGTTCTTTCTATGCAAATTACCCAGGCATCAGGAATGTCAATCTATACTGGTAGGTGTTACTGTAAACGCCCCAGCAAAAAAAATAAAAAATAAATCACCCAGGATCTATTTCAAAAATGTGCTTACCGTATATACTCGAGTATAAGTTGTTCCGAGTATAAGTCGAGGCCCTAATTTACCACAAAAAAATGGGAAAACTTATTGACCCGAGTATAAGACAAGGGTGAGAAATGCACAGCTACTGTAAGTGGAAAAGAGGGTCAACAATGCCCATTTGCAGCATCACTGTGCCCATTTGCATGCCTCACTGTGCCCATTTGCAGCCATAGGTCCCCTGAACTTCAAACTCGGTAGCTAAGGGTTCCTAGATGCCCCCTAGCTGCAGCCAAAATTTGGGGTCTCTGAACCCAAAGGGTCCCGAAAGGACATTGCTGCAGATGGACACAGTTGACCGAATTTGGGGCCCCGTATCTCTGGGCCACTTAGTGCTAAGAACCCCAAATTTGGTGTGCAAACCCAGTAGAACTAGCACCATAAACTTTCCAAAGCTGGTGTTTCTAGCACCAAGTGGTCCCGAGATACAGGGCCCCAAAATTCAGTTCAGAAAATGTCAAGCACTTTTCTGCAGCAGAGAATGACATTTTCTGAACCGGTTTTGGGGCCCCGTATTTAGGGGCCACTTAGTGCTAGGAACCCCAGCTTTGGATATGTTATGGTACCAGTTCCACTGGGTTTGCACACCACATTTGGGGTTCCTAGCACCAAGTAGCCCTGAGATACGGGGCCCCAAAGTCGGTTCGGAAAATGACATTTTTTGCTGCAGAAAAGTGCTTGACTCGAGTATAAGCCGAGGGGGGAACTTTCAGCACAAAAAAATGTGCTGAAAAATTCGACTTATACTCGAGTATATACGGTATGTATATTTGTAGCAAAAACAAGCCAAACTGAGAGATGCTCTGATCAGAATTATTATTATTACACAGGATTTATATAGCGCCAACAGTTTGCACAGCGCTTTACAATGAAGGCAGACATTACAACTACAATACAATTTGGTACAAGAGGAATCAGTGGGGCCTTGCTCGATAGAGCTTACAATCTAAGAACCCTAGGTGTTCCTGGGCCACAGACGTTACATTGCTGCACTACGAGGAAAATGAGACCTGAATTATACTTTGTCAGGCTTGATTCACACTAATGCGTTTTTTGATGCATTTTGCATTTTGCAGAAATGCAGGGAAAATTTTTAACATGGGTTCCTATGGAACATGTTCACATCAATGCATTTTTGTGCCTCTGCGTTTTTGGAAAGGGTCGAGGACTTTTTTTCATGCAAAATGCAGCATTTTGCATGTAATAGAATTCAAGTGACCCACATCCAAAACGCAAGTAACGCGTTTTTACCGGGCTTTTACTGCGATTTTGCAGTGATTTGCGTCTTGCGTTTTTTTATTCCTTTTTTTTTTACACTGTATATAGCTAGTTGCTAACCAAATACAGTGTAAAAAAAAAGCAGTGTAAGAAAATAACGCAAAACCGCGGCAAAAACGCATGTTCAAAAACGCGGCAAGCACTGCAAAAAGCACTACAGAAACGCTCAAAAGCAACATGCATAGATGTAAATCGAGCCTTAGGGAAGATTATTGTTCCTTGGCACAAGGGTGCATCATAAATAACAATTTAGAGCAATTACTGTAACACATGCCTACATCCGTCTAACAACCCCTCTTTAAGATCAAGCAGGCTCACAAACGATCCTATCATATTTATCACCAGTATGTTAGCAATTGCTTTCTCATTACGGCAGACGTGGTTTTCCACTGGCATTTTAGTCATTTAGCAACCTTGGAAGTTGGGAATGTTTGTGATAAACACAATTGGTTTATCCTTTATATAGAGCCATTTAGAGCTGCGGTTATCTGTGACCAGAATGATACAGAGGGCCTCTTCCAAGTCCAATCAAGCCTAAATAGACTGAAAATTGCATCTATCAGTGATCACAGATGTCTCCTTCACCCATAGTAGTATGTCCTCAGCTTCAGATTTTGTATCTCTGTCATGGCACAAAATGAAAGACAAACAAGTGGCTAGTTGACCATTGTGGGGAAAAAAAGCAAATGAGCAGCATTCATTGTGGTTTCAGGGGACCAAATAGTGGTATTTTGGATATGATTATTATTATTTTTATTATTATTATACAGGATTTATATAGGGCCAACAGTTTGTGCAGCACTTTACAAAATGAAGGCAGACATTACAGTTACAATGCAATTTGATACAAGAGGAATCAGAGGGCCCTGCTCATTAGAGCTTATAATCCAAAAGGGAGGGCCAAGTGATACCAAAGGTAATAACTGTGGGGGATGAGCTGATAGAGAAAGTAAAGAACAGTGTACTAGTTAGAAGCAAGATAGGCTTCTTTAAAGAGAAGGGTTTTCAGGGACTGTCTAAAGGTGGATAGAGTAGGAGATAGTCAGACAGATTGGGGTAGGGAGTTCCAAAAGATGGGTGAAGCTCGGGAGAAATCCTGGAGGCGAGCATGGGAGGAGGTGACAAGGGAGCTTGAGAGCAGGAGGTCTTGGGAGGACAGAAGAGAGAGACTTGCTTGATATTTAGAGATTAGGCTGGTGATGGAGCCATGGGTAGAGGGTTTTAATTTTATTTGCTGGGTGAATGGAAACCAGTGGAGGGATTGGCAGAGAGGGGTGGAGGACACTGAATGGTTGGTAAGGTGGGTGAGTCTTGCAGCAGCATTCATGATGGACTGAGGGGGGATAGAGAGGAGAGGGGAACCAGGAAGGACCCCCAAGAAAAGATGGTCTGCTCCAGAACAAATATTGTGAACCTAGATTACTTTATTGTGTCAAAGTTAATAACAGTACAAAATTCCACAACCCATGTATTAAAAATAGGGCAGAGGTCCTATTGTGTGCAGGTGGCCACCAGAGACAATCCACATACAATCATCACTCACGCACTTGCACCCATATCAATAATGTCAATGGAGACCCGGGTCTGTCTAATTATCACAAAGTCCTCAACAGGATATACTGTGTAAATACCAGGTCTTCAATATTTACTGAATAAAGTGCAGGTGCTTGATAATTAGACAGACCCGGGTCTCCATTGACATTATTGATATGGGTGCAAGTGCGTGAGTGATGATTGTATGTGGATTGTCTCTGGTGGCCACCTGCACACAATAGGACCTCTGCCCTATTTTTAATACATGGGTTGTGGAATTTTGTACTGTTATTAACTTTGACACAATAAAGTAATCTAGGTTCACAATATTTGTTCTGGAGCAGACCATCTTTTCTTGGGGGTCCTTCCTGGTTCCCCTCTCCTCTCTCTCACGTATGCTATATGGTCTACTGAACAACCTTTTGTTTGGCTGCTGACCAAACACTGTTGAGTCAGCTCACAAAGGGCACTTGTGATATTGGGGGTATAATATACCTAGGTGGGTACGTGTAGGCTGGTCATTGAACCCCCTCCATATCCCCCTAAAACCTAGTTTGGATGAATCCAGGGCCCCCTTCCCTCTGTTTTCTCATATGCAATACTTTAGGATTTGACTTCCTTTCTGGACCCTGAATCTCCATGTCAGAACAGTAACACTATCCACTCCGTGTTTTTAATATCATACTCAAGTGTACTCTCTTCAATCAAGTTTTAGTGTATTTGTATTAGCCTTTTTGGCAGTTGCCAAGTAACTCCCCGTTCATCCACAGTCTCTCTCCCTCCCCCCCCCCCCCTCGTCTTTCTTTCTTTCTCCCCTTTCTTTTTCCTCCCCATCCCCCTCCTTCCTCCTCCTCTTGCCTTCCCCTCCTCCTTCTCTCCCCCCCCCCTCCCCCTCCCCCCCCCCCTCTCCTTTTCCCTTCTTCCCTCTCCTTCCCTTCCCTTTGAGGAATGGCCTACTTATTGGCAGATGAGATCGACCTGGAAATACAATCTGCGTTTTCTAGCGAATCTCCAGTTGTTTCTGAAAATGATGAGACCCCCAAAAATTATTTAAAAACCATAAAAAACTAACAATAAAATATCTCAATAGAAAATGGGACATCTCTTCATTAAAGTCCCACATTGAACATAAAGTCATCCCCAGAGAACTAAGAGAAAAAGTGGTGCCCGCTGCTCATTTGCATACACCACGTTTTCTGGAGATATGGAAACAAAGTTGCCTTGAACGTGGACTAGCAGTTCTGCAGATGATTATCAATGAGGAACAGATACAATTGGATGAGATCAAAAAAGAGATCGACATCAGTGCACAGCTGCTAGAACCGTACAAGAATGACCTGGATTTTAATAAATACAATGACTCGCTCAAAAAGGAGGTTGAAAAAACTCAGAAAATTCTTAAGTCCACCAAACAAGAAAAATTCAAACAGAATCTTCTTGATTGGGAGAAGGGAGATATTTTTGACCCCACAGTATTTAGAGGGAGAAGTAGATCGCGTAGGGGTAGGAGAACTCGATCAGACACATCTGGGTCCAGACGTATGTCCACAGATAGCGACCCTGAACAATCTGAGAAAACCGTGGCTTTTTTAGATCAGGAAGGGGACGACGCCCCCAGGATAGGCACCCAACCCACTATATCTATGACCAAAACTCAGGCCCAAACCAACAGAGGAAACCGGGGAAAGGGAAGAGAAGGAAGAGAAAGCCAAAGGGAACTAAGATCAGGATCACGCAAGTTTTAGACAGCCCACTGAGTTCACTCAGCCAGCATTCAGAAAAATCATGTCCAGACCTGAAAGTTGTAAATCTATCAGACTTCCCTCTTAATCATTACCATATTTCCCTGTTACAGAAGGGCCTATCTTTCTCCCCCACCACAACGATGAGTGAATTTGAGGTCTTCAAGGACATCAATTTGTTTTTGAGGAAATTAATATTTAGATACTGGCATGCAAATAGGAACACCCAATGCACTGATATGGACCAGTTAGACAAACAAGAACGGGATTCCCTTGAGGCACTGATTGCCCTCCTTGACGAAAACCAAGAATGGAATTTGGAAGAGCAAGTCACCCAGTCATCATCTAACTGCCCCCGCCCATCCCAACTGACGATTAAATCCCAAAAAATGCCCCCCCTGTCCAAACATAGACATATCCAATTCTTTTTGGAACAGGTCAAAAGGGACCTTGCGGGGGTTAACTGGGAATACAAGGGACATGACAATCTCAGTCGGGAAGAGAGAAGGGCCTTACGGGAATTAGAAGATGCAAAGGACATAGTAATTAAAGCAAGTGACAAAGGAGGCAATACGGTCCTCATGTCCCATACCATGTATGAGGAACAAACAATGCGTCTCCTCCGGGACGAGTCCACGTATCTAAGGCTACATCAGAACCCCTTTCCCCAAATGGTGTCAGATTTGAATTTTAAACTTGCGTTAGCCCAAGAAGAAGGCTTAATTACCAAAAAAGAATGTGAATATCTAAGTGTCAGTGACTTCAATACTCCTATCCTATACACCATCCCCAAATTACATAAGTCCATTACCGACCCTCCGGGAAGACCGATAGTCTCGGCTGTCAGGGGTCCCCTTGAGAGGGTCGGGAAATATGTGGACTCTTTGATTAAAGAACTTATACATGAGTTACCATCGTATGTCCAGGACACACGGGATGTTTTAAGGCGACTGGAAAATATATCTTTACCTAAAGGCATGCTACTTGTGGGAATCGACGTAGAGTCGCTATATACATCGATTCCCCACAGATGGGGGCTAAAAGCGACACAATCCTTTTTGGACAGTAAATTCCCACCATTAGCAGGGCAAAATGAATTCATCATTGACCTACTGCAATTTATGTTAGCAAACAACTATTTCCAGTTTCTTGGGATATATTACAAACAAATCAGAGGCACGTCGATGGGTGCCCCATGGGCCCCATCATATGCCTGCTTACATCTTGGCCTTTGGGAAACCGAATGCGTATATTCCTCGCCGATGTACCTCAGCCACTGTCGTCTGTGGCTGAGGTACATCGATGACGTAATCATGATCTGGGACGGTTCGTCGGCTGCATTGATACGATTCATTGAGGAGCTCAATGACAACGACCGCAATATTAAATTAACATACACCTTTGATGCTAACAAACTGTCATTCCTGGACCTCACGGTATTTGTAAAAGATGACAAATTGCATACAAAGACCTTTAGAAAGGACACAGCAGCGAATACACTACTGCTGGCATCCAGTCACCACCCTACACCCCTTAAACAGGGCATTCCGGTTGGCCAGTTCCTCCGTGCGCGAAGAAATTGCACGGAGGAAGGTGACCTCCGTAGGGAAATGCATGACCTTTATGGGAGGTTTCGTGACAGAGGTTACTCACATACATGTATCAGACGTGCTAAAAAAAGAGCATTGCAAACAGACAGATCAACCCTACTGACGAACCAAACCAAAAAAGAAAAAGGTGAAATCTCAAACCACCCTCCCTTAAGAATCATCACTAAGTTTGGCACACAATGGGACCAAATTAAGGAGATCCTGGGCCGCCATTGGCACATCCTATCTGAGGCCCCCATTTTGGGAAAGCTGGTCAGCAAAAAACCTCTGCTTACTGCTCGCCGAGCAACAAATTTGAGGGATCGCTTGGTACACTCGGAGTATAACCGTCCCAATAAACGTAATTGGCTTACTGACCTCCCACCATTAAAAGGCATGTACCGCTGCGGTAGGTGTCATGTATGTAGATATGTGGATAGAACGGATGTGTTCGCCAGCCCTGACAATCAAAGACAGTTTAAAATCAACAGTTTTATTAACTGTATGACCACACGGGTGATATATATGTTGACCTGCCCGTGTGGCCTTATCTATGTTGGAAAGACTAAAAGGGAATTGAGAGTCAGGATTGGCGAACACATCCAGAGCATCCTCAATAAGGATGATGATCGACCCCTATCTTTGCACTTTCTCGAAAAGCACAAGGGTAAACCAGATGGCCTTAAGGTTAAAGGCATATATAAACTTAATTTGCCCCATAGACGTGGAGATTTCGATCGGATACTGTACCAGAAGGAGAAGATGTGGATCTTCTATTTAAATAGTATGCAACCTCACGGATTAAACAATGAGTTTAATTTGTCTCCTTTTTTGGAACAATAATTCATTCTAATAATTGAATTCTGTTTGTCCGATATTGCTTGCACATAAAACTACTATGGTTGGGGATCCACATCTTCTCCTGACTAATCTTAATAAATAATAGTTTGTCCCCTGTTTCCCCCCCTTCCCTCTCCACTTCCCTCCTTCCCCTTCCCCACCCCCTCTCCCCCCCCCTTTCCCCCCCCCTCCCTCTCCCCCCCCCCCTCTTGCCCTCCCCCCTTTTGCCCCCCCCTTTTTTCTATTTTCCCTTTTTTATTTTCTATTTTCTGTGGTTATCATTGGGCCATACACTAGCCAATGTGATGGAAATTGTAGCACCCTGCGGCTATGGTGTTGTAACAAAAGCAACTGCATAAAAAAACCACCTCACTATTCCTTATTAATGTAATAGTGAAGGAATATTTAAATTTGACTACACATACAGACTGATTGAATTGATTCTTATGCTACCACTAAAAAGATCTGTTTGAATTTGTAACCCAGCGGTATGCATGAGTATGCTTGCACAATTTGGTGAATGCTCATTATGGTTAGGCTGTGATGACCAGGTGCTGGTTATAATGACAGGATATTGAATACTGAACGTAACCCTATTTAAACATCCAGCTACGGACACCACTTTAGCTCTGAAGAAGCTTGGAAACAAGCGAAACGCGTAAGCGTCTAACCTATGTGCAGCTGGCACAGAGACCCCCACGCATCATTGAGAAAACCCCTTGAGTGTTGGTGAAATATTTCGATTGGATTCCGGATATCGGGTTGAGTCCCTTGGTAGATACTGAGACTGAACGCTCCCCTGGACCATCTGACAGATTGAGCGTGGAGCGTCTGTACGTCTGAACCCTGTGACTCCCCGTACATCCTCTCGTGACAGACCCGGAAGAAAGTATCTGTGCCGAGGACGGACAAACACACTACATGACTGCTCCTCCATACCACACTGGCGTGGCTACCGGCAACTTCCGTGGGTCCAGCATCCTATCACTGAAGACGACAAACGGTGAGCTTTAATGCACCCCAGCACAGGGGAGGCATTTCATCTATGGCCGTTTGCCGGTTACCTCCCCTGCACAAGACACCGAAACTGCCCCCTCACTTGATGTTATTGAACTGATCTATTGGGACTCTTGAGATCCCCAGCTTACAGTGTGGTTATTTGTCCTTCCTTCGGTGACCGGAGTCACACATGAATGGATTCTCATGAATCACCTAAGCACCTGCACTTTATTCAGTAAATATTGAAGACCTGGTATTTACACAGTATATCCTGTTGAGGACTTTGTGATAATTAGACAGACCCGGGTCTCCATTGACATTATTGATATGGGTGCAAGTGCGTGAGTGATGATTGTATGTGGATTGTCTCTGGTGGCCACCTGCACACAATAGGACCTCTGCCCTATTTTTAATACATGGGTTGTGGAATTTTGTACTGTTATTAACTTTGACACAATAAAGTAATCTAGGTTCACAATATTTGTTCTGGAGCAGACCATCTTTTCTTGGGGGTCCTTCCTGGTTCCCCTCTCCTCTCTCTCACGTATGCTATATGGTCTACTGAACAACCTTTTGTTTGGCTGCTGACCAAACACTGTCGAGTCAGCTCACAAAGGGCACTTGTGATATTGGGGGTATAATATACCTAGGTGGGTACGTGTAGGCTGGTCATTGAACCCCCTCCATATCCCCCTAAAACCTAGTTTGGATGAATCCAGGGCCCCCTTCCCTCTGTTTTCTCATATGCAATACTTTAGGATTTGACTTCCTTTCTGGACCCTGAATCTCCATGTCAGAACAGTAACACTATCCACTCCGTGTTTTTAATATCATACTCAAGTGTACTCTCTTCAATCAAGTTTTAGTGTATTTGTATTAGCCTTTTTGGCAGTTGCCAAGTAACTCCCCGTTCATCCACAGTCTCTCTCCCTCCCCTCCCCCCCCCTCGTCTTTCTTTCTTTCTCCCCTTTCTTTTTCCTCCCCATCCCCCTCCTTCCCCCTCCTCTTGCCTTCCCCTCCTCCTTCTCTCCCCCCCCCCCTCCCCCTCCCCCCCCTCTCCTTTTCCCTTCTTCCCTCTCCTTCCCTTCCCTTTGAGGAATGGCCTACTTATTGGCAGATGAGATCGACCTGGAAATACAATCTGCGTTTTCTAGCGAATCTCTAGTTGTTTCTGAAAATGATGAGACCCTCCAAAAATTATTTAAAAACCATAAAAAACTAACAATAAAATATCTCAATAGAAAATGGGACATCGCTTCATTAAAGTCCCACATTGAACATAAAGTCATCCCCAGAGGACTAAGAGAAAAAGTGGTGCCCGCTGCTCATTTGCATACACCACGTTTTCTGGAGATATGGAAGCAAAGTTGCCTTGAACGTGGACTAGCAGTTCTGCAGATGATTATCAATGAGGAACAGATACAATTGGATGAGATCAAAAAAGAGATCGACATCAGTGCACAGCTGCTAGAACCGTACAAGAATGACCTGGATTTTAATAAATACAATGACTCGCTCAAAAAGGAGGTTGAAAAAACTCAGAAAATTCTTAAGTCCACCAAACAAGAAAAATTCAAACAGAATCTTCTTGATTGGGAGAAGGGAGATATTTTTGACCCCACAGTATTTAGAGGGAGAAGTAGATCGCGTAGGGGTAGGAGAACTCGATCAGACACATCTGGGTCCAGACGTATGTCCACAGATAGCGACCCTGAACAATCTGAGAAAACCGTGGCTTTTTTAGATCAGGAAGGGGACGACGCCCCCAGGATAGGCACCCAACCCACTATATCTATGACCAAAACTCAGGCCCAAACCAACAGAGGAAACCGGGGAAAGGGAAGAGAAGGAAGAGAAAGCCAAAGGGAACTAAGATCAGGATCACGCAAGTTTTAGACAGCCCACTGAGTTCACTCAGCCAGCATTCAGAAAAATCATGTCCAGACCTGAAAGTTGTAAATCTATCAGACTTCCCTCTTAATCATTACCATATTTCCCTGTTACAGAAGGGCCTATCTTTCTCCCCCACCACAACGATGAGTGAATTTGAGGTCTTCAAGGACATCAATTTGTTTTTGAGGAAATTAATATTTAGATACTGGCATGCAAATAGGAACACCCAATGCACTGATATGGACCAGTTAGACAAACAAGAACGGGATTCCCTTGAGGCACTGATTGCCCTCCTTGACGAAAACCAAGAATGGAATTTGGAAGAGCAAGTCACCCAGTCATCATCTAACTGCCCCCGCCCATCCCAACTGACGATTAAATCCCAAAAAATGCCCCCCCTGTCCAAACATAGACATATCCAATTCTTTTTGGAACAGGTCAAAAGGGACCTTGCGGGGGTTAACTGGGAATACAAGGGACATGACAATCTCAGTCGGGAAGAGAGAAGGGCCTTACGGGAATTAGAAGATGCAAAGGACATAGTAATTAAAGCAAGTGACAAAGGAGGCAATACGGTCCTCATGTCCCATACCATGTATGAGGAACAAACAATGTGTCTCCTCCGGGACGAGTACACGTATCTAAGGCTACATCAGAACCCCTTTCCCCAAATGGTGTCAGATTTGAATTTTAAACTTGCGTTAGCCCAAGAAGAAGGCTTAATTACCAAAAAAGAATGTGAATATCTAAGTGTCAGTGACTTCAATACTCCTATCCTATACACCATCCCCAAATTACATAAGTCCATTACCGACCCTCCGGGAAGACCGATAGTCTCGGCTGTCAGGGGTCCCCTTGAGAGGGTCGGGAAATATGTGGACTCTTTGATTAAAGAACTTATACATGAGTTACCATCGTATGTCCAGGACACACGGGATGTTTTAAGGCGACTGGAAAATATATCTTTACCTAAAGGCATGCTACTTGTGGGAATCGACGTAGAGTCGCTATATACATCGATTCCCCACAGATGGGGGCTAAAAGCGACACAATCCTTTTTGGACAGTAAATTCCCACCATTAGCAGGGCAAAATGAATTCATCATTGACCTACTGCAATTTATGTTAGCAAACAACTATTTCCAGTTTCTTGGGATATATTACAAACAAATCAGAGGCACGTCGATGGGTGCCCCATGGGCCCCATCATATGCCTGCTTACATCTTGGCCTTTGGGAAACCGAATGCGTATATTCCTCGCCGATGTACCTCAGCCACTGTCGTCTGTGGCTGAGGTACATCGATGACGTAATCATGATCTGGGACGGTTCGTCGGCTGCATTGATACGATTCATTGAGGAGCTCAATGACAACGACCGCAATATTAAATTAACATACACCTTTGATGCTAACAAACTGTCATTCCTGGACCTCACGGTATTTGTAAAAGATGACAAATTGCATACAAAGACCTTTAGAAAGGACACAGCAGCGAATACACTACTGCTGGCATCCAGTCACCACCCTACACCCCTTAAACAGGGCATTCCGGTTGGCCAGTTCCTCCGTGCGCGAAGAAATTGCACGGAGGAAGGTGACCTCCGTAGGGAAATGCATGACCTTTATGGGAGGTTTCGTGACAGAGGTTACTCACATACATGTATCAGACGTGCTAAAAAAAGAGCATTGCAAACAGACAGATCAACCCTACTGACGAACCAAACCAAAAAAGAAAAAGGTGAAATCTCAAACCACCCTCCCTTAAGAATCATCACTAAGTTTGGCACACAATGGGACCAAATTAAGGAGATCCTGGGCCGCCATTGGCACATCCTATCTGAGGCCCCCATTTTGGGAAAGCTGGTCAGCAAAAAACCTCTGCTTACTGCTCGCCGAGCAACAAATTTGAGGGATCGCTTGGTACACTCGGAGTATAACCGTCCCAATAAACGTAATTGGCTTACTGACCTCCCACCATTAAAAGGCATGTACCGCTGCGGTAGGTGTCATGTATGTAGATATGTGGATAGAACGGATGTGTTCGCCAGCCCTGACAATCAAAGACAGTTTAAAATCAACAGTTTTATTAACTGTATGACCACACGGGTGATATATATGTTGACCTGCCCGTGTGGCCTTATCTATGTTGGAAAGACTAAAAGGGAATTGAGAGTCAGGATTGGCGAACACATCCAGAGCATCCTCAATAAGGATGATGATCGACCCCTATCTTTGCACTTTCTCGAAAAGCACAAGGGTAAACCAGATGGCCTTAAGGTTAAAGGCATATATAAACTTAATTTGCCCCATAGACGTGGAGATTTCGATCGGATACTGTACCAGAAGGAGAAGATGTGGATCTTCTATTTAAATAGTATGCAACCTCACGGATTAAACAATGAGTTTAATTTGTCTCCTTTTTTGGAACAATAATTCATTCTAATAA
The DNA here is from genome assembly GCA_037952835.1 of Lithobates septentrionalis. NCBI lineage: Eukaryota > Metazoa > Chordata > Amphibia > Anura > Ranidae > Lithobates > Lithobates septentrionalis. The sequence goes on from JBBDGP010000385.1 coordinate 2,338,580, forward strand.
TTGAATTCTGTTTGTCCGATATTGCTTGCACATAAAACTACTATGGTTGGGGATCCACATCTTCTCCTGACTAATCTTAATAAATAATAGTTTGTCCCCTGTTTCCCCCCCTTCCCTCTCCACTTCCCTCCTTCCCCTTCCCCACCCCCTCTCCCCCCCCCCTTTCCCCCCCCTCCCTCTTCCCCCCCCCCCTCTTGCCCTCCCCCCTTTTGCCCCCCCCCCCCCCCTTTTTTCTATTTTCCCTTTTTTATTTTCTATTTTCTGTGGTTATCATTGGGCCATACACTAGCCAATGTGATGGAAATTGTAGCACCCTGCGGCTATGGTGTTGTAACAAAAGCAACTGCATAAAAAAACCACCTCACTATTCCTTATTAATGTAATAGTGACGGAATATTTAAATTTGACTACACATACAAACTGATTGAATTGATTCTTATGCTACCACTAAAAAGATCTGTTTGAATTTGTAACCCAGCGGTATGCATGAGTATGCTTGCACAATTTGGTGAATGCTCATTATGGTTAGGCTGTGATGACCAGGTGCTGGTTATAATGACAGGATATTGAATACTGAACGTAACCCTATTTAAACATCCAGCTACGGACACCACTTTAGCTCTGAAGAAGCTTGGAAACAAGCGAAACGCGTAAGCGTCTAACCTATGTGCAGCTGGCACAGAGACCCCCACGCATCATTGAGAAAACCCCTTGAGTGTTGGTGAAATATTTCGATTGGATTCCGGATATCGGGTTGAGTCCCTTGGTAGATACTGAGACTGAACGCTCCCCTGGACCATCTGACAGATTGAGCGTGGAGCGTCTGTACGTCTGAACCCTGTGACTCCCCGTACATCCTCTCGTGACAGACCCGGAAGAAAGTATCTGTGCCGAGGACGGACAAACACACTACGTGACTGCTCCTCCATACCACACTGGCGTGGCTACCGGCAACTTCCGTGGGTCCAGCATCCTATCACTGAAGACGACAAACGGTGAGCTTTAATGCACCCCAGCACAGGGGAGGCATTTCATCTACGGCCGTTTGCCGGTTACCTCCCCTGCACAAGACACCGAAACTGCCCCCTCACTTGATGTTATTGAACTGACCTATTGGGACTCTTGAGATCCCCAGCTTACAGTGTGGTTATTTGTCCTTCCTTCGGTGACCGGAGTCACACATGAATGGATTCTCATGAATCACCTAAGCACCTGCACTTTATTCAGTAAATATTGAAGACCTGGTATTTACACAGTATATCCTGTTGAGGACTTTGTGATAATTAGACAGACCCGGGTCTCCATTGACATTATTGATATGGGTGCAAGTGCGTGAGTGATGATTGTATGTGGATTGTCTCTGGTGGCCACCTGCACACAATAGGACCTCTGCCCTATTTTTAATACATGGGTTGTGGAATTTTGTACTGTTATTAACTTTGACACAATAAAGTAATCTAGGTTCACAATATTTGTTCTGGAGCAGACCATCTTTTCTTGGGGGTCTTTCCTGGTTCCCCTCTCCTCTCTCTCACGTATGCTATATGGTCTACTGAACAACCTTTTGTTTGGCTGCTGACCAAACACTGTCGAGTCAGCTCACAAAGGGCACTTGTGATATTGGGGGTATAATATACCTAGGTGGGTACGTGTAGGCTGGTCATTGAACCCCCTCCATATCCCCCTAAAACCTAGTTTGGATGAATCCAGGGCCCCCTTCCCTCTGTTTTCTCACTGAGGGGGGATAACCTATGTAAAGGCAATCCAATGAGGAGGGAGTTGCAGTAGTCGAGGCGAGAGATATCCAGGAAGTTAGTTAGAAGCTTAGTGGTGCCAATGATTAAAAATGGGTGTATTTTGGAGATGTTGCGGAGGTTGAGGCAGCATAATTTAGACAGAGATTGGATGTGGGCCTGAAAGGACAGAGTCCAGGGTTACCCTAATACCCTGGAATGTGGGGACGGACTGATAGTTGTGCCATTGATCTTGACAGAGAAGTCAGGGGAAGGGGCACGGTGCGGAGAAATTTTCGGTTTGGATAGATTGAGTTTGAGGAAGTGGTGTGACATCTAGTCATATTTGTCTGTTAGCAAATCAGTGATGTGTGAGGAAACAGATTGGGTGAGCTGAGGGGTAGAGAGATAGATTTGGGTGTCATCAGCATAGAAATGGTGTTGGAAGCCATGGGAGGCTATAAGCTGACCCAGGAAGGCTATCAGCTTACCCAGGGAGGAGGTGTAGATCGAGAATAGGAGAGGTCCAAGGAGAGAACTTTTGGGGACACCAATGGTAATAGCAGTAGGAGGGGAAGTAGAGTTGTAAGTGACACTGAAGGTGTGGTGAGATAATTAAGATTTAAACCAATGGAGAGCACAGCCATGGAGACCAAGTATTTTTTTTGAGGAGGAGGGGGTGGTCAACTGTATCAAAGGCAGCTGAGAGGTCCAAGGGTAATGCCGCGTACACACGAGCAGACTTTTTGACTGGACTGGTCCGACGGACCGAGTCCGGGGACAATTCGACCGTGTGTGGGCTTCATCGGACCTGCAGCAGACTTTTTCATTCGAAAATCTGACGGTCTTTAGATTTGTTTTCAATCTCTCTTTATTAGATTTTCACTCAAAATTTTTATAAAACAATAATTAATTACCAGTATATAACAATTGAACATATCCATCTTTACATCATATCTAATATACAAAAAAGTGCCTAAAATGATATTTTAATATGCCTATCCATAAATTGGCATACAAGCTCGATCGTTATCCCTTCCTTTCTACCTTCCCTATTACAACCTCATTCATACCTATATACCATCCACACCTCTTTCATACAACCAGCCAGTCCATTACAAAAAAAAAAAACTTAAACCCCAAATTCCCATTCCTTACATTTATATAAATTCTAACATTTCTCTTGATGACCGAAACTCATCTCATTTTTGCCAGATTTCTGGTATATGGCTTGTTATAAACCCCTCTTCTCTTATCTGTTTTTCCATATACTGAATTTCGTTCATTTCACATATCCATTCTGCTATTGTTGGGCTTCTTATTTCTTTCCAGTTTCTTGCTATTATTGTTCTGGCTGCGGATGTCATGTGGTGGATAATATCTGTTTTGATTGTTTTTAATGATTTTGATGTTAAAGATAGTAACGAGATTTCCATACTTGGACTCTCCTCTACTCCCGATACTTTGCCATAAATTTTGAATATCTTGTTCCAGAATCCTCTCACCAGACGACATCTGTACCATATGTGTTCCATCGTTCCTTTTTCTAATTTACATCTCCAGCATAAATTTGTATTTCTTTTGTTTATTAAATTTAAAGTTACTGGGCTTCTATACCATCTCATTGCAATTTTATCATTTCTTTCATGGTCTTTAGATTTGGAACATGTTTCAAATCTTTACGTCGGAACTCCGCCGGATCCAGTTCCTATCGAAAAGTCCGCTCTTCTGTATGCTAGTCCGACGGACAAAAAACGACGCTAGGGCAGCTATTGGCTACTGGCTATCAACTTCCTTATTTTAGTCCGGTCGTACGTCATCATGTACCAATCCGTCGGACTTTGGTGTGATCGTGTGTAATTCCGTTCGTTGGGAAAGTAGGGAGATGGGTCTTAGGTTGTTTAGATTGGTGGGGTCCAGTTAGTCCTTTTTAGGTGTGGGAGTGGCTAGTGAATGTTTTAGAGCAGGGGCCCTCAACACACAGCCCGCCAAGGTCATTTACCTGACCCCCCCCAGCTGTTCGGGCACTGGAACCCCCACAATGAGCGATCTGCCGAAGAGATTCCTGGGGACCTCGCCCCATAGGGGGAAATAGTCCCCCCCAGGGCTCCTCTCTCTAATCCCAGTGCACTGGAGAGGCTGGCTGTGCTGACGGGCACTGGTCAGGCTAAACTGACGGACACTGGTCAGGCTGCATTGCTGAGCACTGGTGAGGCTGCATTGCTGGGCACTGGTGCGGCTGCATTGCTGGGCACTGGTGAGTATGCATTGATGGGCACTGGTCAGGCTGCATTGATGGGTACTGGTCAGGTTGCATTGATGGACACTGGTCAGGCTGCATTGATGGGCACTGGTCAGCCTGCATTGCTGGGCACTGGTCAGCCTGCATTGCTGGGCACTGGTCAACCTGAATTGCTGGGCACTTGTGAGGCTGCATTGCTGGGCACTGGTGAGGCTGCATTGATGGGCACTGATCAGGCTGCATTGATGTGCAGTGGTGAGGCTGCATTTCTAGGCACTGGTGTGGCTGCATTGATGGGCACTAGTGAGGCTGTGCTGATGGGCACTAGTGAGGCTGCGCGGATGGGCACTAATCAGGCTGCATTGATCCGGCCCCCCAACAGTCTGAACAGTGAACTGACCCTCTGTTGTAAAAGTTTGAGGAACCCTGTTTTAGAGGGTCAGGGAAGATGCCAGTAGAGGGGGAGAGATTTAAAATATAAATTAAAAAGTGTAGGATAGAGTCAGAGGGTGACCGTAGCGCTTGTGAGGGAACAGGGTCCAGGGGGCAGGTGGTTAGGTGGGCATTAGAAAAAAGTTTAGTGACTTCCTCTAAAGGGGCTGGGTTAAACAAGGGAAGTATTGATTGTGCAGGTGGACAAGGATTGTAAAGTGAGGGAGATAACTGTACAGTGGAGATCTTGTCACAAATCTTATTTTTGAAGTGATTAGCAATCTCCTGGGCAGTGAGTAAGTTAGTAGGTGGAGGTAGTGGAGGATGAAGTAGATAGTTAAAAGTAGAAAAAAGTTGATGGGGACTGCGTGAGAGGGTGTTAATGAGAGTGATAAAGTAGGTCTGTTTGGCAGTGTGGATGCAAGAATTGTGTTTTTGGAGGGCAGATTTATATTGGTTGAAGTCTTGCTGGGACTTACGCCACAGACACTCAAGAGCGCAGCTACATTTTTTGAGGCTTCTGGTATTGTCTGTTTGCCATGGTTGTAGCCATCGGGGCCTGATTCTGTGTGGTGTGTAGTAGGGGGCAAATGTGTCCAGGGTGGATGACAGTGAACTATTGTAGATAGAAGTGGCCAGGTTAGGGCAGGACAGGAATGAGATTTTCTCATAGAGACAATCTGTTGCAGAAAAAATATGAGAAGGGTTGGACGGCACAGTGGTGCAGTGGTTAGCACTCTCATCTAGCAGTAAGAAGGGTCACTGGTTCAAATCCCAACCATGACACTACCTGCCTGGAGTTTGCATGTTCTCCCTGTGCCTGCGTGGGTTTCCTCTGGGTACTGCAGTTTCCTCCCACACTCCAAAGACATGCTGGTAGGTTAATTGGCTTCTGTCCAAAATTGGCCCTAGTATGTGAGTTGGGGACCTTGGATTGTGGGCTCCTTGAAGGTAGGGACCAATGTGAGTGTGCAATGCATGTGTGGAGTGCTGCGTAAATTGACAGTGCTATATGGGTACCTTAAATAAAAAATTGGGATAATTGTAGACATGCACCCACACACTCTCAAGATGGACTGGTGTCTTTATTCAACCTTACTATGTAACTAGGTTAAGATGACTAAGGTTTCTACAGGTAGTTGGAAGGCAAGGAGGAAGAAGACAAGGAGAGAGTGAATATTTTTGTTTGATATTTATTACAGTCAGGAATATACTTTTTTTCTGGTTTTAGACAGACTAGCAGTGGTGGCTGGTGCTCAATTTTTTTGGGGAGAGGGGGGCGTAAACAAACCCCCGCCAAATTCGCACTCACCCCATCCACGGTTGTGGCTTTCTCTGCTTCTCCTCCCAGTTAATCCAGTTTTAAGATCTGCCTCCTGACCTGATTGGCCAGGAAGAGAAGCCAGAAAACAATAGCGGATATTGATTCACTAATGTCACAAGGGGAGGATTCGGGGAGCAGTGCCCTGCGCCCTGAGCCCTACCTTTTTGAAGCCAATTTAAACCTCAGGCTCCAATTATGTGCTTCCAAATAAAAACTCATAGAAACCTATGAGTCCAGCGCCCCACATGGAAATTAGGGGGCTGCAGACTAGGGAGTAGTTAAAACCTCTTTACAAAGATACAAAAACACATGTAATTAGCAATAAATGTCTGCACACTATTACCATTTAGCAACCAGCAATAGATTATTATTAGGTTGCTTACAGTGGTTCTAAGGTCTATAAGTTTTTTACCCTAATGCAGTCTATATTTTAAGGTAAAAAAGTTCTTCTGTGTCACAAAGTGCTCCCCAGCCCCCTTATGCTTACCTGAGCGCATTCCCGATCCAACGCTGTGCATGAAAGCAGCGGCTCTCTCCACTCTCTCCCTCCTCACTGGGCAGACTGATAGCAGCAGGAACCATTAGCTCTTGCTGCTGTCAATCAATCCCATGATGAGGGAGCAGGGGGCAGGGCTGAGCTACCCTCTCTGTGTCAATAGATGCAGGAAGGGTGGCTTGGGAGAAAGCCTGCATGAGTGCCCCTATAGAAAGTGGCATTTTTATAAGGGCACTCGCTGAAGAGAAGAAGCTAGGAGTGCCGGTGGGGACCCCAGAGGAGGAGGATCAGGGTTGCTCTGTGCAACACCATTGCACAGAGCAAGTAAGTATAACATGTTTGTTATTTTATATAAAAAAAAATAGCTTTACTATCACTTTAAACCTCTCTGCAGTGTATCAATTTGTTAGTATAATAATTCTAAATATATAGAGAAAGCACACCACATAACAAAAATACTTTACCAATAGAGTTGTATTGAGCATATACATACAGTAAGTATGTCATATCACATCACGCATAATACAGCATAGATATTCGCTCCACTGTTGAATCACAACAACAAAAATACATGCAAGTATATACAGTATGTATAGTGTGCAACACTTAAAATATATAGCAGCAGATGTTCAGAAATACTTACAGGACTTCAGTACCCAGAATAGGGTAATGAAGAGGATAGCAGAGCCATACCCAGATGAAAAGAGAGAGGAGGAGGAGGAAAAAACAACATTTTGGGGGATGTAAGGCCCGCCTTTTTAAAGAACCTTCTTCATTCTGGGAAATGACATATTTTCTAGCCCCTCCCCCTGCTCTCCAAATTGAAACATTTCTTGCAGCAGCCAGGAGCAGAGGGGGAAGCCAGCAGCACTGTGGGGCGGGGGGTCCAATATGAGGGAAAGCTGGGGCACTAGGGGGAATCTGCATCACACATAGTGATTAGGGTGTGCCTGGCACAAGCTTTGCACACATCTATGCAAAGCTGTATTAAACCAGAAACCAAAAATGTAATATATTGATGTGGTGGCTGATTTCGTTTTCTTTTTTAAGCTTTTTTTCTGTCTGTTTTCACCAAGTGATCTGGCCAGTAACACACTTCCTGTATGAAACGCTTGCCAACTAGCCGCTGTCATTATACTGTAGCAGGTTGGCACGGCTGCGCGAATCGGTGTAGGTGTACGTCGGCCGCTTTAAGAGCTGTACGGTGCGCGCCCATGGCACGATGCTGGAGCCGATGCACGTGGCAGGCGGCCACGATGTCCGCTGGGGAACCGCGATAGCTCCTCAGAGAGCCAGAGCGGGGATCTGTCAATGTAAACAGACAGATCCCCTTTCTGACAGGGGAGTAGAGAGAGATCTGCTGTTCCTAGTGATCAGGAACAGCGATCTCTCTCCTCCTCCGGTCACTACACTCCCCCCACAGTTAGAAACACCTCCCTAGGGAACACTTAACCCCCTGATCGCCCCCTAGTGTTAACCTCTTCTCTGCAAGTGACATTTATACAGTAATCAGAATACAAGAAGGCAGCGGGGGAGTTTCCTGCATCCACATCACTTGTGTGTGTGCAGGCATCTGTGAGTTTCTTCTGTTATACCCTCTGGTTGATCAAACAAAAAAAAAAGCTCTGCATGCATACCCTGCTTTACCGTTGATTTACAATGTTTGACATTGTAGGATTGACTTAAAGGTCTAGTAAACTCACCTAAGGAAGTGCATCCTGGCAGAAAACTATTGGTCCTACAGAATGGTTGACACTCGGGCTTAGGACTAATACCAAGGCTCCTTGGCAAAGTTTTGAGGAGCTCCCTGCCTGCTCATTGCCCATTTCCTAATAAATCTTTTCGGCACTTGGCATCTTGCTCCACTAACAACAAGGCTATGGTACTTTTGTTGGCCAGCGGCTTTAATTGCACACCTTTTGTACCACTTACTTATTAGTTACTCTGTGGTGGCCTACACAACCCTTTTATTTTCATCACTTTTTGATTGTTTGCATTGGAAAGTACTCAAACCCCTAAAAGAGTATCATTACATTGGCGTTAAAGCAGAGTTCCAACCAAAAGTGGAACTTCCGCTCATTTGTCTCCTCTCCTCCTCCGGTGCCACAATTGACAGGTATCCTTTACCCACTAAAATCAGGATAATCTGCTGCGCCAACCAAACAAAATTAAGCCGCCAACACTAACAATTAGACTAATTGTATTAAATGATAAAGATAAAAAAGTGTAGCGCTATAGTGCATAAAAAAGTGTGTCATATATAATACCTATGTGCATATCAAACGTTAGGGTCTGTTAAACCCAACATGTGAACTTACTAGTGATGGCCTCTGTAAAAATAGAGTGGCATAAATAGTGATGTCACCGTATATTGTGAACGTTAGGTTCTGTTAAACCCAACAGGTGAACCTATTGATAGTGACCTGTTTAAAAATAGAATTGAATGGAAAGATATGTCTGTTGATATCAACATATACTGAAAAAAAAACTGTGAATCGTGTGCACACAATCAATAAAATCATCGACCATCAAATCCGAAGCCCAAATGTGTATATTACAACATGACATAAGGTGGGGATAAATGGCGAGTCCCTGGGGTATTAAACAGTTCATTCAATTTGGTAAAGGAATCCTGGGTAGATGTAGGTATCACAATAACATCTATTCCTATCTTCAAATAGGCTTTTCCAACTCTTGACCAGGCAAAGAAAATGATGTAAAGTGCCCTTACCAGACGTGGTGGACTCACAGGCCGTTGGCGGTGAGTCGTATGAGCTTGCACCGTTTAGGTACGGTAGGGTAACAGTTGTCCTTGGTCTCTGGCAAGAGAGTCTTGGAAAGGTTCCCAATCCAAAGCGATGTCCCGGATTCCTCCTCCAGCAAGCGTTCGTATCTCACGCAATCAGGAAAAATGGATAAGGAGAAAAAAGGCTCCACATAGTGTGAATTCCGGATTACCAGGAAATTTTATTATATCAAAAAAGAAATTTCCAGTAAAAGTTTAGGTAAAAACAAAATTCTTAAAAGTGACAGAGGTACATTTAGCGCAGCAACAGATGATAAAATGGCGTCATACACCCGACGCGTTTCGTCTTCAAAAGACATCAACTGGGGTAAAGTTGCCCTTTCATCTGCTGCGCTATTTATATGAGAAATGCTAAAATTTACACCGGGGACACCTGTGCGGCGTAACTTCCGGGATTCCCGTCATGTGAGAGTCAGCTGACAGTCAGCTGACTATCCTTCCGACCTATCTAGAGGTAGGGGATATCGATCCAGCCTATCAGGGGATAGGAAGTAATTGTGGAACCAAGCCTCGGCCTGATCTTTACATTCAGCCAATTATGGTTAAGTATTAGGGGCATGTGACAAATGTGTCAGAGCGTCTCTGCGCAGGGACGCAGATCGCACGTCACTCCTCCACGGTGGTTACAGCGTCATCACGTATTTGCGCCATGACGCGGGAGGGGTGTACCTTCTCATTGTCTGGGGAGTGTGTCCCATAAAACTTACGTTTCATCACGCATGCGCATCAGCGCGAAACCGAAGGATTCTCCCCCTTCAGTGCGCCTAAGCAAGTTGATGCGAACAAGTATCTAATGGGAACTTAACCCATACCACTCAGGCCACTCACCTTTCTCCTTGTGTTCAACAGGGCCACCGGATCGTAACCTGGTTAACCAACAACACAAGGAAGCTATGATCATTGAGACACAGAAGTGGTATACACACATACACTGTCCAATCATTGAAGGTGGATTCTCCCTTACCTAAAGAGCTAAAGTGGTCATGTCGCACAGATTCCCTTATGTTTACACATAACACTTATAAAACCCTATTGGGAATGGTCCACAAGGGGCAGCCAAAGAGGGCGTAATTAAAAAATGAAAGTGCTTTTTACACTATGATGAAAATAAAGAATAAAAATAACCATCTAATTTTTACATATACCCAAGGGGAGACACATGTATCACTCATGTTCTACAACCCCGGGATATGTATACATGAGAAACGTGTAGCAAATTTAAAATAAAATAAAAATTAAAAAATATAAATAGAAAGGATGATTACGAACATTTAGAGAGATGACACTCTTTGTATGTGAAATGTATGGCTATGAGAGAGATATCCCATATGTGACTATTGGAGAGATATCTCATAGGGAATATCTATTAACAGGTATATGTGAAAAGGTATATCAAAAAACCGTACTGAAAGGAAAGTGTAGAACGTGTGAAGAAGAGTCCATGAATGCCAGCTTCGTATGGGTTGGGCATGCATGAATAGATAGAAGGGGCTAGTCCAGGACATTATGACTGATTAATAAACGCATTGATGTCCCATTCTATGTTCAAACCGTGGGGTACATAGCATTTAATCTGATGTATCCACCACGTTTCGAGTCTAGAGACTCCTCTTAAACTAGATTCCCCTCTCCAGTGTGGTACAAATCTATCTATGACCTGAAAACTGGTCCCTGCTGGATTGCGGTCGTGATACAAAGCATAGTGTTTGGAAACACTATGGTTTGTTTTGCCTTTTTTAATCGCTGTGATGTGTTCTTTTACTCTAGTAGTGAAATTGCGTTTTGTCCGGCCAATATATTGTCTTTTGCACGGACAAGTGATGAGATATACAATGTATTTGGTTTTGCATGTAGCAAATTCCTTCATCCTATATTCCTTCCCCATAACTGTGGACTTGAATGTTTCCATTTTACGTGCTGTACAATCATTCCATTTGCAAACTGTGCATCTCCGACAAGGATAAAATCCTTTCATGTTATGGAAAAATGAAATTTTCTCTGGGGGATCAATCACATTTGGTGCGATTTGTCCCTTAATTGATGGAACACCCCTAAAGATAGTAGCTGCCTGTTCCGGTAGTACCGGGCCTAAAATGGTGTCACTTTTTAATATTCTCCAGTGTTTTCTAATGATGTCCTTAACTTGTTTGTGTTGGGTAGAAAAGCTTGTTAAAAAGGACCATTTGTGTTTAAGATCTGCATTTTTCTTTGGTCTTTCCGGTTGTGTCTTCAACAAAGAGGCACGATCTATTAGGGCCACTTGGCGAATCTCATTAATAATTGTGGAGCTATCATATCCTTTTTCACAGAACCGTGATTTTAAAATCTCAGCTTGTTGGAAATAATCGGAAAGATGGGAACAATTTCTCCTTATTCTCATCAGCTGGCTTCTAGGGATGGATTTTAGCCATGTCTCATGATGGCAGCTGTCCGTCGGAATATAGCCATTACGGTCTGTGGTCTTAAAATGGGTTTTTGTGTCAAGATGGCCATTATTGTGTGTAATCTCCAAATCCAAGAAATGGATCTTAGACCGACTGGCTTCATGGGTCAGGGAGATCCCCCTTCGGTTATCATTCAGAGTCGCTATGAATGAGTCCAAAGAGTCTTCACTGCCCCTCCATAGGAGGAGGATGTCATCTATGTACCTCACCCACAGAACCAGTTCTGGGGGACTGAGGGCATAGACGACATCCTCCTCCCATTTGGCCATAAAAATATTCGCCAGGCTGGGGGCAAACTTGGCCCCCATGGCTACTCCTTTAGTCTGTAGATAGAACTGGTCATTATACCAGAAATAGTTGGCACCTGTGGCAAATCTCAATAAGTCCATAATGAATTTTTTTTGTATTCTAGGGATGTTCCTGTCTCTCGAAAGGAACAATTCTACCGCTTCAAGACCTTGAGCATGGGGTATGCATGTATATAAGGACGTCACGTCCGCAGTGACAAGTATTAGGTTATTGGTATCCTTAATTTGTTCCAATTTAATTATGGTATCCCTTGTATCTTTCAAATAAGAGGGAACACTTTGGACTATCGGTTGGAGAAAGAAATCGATATATCTCCCTATCCGGGAGGTCAAAGAATTAATGCCGCTGATGATCGGGCGTCCTGGTGGGTGTGTGGCATTTTTATGTACCTTTGGCAAGTAGTACATTATGGGAATGCGTGGTGCCACCGGTATCAAAAAATGTTTTTCTTTTTTATTTAGAATCCCCAGTTGTGAACCAGTATTGACCAGATTGGTTAGGGTTTTTTGTATTCTGAAGTTGGATTATTGGGAAGACGGCGATACGTCTCAGAATCACTGAGAATTCTGGTCATCTCGCTGTGGTAGTCACTCTTGTCAAGGATCACTACCCCTCCCCCTTTATCCGCGGAACGGATAATGAGATCCTTCTTTTCACAAAGGGATTTCAATCCCAATCGAAACCTAGGATCATTGTATACCTTTTTGTGTGGGAGATCTTCAAGGTCTTTCAGTACTAGGTCTCTAAATACCTTAATTGGAGGTGCTGTAGGGACAGGGGGGTTGAATAGTGAAGGATTACTCAACCCTGAGTGCACAGTATGCGTGGTAATTTGTGAATGGGAAGATCTAGTTGGGTTTGACAGAATGTATCTTTGAATGTTCAATTTACGCACATATTTCTGTATGTCAATGAATGTCGAAAACTTGTTCAGTTTTTTAGGGGGGGCAAACTTTAAGCCTTTATCAAGAACTATCTTTTCAGCTTCTGTAAAAGTCGTTTTACTCAAATTGAAAATCCCCTTGTTTTCTATGACCGCTTTCTTTTTACGGGCACGCCTCCCCCCTCTGGTGCCCCGTTTTGTTCTCCGTTGTATGTAGGGTTTTCGGTTTCCCTGTGAAAACCCTCTGCCCTTGTGGGCCTAGGTAGCCGTTGGTTGTAATTAAACGGAGACCTTTCCGGATAATCATTGTCCCTATTTCTATAGGAGTATTGGGAATTGTAGCTCCTATTCTGTTCCCCTCTCAATGGTGAAAACCTGTTATGGGTCTGAAGGGGTGTCCTTTGGGGGTATGGTTCGTAATGATAGTAGTCATCATAACCAGTATATCTTCTATGTGTTGAAGGATCCCGTGGGCCTTGTTCATAGTGGGAGGAATGGCCATTATTTCTCCCACTTCTGCCTCTCCCTCTTTTACCTCTACCCTTGAGGTGAGGAGGTGGACTCCTGTGTTGAGGCTTAGGTGTATGGGGATCATATGAATGTTGCACATTCTGGTCTTCCCTCCTAGATGGAAGGGGGGGCACAGGTGCTTCTAATGTTCTTATGTTTGATGAGGTTGTCACCTCCATCGCATTCCCTTCCGTGGGCCCAACACTTTGTTCGTTGTTTTGCCATTTGAATACATTTCCTGTTTTATAATCATTGGTATCCCTACTATACTTTTTTTGTTTTTTGATTTTTTGCTCTCGTTCCTCTTTTTCTAGATGGTTTTTTAGATTTGTTGATAGGTTAATGTATTCTGCAGTGGATTTGTGTGGAAGTAATTTCTCCCTAATCTCTTTAATCTCCTTATCCAATAAACCTCTTCTTGCTCGTTTTCTATCAATGAGGAAACTCAACAGTGAGATCCCGGCCTCATTGAAGAAATGAAACCATGTTTCAGTGTCTGTGTCTCCTTGCTGTGGATGGATAGTCCATCTCAAACCTCTTGGGACCATACGATCCTTAGTGTATTGCTCCAAAAATGCAATATCCCATTCTAAATGGATTTCTGAAACCATTAAGTTTTTAAGCCTTAAAAAAAAGGCCTCCCATCTCAGAATCTGTATTCAGAACTGAGAAAACACCTTCCATGTTGAAAGTGCGACTAGTGCGGTATTCGAATACGTCCATTTCTTAGGAAGATTTGAACGCTATAATAAGGGAAGGCTCCAGCAGTGATGTCAGAAATTGTAACCAAGTAAAATCAGGATAATCTGCTGCGCCAACCAAACAAAATTAAGCCGACAACACTAACAATTAGACTAATTGTATTAAATGATAAAGATAAAAAAGTGTAGCGCTATAGTGCATAAAAAAGTGTGTCATATATAATACCTATGTGCATATCAAACGTTAGGGTCTGTTAAACCCAACATGTGAACTTACTAGTGATGGCCTCTGTAAAAATAGAGTGGCATAAATAGTGATGTCACCGTATATTGTGAACGTTAGGTTCTGTTAAACCCAACAGGTGAACCTATTGATAGTGACCTGTTTAAAAATAGAATTGAATGGAAAGATATGTCTGTTGATATCAACATATACTGAAAAAAAACTGTGAATCGTGTGCACACAATCAATAAAATCATCGACCATCAAATCCGAAGCCCAAATGTGTATATTACAACTAGGGATGAGCCGAACACCCCCCGGTTCGGTTCGCACCAGAACCCGCGAACGGACCGCAAGTTCGCACGAACATTAGAACCCCATTGACGTCTATGGGACTCGAACGTTCGAAATCAAAAGTGCTCATTTTAAAGGCTAATTTGCATGGTATTGTCCTAAAAAGGGTGTGGGGACCCGGGTCCTACCCCAGGGGACATGTATCAATGCAAAAAAAACTTTTAAAAACGGCCGTTTTTTCGGGAGCAGTGATTTTAATGATGCTTAAAGTAAAAAAAAAAAAGTGAAATATTCCTTTAAATATCGTACTTGGGGGCTGTCTATAGTATGCCTGTAAAGTGACGCGTGTTTCCCATGTTTAGAACAGTCCCTGCACCAAATGTCATTTTTAAAGGAAAAAATCTCATTTAAAACTGCTTGCGGGTTTAATGTCATGTCGGGTCCTGCCAATATGGATGAAAATCAGTGAGACAAACGGCATGGGTACCCCCCAGTCCATTACCAGGCCCTTTGGGTCTTGTATGGATATTAAGGGGAACCCCGCACCCAAATTAAAATAAGGAAAGGTCCCTATATACTCTGAACAGCAGTATACAGGCGGTGCAAACAAGACAGGGACTGTAGGTTTGTTGTTAAGTAGAATCTGTTTGTAATTTTGAACATTTTTAACGTGTTTAGCTCTAGCCAAAAAATCTTTTCTAAGCTTTTTGGAAAACATAGGGAAGGGTTATCACCCCTGTGACATTTGTTTTGCGTCTTTCCTCCTCTTCAGAAGATTTCACCTCACTTTTTTGTCCCAATGAAAAATGTTTTTTGAAAATTTGGGTTTTTTTGTGGAACAAGGATTGGAAAGCATCAGTGGAAAGGAGAAATTGTTTTCCCATATTAACTCTTACATGAGAGAATTTCCCTTCCTAGGGGTAGATTTCATCTCACTTCCTGTTGTCTCCTTCCGTTTGCAAGTAGGAGTCGTTTGTAAGTTAGATGTTTGAAAGTAGGGTCCTGCCCTATATACTCAGCAGAAATTTGGGCCTTAGGTGTTGCTGTGGCCAAAACACTGTAAGCCCTCACAGGGCCCTGCTGTGAAATATTAGATCAAGAATTGTAATTACATGCCCCTGTTGAACAGGAGCTGAAAAATTAGGCCTTAGGCACTGGTGCTGGTGCCACAACACTGCAACCCCTCACAGACACTCTAGTTGGAACGCAGGAACGAGCCCTGCTGCAAAGTATTGCATCAAAAATTGTAATTACACGCCTCTGTTAGACAGGGGCAGAAAAATTGGGCCTTAGGCACTGGTGCTGGTGCCACAACACTGCAACCCCTCACAGACACTCTAGTTGGAACGCAGGAACGAGCCCTGCTGCAAAGTATTGCATCAAAAATTGTAATTACACGCCCCTGTTAGACAGGGGCAGAAAAATTGGGCCTTAGGCACTGGTGCTGGTGCCACAACACTGCAACCCCTCACAGACACTCTAGTTGGAACGCAGGAACGAGCCCTGCTGCAAAGTATTGCATCAAAAATTGTAATTACACGCCCCTGTTAGACAGGGGCAGAAAAATTGGGCCTTAGGCACTGGTGCTGGTGCCACAACACTGCAACCCCTCACAGACACTCTAGTTGGAATGCAGGAACGAGCCGTGCTGCAAAGTATTACATCAAAAATTGTAATTACACGCCCCTGTTATACAGGGGCTGAAAAATTGTGCCTTAGGCACTGGTGGTGGCGCCCAGAACCAAAAATGTTCTTACAAGCTATCAGCGTGATGATTGAGGAGGAAGAGGATAATTACTCAGGGATAGTCACTCAGCATCAGCATAGGCAGTCTTTGAAGGGATCTGAAAAAAATTATTCAGTTACATCAGCATCAGGTGCTTGGTAGCTGGTGGTGATCCAAGACTGATTCATTTTTATGAAGGTCAGCCGATCGACCGAGTCAGTGGACAGACGCACCCTGTGATCGGTTACCACGCCTCCAGCAGCACTGAATGTGCGTTCCGAAAGAACGCTGGATGCAGGACAGGCCAGTAGCTCAATTGCATACTGTGCAAGCTCTGGCCAGTAATCCATCCTCAAGACCCAGTAACCCAGAGGATTTTCGGTGGGAAAGGTGTCCAAGTCTGATCTTGCCCCTAGGTATTCCTGCACCATGTAAAACAGACGCTGGCGATGGTTGCTGGAACCGATCATACCTTGGGGCTGCGGACCAAAAAATTGTCTGAACGCATCGGTCAGACGGCCACCTTCTCCACCGCTCCTTCTTTGACTGACCGAAGCCTCAGCAACACGTTGTCCAGAAACAGGAGTTTGTAACCTCCCAGTCTCTGGGAACGCGTTGCACAGACCTTTCTGCAAGGCCTCCCGAAGATGTTTCATCCTCTGCTCCCTCTGCGATGGCAAGATAAGGTCCGCAACCTTACCCTTGTAACGTGGATCAAGGAGGGTTGCCAGCCAGTATTGGTCCTTCTCCTTGATACCACGAATACGAGGATCCTTACGCAGGCTTTGCAGGATCAGGGAGGCCATGCAGCGTAGGTTTGCTGAGGCATTCGGTCCGGAGTCCTCTGGGTTACTAAGGACAACAACGTCCGCAGCCACCTCCTCCCAGCCACGTACAAGTCCATGTGTTCCTTGGGACTGATCCCTTAAAGACTGCTGATGCTGAGTGCCAGGCTCCACCTCCATACTGACACAATCTTCCTCCTCCTCCTCCTCCTCCTCCTCGTCCTCTTCCTGTGTGATCGGCGGGCACGCAGGAACACTGTCTGGATAAAGGGGGCCTTGAGAGCTAAGGAAGTCCTCCTCTTCCTGCCTCTGTTCTGCCTCAAGTGCCCTGTCCATTATTCCACGCAGCGTGTGCTCCAACAGGTGGACAAGGGGGACAGTGTCACTGATGCATGCACTGTCAGTGCTCACCATCCTCGTGGCCTCCTCGAATGGTGACAGGACAGTGCATGCATCCCTGATCATGGCCCACTGGCGTGGGGAAAAAAAACCAAGGTCCCCTGACCCTGTCCTGGTGCCATAGTCGCACAGGTACTCATTTATGGCCCTCTGCTGCGTGTGCAGCCGCTGCAGCATGGCCAATGTCGAGTTCCACCTGGTGGGCATGTCACAGATTAGGCGGTTCTTGGGCAGGTTAAACTCCTTTTGGAGGTCCGTCAGCCGAGCACTGGCATTATATGACCGGCGGAAATGCACACAGACTTTCCTGGCCTGCCTCAGGACATCCTGTAAGCCCGGGTACCTGCCCAAGAACCGCTGCACCACCAAGTTAAGGACGTGAGCCAAACAGGGCACATGGGTCAGTTGTCCCTGTCGGAGGGCAGAGAGGAGGTTGGTGCCATTGTCGCAAACCACCATTCCTGCCTTAAGTTGGCGTGGCGTCAACCACCTCTGAACCTGCCCCTGCAGAGCTGACAGAACCTCTGCCCCAGTGTGGCTCCTGTCCCCCAAGCACACCAGCTCAAGCACCGCATGGCATCTTTTGGCCTGCGTACTTGCGTAGCCCCTTGAACGCCTACGGAGCACCGCTGGTTCCGAGGAAGAGGCCATGGAGGAAGAAGAAGAGGAGGGGGTGGAGGAGAGAGGTGTGTCACAATCAGCATTTTGGAGGCGTGGTGGCGGAACAACCTCCAACACTACTGCACCTTGTCCTGCATCCTTCCCAGCTGCCAGCAGAGTCACCCAATGCGCCGTGAAACTTAAGTAACGTCCCTGTCCATGCCTGCTGGACAATGAGTCAGCGGTAATATGCACCTTACCGCTGACCGCCCTGTCCAGCGAGGCATGGACATTGCCTTCCACATGCCGGTAGAGAGCTGGAATCGCCTTCCGTGAGAAAAAGTGGCGTTTGGGTACCTGCCACTGAGGAACCGCACATTCCACAAACTCACGGAAGGGGGCAGAGTCTACCAACTGAAAAGGCAGCAGTTGAAGTGCTAGCAATTTTGCCAAGCTAGCATTCAACCGCTGGGCATGTGGATGGCTGGGAGCAAACTTCTTTCGGCGGTGCAGCAGCTGGGGCAGGGAAATTTGCCTGGTACAATCTGGCGTCGGTGTACCAAAAGCAGATTGCCCACAAGTACTTGGCTGTGACACACCTAATTCTACACCTTCATTCCTCTCACTGCAGGTCTCAGAGAGGACTGAAGGTCTAGTGGGGTTGGAAATCTCAGCTGATGAGGAGCAAGGAGAGATCCTCTTTGTTCTTTGGTGTGGGTCTTTTAGATATGCTTGCCAACGAACTGCATGGCAGGTCAACATATGTCTGGTCAAGCATGTGGTACCCAAGCGGGAGATGTTTTGGCCACGCGAGATACGCTTGAGACATATGTTGCAAATAGCAGCGGTGCGATCTGATGCACTCGTCTCAAAAAAGGCCCACACCAAAGAACTTTTTGAATAACGCGCAGAGACTGCAGCGCCCTGCACATGTGGAGCTTTGGGGTGTGATGCAGTCAATGTGCTGCCCTTAGGCTGGCCCCTGGAGGGCATCCTGCCTCGTTGGTGATGTGCCGCCTCCTCCTCCTCCTCCTCCTCCTCTCTCCTATCAGGCACCCACGTTGAGTCAGTGACCTCATCATCCCCTCCCTCCTCATCACTGGAGCAAACCTGGCAGTATGCTGCAGCAGGGGGAGCATGACTGCCAGATTGCTGTCCTTCTTGGGCACCCCCTCTGTCCGTGCTCATGTTACTGCCTTCATCGAGCTCAGTATCATCATCAGAGCCTTCCAAACGCTGGGCATCCTCCTGGAGCATGTACCCAACACTGTGGTCAAACAGTTCGAGGGAATCCTCATGAGGACATGGTGGAGCTAGGGAAGGAGTCACTGATGACATTGAGCTGAGGGAAGAGGCCGCTGCTTTGCCAGACAAAGCACCCTGGGCATGGGTGAGAGAGGATGAGGAGGATGAGGACGGCTTGGTCATCCACTCGACCAAGTTTTCCGCATGTTGCGGCTCAACACGGCCAGCTGCCGAAAAAAAGGCCAAGCGTGTCCCATGGCCACGTGCTGATGAGGATGCACCGTCTCCACGACCAGCACTAGACACAGAGCCTGCTTGCCCTCTCTTATTGGCTTGTGACTGTCTGCCTCTCCTTCTTGGCCTTCCAGACATACTAATGGCCTGTAGCTGCACTAAGCTGGGATAGAACACCTGTAATTTTCTTCAGGTAGCTTTATATACTCTAACCAGACAAGCCTGCCTGTCAGTAGGAAGATAACAGGAACGGATCTAGCTGAACACTGTGAGCAGGACGCACTGCACTAAATGTAAATAGCAGGAACGGATCTAGCTGAACACTGTGAGCAGGACGCACTGACTGCACTAAATGTAAATAGCAGGAACGGATCTAGCTGAACACTGTGAGCAGGACGCACTGACTGCACTAAATGTAAATAGCAGGAACAGATCTAGCTGAACACTGTGAGCAGGACGCACTGCACTAAATGTAAATAGCAGGAACGGATCTAGCTGAACACTGTGAGCAGGACGCACTGACTGCACTAAATGTAAATAGCAGGAACGGATCTAGCTGAACACTGTGAGCATGACGCACTGCACTAAATGTAAATAGCAGGAACGGATCTAGCTGAACACTGTGAGCAGGACGCACTGCACTAAATGTAAATAGCAGGAACGGATCTAGCTGAACACTGTGAGCAGGACGCACTGCACTAAATGTAAATAGCAGGAACGGATCTAGCTGAACACTGTGAGCAGGACGCACTGACTGCACTAAATGTAAATAGCAGGAACAGATCTAGCTGAACACTGTGAGCAGGACGCACTGCACTAAATGTAAATAGCAGGAACGGATCTAGCTGAACACTGTGAGCAGGACGCACTGACTGCACTAAATGTAAATAGCAGGAACGGATCTAGCTGAACACTGTGAGCAGGACGCACTGCACTAAATGTAAATAGCAGGAACGGATCTAGCTGAACACTGTGAGCAGGACGCACTGCACTAAATGTAAATAGCAGGAACGGATCTAGCTGAACACTGTGAGCAGGACGCACTGCACTAAATGTAAATAGCAGGAACGGATCTAGCTGAACACTGTGAGCAGGACGCACTGCACTAAATGTAAATAGCAGGAACGGATCTAGCTGAACACTGTGAGCAGGACGCACTGACTGCACTAAATGTAAATAGCAGGAACAGATCTAGCTGAACACTGTGAGCAGGACGCACTGCACTAAATGTAAATAGCAGGAACGGATCTAGCTGAACACTGTGAGCAGGACGCACTGACTGCACTAAATGTAAATAGCAGGAACGGATCTAGCTGAACACTGTGAGCAGGACGCACTGCACTAAATGTAAATAGCAGGAACGGATCTAGCTGAACACTGTGAGCAGGACGCACTGCACTAAATGTAAATAGCAGGAACGGATCTAGCTGAACACTGTGAGCAGGACGCACTGACTGCACTAAATGTAAATAGCAGGAACAGATCTAGCTGAACACTGTGAGCAGGACGCACTGCACTAAATGTAAATAGCAGGAACGGATCTAGCTGAACACTGTGAGCAGGACGCACTGACTGCACTAAATGTAAATAGCAGGAACGGATCTAGCTGAACACTGTGAGCAGGACGCACTGCACTAAATGTAAATAGCAGGAACGGATCTAGCTGAACACTGTGAGCAGGACGCACTGCACTAAATGTAAATAGCAGGAACGGATCTAGCTGAACACTGTGAGCAGGACGCACTGACTGCACTAAATGTAAATAGCAGGAACGGATCTAGCTGAACACTGTGAGCAGGACGCACTGCACTAAATGTAAATAGCAGGAACGGATCTAGCTGAACACTGTGAGCAGGACGCACTGCACTAAATGTAAATAGCAGGAACGGATCTAGCTGAACACTGTGAGCAGGACGCACTGCACTAAATGTAAATAGCAGGAACGGATCTAGCTGAACACTGTGAGCAGGATGCACTGACTGCACTAAATGTAAATAGCAGGAACGGATCTAGCTGAACACTGTGAGCAGGACGCACTGCACTAAATGTAAATAGCAGGAACGGATCTAGCTGAACACTGTGAGCAGGACGCACTGCACTAAATGTAAATAGCAGGAACGGATCTAGCTGAACACTGTGAGCAGGACGCACTGACTGCACTAAATGTAAATAGCAGGAACGGATCTAGCTGAACACTGTGAGCAGGACGCACTGACTGCACTAAATGTAAATAGCAGGAACAGATCTAGCTGAACACTGTGAGCAGGACGCACTGCACTAAATGTAAAGAGCAGGAACGGATCTAGCTGAACACTGTGAGCAGGACGCACTGCACTAAATGTAAAGAGCAGGAACAGATCTAGCTGAACACTGTGAGCAGGACGCACTGCACTAAATGTAAAGAGCAGGAACAGATCTAGCCTAATCTAGCTCTCAAATCAAATGACACTGTCTGTCTCTCTCTCTATCAGCACACCGGAACACACTACACAGGGCCGCCGTGCAGGCGGCCTTATATAGTGTGGGGCGTGTACTAAATCCCCTGAGCCATAATTGGCCAAAGCCACCCTGGCTTTGGCCAATTACAGCTCTCTCTACTGACGGCGCTGTGATTGGCCAAGCATGCGGGTCATAGTGCATGCTTGGCCAATCATCAGCCAGCAATGCACTGCGATGCCGCAGTGAATTATGGGCCGTGGCGCGCCACACGAATTTGGCGCGAACGGCCCATAACGTTCGCAATTCGACGGACGGTCGAACAGCCGATGTTCGAGTCGAACATGGGTTCGACTCGAACACGAAGCTCATCCCTAATTACAACATGACATAAGGTGGGGATAAATGGCGAGTCCCTGGGGTATTAAACAGTTCATTCAATTTGGTAAAGGAATCCTGGGTAGATGTAGGTATCACAATAACATCTATTCCTATCTTCAAATAGGCTTTTCCAACTCTTGACCAGGCAAAGAAAATGATGTAAAGTGCCCTTACCAGACGTGGTGGACTCACAGGCCGTTGGCGGTGAGTCGTATGAGCTTGCACCGTTTAGGTACGGTAGGGTAACAGTTGTCCTTGGTCTCTGGCAAGAGAGTCTTGGAAAGGTTCCCAATCCAAAGCGATGTCCCGGATTCCTCCTCCAGCAAGCGTTCGTATCTCACGCAATCAGGAAAAATGGATAAGGAGAAAAAAGGCCCCACATAGTGTGAATTCCGGATTACCAGGAAATTTTATTATATCAAAAAAGAAATTTCCAGTAAAAGTTTAGGTAAAAACAAAATTCTTAAAAGTGACAGAGGTACATTTAGCGCAGTAACAGATGATAAAATGGCGTCATACACCCGACGCGTTTCGTCTTCAAAAGACATCAACTGGGGTAAAGTTGCCCTTTCATCTGCTGCGCTATTTATATGAGAAATGCTAAAATTTACACCGGGGACACCTGTGCGGCGAAACTTCCGGGATTCCCGTCATGTGAGAGTCAGCTGACAGTCAGCTGACTATCCTTCCGACCTATCTAGAGGTAGGGGATATCGATCCAGCCTATCAGGGGATAGGAAGTAATTGTGGAACCAAGCCTCGGCCTGATCTTTACATTCAGCCAATTATGGTTAAGTATTAGGGGCATGTGACGAATGTGTCAGAGCGTCTCTGCGCAGGGACGCAGATCGCACGTCACTCCTCCACGGTGGTTACAGCGTCATCACGTATTTGCGCGATGAAGCGGGAGGGGTGTACCTTCTCATTGTCTGGGGAGTGTGTCCCATAAAACTTACGTTTCATCACGCATGCGCATCAGCGCGAAACCGAAGGATTCTCCCCCTTCAGTGCGCCTAAGCAAGTTGATGCGAACAAGTATCTAATGGGAACTTAACCCATACCACTCAGGCCACTCACCTTTCTCCTTGTGTTCAACAGGGCCACCGGATCGTACCTGGTTAACCAACAACACAAGGAAGCTATGATCATTGAGACACAGAAGTGGTATACACACATACACTGTCCAATCATTGAAGGTGGATTCTCCCTTACCTAAAGAGCTAAAGTGGTCATGTCGCACAGATTCCCCTATGTTTACACATAACACTTATAAAACCCTATTGGGAATGGTCCACAAGGGGCAGCCAAAGAGGGCGTAATTAAAAAATGAAAGTGCTTTTTACACTATGATGAAAATAAAGAATAAAAATAACCATCTAATTTTTACATATACCCAAGGGGAGACACATGTATCACTCATGTTCTACAACCCCGGGATATGTATACATGAGAAACGTGTAGCAAATTTAAAATAAAATAAAAATTAAAAAATATAAATAGAAAGGAAAACGAGCAAGAAGAGGTTTATTGGATAAGGAGATTAAAGAGATTAGGGAGAAATTACTTCCACACAAATCCACTACAGAATACATTAACCTATCAACAAATCTAAAAAACCATCTAGAAAAAGAGGAACGAGAGCAAAAAATCAAAAAACAAAAAAAGTATAGTAGGGATACCAATGATTATAAAACAGGAAATGTATTCAAATGGCAAAACAACGAACAAAGTGTTGGGCCCACGGAAGGGAATGCGATGGAGGTGACAACCTCATCAAACATAAGAACATTAGAAGCACCTGTGCCCCCCCTTCCATCTAGGAGGGAAGACCAGAATGTGCAACATTCATATGATCCCCATACACCTAAGCCTCAACACAGGAGTCCACCTCCTCACCTCAAGGGTAGAGGTAAAAGAGGGAGAGGCAGAAGTGGGAGAAATAATGGCCATTCCTCCCACTATGAACAAGGCCCACGGGATCCTTCAACACATAGAAGATATACTGGTTATGATGACTACTATCATTACGAACCATACCCCCAAAGGACACCCCTTCAGACCCATAACAGGTTTTCACCATTGAGAGGGGAACAGAATAGGAGCTACAATTCCCAATACTCCTATAGAAATAGGGACAATGATTATCCGGAAAGGTCTCCGTTTAATTACAACCAACGGCTACCTAGGCCCACAAGGGCAGAGGGTTTTCACAGGGAAACCGAAAACCCTACATACAACGGAGAACAAAACGGGGCACCAGAGGGGGGAGGCGTGCCCGTAAAAAGAAAGCGGTCATAGAAAACAAGGGGATTTTCAATTTGAGTAAAACGACTTTTACAGAAGCTGAAAAGATAGTTCTTGATAAAGGCTTAAAGTTTGCCCCCCCTAAAAAACTGAACAAGTTTTCGACATTCATTGACATACAGAAATATGTGCGTAAATTGAACATTCAAAGATACATTCTGTCAAACCCAACTAGATCTTCCCATTCACAAATTACCACGCATACTGTGCACTCAGGGTTGAGTAATCCTTCACTATTCAACCCCCCTGTCCCTACAGCACCTCCAATTAAGGTATTTAGAGACCTAGTACTGAAAGACCTTGAAGATCTCCCACACAAAAAGGTATACAATGATCCTAGGTTTCGATTGGGATTGAAATCCCTTTGTGAAAAGAAGGATCTCATTATCCGTTCCGCGGATAAAGGGGGAGGGGTAGTGATCCTTGACAAGAGTGACTACCACAGCGAGATGACCAGAATTCTCAGTGATTCTGAGAAGTATCGCCGTCTTCCCAATAATCCAACTTCAGAATACAAAAAAACCCTAACCAATCTGGTCAATACTGGTTCACAACTGGGGATTCTAAATAAAAAAGAAAAACATTTTTTGATACCGGTGGCACCACGCATTCCCATAATGTACTACTTGCCAAAGGTACATAAAAATGCCACCCACCCACCAGGACGCCCGATCATCAGCGGCATTAATTCTTTGACCTCTCGGATAGGGAGATATATCGATTTCTTCCTCCAACCGATAGTCCAAAGTGTTCCCTCTTATTTGAAAGATACAAGGGATACCATAATTAAATTGGAACAAATTAAGGATACCAATAACCTAATACTTGTCACTGCGGACGTGACGTCCTTATATACATGCATACCCCATGCTCAAGGTCTTGAAGCGGTAGAATTGTTCCTTTCGAGAGACAGGAACATCCCTAGAATACAAAAAAAATTCATTATGGACTTATTGAGATTTGCCACAGGTGCCAACTATTTCTGGTATAATGACCAGTTCTATCTACAGACTAAAGGAATAGCCATGGGGGCCAAGTTTGCCCCCAGCCTGGCGAATATTTTTATGGCCAAATGGGAGGAGGATGTCGTCTATGCCCTCAGTCCCCCAGAACTGGTTCTGTGGGTGAGGTACATAGATGACATCCTCCTCCTATGGAGGGGCAGTGAAGACTCTTTGGACTCATTCATAGCGACTCTGAATGATAACCGAAGGGGGATCTCCCTGACCCATGAAGCCAGTCGGTCTAAGATCCATTTCTTGGATTTGGAGATTACACACAATAATGGCCATCTTGACACAAAAACCCATTTTAAGACCACAGACCGTAATGGCTATATTCCGACGGACAGCTGCCATCATGAGACATGGCTAAAATCCATCCCTAGAAGCCAGCTGATGAGAATAAGGAGAAATTGTTCCCATCTTTCCGATTATTTCCAACAAGCTGAGATTTTAAAATCACGGTTCTGTGAAAAAGGATATGATAGCTCCACAATTATTAATGAGATTCGCCAAGTGGCCCTAATAGATCGTGCCTCTTTGTTGAAGACACAACCGGAAAGACCAAAGAAAAATGCAGATCTTAAACACAAATGGTCCTTTTTAACAAGCTTTTCTACCCAACACAAACAAGTTAAGGACATCATTAGAAAACACTGGAGAATATTAAAAAGTGACACCATTTTAGGCCCGGTACTACCGGAACAGGCAGCTACTATCTTTAGGGGTGTTCCATCAATTAAGGGACAAATCGCACCAAATGTGATTGATCCCCCAGAGAAAATTTCATTTTTCCATAACATGAAAGGATTTTATCCTTGTCGGAGATGCACAGTTTGCAAATGGAATGATTGTACAGCACGTAAAATGGAAACATTCAAGTCCACAGTTACGGGGAAGGAATATAGGATGAAGGAATTTGCTACATGCAAAACCAAATACATTGTATATCTCATCACTTGTCCGTGCAAAAGACAATATATTGGCCGGACAAAACGCAATTTCACTACTAGAGTAAAAGAACACATCACAGCGATTAAAAAAGGCAAAACAAACCATAGTGTTTCCAAACACTATGCTTTGTATCACGACCGCAATCCAGCAGGGACCAGTTTTCAGGTCATAGATAGATTTGTACCACACTGGAGAGGGGAATCTAGTTTAAGAGGAGTCTCTAGACTCGAAACGTGGTGGATACATCAGATTAAATGCTATGTACCCCACGGTTTGAACATAGAATGGGACATCAATGCGTTTATTAATCAGTCATAATGTCCTGGACTAGCCCCTTCTATCTATTCATGCATGCCCAACCCATACGAAGCTGGCATTCATGGACTCTTCTTCACACGTTCTACACTTTCCTTTCAGTACGGTTTTTTGATATACCTTTTCACATATACCTGTTAATAGATATTCCCTATGAGATATCTCTCCAATAGTCACATATGGGATATCTCTCTCATAGCCATACATTTCACATACAAAGAGTGTCATCTCTCTAAATGTTCGTAATCATCCTTTCTATTTATATTTTTTAATTTTTATTTTATTTTAAATTTGCTACACGTTTCTCATGTATACATATCCCGGGGTTGTAGAACATGAGTGATACATGTGTCTCCCCTTGGGTATATGTAAAAATTAGATGGTTATTTTTATTCTTTATTTTCATCATAGTGTAAAAAGCACTTTCATTTTTTAATTACGCCCTCTTTGGCTGCCCCTTGTGGACCATTCCCAATAGGGTTTTATAAGTGTTATGTGTAAACATAGGGGAATCTGTGCGACATGACCACTTTAGCTCTTTAGGTAAGGGAGAATCCACCTTCAATGATTGGACAGTGTATGTGTGTATACCACTTCTGTGTCTCAATGATCATAGCTTCCTTGTGTTGTTGGTAACCAGGTTACGATCCGGTGGCCCTGTTGAACACAAGGAGAAAGGTGAGTGGCCTGAGTGGTATGGGTTAAGTTCCCATTAGATACTTGTTCGCATCAACTTGCTTAGGCGCACTGAAGGGGGAGAATCCTTCGGTTTCGCGCTGATGCGCATGCGTGATGAAACGTAAGTTTTATGGGACACACTCCCCAGACAATGAGAAGGTACACCCCTCCCGCGTCATCGCGCAAATACGTGATGACGCTGTAACCACCGTGGAGGAGTGACGTGCGATCTGCGTCCCTGCGCAGAGACGCTCTGACACATTCGTCACATGCCCCTAATACTTAACCATAATTGGCTGAATGTAAAGATCAGGCCGAGGCTTGGTTCCACAATTACTTCCTATCCCCTGATAGGCTGGATCGATATCCCCTACCTCTAGATAGGTCGGAAGGATAGTCAGCTGACTGTCAGCTGACTCTCACATGACGGGAATCCCGGAAGTTACGCCGCACAGGTGTCCCCGGTGTAAATTTTAGCATTTCTCATATAAATAGCGCAGCAGATGAAAGGGCAACTTTACCCCAGTTGATGTCTTTTGAAGACGAAACGCGTCGGGTGTATGACGCCATTTTATCATCTGTTACTGCGCTAAATGTACCTCTGTCACTTTTAAGAATTTTGTTTTTACCTAAACTTTTACTGGAAATTTCTTTTTTGATATAATAAAATTTCCTGGTAATCCGGAATTCACACTATGTGGAGCCTTTTTTCTCCTTATCCATTTTTCCTGATTGCGTGAGATACGAACGCTTGCTGGAGGAGGAATCCGGGACATCGCTTTGGATTGGGAACCTTTCCAAGACTCTCTTGCCAGAGACCAAGGACAACTGTTACCCTACCGTACCTAAACGGTGCAAGCTCATACGACTCACCGCCAACGGCCTGTGAGTCCACCACGTCTGGTAAGGGCACTTTACATCATTTTCTTTGCCTGGTCAAGAGTTGGAAAAGCCTATTTGAAGATAGGAATAGATGTTATTGTGATACCTACATCTACCCAGGATTCCTTTACCAAATTGAATGAACTGTTTAATACCCCAGGGACTCGCCATTTATCCCCACCTTATGTCATGTTGTAATATACACATTTGGGCTTCGGATTTGATGGTCGATGATTTTATTGATTGTGTGCACACGATTCACAGTTTTTTTTCAGTATATGTTGATATCAACAGACATATCTTTCCATTCAATTCTATTTTTAAACAGGTCACTATCAATAGGTTCACCTGTTGGGTTTAACAGAACCTAACGTTCACAATATACGGTGACATCACTATTTATGCCACTCTATTTTTACAGAGGCCATCACTAGTAAGTTCACATGTTGGGTTTAACAGACCCTAACGTTTGATATGCACATAGGTATTATATATGACACACTTTTTTATGCACTATAGCGCTACACTTTTTTATCTTTATCCTTTACCCACTTCTGGGAGTCCGGGCCACGGCCCGTGATGTCACCACGGTGCTCCCTCTTCCTCCCTCCACCTCTCCCAGCAGCCGGGCCAGTAGGAGAGAGGAGCAGGGCCTCGCGCATGCGCAGTAGGGTTCCCGGCATAAAGCCGTAAGGCTACACTGCCGGGTACCCTTACCCACAATGGCAGCTGCAGCACCCGACAGCTGATGGAAACATCAGCTGCGGTGCCGACTTCGCTGGACTCCAGGACAGGTAAGTGTCTTATTGTTAAAAGCCAGCAGCTGCAGTATTTGTAGCTGCTGGCTTTTAATTTTTTTTTCCTGGGGCGGAACACGTCTTTAAGTGTAAGTGCCCCCTTTACTTGATGGTCATTGTAAACCATCTCCCTTAGCCTGATGGCCAGTTGAAAAAAGATCCCTTACATTGGTGCTCAGCAAAGACATGCAAAGAGAACTAGCCCTCACCCCTTTACATTGATAAAGTCTCCCTTCATATTAATGTTCAATAAGGTCTCCCTTACATTAATGGTCATAAATAGGGATGAGCAGCTAATTTTGTAAAACTTTATTTTACAGCAAAATTATGAATTTTGCTTTCAGCTAAATTTCACCAAAATTGGCTTGCAACCCAGGGAAAAATTTGTTTTCAAAAAGTTCAAAAGTGTACAAAAGCCTTGAAATTACTATTGTGATTTGGTGGCTCATGGACTCATTTACGATGGTCTCACTTGAGCTGGTGATCATGAATGGCCATTAATAAATAAAAGCCATTGGTGAACACCAATCACTCATTATCAAGGAAATGGTAAACATCATTTGGCTTATGTTAAAAAAGTGTCCAAGAAATCCTTGGTAAAAAAATGTATATTGCCTATTGTCTAGAAAACCTCACAAAACAACAAAATACTAATCTGTAACAGGAAAAAACACAAAGAAAGTGATTACCGGTATTTATAAGGTTTTTTTGGCTTTTTTTTTATCACATCAATCATGTTTACTGGTCATTTAGTTTGTTTTTCTGGACCAGAAATAAAAGTAAATTAAAAAAGGATCTTTTGTATTCTCATTTCTTTACAGTAAAAAACAAACAGCCAGAGCTTACAGACTTTAATGGTACCAGAGAAGGACTAAACCAAATTACGTTCATATAAAAAAGGTATTTTATTACAAAAAAATTACATATAAAAAAGGATATAGAGCACATGCTCTTAAAAACATCATATGATTGTTAGATAGGCTAGTACATATATACTCCACATATTGTTTCTTTGTAAAGTTGGCCAGGACGTCGAAGTTTGGGAACAAGAAACATTCCGTGATCGTGCCGAGCGCGATGTGCATTTAGGTACCGACGTTTGAAGACCATCACCCTCTTGTTTATGTTTTTGTGATCCCTTTCCTTTAAACGATTGATGATGCGTAATTGCCTGTACGGAAAATACAGAAGAAAGAGACGAGTCATTAGGATCAGTGGTGACTGCAACTTGATGTGCTAAATTCCTATTGTATATTCAACGCTTATTCCCCCCTTCCTGTAGCCATCTGTACGCTTCATTTGAATCATACGCTAATTTATCGTGTGCAAATTTTTTCTCTTTTGTTTTTAATAGGTCACCAACAAAGTATACACACTATAGAGGGGATATGCTTTGTTCATATTTCATGTCTGAGGTTTACAACCACTTTAAATGCACTTTCACGTTTATTCTATAAACAGTACAAATGGTAACATGAATGTGCAGAGGGCATCATTAACCACAACTATTCAGATTTTAGCTAACATCACATTAGTGCTACCTGTCCTTCATCTCCCTTTCATCTTCTCTTCATCATAATGATGGAAGTTTTGTGGAGGATTATATTGCTGTACCCCATTCTGAATTATTTGTTCAAGGAACGGGCGCATATTTGCTAGTTATTATTAATGCGTGAAATAAAATGTGAGAATATATAATTAAATGTACATGAATAATCTGACTCTCACCACAATACCAGATATGATTATGTAATTACCATATAAAGCAGACCTCAGGAACCTGAAATAACACAGCTCCAGTTTAATTATCTCTCCATACTTTACTATCATCAATTTCATCTGTGGGTGCTAACATAAAATGTGCTGTAGTAAACCTTTACCTTCTAGAAAGTGCTAGACTGCTAGTTAATTACATGTCAAAATGTATGGGGGCTGAATGACTGTATACTTGATTGGTGGCAGCCTTCTCATTCACATCTACAGTATGTACATTATACTTATAATAATAGAGTGGACCAATTTAATGGGTGTCAATGGGGAGCCTAACCATCTAATGTATGTGCAATTTTGCACAGAGCTTGATGAGTAAGGAGACAGGCCACATAAAAGGGATTCTTCACAAACTTGCTTTCATCACAGAAATTAGAGCCAAAACCACCTTGGTTTGTCACTTCATGTGCAAGTAATTTGACATTGTACCATGCAGCAACTGCAAGATATACCAAAGTGCAAATATACTTCACTTCAGATTGAGCTAAAAAATCTGATCAAATTAAAACTGTGCTCATTAAAAGGTAGTCAATTAATACAAGACCAATTTTGACTTCACAATACTTCATATAATCACACCGCACTGCTGTAATCATGTCCATCAAATGCAATTGTATTTTTTGTATATCATGATTCTTTTCTTTTTTTAATTACAAACATGTCAAACTTGCCTGCTCTGCTCAGTGGTTTTGCACAAAGCAGTCCCAATGTTCCTCTTCTCTTGTGCCCCGCTGGTGCTCCTGGCTCCTCCCCCCTGCCAAGTGCCCACCATAACAAGCTGCTTGCTATGGGAGTACTTGTACATGCTCGCTCATGAGCCAGCTCTGTGTGTTCATAAACACACAATGCGTGGCTCAGTCCTGCCCCCCTGCTCCCTCTTCACTGGCTGTGATTGTCAGGCTTCCGCTGCTGTCTCTGAGCCTGTGAGGAGGGAGAGAGCTGAGAGAGTCTGTTTGATCTGCAACTGCCATGGTGCTGCACGTCATCAGTTATGACACCAGCCATTTGATGGTTTGACAGTTTGGTTGAGAACACAAGCAAATGTGACAGTTAGCATTCCCGGGATGCCAAGAATGTAACTGCTTTTTTAAATTATTTTATTGGAATGCAAAATACTCCAGCACAAAAAAAATATATAGTGTTAAAAAATTATATGCAAGGTATTGCTGCTGACACAAAAATGTGTTCACACTTACACCTAAAAAAAACTGTTAAAAAAACAAATAAAAAACTGTACTCTGCAATAAATAAATATGGAACAGATTGCCAATTCCTATTATATCCACCCTGACATAAATGACATCCACAGTAAAAAACTTGCATTAATTACTTATATACCAATTATCCATATAAGCTTATGTGAAAATATCATAGAATCAATAAAGTGCAGTTTGTGCAAACCAATAAACAATATACATACTGTATATATATATCTCAAACTGGATAGTGTATTACCGTTTAAAAGTTTTATTTAAAATGACAATATTCCCTAGGATACTCACATTTAATACAGTATCTCACAAAAGTGAGTACACTCCTCACGTAAATATTTTATTATATATTTTCATGTGACAACACTGAAGAAATGACACTTTAATACAATGTAAAGTA
This sequence comes from Lithobates septentrionalis, assembly GCA_037952835.1. Classification (NCBI taxonomy): domain Eukaryota; kingdom Metazoa; phylum Chordata; class Amphibia; order Anura; family Ranidae; genus Lithobates; species Lithobates septentrionalis. The sequence goes on from JBBDGP010000385.1 coordinate 2,371,095, forward strand.
GTGAGTGTACAGCTTGTATAACGGTGTAAATTTGCTGTCTCCGCAAAATAACTTAAAGCGGAGTTCCACACAAAAATGGAACTTCCGCTTTTTGGAACCCTCCCCCCCTCCGGTGTCACATTTGGCACCTTTCAGGGGGGAGGGGGGTGCAGATACCTGTCTAAGACAGGTATTTGCACCCACTTCCGGCATAGACTCCCATGGGAGTCAACGCCACTTCCCGTCCCTCCGCGCTGTCTCCTGGGAATTACACAGCTCCCAGGAGAGAGCGGGGACCACTTGGGACGCGCAGCGCGACTCGCGCATGCGCAGTAGGGAACCGAGAAGTGAAGCCGCAACGCTTCACTTCCTGATTCCCTTACCTAGGATGTCGGCGGCAGCTGCCGAGAACCGAGCGGGTTCTCGGCGTCCCCTGCCGACATCGCTGGACCTTGGGACAGGTAAGTGGCCATGTATTAAAAGTCAGCAGCTGCAGTATTTGTAGCTGCTGGCTTTTAATATTTTTTTTGTTGGCGGTTTAGGTGGACCCCCGCTTTAACACACAGCCATTAATGTCTAAACCTCTGGCAACAAAAGTGAGTACACCCCTAAGTGAAACTGTCCAAATTGTGCCCAGTTCGCCATTTTCTCTCCCCATGTCAGGTGTGTTAAATTTGGTTTTATGGCTCTCACTCTCTCATACTGGTCACTGTAAGTTCAACATAGCACACCATGGCAAAGAACTCTCTGAGGATCTAAAAAAAGAATTGTTGCTCTATATAAAGATGGCCTAGGCTATAAGAAGATTGCCAAGACTCCGAAACTGAACTACAGCACGGTGGCCAAGACCATACAACGGTTTAACAGGACAGGTTCCACTCAGAACAGGCCACGCCATGGTCGACCAAAGAAGTTGAGTGCACATGCTCAGAGTCATATACAGAGGTTGTCTTTGGGAAATAGACATATGAGTGCTGCCAGCATTGGTGCAGAGTTTAAAGGGGTGGGGGATAAGCCTGTCAGTGCTCAGACCATACGCCACACACTGCATCAAATTGGTCTGCATGGCTGTCTTCCCAGAAGGAAGCCTCTTCTAAAGATGATGCACAAGAAAGCCTACAGTTTGCTGAAGACAAGCAGACTAAGGGCATGGATTACTGGAACCATGTCCTGTGGTCTGATGAGACCAACATAAACTTATTTGGTTCAGATGGTGTGAAGCGTGTGTGGCAGCAACCAGGTGAGGAGTACAAAGACAAGTGTGTCTTGCCTACAGTCAAGCATGGTGGTGGGAGTGTCATGGTCTGGGGCTGCATGAATGCTGCCGGGACTTGGAAGCTACAGTTCATTGAGTGAACCATGAATGCCAACATGTACTATGTACTATACTGAAGCAGAGCATGATCCCCTCCCTTCAGAGACTGGGCCGCAGGGCAGTATTCCAACATAACGACCCCAAACACACCTCCAAGATGACCACTGCCTTGCTAAAGAAGCTGAGGGTAAACGTAATGGACTGGCCAAGCATGTCTCCAGACCCAAACCCTATTGAGCATCTGTGGGGCATCCTCAAACGGAAGGTGGAGGAGCGCAAGGTCTCTAACATCCACCAGCTCTATGATGTCATCATGGAGGAGTGGAAGAGGACTCCAGTGGCAACCTGTGAAGCTCTGGTGAACTCCATGCCCAAGAGGGTTAAGGCAGTGCTGGAAAATAATGGTGGCCACACAAAATATTGACACTTTGGGTCCAATTTGGACATTTTTACTTAGGGGTGTACTCACTTTTGTTGCCAGTGGTTTAGATATTAATGCTGTGTGTTGAGTTATTTTGAGGGGACAACAAATTTACACTGTTATACAAGCTGTACACTCACTACTTTATATTGTAGCAAAGTGTCATTTCTTCAGTGTTGTCACATGAAAAGATATAATAAAATATTTAAAAAAATGTGAGGGGTGGACACAGGCACAATTTTATTTTTTTTCAGGTATTTACCAAAACATAATCAAGCTATAGTAATATAATGTGGGCTGAAAGTGCACACTCTCATGTTTAATTTGAGGGTATGTACATCCAAATCGGAGGACAGGTTTAGGAATTGTAGCTGTTAAGAATAGCCATCCCCCTTTTTCAAGGGGCCAAAAGTAATTGGACAATTGAATCAAAAGCTGTTTCATGGCCAGGTGTGGGCTACGCTTCGTTATTTCTTCATCAATTAAGCAGGTAAAAGGTCTGGAGTTGATTCTAATAGGGCGTACACACGGTCGGACTTTGTTCGGACATTCCGACAACAAAATCCTAGGATTTTTTCCGACGGATGTTGGCTCAAACTTGTTTTGTCTACACACGGTCGCAGAAAGTTGTCGGAAAATCCGATCGTTCTAAACGCAGTGACGTAAAACACGTACGTCGGGACTATAAACAGGGCAGTGGCCAATAGCTTTCATCTCTTTATTTATTCTGAGCATGCGTGGCACTTTGTCCGTCGGATTTGTGTACACACGATCGGAATTTCCGACAACGGATTTTGTTGTCGGAAAATTTTATCTCCTGCTCTCCAACTTTGTGTGTCGGAAAATCCGATGGAAAATGTCCGATGGAGCCCACACACGGTCGGAATTTCCGACAACACGCTCCGATCGTACATTTTCCATCGGAAAATCCGACCGTGTGTACGGGGCATTAGTGTGGTATTTGCATTTGGAATCTATTGCTGTGAACCTTCATCATGCGGTCAATGGAGCTGTCCATGCAAGTGAAACAGGCAATTGTAAGGCTTCAAAAACAAAACAAATCCAGCTGAGAGATAGCAGAAAAATTGGGAGTGGCCAAATCAACAGTTTTTAAGAAAAAAGAATGCACTGGTGAGCTCAGAAACATAACAAGACCTGGACGTCCACGGAAGACAACAGTGGTGGATGATCGCAGGATCCTCTCTATGGTAAAGAAAAACCCATTCATAACATCCAGACAAGTGAAGGACACTCTCCAGGAGGAGGTGGGCGTATCATTGTCAAAGTCTACAATCAAGAGAAGACTTCACAAGAGCAAATACAGAGGGTTTACCACAAGGTGAAAACCATTCATAAGCCTGAAGAATAGAAAAGCCAAATTAACCGGTTCCCGACTGGCGCATGCCGATGTACGTCGGCAGAATGGCACGGCTGGGCAAATGGGCGTACCTGTACGTCCATTTGAATTCCCAGCCGTGCCATTGCGTGCGCGCCGCCGGCGGCACGCACGTGCGCCCGCCGGGAGCTCCGTGAGTCGGGTCGATACCCGCGATCGCCTCACAGAGAGGACGAACGGGGAGATGCCGTTGTAAACAGCATCTCCCCGTTCTGCCTAGTGACAAGTGTCACTCGATTTCTGCTCCCTGTCATCGGAGCAGAGATCAGTGACGTCACACACAGAGCCCATCCCCCTACAGTTAGTAATCACTCCCCTAGGACATACTTAACCCCTCCCCGCCCCCTAGTGGTTAACCCCTTCACTGCCAGTGTCATTTACACAGTAATCAGTGCATTTTTAATCGCACTGATCGCTGTATAAATGACAATGGTCCCAAAAATGTGTCAAAAATGTCCGACATGTCCGCCATAACGTTGCAGTCACAATAAAAATTGCTGATTGCCGCCATTACTAATAAAAAAAAATTATTAACAAAAATGCCATAAAACTATCCCCTATTTAGTAAACGCTATAACGTTTGCCCAAACCAATTAATAAACGCTTATTGCGATTTTTTTTAACCAAAAATATGTAGAAGAATACATATCAGCCTAAACTGAGGGAAAAAAAATGTTTTTTATATATTTTTGGGGGATATTTATTATAGCAAGATGTAAAAAATAATGCGTTTTTTCAAAATTGTCGCTCTTATTTTGTTTAAAGTGCAAAAAGTAAAAATCGCAGAGGCGATCAAATACCACCAAAAGAAAGCTCTATTTGTGGGAAAAAAAAGGACGTCAATTTTGTTTGGGAGCCATGTCGCATGACCGCGCAATTGTCAGTTAAAGCGACGCAGTGCCGAATCGCAAAAAACGCTCTGGTCAGGAAGGGGGTAAAATCTTCCGGGGCTGAAGCGGTTAAACTATGCTAGAAAACATTAAAAAAAGTCAGACCAGTTCTGGAAAAGCATTTTTTTGGATAGATGCAACTAATATTAATCTGTACCAGAATGACGGGAAGAAAAAAGCGGAGAAGGCTTGGAACAGCTCATGATCCAAAGCACACAATGTCACCTGTAAAACATGGTGGAGGCAGTGTGATGTCATGGGCATGCATGGCTTCCAATGGCACTAGGTCATTGGGGTTTATTGATGATGTGACAGAAGACAGAAGCAGACAATGAATTATGCAGTGTTTAGAGATATACTGTCAGCCCAGATTCAGCTAAATGCAGCAAAGTTGATTTCTTCACAGTACGGACGGACAATGATCCAAAACACACTGCAAAAGCAACCCAGGAGCCTTTGAAGGAAAAGAAGTAGAATATTCTGCAATGGCTGAGTCAATTACCTGATCTCAACCCAATTGAGCATGCATTTCACTTACTGAAGGCAAAACTAAAGGCAGAAAGACCTACAAACAAAGAACAACTGAAGGCAGCTGCACTTAGAGCCTAGTAAAGCATTGGAAAGGAGGAAACCCAGTCTTTGGTAATGTCCATGGGTTCCAGACTTCAGGCAGTCCTTGCCGGTAAAGGATTCTCAACAAAATAATAAAAAAAGAACATTTTATTTATGATTTTATTCATTTGTCCAATTACATTTGAGCCCCTGAAATGGGGGGGGCTGTGTAAAAAAATGGTTGCAGTTCCTAAAATTAGTACTTGATATTTATCTTCAACCCCTAAACTAAAGCTGAAAGTCTAAACTTCAGATTCATTTGGATTGTTTCATTTTAATTCTATTCTAGTGGCATACAGAGCCAAAAGAATGAAAATTGTGCCAGTGTCCAAATATATATGGACCTAACTGTATATCCTAATTCTTCCCTGGAGAGGAGGCAAGAGGCAACATGAGAGGTGAAGACACTCCACATCTAAATGCAAAAACTCTGACCAGTCCCCTCCCCCCAAAAAAAATCTAGGGATTACCAGGTTTCTATACCTAATCCTAACTCCCTATATCTCCCATCCCCTTATACTCTCCCTCCATCACCCCCTACCACCCCTTACTGTGTTTGTGACATAACCAGATGGTCAAAAAAGGTGCTAAAAACATAAGGGTAAAGAAAAAAACAGTGATAATTTCGGGGCAAAAAAAGGGAGAGTCACACCTCCCCAATTCTACCCTTCCATTCCCTCACCATATTCCCATACCCATCCCCTTTATCGCCCCCTCATAATTACCCATTCGGGCCCATTGTGGGCATTCTTTATCCATGAGTAGATTCACTATTCCAAATTACTTGTAAAAAAAGAGAAAAAAAAATATTTTAATATTCTCCCACCCATTAACCCCACACCATAAAAAGATGATATCGGGCAGAGAAAAAATGTGTAGCCCGGGATTGACAGAAAATCTAATCTCCTGAGAGTCACCCAGTAAAGGAAAAAAAAAGGAGGAGGAGCAACTTGGGGTAGCGGGAGACAAGTGCCCATTTAGGGCGTGTTCCATTTCCCATCCACTGTATCTTTTACATACTGTATTAGGGGTTTCCTCCGCCGCTCCCTCTCTTCCCTTCGATACTATTTCATTACCCACATATCCTATGTAAACCAAAGACTGTTTAAACTCAAACCAGCTTTTCCTAGTTCCTTAGAATTTCAATGTATCAACTCTTCCATTAATCTGGTTCTATCTACCACTATCTACCTCTCTAAACCATTCCAACATACAGTAGTTGGTATTTTCTTTGTTTTGCAATATTTCGGGATCAATACCTTCGCTGCATTCAACAAAAAAGGAATGATATCTTTTGATATCTTTTCCTTGTTTCGCTTGTAGCATGAAAGTAAAACATTGCAAGGGATCTTGCCCAATTTCTGAATTTCTAATCATCTTAATTATGTTTAAAACTTTCTCCAAGTGTTTTACCACTCTTAATTCACATTAGAGATACAGTTCCTCTGCCAAAAGCCTTGGTATCTCTATGAGAAAAAGTTGAAAAGTAGATGTCTATAGGCGTGCCCTTTGGAGTCAAATGAGTGATATTGTGATGTGATGTAGCCGGTACAGCAGTAAGGCTGTATTAAAACAGGTGACCAGTTGCGGTAGTCTCGGGTCAAATCTATGGTAAAATTTTTCCCTAAGGAAAAAAGTGTCTGCTGAGGGGCAGTAAAAACAGTGCATCAGCCATAGCGAATAAATCACGTCCAAAGATTAGATTTAGGACCACACTATACAGGGGAGCCTTGAGGAGTCAGTCTGGTTTTCAAGTATATTTGCAAATGTTGTACACCTAAAACCTTTGATTAAAATGCACATTATTAGCCTATGTAATTTGTGTCTTTTTTTTGCTGTGGATAGGCTTACAGGTTTCCCTGTAAGCCTATCAGCATTCCCAGCCTCTACAGCATTCCCAGCCTCTTCATTTACATTCCACTGCCAAATAGAAACTTTCCTGGTTGGCAGCTGAATGGGGTCAAAGATGCGTCCTTGGTTGCTAGGATGCCAGCAGCCACCGACATCCTAGCAACCAACGAGCCTTAAGCAGGAAGTTGTCACATTCATGACAGCTTCTCAGTATAAATATGCCCTGCTCTGTATTACACAGTGATCCCACTCTGAGCACTGGCTTGTCTCTGTATGCAACTCAGAGTTGGTTTTAATTATATCCATTTACATTATCTAAAAAACTGCTGGTAATCCTTGTGGAATTTGTTGTAGCCACAGCGGAAGTTTGTAAAAAAAAGGCACAGATAGTAACTACCTAAATCTGTTGCATGTTTCCGAACTCTAAATGAAATTTTTGCAAGGCTTTCATAAATTAGGTACAGGGAGCAGTGTTGCCAACCTACCAGATTTAAATTTACTAACACAAAACCCAAAATCTCAACACTGTTCAGCACCGTCCAGCTCCCCAAACACAGCGTTCTGGTCACCTAGCAACTTAGATGCTGGGTGACCAGAATTTCAGGGGTCACGATGACGGGAACAACCGATTTCTGGGGTCACTCTGATGGGGACAGATGTTTTCTGGGGTCACTCTAATTGGGACAGACAATTTCTGGGGTCACTCCGATGGGGCCACTCTTTTTCAAGACAGATGATTTCCGGAGTCACTCTGATAGGGTCACTCTTTTTCAGGAGGCACCATGATGGGGTAAGCCGATTTCTGAGGTCACTCCTTTGCGGACAGCCGTCCTTATGCTGTTCCAGCTGGGGGAGTTATGAATTGGCCTCCCACTACTTGATGGAGGGATTTTCAGGAGGAATGTGAGCACAACCTGCTCAAATCTCAGTTTCTGGTTAGTGAAAGAAACCTGGAGTTTGCAGCTGGATGTTGGTCAGCGCCTGGAATCCACCCAGATCAGGACTAAGTTCATCTTTTCTCCTATTTAGCTAGAGTGTGAGCTTTTGTAACATTACTTTCCATTCCCAGTTGGGGACATGTCTCCAATCTCTACGTAAACGTAACTGGTTATAGGTTTGAGTGAGGAGAGAAAAGGACACAGCCTTTCAATAGGTAGGCTAGGAAGGACATGTGCATCCCTCCTCATTAGAGGATAATTAGGTAAGAATGTGTGTGGAAGATAGGTAGCAATACCCCTAGTTTCTCTACAGATCTAAACATCTTGGGGAGTCTCCCATCTTTTACACTTTATCTGTGTTTTTCCATGCTAATGTGGATGGATTTTCAGGTATGTTAAAGCGGAAGTAAACTAATCTATAAAACAGTTTCATTTCTGGTGGGTGCTGGAAATGTAACACTCCCATTGGTTGTGCTCTCAACCAAACTGTCAAACCATCCAATGGCTAGTGTCATAACTGATCACATGTGCAGTATCATGGCAGTTGTAGAGTAAACAGAGGCCAAGCTGGCAGCTTCCTTGGCTGAAAACGATAGGGGGGTTTACTTACAATTTAAAGAGTGCTCAGCAATGACAAAACCGGATGGGGAGATGTGTAGGGAAATTTACAGATGACCAGTAAGTCCAAAAACCCTATACACCACTCCAGTTTTGTCAACTGCCCACTCAAACCCCAAATCTGCCAGATGCTGTTCCAGCTCGCAATGCAAGCCTTCGATAGCAAAAAGTGGATAACTGCACACTGATATTCAGTAAAATGAACAGACTATATTGACAATAGTTAAAGGCCCATAAAGCACACAGCACACAAGGAGAGCAAATGTTAACAATTTCTTGTTTGAAAGTGCTCCCCACCTATACTGTCAGCAGCAGTGTAATGTCTGTCTTAGTTGAAAGAGCATGAATATTTTCTTGGAGATCCTATTCTAGTGCCATACCATTAGGTACTGAGGCATTAGATCTATTACCCATAGATCTATTAGTGGATGTCCAGAAGGAGAACAGGAGTGCTGCCATCTGTGGAGAAATTACCACCTGTAGTGGTAAGACACCATCTTTCCTGAGGCCTATTCCTTGGGTGTGTGGCTCTCAAGGAAGTAAGCTCTCTGAAGTGGGGTTTCAGAGTATGGCTCAAATGGAGAGGTGACCTCTGGTTCTCAGGCATGTCAGACCATTTAAATTTGCAGTGTTAAATGGAGAGTCCCAAGTGAGAGTAGGTGCTCCATGAATACATGTCCTCACATGAGCATGCTTAGACCACACCCCATACAATTGTTTGTTTATTGGAAGATGTCTGAAGTCATTGCTGTCTTGATCTTTATAAATGTGAGAAAAGTCCTGGACAGCCGCACTCAAAATGATAATCGCCTTTATTGATAAAAACAACAAAAATACATGCCACAGCAAGAAGTACAGGAAAGCTGACGTGTTTCACACTATAGTTAGTGCTTAATCATAGTGATTAAGCACTAACTATAGTGTGAAACGCATCAGCTTTTCTGTACTTCTTGCTGTGGCATGTATTTTTGTTGTTTTTATCAATAAAGGCGATTATCATTTTGAGTGCGGCTGTCCAGGACTTTTCTCACATTTATCGCTATTAGCATTGCCAGTACCTGAGGCTTCCAGTCTGGAGGAGAGGTTCCTGGTTGACCTCCTAGAGCGGTGATTTTTCTTTTTGCTATCTTGATCTTGTTCACAATAAAAGATGGCCACAGATGAGTCAGTTTTTCTAAACTGACCGGACTTCTCCATCCATATATTTAAGGTGGATGGGGGAATCTTCCTGATATTTCTTTGTATTCTGACAGCAGGGAGACTTCCCTGCCATCAGAATACACCGATCAACACTGTAGGCTATGGCCTGCACCACTGATTGAGCAGAAATATTCCAACAGGGCGGTTGAACAGAAGTTGAATGGTAGATCGACTTCTGTTCATCCACAGTGGCTATACATGGATTGGAATTTGGTTAGTCCCTGCTGAACCAGCCAAATTTCTATCAATGTATGGCTACCTGAAGGCTTCACAGTTTAGACTTCACAATTGACCAAATTATAGTGGTTGTTCAAACTCGTGGGCGGTAGGTTGCTCAATGTTTAGCAATTGCTTTTGATCATATTTCCCAGTGGATCAAATGTTGTTAAAATTGAAAAAGAATTGCCATGTCTATGCTCAGCTTTAGGCTACCTAAACACAAGAGATTATTGCTACCTGCTCTGGCTGGTAATGATTTAGTTAAGAACAGTTGTATCTTTCACCCCCCCCCATTTTATGTGTATGACTAGTCTTTGTATGCCATAATAAATAATGCAGCCTTTTCATGAACGCATTCGCCTGTTAGATCAAATTGCTGATATTCATGAAAAAAACAGGCAAAGGATCATGGGTGAGTTTGTAAATCAGCATTGAACCTCTCAGTGATGGCGGTGTTGATCGGGTGAACTAATACATTTTTCATGTTATCACTGCCATTGTTTGCTAGCTTTGCACTGAATGATTACATTATATTGAACAAACAAATTGGTGCAGTGGTAGATTGCATGATAATCAGAAGGAGACAGCTTCTGCTGATTTCCAAATCAAAGTTTTAGGGGTTTTTCACACTGGATGTGTTGTGCATGTTTTGCTTTTTCCCAGGACAGACAATAAGCCCGGACATGAAAAAATCTATTTTTAAATGACGTCTGTTCATACCATCGAGCTACGGTATCTCACAAAAGTGAGTACACCCCTCACATTTTTGTAAATATTTTCTTATATCTTTTCATGTGACAACACTGAAAAAATGACACTTTGCTACAATGTAAAGTAGTGAGTGTACAGCTTGTATAACAGTGTACATTTGTTGTCCCCTCAAAATAACTCAGCACACAGCCACTAATGTACAAACTGCTGGCAACAAAAGTGAGTACACATCTAAGTGAAAATGTCCAAATTGGGCCCAATTAGCCATTTTCCCTCCTCGGTGTCATGTGACTCATTAGTGTTACAAGGTCTCAGGTGTGAATGGGGAGCAGGTGTGTTAAATTTGGTGTTATCGCTCTCACTTTCTCATACTGGTCACTGGAAGTTCAACATGGCACCTCATGGCAAAGAACTCTCTGAGGGTCTGAAAAAAAGAATTGTTGCTCTACATAAAGATGGCATAGGCTATAAAAAGATTGCCAAGAGCCTGAAACTGAGCTGCAGCACGGTGGCCAAGACCATACAGCGGTTTAACAGGACAGGTTCCACTCAGAACAGGCCTCGCCATGATCGACCAAAGAAGTTGAGTGCACATGCTCAGCGTCATATCCAGAGGTTGTCTTTGGGAAATAGACATATGAGTGCTGCCAGCATTGTTGCAGAGGTTAAAGGGGTGGGGGGTCAGCCTGTCAGTGCTCAGACCATACGTCGCACACTGCATCAAATTGGTCTGCATGGTTGTTGTCCCAGAAGGAAGCCTCTTCTAAAGATGATGCACAAGAAAGCCCGCAAACAGTTTGCTAAAGACAAGCAGACTAAGGGCATGGATTACTGGAACCATGTCCTGTGGTCTTATGAGACCAAGATAAACTTATTTGGTTCAGATGCTGTTAAACGTGTGTGCCGGCAACCAGGTGAGGAGTACAAAGACATGTCTTGCTTATAGTCAAGCGTGGTGGTTGGAGTGTATTGGTCTGGGGCTGCCGGCACTGGAAAGCTACAGATTTTTAAGGGAACCATGAATGCCAACATGTACTGTGAAATAACGAAGCAGAGCATGATCCTCTCCCTCCGGAGACTGGGCCACAGGGCAGTATTCCAACATGATAACGACCCCAAACATATCTCCAAGACGACCACTGCCTTGCTAAAGAAGCTGAGGGTAAAGGTGATGGACTGGCCAAGCATGTCTCCAAACCTAAACTCTACTGAGCATCTGTGGGGCATCCTCAAACAAAAGGTGGAGGAGCGCATGGTCTCTAACATCCACCAGCTCTGTGATGTCGTCATGGAGGAGTGGAAGAGGACTCCAGTGGCAACCTATGAAGCTCTGGTGAACTCCATGTCCAAGAGGGTTAAGGCAGTGCTGGAAAATAATAGTGGCCACACAAAATATTGACACTTTGGGCCCAATTTGGACATTTTCACTTAGGGGTGTACTCACTTTTGTTGCCAGCGGTTTAGACATTAATGGCTGTGTGTTGAGTTATTTTGAGGGGACAGCAAATTTACATTTTTTTTACAAGCTGTACACTCACTAATTTACATTGTAGCAAAGTGTAATTTCTTCAGTGTTGTCACATGAATAGATATAATAAAATATTTACAAAAATGTGAGGGGTTACTCGCTTTTGTGAGATACTGTATGTGCCTTATTGGATGTGCTGAACTCCAATTTGCCATTGAATTACATTTAAAAAATAAATTCAATTGACATTAAAAAATGCAATGCAATGTGTTCAAAACAAACGAAAAAACACAATAGTGCAAACACCTAATTTCTGTGTCCCTCCTACAAAGATTCATTCTCTCTGTTTCCGATTGTTGTCACCATTACCAAAACTAAAAGTGATAGAAAATCCCAAATTTTGAGTTGTCACTAGAGCATAAATAGAAGGGAAGTATAACAATGGCTAAAAATGGGCAATAGTGATAACCGTTAGCTTTCGTTTGTTAATTACCATGTAGTTAATTGGTTTTAAACAAGTACTTCTTGTCCCTGCTAGCTGGGTCAGAAACCCTGATTGGAGGACTGTGATATTTTATATAAAGAGGAGTTTTCAGGAAGTAGACATAGAACTGATGAACATGACCTTCCACACAGGAGCTGCTGCTGCTGTATTTCACCCAGATCAGAAGTAGGAACTATCGGGCAAGTATTTCAATGTTCTAATAGTTTAACTGCAGCTGTCCATAACTTCTTGATCTGAATCCTAGTGACAGATACATCTCTGTCCTATTGTTAATCTCACATGCACAGTGCCAGATAGCTAGGTCTGTGCTACTGTATGTGTGTAGTGGTTCCCTTCCAGTATATTAGTAGGATATTAGTAGGTGAATTTGTTAATTGCAATAGAGTTTATACGCAGCTCATGTTACTCTAGTTAACCTTGCCCCTTCTGGTCTGCAATTATATACTGTTGCTAGTTTTAACTCAGGGCTCAGTAACCAGTATAGGCTAGAGCCAGGTTAGGCATCCAACGGGCACTTGGTAGTTAGATGTCCTGGTGCATGGCAGATTAGAAGCTACTAGGAACTAAGATGCAGAGTAGGTAGGCAACTCTGAGTTCTAGTGACACATCATGGTTACTCTGGGTGAGAATGTCAGGAAATGTTCCATCCGCTGGTAAGACCTGTTATTTGGCATGCAGTACTGAGGTCCACCAGCAGGTGTCTCCTGGCAGTTTGGAACTGTCAGGAGAGCTTTTCCCTGTTAATAGTATATCATCTTTGGGCCGCAGTACTGGCGTCCACCAGCGGATGGATCCTGGCAGTGTGGAGCAGACAGTACCTCCTACAATCAGGTGTCACTTGAGGCCAATCACAGGCCTATAAATACCCGGCAAACATTTACATGTTTGCCTTGACTTCGTCATTGCCTCCTGACCCGCAAGCTATCTGATCCTGTAACCTGTGCCCTGAACCTGTGATCTGATCCTGTGCCCTGAACCTGTCTCCCTGTCTCGGACCCTATCCTGTCCCACCTGTTACCTTGCATCCCTGCCTGCAGTCTGACCCATCCATCCTCTCCCTGTCCTGTGTTCCTTACCCCATCTGCTGCTCTCCCTGTGTTTGACCTTGGCCTGGCTTACGTTTATGTCTCTGGAACATCCCTTGTCCATCTGCTGATCTGCTGTGTATGACCCTGGCCTGGCTATTGTTTATGAACCTGGTATTTCCGATTTATTACACTTATCTGTCTATTGTTATTTGCATATTGGAGCTGGTTGGTTGTATTTATATTATTCACTTTCTTTAATAAATTAATATATTTTCACTTACATACGTTTTGGTGTCCTCTGTCGCAGATCACACGGTTCTGGTCACCCCTGCTCATGACAGTAAGTCAAGGCCATCCCTGACCAGAAGTGGCTGCACAGGGGAACCATTTTGATTCAGTTGGTTGCAAACATGAATACCGATGAGGTTATTTATCTTTCTCTGCTGGCATCTGAAAGTGGTGATTATTGCCGCCAGGCTTTGAGAGGATGGTCTAGTGATCAGTTGTTTGCCACTATACGTTTGGCTCACTCCCTGGTCGATCAGGGTTATATTTTGTTTGGGGAGGTGCAGCCTTTGATCAAACTATGTACTGAGCTGGCCCTGCCCTGTATTCCTGAGGGCCGTGATGATTTCACTCCTCCTTTTGATATAAATCAGGTTGTATCACTAGTTTGGCTTTGTGAAGATGATCCAGACGATTTTTGTGAGCACTATTCAGCCTGTCCCTCACCGGTGATTGCTGAGTGCATTGTGTCTGCTCAGTCTTTTGTTAGACAGGGAGGTTTAAAAGCACAGTTTGTACAACCTATACTTTCAGCATGGTCTGACATGATGCAAGCAGCTCCAGTTAAACAAACCACCTCTGCCACCAAACACCAGCCTACCCAAATGTATGTTTCCCCATCACCCATGTCAACCACAGTTGCAGCTCAGTATACGCTGCTGCCAAACAAATACTCATATCCAGTCTCTGCTCCCTGTACCTATCCTGCATTCAACCCACCTGTCTCTTCCCTGCTGCCTGCAAACCCACACGAACTTCCTCCAGCCACTGTTACCTCTTCCCTGCCATATCCCAATCCTCGTCTCCAGTCTGCTGCACCCCTCACCTACAGATCTTCAGTAGTTAAGCCCAAGAAGAAACGGAAGTTCTTCCCCACTCACACAATCCTGCCAGTAACTCAACCTGCTCCCAATTTGCAGTCTGATGTTCCAGCTTTGCAGTCTGATGTTCCAGCTTTGCAGTCTGATGTTCCAGCTTTGCAGTCTGATGTTCCAGCTTTGCAGTCTGATGTTCCAGCTTTGCAGTCTGATGTTCCAGCTTTGCAGTCTGATGTTCCAGCTTTGCAGTCTGATGTTCCAGCCTTCCAGTCTGATGTTCCAGCCTTGCAGTCTGATGTTCCAGCTTTGCAGTCTGATGTTCCAGCTTTGCAGTCTGATGTTCCAGCTTTGCAGTCTGATGTTCCAGCTTTGCAGTCTGATGTTCCAGCCTTGCAGTCTGATGTTCCAGCCTTGCAGTCTGATGTTCCAGCCTTGCAGTCTGATGTTCCAGCCTTGCAGTCTGATGTTCCAGCTTTGCAGTCTGATGTTCCAGCCTTCCAGTCTGATGTTCCAGCTTTGCAGTCTGATGTTCCAGCCTTGCAGTCTGATGTTCCAGCCTTGCAGTCTGATGTTCCAGCCTTGCAGTCTGATGTTCCAGCCTTGCAGTCTGATGTTCCAGCCTTGCAGTCTGATGTTCCAGCCTTGCAGTCTGACGTTCCAGCTTTCCAGTCTGACGTTCCAGCTTTCCAGTCTGACGTTCCAGCTTTCCAGTCTGACGTTCCAGCTTTCCAGTCTGACGTTCCAGCTTTCCAGTCTGACGTTCCAGCTTTCCAGTCTGACGTTCCAGCTTTCCAGTCTGACGTTCCAGCTTTCCAGTCTGACGTTCCAGCTCTCCAGTCTGACGTTCCAGCTCTCCAGTCTGACGTTCCAGCTCTCCAGTCTGACGTTCCAGCTCTCCAGTCTGACGTTCCAGCTCTCCAGTCTGACGTTCCAGCTCTCCAGTCTGACGTTCCAGCTCTCCAGTCTGACGTTCCAGCTCTCCAGTCTGACGTTCCAGCTCTCCAGTCTGACGTTCCAGCTCTCCAGTCTGACGTTCCAGCTCTCCAGTCTGACGTTCCAGCTCTCCAGTCTGACGTTCCAGCCTTCCAGCTTGGTGTGCCCACCTTCCAGCTTGGTGTGCCCACCTTCCAGTCTGGTGTGCCCACCTTCCAGTCTGGTGTGCCCACCTTCCAGTCTGATGCACCCGCTCTCCAGTCTGATATGCCTGCCTTCCAGCCCGAAACCCCAGTGTCCATGTTCCAGTCTGACGCTCCAGCGACTATTGACCAGTCCGATGTACCTGCTGTTCTGCCTGATGTGCCCACTGTTCAGCCTGATGAGCCTGCTTTCCGGTTTGATGTGTCCATCCTCCAGCCTGATATCCTGGTATCTGTCTTCCAGCCTGATGTCGTGATGTTGGTGTCTCAGCCTGAAGTTTCGGTGCCCGTGTTTCAGCCTGGAGTTTCGGTGCCTGTGTCTCGGCCTGCTGAATCGGTGCCCGTTACCCAGTCTGTTGAATCGGTGCCCGTTACCCGGTCTGCTGAACTGGTGCCCGTTACCCAGTCTGCTAAACCGAAGTCCATCACTTTGCCTGTCAAGCCAGTATCCGTTATCCAGCTTGCCGAACCGGTGCCCGGTGTCCAGCTCGCTGAGTCAGGGCCTGTTACCCAGCCCACTGGGCCGGGGTCCGTTACCCAGCTTGCTGAGCCAGTGCCTGTAATCCGGCCTGCCCTTACGGTGCACGCTGTTCGGCCCAATGTTCCAGAGCCTGCTGTCCATCTCGATGACCCGGAGCCTGCTGCCCAGCTCGATGACCCGGAGCCTGCTGCCCAGCTCGATGACCCGGAGCCTGCTGCCCAGCTCGATGACCCGGAGCCTGCTGCCCAGCTCGATGACCCGGAGCCTGCTGCCCAGCTCGATGACCCGGAGCCTGCTGCCCAGTTCGATGACCCGGAGCCTGCTGCCCAGCTCGATGACCCGGAGCCTGCTGCCCAGCTCGATGACCCGGAGCCTGCTGCCCAGCTCGATGACCCGGAGCCTGCTGCCCAGCTCGATGACCCGGAGCCTGCTGCCCAGCTCGATGACCCGGAGCCTGCTGCCCAGCTCGATGACCCGGAGCCTGCTGCCCAGCTCGATGACCCGGAGCCTGCTGCCCAGCTCGATGACCCGGAGCCTGCTGCCCAGCTCGATGACCCGGAGCCTGCTGCCCAGCTCGATGACCCGGAGCCTGCTGCCCTCCAGCCTGATGTCTCGGTGACTGCCCTCCAGCTTGATGAGCCCGCTGCCCAGCTTGAAGTGCCCATGCCTGTTGTGCCACCACCTGTTCTGCCTGTTGTGCCACCATCTGTTGTTCTGCTTAATACCATAGACTATGGACAATTACAACCAATTGGAGCGTCCGGAGGCCGCTCCTTTGAGGGGGGGTACTGTCAGGAAATGTTCCATCCGCTGGTAAGACCTGTTATTTGGCATGCAGTACTGAGGTCCACCAGCAGGTGTCTCCTGGCAGTTTGGAACTGTCAGGAGAGCTTTTCCCTGTTAATAGGATATCATCTTTGGGCCGCAGTACTGGCGTCCACCAGCGGATGGATCCTGGCAGTGTGGAGCAGACAGTACCTCCTACAATCAGGTGTCACTTGAGGCCAATCACAGGCCTATAAATACCCGGCAAACATTTACATGTTTGCCTTGACTTCGTCATTGCCTCCTGACCCGCAAGCTATCTGATCCTGTAACCTGTGCCCTGAACCTGTGATCTGATCCTGTGCCCTGAACCTGTCTCCCTGTCTCGGACCCTATCCTGTCCCACCTGTTACCTTGCATCCCTGCCTGCAGTCTGACCCATCCATCCTCTCCCTGTCCTGTGTTCCTTACCCCATCTGCTGCTCTCCCTGTGTTTGACCTTGGCCTGGCTTACGTTTATGTCTCTGGAACATCCCTTGTCCATCTGCTGATCTGCTGTGTATGACCCTGGCCTGGCTATTGTTTATGAACCTGGTATTTCCGATTTATTACACTTATCTGTCTATTGTTATTTGCATATTGGAGCTGGTTGGTTGTATTTATATTATTCACTTTCTTTAATAAATTAATATATTTTCACTTACATACGTTTTGGTGTCCTCTGTCGCAGATCACACGGTTCTGGTCACACCTGCTCATGACAGAGAAGCTGCGTTCCAGGCTGTTTGGACAACAGCTGGGGATCTCCCTATCACTTCTCCTCTTGTCTTCAAGTCTTTAAAACCAAGACAGTAGGTTGCATCATGATCATCATTAGGAGCCCCTGCAACTGTACTTTGCTGCAACATTAATTTGGAGTTATCTTTATTAATAACTATATATTCCTGGGTATATGTGCACAATTCCACCACTTTGCTGATATTACATTTTTGTTCAGTGAATATATGTACTATTACTAAGCTTTTATTAAATAAAGCTCATATTATTTCTATACTGGTGGTGTGCATCTATATACTTTGCGACCTGAAACCTGAACAGAATAGATCACTTGTTACCTGGATTATTAACCGCTTGCCGACCAGCGCACGCCGATGTATGTTGGCAGAATGGCGCTGGTAGGCAAAAGGGCATACAGGTACGTCCTTTTTAAGAATTGGTGTCGCGGGCGTGAGCCTGTGGCCAGTGGCGCGGGCGCGCCCCCACAGCGGTCTCCATGACCGTGACCGCGGACTCGATGTCCGCCGGGTGCCCGCGAAAGTATCACGGAGAGGAAGAACAGGGAGAAGCTTTTATAAACAAAGCATTTCCCCGTTCTGCCTAGTGACAGGACAGAGATTACAGCTCTCTGTCATCAAGAGCAGTGATCACTATCCTGTGTGTTAAAGCCCAGCCTCCTAACAGTTAGAGTCACTCCCTAGGACACACTTCACTGCCCCCTAGTGGTTAACCCCTTCACTGCCAGTGTCATTTACACAGTAATCATGTATTTTTATAGCATCGTATAAATGACAATGGTCCCAAAATAGTGTCAAAAATGTCCGATGTGTCCGCCATAATGTCGCAGTCCTGATAAAAAAAAAAAATCGCAGATTGTCGCCATTACTAAAAAAAATAAAATAAAAATAAAAATGCCATAAAACTATCCCCTATTTTGTAGACGCTATAAAATATTTATAGCGATTTTTTTTTACCAAAAATATGTAGAAGAATACATATCAGCCTAAACTGAGGGAAAAAAATGTTTTTTATATATTTTTGGGGGATATTTATTATAGCAAAAAGTAAAAAATATTGCGTTTTTTTAAAATTGTCGCTCTTTTTTTGTTTATAGCGCAAAAAATAAAAACCGCAGAGGTGATCAAATACCACCAAAAGAAAGCTCTATTTGTGGGGAAAAAAGGACGTCAATTTTGTTTGGGTACAACGTCGCACGACTGTGCAATTGTCAGTTAAAGCGATGCAGTGCCGAATCACAAAAAGTGCTCTGGTCAGGAAGGGGGCAAAATCCTTTGGGGCTGAAGTGGTTAAAGAAGTTTTTTACCTATCACCTATTTTGGTTTCCCACACTTGTATAGTCCCATGCACTCACTCATCACTTAATATACATTTGTTTAATTTCAGGCACTAACCCCACCACATCACTATTTCCTGTGGAACTACATTGGGTTTACTTAAATATAAAAATATAACTCTTACCCATAATAGGTCGCTATAACTATATATATATATATCCAATATATATTTTTTCTCAGATGCTTTTGATATATGAATTATACTTCAACCATTGCCACATGAAATTCCACATTACTACAGTCCCATGTATTCACTCAGTACTCAATATATATTTCCATATTTCTGCACTACCCCTACTACATTATTCGTTCCTGTGGAACTACATTGGATCTATTTACATATAAAATCATTACTCTTACTCAGAATAGGTTGTTATAACTATACACCTATCCATTATTCTATTTCCAGATACCCTTGTTATATGAAATGTATTCAACTATTGCCACATGGATTTTCTATTCACTTCCTACACGCCCCTGTCACCTTCTGACGTTGCATTTGTGCACTATGCCGCCTCAGCTCCCGTGCGAGGGTTATGTTCTCGGCCGACCATGTACCGGCTATCCCGCGCTGCAATTCTGGTCCGGGTTGGTGAGTGTCTCTAGCTAACCATCTATACTGTAGAAGAACATTTTTGAGAAATTTTCTTTCAGAATATAGTCCTTTACATCTCTTTATGTATATTTTATAGAACTGCTTGCTGCATCTGCTCCTGACGAGTGGGTAAACCCACGAAACGCGTAGAGCTTTACTCGATGCTACAGCTACACGGACCAATACTTATTGTTTTATTGTTTTATCTACTATTTTTTATACTGTAAGATGTCTACATACCTATTCTGTAGAAACACAGATCTCTTGTGGGTGCATGTGCCAGCGGCGGGCATGGTACCTGTGGTATATGCTTATACCATCTCTTTTTTGTTTATTTACCTATATATCTATTTTGATCATGCGTTGCTATGTATATTCTGCCACAATTTGCTTTGTGTAATTAGACGTATTACATAAAATGTAAAACGACTGTATGCTGTGATATCAATATGAATAAATGCTTTTTATTAATCTTCCTCCACTACTCATTTGCCTCATTTAAAGTCCCAAATCCCCCCTCCTCCATTGTAGTCAATTTTGTTTGGGTACAACGTCGCACGACTGTGCAATTGTCAGTTAAAGCGATGCAGTGCCGAATCGCAAAAAGTGCTCTGGTCAGGAAGGGGGCAAAATCCTTTGGGGCTGAAGTGGTTAAAGAAGTTTTAATATCATCTAAAAATGCAGACAGTCTATATTTATCAGGCAAACTCTTACAAGTGTACAGCCAGATAAAGCAGGATCAACAGGGCATATTGAATTTCAATCGGAACAAAAAAATGACCCCCCCCCAAAAAAAGGGAAGAATTACTCTGGACCCCAGCTTCCCACTGAGAGTTGACTTAGTGATCTCATGAGATTCTAAGAAACCTAAGGATCCCAAATCACTTCTATATTATTTCAAGGTGCTCTTCACATTGATTTCTATGATATACACAGTATATCTAGCTGTTCCACTATATGTTATTCCAAATAGTATGCATTATTTTCCTTAGCAAAGTAGCAAAGTTATCTAACTTACCCCTCTACCCTTTCCTTCATTCCCTGTTACTCCATGCCGTCATTGGCAGCATGTCAGGAATAGGGATGAGCCGAACACCCCCCGGTTCGGTTCGCACCAGAACCCGCGAACGGACCGAAAGTTCGCACGAACGTTAGAACCCCATTGACGTCTATGGGACTCGAACGTTCGAAATCAAAAGTGCTCATTTTAAAGGCTAATTTGCATGGTATTGTCCGAAAAAGGGTTTGGGGACCCGGGTCCTACCCCAGGGGACATGTATCAATGCAAAAAAAACTTTTAAAAACGGCCGTTTTTTCGGGAGCAGTGATTTTAATGATGCTTAAAGTAAAAAAAAAAAAAAAGTGAAATATTCCTTTAAATATCGTACCTGGGGGGTGTCTATAGTATGCCTGTAAAGTGACGCGTGTTTCCCATGTTTAGAACAGTCCCTGCACCAAATGTCATTTTTAAAGGAAAAAATCTCATTTAAAACTGCTTGCGGGTTTAATGTCATGTCGGGTCATGGCAATATGGATGAAAATCAGTGAGACAAACGGCATGGGTACCCCCCAGTCCATTACCAGGCCCTTTGGGTCCTGTATGGATATTAAGGGGAACCCCGCACCCAAATTAAAATAAGGAAAGGCCCTATATACTCTGAACAGCAGTATACAGGCGGTGCAAACAAGACAGGGACTGTAGGTTTGTTGTTAAGTAGAATCTCTTTGTAATTTTGAACGGGTACATTTTTAACGTGTTTAGCTCCAGCCAAAAAATCTTTTTTAAGCTTTTTGGAAAACATAGGGAAGGGTTATCACCCCTGTGACATTTGTTTTGCTGTCTTTCCTCCTCTTCAGAAGATTTCACCTCACTTTTTTGTCCCAATGAAAAATGTTTTTTGAAAATGTGGGTTTTTTTGTGGAACAAGGATTGGAAAGCATCAGTGGAAAGGAGAAATTGTTTTCCCATATTAACTCTTACAGGAGAGAATTTCCCTTCCTAGGGGTAGATTTCATCTCACTTCCTGTTGTCTCCTTCCGTTTGCAAGTAGGAGTCGTTTGTAAGTTAGATGTTTGAAAGTAGGGTCCTGCCCTATATACTCAGCAGAAATTTGGGCCTTAGGTGTTGCTGTGGCCACAACACTGTAAGCCCTCACAGGGCCCTGCTGTGAAATATTAGATCAAGAATTGTAATTACATGCCCCTGTTGAACAGGAGCTGAAAAATTAGGCCTTAGGCACTGGTGCCACAACACTGCAACCCCTCACAGACACTCTAGTTGGAACGCAGGAACGAGCCCTGCTGCAAAGTATTGCATCAAAAATTGTAATTACACGCCCCTGTTAGACAGGGGCAGAAAAATTGGTCCTTAGGCACTGGTGCTGGTGCCACAACACTGCAACCCCTCACAGACACTCTAGTTGGAACGCAGGAACGAGCCCTGCTGCAAAGTATTGCATCAAAAATTGTAATTACACGCCCCTGTTAGACAGGGGCAGAAAAATTGGGCCTTAGGCACTGGTGCTGGTGCCACAACACTGCAACCCCTCACAGACATTCTAGTTGGAATGCAGGAACGAGCCCTGCTGCAGAGTATTGCATCAAAAATTGTAATTACACGCCCCTGTTAGACAGGGGCAGAAAAATTGGGCCTTAGGCACTGGTGCCATAACACTGCAACCCCTCACAGACACTCTAGTTGGAATGCAGGAACGAGCCCTGCTGCAAAGTATTACATCAAAAATTGTAATTACACGCCCCTGTTAAACAGGGGCTGAAAAATTGTGCCTTAGGCACTGGTGGTGGCGCCCAGAACCAAAAATGTTCTTACAAGCTATCAGCGTGATGATTGAGGAGGAAGAGGATAATTACTCAGGGATAGTCACTCAGCATCAGCATAGGCAGTCTTTGAAGGGATCTGAAAAAAATTATTCAGTTACATCAGCATCAGGTGCTTGGTAGCTGGTGGTGATCCAAGACTGATTCATTTTTATGAAGGTCAGCCGATCGACCGAGTCAGTGGACAGACGCACCCTGTGATCGGTTACCACGCCTCCAGCAGCACTGAATGTGCGTTCCGAAAGAACGCTGGATGCAGGACAGGCCAGTAGCTCAATTGCATACTGTGCAAGCTCTGGCCAGTGATCCATCCTCAAGACCCAGTAACCCAGAGGATTTTCGGTGGGAAAGGTGTCCAAGTCTGATCTTGCCCCTAGGTATTCCTGCACCATGTAAAACAGACGCTGGCGATGGTTGCTGGAACCGATCATACCTTGGGGCTGCGGACCAAAAAATTGTCTGAACGCATCGGTCAGACGGCCACCTTCTCAACTGCTCCTTCTTTGACTGACCGAAGCCTCAGCAACACGTTGTCCAGAAACAGGAGTTTGTAACCTCCCAGTCTCTGGGAACGCGTTGCACAGACCTTTCTGCAAGGCCTCCCGAAGATGTTTCATCCTCTGCTCCCTCTGCGATGGCAAGATAAGGTCCGCAACCTTACCCTTGTAACGTGGATCAAGGAGGGTTGCCAGCCAGTATTGGTCCTTCTCCTTGATACCACGAATACGAGGATCCTTACGCAGGCTTTGCAGGATCAGGGAGGCCATGCAGCGTAGGTTTGCTGAGGCATTCGGTCCGGAGTCCTCTGGGTCACTAAGGACAACAACGTCCGCAGCCACCTCCTCCCAGCCACGTACAAGTCCATGTGTTCCTTGGGACTGATCCCTTAAAGACTGCTGATGCTGAGTGCCAGGCTCCACCTCCATACTGACACAATCTTCCTCCTCCTCCTCCTCCTCCTCGTCCTCTTCCTGTGTGATCGGCGGGCACGCAGGAACACTGTCTGGATAAAGGGGGCCTTGAGAGCTAAGGAAGTCCTCCTCTTCCTGCCTCTGTTCTGCCTCAAGTGCCCTGTCCATTATTCCACGCAGCGTGTGCTCCAACAGGTGGACAAGGGGGACAGTGTCACTGATGCATGCACTGTCAGTGCTCACCATCCTCGTGGCCTCCTCGAATGGTGACAGGACAGTGCATGCATCCCTGATCATGGCCCACTGGCGTGGGGAAAAAAAACCAAGGTCCCCTGACCCTGTCCTGGTGCCATAGTCGCACAGGTACTCATTGATGGCCCTCTGCTGCGTGTGCAGCCGCTGCAGCATGGCCAACGTTGAGTTCCACCTGGTGGGCATGTCACAGATTAGGCGGTTCTTGGGCAGGTTAAACTCCTTTTGGAGGTCCGTCAGCCGAGCACTGGAATTATATGACCGGCGGAAATGCACACAGACTTTCCTGGCCTGCCTCAGGACATCCTGTAAGCCCGGGTACCTGCCCAAGAACCGCTGCACCACCAAGTTAAGGACGTGAGCCAAACAGGGCACATGGGTCAGTTGTCCCTGTCGGAGGGCAGAGAGGAGGTTGGTGCCATTGTCGCAAACCACCATTCCTGCCTTAAGTTGGCGTGGCGTCAACCACCTCTGAACCTGCCCCTGCAGAGCTGACAGAACCTCTGCCCCAGTGTGGCTCCTGTCCCCCAAGCACACCAGCTCAAGCACCGCATGGCATCTTTTGGCCTGCGTACTTGCGTAGCGCCTTGAACGCCTACGGAGCACCGCTGGTTCCGAGGAAGAGGCCATGGAGGAAGAAGAAGAGGAGGGGGTGGAGGAGAGAGGTGTGTCACAATCAGCATTTTGGAGGCGTGGTGGCGGAACAACCTCCAACACTACTGCACCTTGTCCTGCATCCTTCCCAGCTGCCAGCAGAGTCACCCAATGCGCCGTGAAACTTAAGTAACGTCCCTGTCCATGCCTGCTGGACCATAAGTCAGCGGTAATATGCACCTTACCGCTGACCGCCCTGTCCAGCGAGGCATGGACATTGCCTTCCACATGCCGGTAGAGAGCCGGAATCGCCTTCCGTGAGAAAAAGTGGCGTTTGGGTACCTGCCACTGAGGAACCGCACATTCCACAAACTCACGGAAGGGGGCAGAGTCTACCAACTGAAAAGGCAGCAGTTGAAGTGCTAGCAATTTTGCCAAGCTAGCATTCAACCGCTGGGCATGTGGATGGCTGGGAGCAAACTTCTTTCGGCGGTGCAGCAGCTGGGGCAGGGAAATTTGCCTGGTACAATCTGACGTCGGTGTACCAAAAGCAGATTGCCCACAAGTACTTGGCTGTGACACACCTAATTCTACACCTTCATTCCTCTCACTGCAGGTCTCAGAGAGGACTGAAGGTCTAGTGGGGTTGGAAATCTCAGCTGATGAGGAGCAAGGAGAGATCCTCTTTGTTCTTTGGTGTGGGTCTTTTAGATATGCTTGCCAACGAACTGCATGGCAGGTCAACATATGTCTGGTCAAGCATGTGGTACCCAAGCGGGAGATGTTTTGGCCACGCGAGATACGCTTGAGACATATGTTGCAAATAGCAGCGGTGCGATCTGATGCACTCGTCTCAAAAAAGGCCCACACCAAAGAACTTTTTGAATAACGCGCAGAGACTGCAGCGCCCTGCACATGTGGAGCTTTGGGGGTGTGATGCAGTCAATGTGCTGCCCTTAGGCTGGCCCCCGGAGGGCATCCTGCCTCGTTGGTGATGTGCCGCCTCCTCCTCCTCCTCCTCCTCCTCTCTCCTATCAGGCACCCACGTTGAGTCAGTGACCTCATCATCCCCTCCCTCCTCATCACTGGAGCAAACCTGGCAGTATGCTGCAGCAGGGGGAGCATGACTGCCAGATTGCTGTCCTTCTTGGGCACCCCCTCTGTCCGTGCTCATGTTACTGCCTTCATCGAGCTCAGTATCATCATCAGAGCCTTCCAAACGCTGGGCATCCTCCTGGAGCATGTACCCAACACTGTGGTCAAACAGTTCGAGGGAATCCTCAGGAGGACATGGTGGAGCTAGGGAAGGAGTCGCTGATGACATTGAGCTGAGGGAAGAGGCCGCTGCTTTGCCAGACAAAGCACCCTGGGCATGGGTGAGAGAGGATGAGGAGGATGAGGACGGCTTGGTCATCCACTCGACCAAGTCTTCCGCATGTTGCGGCTCAACACGGCCAGCTGCCGAAAAAAAGGCCAAGCGTGTCCCATGGCCACGTGCTGATGAGGATGCACCGTCTCCACGACCAGCACTAGACACAGAGCCTGCTTGCCCTCTCTTATTGGCTTGTGACTGTCTGCCTCTCCTTCTTGGCCTTCCAGACATACTAATGGCCTGTAGCTGCACTAAGCTGGGATAGAACACCTGTAATTTTCTTCAGGTAGCTTTATATACTGTAACCAGACAAGCCTGCCTGTCAGTAGGAAGATAACAGGAACGGATCTAGCTGAACACTGTGAGCAGGACGCACTGTACTAAATGTAAATAGCAGGAACGGATCTAGCTGAACACTGTGAGCAGGACGCACTGACTGCACTAAATGTAAATAGCAGGAACAGATCTAGCTGAACACTGTGAGCAGGACGCACTGCACTAAATGTAAATAGCAGGAACAAATCTAGCTGAACACTGTGAGCAGGACGCACTGACTGCACTAAATGTAAATAGCAGGAACAGATCTAGCTGAACACTGTGAGCAGGACGCACTGACTGCACTAAATGTAAATAGCAGGAACGGATCTAGCTGAACACTGTGAGCAGGAGGCACTGACTGCACTAAATGTAAATAGCAGGAACGGATCTAGCTGAACACTGTGAGCAGGACGCACTGCACTAAATGTAAATAGCAGGAACAGATCTAGCTGAACACTGTGAGCAGGACGCACTGCACTAAATGTAAATAGCAGGAACGGATCTAGCTGAACACTGTGAGCAGGACGCACTGCACTAAATGTAAATAGCAGGAACAGATCTAGCTGAACACTGTGAGCAGGACGCACTGCACTAAATGTAAATAGCAGGAACAGATCTAGCTGAACACTGTGAGCAGGACGCACTGCACTAAATGTAAATAGCAGGAACGGATCTAGCTGAACACTGTGAGCAGGACGCACTGCACTAAATGTAAATAGCAGGAACAGATCTAGCTGAACACTGTGAGCAGGACGCACTGACTGCACTAAATGTAAATAGCAGGAACGGATCTAGCTGAACACTGTGAGCAGGACGCACTGACTGCACTAAATGTAAATAGCAGGAACAGATCTAGCTGAACACTGTGAGCAGGACGCACTGACTGCACTAAATGTAAATAGCAGGAACGGATCTAGCTGAACACTGTGAGCAGGACGCACTGACTGCACTAAATGTAAATAGCAGGAACGGATCTAGCTGAACACTGTGAGCAGGATGCACTGCACTAAATGTAAATAGCAGGAACAGATCTAGCTGAACACTGTGAGCAGGACGCACTGCACTAAATGTAAATAGCAGGAACGGATCTAGCTGAACACTGTGAGCAGGACGCACTGCACTAAATGTAAATAGCAGGAACAGATCTAGCTGAACACTGTGAGCAGGACGCACTGCACTAAATGTAAATAGCAGGAACAGATCTAGCTGAACACTGTGAGCAGGACGCACTGCACTAAATGTAAATAGCAGGAACGGATCTAGCTGAACACTGTGAGCAGGACGCACTGCACTAAATGTAAATAGCAGGAACAGATCTAGCTGAACACTGTGAGCAGGATGCACTGCACTAAATGTAAATAGCAGGAACAGATCTAGCTGAACACTGTGAGCAGGACGCACTGCACTAAATGTAAATAGCAGGAACGGATCTAGCTGAACACTGTGAGCAGGACGCACTGCACTAAATGTAAATAGCAGGAACAGATCTAGCTGAACACTGTGAGCAGGACGCACTGACTGCACTAAATGTAAATAGCAGGAACGGATCTAGCTGAACACTGTGAGCAGGACGCACTGACTGCACTAAATGTAAATAGCAGGAACAGATCTAGCTGAACACTGTGAGCAGGACGCACTGACTGCACTAAATGTAAATAGCAGGAACGGATCTAGCTGAACACTGTGAGCAGGACGCACTGACTGCACTAAATGTAAATAGCAGGAACGGATCTAGCTGAACACTGTGAGCAGGACGCACTGCACTAAATGTAAATAGCAGGAACAGATCTAGCTGAACACTGTGAGCAGGACGCACTGCACTAAATGTAAATAGCAGGAACGGATCTAGCTGAACACTGTGAGCAGGACGCACTGCACTAAATGTAAATAGCAGGAACAGATCTAGCTGAACACTGTGAGCAGGACGCACTGCACTAAATGTAAATAGCAGGAACAGATCTAGCTGAACACTGTGAGCAGGACGCACTGCACTAAATGTAAATAGCAGGAACGGATCTAGCTGAACACTGTGAGCAGGACGCACTGCACTAAATGTAAATAGCAGGAACAGATCTAGCTGAACACTGTGAGCAGGATGCACTGCACTAAATGTAAATAGCAGGAACAGATCTAGCTGAACACTGTGAGCAGGACGCACTGCACTAAATGTAAATAGCAGGAACGGATCTAGCTGAACACTGTGAGCAGGACGCACTGCACTAAATGTAAATAGCAGGAACAGATCTAGCTGAACACTGTGAGCAGGACGCACTGCACTAAATGTAAATAGCAGGAACAGATCTAGCTGAACACTGAGCAGGACGCACTGACTGCACTAAATGTAAATAGCAGGAACGGATCTAGCTGAACACTGTGAGCAGGACGCACTGCACTAAATGTAAATAGCAGGAACAGATCTAGCTGAACACTGTGAGCAGGACGCACTGCACTAAATGTAAATAGCCGGAACGGATCTAGCTGAACACTGTGAGCAGGACGCACTGCACTAAATGTAAATAGCAGGAACAGATCTAGCTGAACACTGTGAGCAGGACGCACTGACTGCACTAAATGTAAATAGCAGGAACGGATCTAGCTGAACACTGTGAGCAGGACGCACTGACTGCACTAAATGTAAATAGCAGGAACAGATCTAGCTGAACACTGTGAGCAGGACGCACTGACTGCACTAAATGTAAATAGCAGGAACGGATCTAGCTGAACACTGTGAGCAGGACGCACTGACTGCACTAAATGTAAATAGCAGGAACGGATCTAGCTGAACACTGTGAGCAGGACGCACTGCACTAAATGTAAATAGCAGGAACAGATCTAGCTGAACACTGTGAGCAGGACGCACTGCACTAAATGTAAATAGCAGGAACGGATCTAGCTGAACACTGTGAGCAGGACGCACTGCACTAAATGTAAATAGCAGGAACAGATCTAGCTGAACACTGTGAGCAGGACGCACTGCACTAAATGTAAATAGCAGGAACAGATCTAGCTGAACACTGTGAGCAGGACGCACTGCACTAAATGTAAATAGCAGGAACGGATCTAGCTGAACACTGTGAGCAGGACGCACTGCACTAAATGTAAATAGCAGGAACAGATCTAGCTGAACACTGTGAGCAGGACGCACTGCACTAAATGTAAATAGCAGGAACAGATCTAGCTGAACACTGTGAGCAGGACGCACTGCACTAAATGTAAATAGCAGGAACGGATCTAGCTGAACACTGTGAGCAGGACGCA